>CM046943.1:37238136-38488136 GCA_025698515.1 Gossypium sturtianum
TGTAACATACCTGAATTTAATAAAAAAAAATTTAACAGTGCTAACAATTCTTAAAAGTTCACATCATCATTTTAATTAGAATAAAGTATTTAGACTAACTAATAACATTATAAAAGTTGAGGTACCAAATTATGAAAAAATAAAAGTATATAGATTAAATCTCAAATTTGAGTGAATATAAGGATCAACAAATTGAAATTCAACCATTCTTATAATCTTAAAAAACTAGAGGGATTGATAATTGAAATTTACCCATTATATTCTCGTAAAAAGAAAAAGAAAAAGCAATGGTTTTGTAAGGATGAAATTAAAATTTAACTATTCTTATAATCTTAAAAAAATTAGAGGGATTAGAATTAACTCATTATGTTTTCATTTAAGAAAAACAACGGACAGGTGGTATGTCTTAAAGCCTTCCTTTTATATATAATAATATACATAAATAACATACAAATTTTTTATTATATATATATATATATATATATATATATATGGGATTTTCATATTATCCAACAATTTTATCATGTTAAACTTTCACATTAACACGAAATGCTAGATGGTTTAAAATTTTAAAATATTATTATTCAATTAAAAATAGAATTTTTATGAATAAAAATTATAAAATAAACTTATTTAACTAAGAAAACAAAGAGTTGTTTAAATAAGATGTTAGAGTTGTGTGACCCAAATTCTTGTTAAAAAAAACAGTGGTAAAATAGGGGATATGTGGGGGCGAAAGCCGAGGGTCGAAGTACAGGCTGTACAAGTAGAATTCATATAGAAGTACACTTCTTCTATTTGATATTGATTAGAATAAGGTGTTTCAACCTTACTACACTGCTTCTATTTGACATTGATTAGAATAAGGTTTTTCAACCTATAAATAGATGTAGTCTAAACTCCTCTTTTATTATTCGAATTCGACATTAGTGAATTTTCTTCTCCTCTACCCGTGATTTTTCTCCGAAAGGGTTTCCACGTAAAATATATGTGTTCGTATTTTTCTTTCTTTTTGCTTTGCGATCGTTATATATTGTCATTGTCGACATTCAAATTTTACGTAAGGTGTTGTAATTTAGAGTTTGCTTAGTGCCTCATAATAAGCTGATGGGGATGATGGTAAAAGATTAAGAAATAGTTCTGTTCATGATTTTTTTTTATGTTGCGTTGGAAAAATTTTGGATTTCGATTTCATTGTTATATAATTGTGTAACATCTTGAAATTTCGAGTTAGAATTATTCAGGTTAGTTGGTTGAGTCAGCGGTTCGGTGGGGTTTGTTAAGTTTATTTTCGCGTTTTAATGCCAAAATGAGTCTGCTAATTTAGTGGCTAGGTCTTTGGTAGCATAGCCTTTGGTCCGAAGTTTGAGTCCGCATGTGTGCAATGTGGGAATTATTCTTTTTAACCTTTTTGGTTTTAATTCTTTTAAAATGTATGTATTTAAAACCTGCAAGGTTTTGATAAAATTGATATTATTTATTTTGTTTTGGAATTTATTTTTCTAAAAAAATAATAATAAGAAAAGAATTTTCCAAATTGTCTTCACGTTTCTTTCTTTTTTCCATTTACTTTCTCTCTCACGTCCCCATCTCTCTCTCACGTCTGCTTCTTCTTCAAATTTTCTATTTCAATTTTAATTGGTTTTTCTTCTTTCTTTGTGCCTTTATTCTTTTGTTCTTTGGTTATCCGTGCGTCATTATTAGAGTATCAAGATCCTGTAGTATTTTTTCCATTTTGGTCGTGCATTAAAACCTTGGTGACGGTCACTTCATTAGAGGATTTGTATGCTCAATTGTTAGGTCTGGAATCGGGTAAGTATTAATATTGTTTTATTGTTTCTCTCTAAGTTTTAGATTAATTGCTTTAGTTGATTCGTTAATACCGATTTGGGTGAATGCTTAATTATTATGTTGGTTAATGAGTTTACAGAATTGGTGGAATTGAGATGTGTCGGTTAATTTTTGGGGGCTCTAGATCAAAATCAGGTGTGTTTCTAAACTATTAGTGACTAAAGATTGTTTTGCTGTAGCAAATTCATGATTTCCAGCCGGTTTTGGTGTGGTTTCATGACCACATGAGTAGTCACATGGGTGTGTGCCGCACATGGGCAGTCCACACTGCCGTGTGTCGCTTCGAAATTAGGATAATTTTTGGGTCACACGGACTGGGGTGTGCCACACAACCGTATGGCTACTGTCTGGGGATTTAATCATTTTTCACACGGCCGTGTTTCTTAGCCACACGGGCTTGTAAGTTTGCAACACGACCGTGTCTACTCCGCTTCCCAAATTTTGCTAAATTTTGCAATTGCACAGTAAGTTACACGAGCTGGCCACACGGCCATGTAACCTTGTCACACGGGCGTGTGTCTCAACCACACGGCCGTATGCCTCTGTCACATGGGCATGTCACTCCCCACACGACCGTGTAGACCCCTCACACGATCTGGACTCCTTCACACGGTTTGGGCACATCGCTGTGTGGCTCTGTTTTGTAGATTCTTGTTCTGTGTCGAAAAATTGACTTGCCTTAGTTCCTGTGTAATCCGACCCTCGGTTAAGCCTTTGTAATTGTGTTTGGGACTTCGCTACAACTTGGATTCAAGTATGTATGTGTTCTTGTGAAGATTAAGTTTAGTTAATCGGGAAATGCATTTATGTGATATGATGAAAAAGCTTGAGACATTTTCTTGTTATCGTTACTTATTAAATGTGTACAAGTGTTATTGATTCTGAAATTATCTGACTGAATATGAATCATTGTTTCTGTGAGTCTGTTAGCGAATTGTGTGCATTCCTACATTTGCATAAAAATCTTAGATTTTGGTTGTGAAGAGAAGAAAGACTGAATTGGCAATTTAACTGTAATGTTTCTGTATCGCGGTTTACCGCATTATATAATACATACGTCGGCTCAGCTACGTATTATTATTTGAGTGGCTTAGTTCCACATTTGTGGTGTGTAGGGTGGATGGGCTTATTATGGTCCTATGTGGTGTGCAAGGTGGATAGGCCTACTGTAGCCCTAATGTGGTGTGCAGGGTGGACGAAGTGGTGTTTGGTTGGTTGGGTGGGTTTTTAATTTTCTACTCATTCGGACATGATTCTTTGTGGGTTTTATAATTGAATATGAATAATCGATCATTAGTAATAAGGTGTTACGTTATTATGGTAAGGTATAATGCATTATATGGATCTGTGTAGTCCTGCGTGTTTTCAGTTCGCCCATTTGTTAGGAACATTGATTTTACGAGTAAGTTGATATAGTGGAGTTTACAATTTGCAAGCTATTTTGTTACTCTGTTTACATTCGTTAAATTTTGTCTCAACCTGTTCTAACTGCTTAGTTTCAAGACTCACACTGAGCTCGCATAGCTCACTCCCTTTTAGTCTCTTCTTTTCAAGTAATTTGCGTGGTTAAGCTCTAGATTAATTAAAATTTCCATAAGTTTAATACGGTTGGTTTTAAGATTATTTGTAAGGAGATTATACAAACTGTGGTATGGGTGGGTTTGGACTTTTCATTAAACTACGTGTTTTCAGTTTTGAACAACATTTCGAAAGTTTTGCGCATGGTTTTTAATTAGTCTTACTGCTATTGTTCCAAAGTTCGTACATTTTTTAGAAACGACCTATGGTTAATTAAATACTATTTCAAAATATAAATAATTTTTTTTTAATTTTCTAAATTAAGAAGCAAAATGTGTTAACAAAGAATTTTCTTTGTTTGAATCAAAGTTTTCGTTTCCGCCACTTTTGGTGGCCAATGTGACCTCCGAAAACTGGTCGAAACTTCTGGGCCGGGTTTTGGGGTGTTTCAAATTGTAAGAATAAATTACATATATTATTAATAAATTAGTTATGTTTCACTATAATATATATTTGAAAAAGTATAAAAAGTATAATATTGTTATGAATATCTTATTAAGTAGATGTCCATCATGATCAAGATAATTTGGTGTACTTTAAATTCTAATAGTTATTAGATTTAGATCTCTACTTCTTTTATACTTCTTATGCCTATAAATAGAGACTCTGATGAAGCATTGTAATAATCCCATTGATCAATAAAATACGCTCTCTCTTTGTTCTTTACTCTTTGTCTATTTATTTTATAACATGTTATCAGCACGATCTTGCTCAAAGTGATAGTTCCTTTTATCGACGATCAAATTTATCCTCCATGATTTCCAATATCTTTGACGACAAGATGCAAAGTTTTTATAGGAAATTTCTTTTATTTAATGTTTCATATCTGATTATTATTTTTCATTCTTCTTTCATTATTCGCTACCATTGTTTGAATTAACTTATTTTACTTTTTGTTCTTAAGGATGGTGAAAGATTTGATACTGTTATCTATATGAAATTAAGAAATAAGATCCACTCTCAAAGTTTGCTTTTTGATATTTGCCAGGGGATGATCTCTTTCTCTTCATTACAAAAGATATTTATAATCACTACTTCTCATCCATGGTAAAGTAAGTCAATCTAATCAACTTCTTTTGAAATTTGATTTGATTTCTATTAAAAAGTTCAATTTATATAATTCACTATCCATATCTCTATGAATTTATAAAATCCTTCATGCATTTAGTTATTGAGATTTTTATGTGAAGATAAATATTTTTTTCATTTTTAATAGAATTGTTTGGTTTAATTTTGATTTTGATTAATATATATGATTATTGCGGAATATGAGTAAAAATACTTACTTGTCATGAACTTTGTGATATTCACCCTGTCTGTGATAATTTCATATCATTTTAAAATTTGAAATGAAATTATGTCATAAAAGGTGGAGGTTAGAAAATGTTTATGTTTAAATATTTATAGCTGTAAAGTTATTTTAATTTGACATTATAATATTTTGTATTTTGTTTTGTTATGGTATATAAAAATATATATTATCTAACCACAATGATTTATTATTAACATAAATTTATTATTTGTTATGTTTAATATATGTTTTATTTATACCTATTCATTTTATTTTTATATGAATAAATAAAATTTTAGAAGATCAGAAATTTTCTATCATTCATGTTAAAAAGAATTGCAAAACTGTATATTATTTAAAATAAATTAATCATTCATTAAGGTTATATAATAAAATGATTATATGCTCCTGAAGAGCTAATATTGCATCAAATTGTAAAAACCTCTTTAAGAGCTAATATTTTACCTCATTGTGATGCAAAATTTTGTAAAATATAATATTATTTTTCAGATCAAGAAGATATAAGTTGAATAAAACTTTTATGTGTTTTACATTAAAACCATATATAGAAATAACATGAGATACTCATGTATTTGTATTATATATATTCACCGAAAAAATATATTACACTATATGATTGAAATATCTAACGTGCTCTTGTAGTAGCAATATAGTGAAAATGACTTTAACATTATTTTCAAACGATCTCATACCTTCTAGTGACTAAGCAAAATAATAAGTTACTAATGAAAAACTATGAAATTATTTCCACTATTTTTGCTTCTTTCCCTGAAGTGAATGTAGCAGTACATAACAATTATGAAAAATGAAAATATAGAGATCATGATTGTTGTTGTAATTGAGGATGTGATTGGAGACTAATCATTACAACATGAATAGATAAATTTTGATTTAAAATCCATGCATGTTTTGCAATGGTGATTATGACAAAAAATCAATGGAGGCGTTTAGAAGTCCTTCCTAACAGATTTATTTCATTCCCTAAAGTGAATGCAAACATAAAGAAAATAAAATATATAATCATGGACCACTAAAAGTGGGAACATAGTAATAAATAAGAGAACAATGAGAGTTCTCAAGATAACTCTTCAAAGGGTAAAGATAACTTATGTTATCAATGTGATATAAAAGATTATTGGCCACATAAGTGGCATATGCCCAAATATTTTGTTTCTATTAATTTTCTTTGAGGAAGGATAAGAGAATGTAGTAATAAATTCTATCATTATAGATAGAAGAATGTAGTAATAAATTCTATCATTATAGATAGAAAATATTTATCTTATTTGGTATTAAAACAAACAAATATTATTCCAATATTTGATAGTACAAAATTAGTCAAAAGCTCCAATAGAGATAATATATTAATATCTTGTGATGGTTAATCTATTGATTTTAAAAGATATTTATAATGGATCTTACATTGAGATTGTGAATGAGGAAAATATTATATTTCATATGAATCACTATTACTATAAATATCTATTTTGAAAAGATGAAAAAGAAAGGATTGAGTTACTAATTTATATTTATTTTATAATCTTTGTGATCTTCTTTTGTCATAACCCCAATTAAGGGGTTGAAAGAAAAATATTTGACTGTGAAAGATCTATTTATGAGCAATGAAATATGACAATTATATCTAAAACTCGTTATGGTTGGATGCACCTAAAGTTGCATATTTTTTTTTAGATATTTGAAGATTTTGGCATATTCCCTGAAGCGAATATTGCATATAATTGTTTGGAAATTATATTTATTTTGTTGACTTAGTGGCATTATAATCTTCGCATTGATTTAGACATTTCTAGTAGTAAATGTCACAATAGCACTTATATGTGGATACAAAGTAAAACGAATGATAGTAAAATTATTAATTTATTACAATTTAGTACAATTGAAACACATGTTAAAGTAAATTAGAAGTTTATTGATACAAATGCATTTATTACTTGGCATGACCAGTTAGACCGTCCTGAATCATAAATAATTCGAAAATTAATTAAGAATTCATATGGACATTCATTAAAGAACAAGAAAATTCTTTAATTTAAATAATTCTCATTTGTTGTTTGTTCTCAATGAAAATTGATTATTAGAAACTCACTAGCTAAAGTTGAGATTTATTGTTTTGCATTTCTGAAACGAATATGGGCCCATTCATCCACCATGTGGATGGTTTTAATATTATATGATTTTAGTAGATGCATCTACAAAATAATCACATATATGTTATCAATTTGCAACCTGTCGTTTGCAAGATTGCTTATTTAAATAATTAATTTCAGATCATGCAATTAAGACAATTCATCTTGCTAATACTGATGAGTTTATATCTCAATCTTTTATTGAATGAGTTTGAAAAACTTTTGTAAAAGTTTGCGCATAATGGTTTAGAGAAATTATTGATTGAACACCTCTGATTAATGTTTAAACCATTACTTATGAGAATTAAACTTCCTATTTCAACATGAGATTATGTTGATTTACGTGTTGTACGCATCAAACCAATAAGTTATAAATTGTAACATCCCAAAAATCAGGGGTTAGTAGAATCGGGTTTGTGAATTGAGAGAGAGTGGTCATGCCTTAATTTTTGAAATTCATCTATGCATTTTTAGGAAATAAATGAGGTATTGGTTTGTTGGTTAAGTTTTAGTGAAATGTTCATTGAAACCCAAGTTCAAATCCCTTCTCTCTCACCATTTTTATTATTTTGCAAGTTTTGCCTTAAACCCTAGTTCGTGACATGTCTTATTTTTTTAAAATAAACATTTCAAAATTATATCAATAATGAGTTATTGATTTGATGGTTAAACATTAGTGAATTTATCCTTGAGGTCCTAACTTCAATTCCCTTCCCATGCAAATAATTTAATTTTTTGACAAAAACCCCTTGTTTTAATGTGTGGGCCATCCAAGCCAAGTTAACCTAGGTATAAATATTAACTTTTTACTAATAATCAGCCTTTAATCCTCCTCTTCATTTCCCTAGCCATTCCTCTCCTCCTCTCATTCTCTTTGATTTTAATTTTTTTTCCTTTTCTCCATTTTTGTTGTCGCCTACACCTAGTTTTACCATCTCTTTCTTTTTCTTTTTGCCACAAGATTTGTTAACATATTCTCCACCATATTTCTGTCATTTTTCCTCATTAAAATAAGCCCCAAATTTGAAATCTTGAACTCCAAGATTGATCCCGAACATTGCCAAGAAAGTGCCATTGCCGTTTCTCTCGACTAGCTTGGGTAAGGTCTCTTCTCTCTTCAATTTCTTAATTAATCTTGTCTATTAAAAACCTAAATTTATAGATCTTGAATTTGGGATATTTTAAATGATATCAAATGTATTTTTCTAGATTTTAATGAGATCTCAAATCATTTTAAAATTCCGCCCCAATTTTGGCCACCATGGGTGGTGGTGTGTGCGCCTATGTGCAAGAAAGGGGGTTGTTTTATTTCTTGGTTTTTTGTTATATTATTTTAAGCCTTAATTTGAGTTCTTGAACCCTTCTAATCAGCTTCTAAACCCATTTCAATTAGGTAAAAACGTTCTTGATCGATTGGCCATTCGAAACCCACAAATCATGTAGCATAAGTGCAATTAAGGGTAACTAGTTTGTCATTTCGACATAGTTGTTGGGTAAAGGTTATGAATTGATTAAATGAAGGAATTTAATCATTAATTAGATACTGATTTTTCAGTATATTATTGAATTAAGTGCTGACCCAAACGCCCCAAATCATCCGTAAAGGCAAAAAATGATTGTACGTACGGTTTGCATCGATACAGTGTAAGGAATCTAACTAGTTTGGATTCATAAAATAGTTATAATTTCAAAGATTGGTTTGAACTAAAAATTGGGTTTTTCGGGGCTGGTGTAATGGTAAATTGATTGAATTTACACTAAATTTTGGTTTAGGTTCGTTTAAGGAATTATTAAGGAAAATTGGAAGATTCGCTAGTGTGCTACGAGGAAGCGAAAAATAAGGTGTGGGTCCTAAACTCATAAAATTGTTTGAATATATTAAATATCATGTTATATATGATAAATTAGCTTGCTGATTGGATTGTCTTAATAGCTAAATTATTGATTTTGTGAGTGGCTGAACCAGGTTTGTTTCGAGCCTTAAAAGACTGTCATGTTGGCAAAATTGCTAGTTTGATAGTATGAATGTTTGATTGAGTTTGTAATTGCATATTTGAGTTAAGAGATATGAGAATTTTTGACTGAATGATACAATGTGTTGAGATATTAAGCTTATGTATGATTTAAACGCATGAGATATTTTTTATATTGTGTACTGAAAAGGGTGCTATTTATGCACAATGAAAATCCATAAAGTATGTGAAATTGAACGATATTGATTGATACCAACACAATGGTAATTGGAAAGATTGGACTACTGTTTCCATTTACTGAAAGTATGTGATTATTGAGGACATGCTGAGCATGTCAAATGAATGTGAAAAGTATTGAGATATGATTATGTATGAATTGTGTAACATATTTTATATGCATTGGGTTGGGATTTTGTGGTTGATGGAGGAGTTCCGTGGAGTACCGGTGGCATATTAAGTCCGCATTATTCATAGTCAGTGCACTGCACTTGGAGTACCGAGGGGATTGGCAATTTTCGCATATTATATTTTATTGGCGATTGTATCATACTATTTGATATCCGGCAAATTTTCTGCATTATTAATTATTCGGTGGTTTTAGCACATCGAGTTATGCTCATAATGTTTTAGAGTTTGGCAGATGGGTTCTGGGAACTCGTGGTGTGTAGCGGATGGTATGGGTAGGAACCTTTTTGCATTGCATCATGTGCACAACATATTCAAATGTTATTGATTTATGCTACGCATTGTATTTTGTTATATTGAATGGTATCGAAATTAATGATTGTTACTCGAATGAATGATGACCTATGCTCATACACAGTTTGACATCAATTTGATAATGGCTATGTAATTACATGAAATTCCTATGATGGTTCTGTTTTCTTCTGTTAATTCTAATATGTTTCACTGTATTTGATGTTTTTGCCTGTTTAAATAATTATTCAACTCACACTGAGCTTTTCATAAGCTCTCCCGCCAATAGTGTTTAAATTTTCAGGTAAACTTCAAAATTAGGACCGAACACGACATTTGGAGAATGAACTTGGACCTCGGATTATTATTTTTTAATTATTTATTATTAAGTCTTTATTGGTTTTGGCTTATAATTTTTAATTATTTCTAGTCTGTGTCTTGGTAACTTTTCTTTTGGGGATTTTTACATGCATGAATTACTCAAGCATAATAACCAGATAATGCATGATATCGGGCTTAAGTAAAATTTGATATAGTTCCCTAGTTTCCACTACACTGCAAAGGAACTATTTTTGAAAAACAAATCGATAAGGCAACTAATTTTCCAAAATGACTTGGAAAATGGTTTTTCCACTGCATTAATTTAACTTCGAGTTTTTTTTTAAAGAAGAGCGACAAGCAAACGATTTTTCTAAAACAACACTGTCAACAATAAAATGAATCCTAAGCATACACGACCTAATGAATGAATTCTTTTAAGCTAACTCAAAGTCCAACTACGGTTTTCTCTAAAATGAGTTTATTTAAAGTCTTAAAAAGTAACGTAAGTTAGCTTAGCCATTTCGGTGGCTAATGTGTAGCCTTCTGAATCTAGCCATAACGTCTAGGCCAGCTTTTAGAGGTTACATAAATACTCCCCATTACAACTGATTTTTGATCAAGAGCTAAATATTTCTCATCTTTGAATTTTTGTATGTGCATATATGTTCCAATTGCTCTACCACAATGCACAAAGATTAGTGAATCCCCAAAGAAAGTTGGGAATATATATTAATTAAAAGTTTCTTTGTATTATTAGATGTTTTGAATGCATTGTAGATTCAATTATGACATTATTTGTGATTATAATTTTAATTATATAGTTTTCCCGACATTAGGGGGAGAGAAATAATAACTCGTAATGAGTTAGGGGAAGTAATTTGAACCAGAAGTTCAACAATGATAACTCATTACAAGTTAACTATCATATATATTTACAAAATTAATGAGAATAATCAAGTTAATATTTTAATTTGAACCAAAAGTCCTATTAGGACAATCGATTAGAATAAATAATAGTTTGATCGGTTCCAAAGATGAAAATTCTTCTAGATGGTCATATAGTGAAGGCGTGTGCTCTAGAAGAGACCCAAAACGTAACTAATAAGTAAAACTCTAGAAGAGATTCAGGTGCCTAAAAACTGAATTTTAAAATAATGAAAATAAGAGATCTCGATAAGTTATGTCAATTCGAGAAAATGTGAAACCTAATAATAAAAGTGGTCGACAATGATTTTGCATGCAATATTATTATTGAAATAATGAAATAAAAGGAGGATATTAAATAAATCTATTGAGAAATATAGATATGGAATAAATTGATCAAAATAGAAAGATGCAACTCAATGAGGGTGCAAATGAAGTAGTTTTGCAAAAGCGGAATAAAAATATGAAGTTTTTCACTAAATACTGGTATTGATTATGAAAAAATATAATATTCTTTTGTGGTGGATGCAATAACCTTTAGACATATTATTTTGACAATTCATAAAAGATTTAACTTGCGTCTAATGGTTGTTGTTACAACCTTTATAAATCACTATATAGTAAAGTTTATATGAAAATCCTTGAAGGATTTATAATGCTAGAAGCATATTGAAATTCTCGGGAAATTATTCATTTATATCAATTGAAAAAATTGAACATATGTAGTAAATTTGACTTAGTCAATATTAGTTGAAAGAGGATTATAAAATGATCCAAAATACCTATTTGTATTTTTATAGAAGGATCATGTTTAAAGTTTGCTATGATTATTGTTGAAACTCCTGAAGAGATCAAAATATATTTCCCCAAAATTTTCCCTCACTCATGATTTTCAAAAGAATGGTGATATAAATGCTTAGCAATACATTCAAATAGTCATTTGAAAAACTAGTATTCAAGACTAAATACGTAGAATATGAGAAAGTATGTGATGTTTTAATGAGGGGGAGTAAATACGCATTGTAATCTTTTTCCCTTAACCGAGGTTTTGTCCCATTGGGTTTTCCTGGTAATGTTTTTAATGAGACATGATATTATGCGTATTATAGATTGTATACTATTTTTCCTTCATTAGGTTTTTATCCCACAGGGTTTTTCCTAATAAGGCTTTAATGAGGCACATTATCTACCAATGGACATCCAACGGGGAGTGTTCGGAATATCTTATTAAGTGGATGTCCATCAATGATCAAGACAAAGTTTTGGTGTACTTTAAATTCTAATAGTTATTAGAATTAGATCTCTACTTCTTTTATACTTCTTATGCTTGTAAATAGAGACTCTGATGAAGCATTGTAATCATCCCATTGATTAATAAAATACGCTCTATCTTTATTCTTTATTCTCTGTCTATTTATTTTATAACAAATATGTCTAATTTAATATATTTTTTAGAAATTTTAAAATTAAGCATTCACATATTATCCAAATTTGAATTTTGAAATTTAAGTTTCCACATGCTATTTAAAGATTTTATTAATGAAACATTAAGAGCATTCTTTAAAATTATTTATCTATCTATACTATATGTTAACCACTTAACTGAGTCGGTGTTACGAGTCAATCAGGCAATAGCCAAATTAAGTAATGACTAAAATAGCATTGTTTTTACAAAGGATATTTTATTATTTTTAGGATAGCTTTATCCTTTTACATCTTTTATAGATTAAAAGAAAAATACACATAATGGAATTTGAACCTAAAACATACAACTTTTAAACATCTTTATTTTACCATTCCAACCAAAGGTTCATTTGTTTTTTTACATCAATTTTTTTATAAATATATTTGTTACATAAATATAATTGAATTTGATGTCACGATTCAATGACACCAATTTAACTAAATAAATTTTAAAAAATCAAATAAAAATTATTATAGAAAATATTTAAAATTTTTAATTTACTAAAAACTAAAGCTAAAATAACCCCTCTTAGTTCACTAAAAGGAACCATCAACTTAAAAAATTACATTATTTTTTTAAAATTATAATTTTATTTTATTTTTTCTTTCTTTTAAAAAATAAATTTTAAAAAATATTCCTTACTTATATAAATTAATTATAAATATAAGGAATAAAGAAAAAAAAAATTCTTTTGTTACCAACATAGTGGGTGGAAGTTAACCTAATACTATTATAAAACACTTGATTAAATTTGCTGTCTTTGACTTAGTAACGTTCAATTCACTGAGAATTGAAAAAAAAAAAAAGTACTCAAATGGAATTATTTTAAAGTTTTAAAAATAATAAAAAATTATACATATATTTTATTATATATTTAACACAACTCTTTTTCACCCATATTCTTTTCAAGCGCCACACAATTGACATAGATATAACACTTTGCTAATAAAGAACTCATGGTGTGACTTGAACATAGGATACAAAGGTTCCTAAAATTTCAACTTTGCCATTTTAACTAAAGCTTTATTAGTTTTTTACACAAAAATTTAAATATTTTTCAACTCATATCGTAGTGTACCATAATTTATTATAAAATAATATCTTTATCCTATACATTACATGAAAGCTAGGTCTTATATTTGATGCACTAATAGTTAGGGATGACACCCCCTTAAAAATTGATAAGTTCTAGCCTGAGTCAATATGATAGGGTCTATTTTTTAAAAGATTAATTTAAAAAGAAAAATTTCAGGGTCGGATTTAGAGTAAATCTACTTATCTTGAGATAGTTACAAACGTACCCTTCTCTATAGATAATATTAGAATTAACATATCCCTAAAGTCCTCTTCTCCCACTCATCTTGCCACCTCTATTGCTTCTCCTCTTCCCATTTTCCATTAGAATTATACTTGTTTATATGATATTGTATCATGCTAAAATATAGTAAGAGACCATTAAGGTTAGCTTAATGAAAAACATGTTTGTTCATTTTAATAGTAAATGCATTTTAGATTTGTACACAACACACGTACCAGATCTAAATCCGTTTGAAAATGATAAAATCAAATTTGATTTTTTTACTCGATCTCGATTAATTTGCTAGCAAGTTGGTTTTGGAGGAAAATCCTCTGCCCCTTTTACATGCCCATACCCTTACCCTACTAATTTTACTACTTCACATGTAATGACTAAATTTTTTGTTTTTGAGTCATCTTTTTTGTACAAGGCAAGAAAGAAATTGTAACGCCCTGATTAATTTATCCCTGTTTCTGCAAATATTTGACACAAAAATGTGTATCTACTTCAGTGGCTAAGTGTTCTGAGTGTGAGTTGGAGGTCCTGTGTTCGAATCCTTGCGCGAGCGTGGGTATTATTTTTTGCTCGGTTAGTTGATAGAGTTTCGGTTGAGCCAAACTTCTGTGGTAGTTGTGTGTAGTGGGTTAGTGGGAGAGATATGGAGGATTTTGTGATATTATCTTTTATTTTATTTTCTTTTTCAAAAAATATTTTCTCTCTTCCAAGAGAATTCTGACGTCTCTACTCTTCCCTTTTCGGGTTCTCTGTAAATTCTTCTTTGTCTTCATTTGTTCTTCGATTCTGTCACTTCCGTTCTTGCGCAAATCGTCTTATTTTGACTTTTTGGTGATCTTTGTGCGTTTCTGGCAAGTGTGGTAAGTGTGGTTTTTGTTTTAGTTTGTGAATTGATGGTTAATGGGGCTCGTTTTGTGCTTAGGAGAAGATTAAGGGGCTGGGGGTTTCCAATCGGCGCTCTTATTGTGCGAAATCGTCGTTTGTCGTTCGAAGGTAAGGGTTTTGTTAGATTAAAAGGGGTGTTCTTTTCGATATAGTACAGTTGAGTATCGTTTTAAACAACTAATTCGGTGTCTTGTTGGACAATTTTTGGTTCTGGTGTCTCGGGTGTATTTTTGCATCAAAATTGTAACAGGTGTGTACCCGAAACTCGGAAAACGAGGCTTCGGTAAAAGCCAAAAAATGGTTTTGTCGACGCCACACGGGCGTGTGGTCGCCCGTGTGGTTGGCCGTGTGTAAGACAGGGCCGTGTGATCGACGAAGGCATGGTCGTGTGGTGGCCAGAGTATGGTCGTGTGGACCACAAGGGCTAGGCCAAGTTGGGCGTGTGGGCTCACACGGGCATGTGGATTTTGGGCCAGGCCGTGTGGGCTCACACAGGCATGTGGGCCCATATTTCTAAAAATTTCTGTAGGGTCGCACGGGTCCTTCCGATCAATTGTGGGCCTATCGTAGGGTTGGTAAGGGCTAACCAAACCCTAAAACTGTATATCTGATAGTCTGATATTCTTATCTGAGTATGATAATGTTATGCATGTCTGATTATTCTGATATCTGTACATAAGCATGTTGAGCATGTCTAGTATATTACTCTGTATCTATTTCTGTATATGATTGTGGGGTGGGATTTGTATACGAGGAGGAAGTATTCTATACGGCAATCATCGCCTATATTCTGGCAGCTTGGCTGTACATTTTCTGACATGTGTCGTAATGGCACGATATGGTGTGTATGGATGGGTGGGTGTTTTTAACCCCACATGGTGTGATGGGATGGTCGGAGTTTGTGTGTAGAGGATGGGGGTAGAATTTTGTATATCTAATCTGTATATCTGATTCTATTCACTGTATCTGAAAAAGGCGTGAGCCTGACTCTATATATGTATGTTTGCATGCTTAATTCTATTGGGTTACATATTGAGTTTACGAAAACTCACATCCGTTTGTCTGTTCTGTCTAGGTAATCCACAGACTTAGGCAGATCGGTGCGACGGAGCCTCTCGGTGACCACGAGTTCGTAAACTGATTAGGTTTATGGTTTTTATTTTAGGGATTATTTTTGGATTTTTGTAATGATTAGACTCTCCAGACTTTTGGCTGATTTTCTTTTGGATTTGGATTTTCGATTTAGTACTTAATTAGCGATTGATATCTAAAAACTATGGTTTTTACTAAAACAAAGGTTTTCTAAAAATACGAACTGCTTTCTTTAAATACAACATTTTTCGTAAGCTTTCGCTATAAAACCAGTTTTAAGGCAAATTGGTTAAATGAATAAACGTTTTGACAATGGATAAAAGAAAATAAGAGTTGAAAAACTGAAATGGTTTTAATGTGTAGATTTCGTTATCAAAACCCATTTTTTATGACACCTTCGGATTTGGCCATAACGTCTAGGCTGGGTTTGGGGTGTTACATTTAGTGGTATTAGAGCCAGGTTGTAAAACTCGAGCTTTGAAATTTTGGGTTCCAAAATTGTGTTTCAAAAAGAATTATTTTTTAAATGATTTTAATAAATTGAGAAAGTATATGGTATACCGAGTTTCTGGCGTCGATCCTGTAAGTATCTCTGTATTTAGAACTGTTCTGAAAATACTGTAAATGGCACTTTCTGAAACTGTACTGAAATAGCTAGAGACTGAAACATCTGAAAACACTTCTGAACTTCTAATAATTTATGCATAAAATATCTGCTAATAAACACTAGAACTAATGCATAAAAATTTATAATGTAGATAAAATTTGAATTATACAATGAGCGCTCATGGAATTCGCGGATGTGGTGTTCGTGGGGGTGGTAGAGGTCGTAGGGGGCTCGAGCTAATTCTTCTTCTCTGGGAAGTATGCCAAATCTAGATACGAGTGAGACACCAGTTTCGTATGCTACTGAGACTGGGTCTCAAAGCCATTCGGCTGGGGACGACGCACAATTCCAGGCCATATTGAAGATATTAGAGAGGGTCGCTGGGCCCCATTTTGGATCTGGGGGCCGTGGGTCGGTATCTGAATGACTCCGGTCTAATGGAACTGAGCTGTTTAGGGGTGTCACTGGAGTCGCCCCTACAGTGGCTGAGTAGTGGTTGGAAGCCACTAAAAGGATTACGAACGATTTAGACTATACTCCCAAGCAGAAAATGAAGGGTGCAGTCTCTTTACTTCGCGATGAGGCATATCAGTGGTGGTTAACGGTTAAGGAGGGTACTCAGCCTGATCGTCTGAACTGGGATTTCTTTAAGACCACCTTCCAGAGTAAGTACGTGGGGGCGAGCTATGTGGATGCTCGTAGGCGTGAGTTCATGAATCTCATGCAAGGATATAGATTAGTGGCCGACTATGAGGTCGTGTTTCTGAGGTTGAGCCACTACGCTCGAGGCATGGTGGAATCTGAGTATGAGAAGTGTGTCTGTTTTGAGGACGGTTTGAGAGATAGTCTGAGTGTTCTGATTTCTCCACAGAGAGAGTGTGAGTTTGCAGTTCTGGTTGATAAGGCAAAGATTACCGAAGAGGTTAAGCGCTTGGAGCGCCAAAATAGGGACTGAGAGAGAGGCAAGAATAAGAGGGATTCAGAGCCCTCTAGTTCTGTTCAGAGGCCTAAGAAAAAGGCCAAACCTGATGGGCCGGTTAGAGTAGGGGCTCCTGTTGTTCCTACTGGGATTCAGCCTTGTGGAGACTGTGGTAGGAGCCATCCGGGCGAGTGTTGGAAGAGGATTGCGGCTTGTCTGAGGTGTGGGTCTTTAGAGCATCGGATTCGAGAGTGTCCATAGTGGGCAGATTAGATGCAAGCTTCGGGACCGGGTTCTGTATAGCCTCAGAGGGCAGTTCAACAGCCACCTAGAGGCCGTGGACCGGCTAGGGGTGGTAATGGTATGGGTCGTAGGCAGAGAGCACCGGACATAGGTGCTGGTCAGACTGAGGCTAGGTAGCCTATGTTGGTTTACGTTGCTCGACACCTAGAGGATAGGGATGCTCCAGATGTTATCATCGGTACGTTCTTAATTTTTGATGTACCTTATACTGCTTTGATAAACATAGGTTCTACACACTCCTATGTAGCTAGTTCTGTATCTGAAAACTTGGGAATTTCTGTCGAGAGCACTTCTAGTGAGGTCACTGTATTGAGTTTGTTGGGGCAGTTTGTTCGGGTTAATAAGCTTTATAGGGATGTTCCATTAGTGGTGCATGGGGCTGTTTTTCTGGCAAATCTGATGGAGCTTCTGTTTGGGGAGTTCGACTTAATTTTGGGTATGGACTGGTTGGTTGAGCACTGTGTTAGCTTGGACTGCGCATCTAAGAGGGTTGTTATGAGGACTGAGGATGATAAAGAAGTGGTTGTGATAGGTGATCGCTGAGATTATCTGTCCAATGTGATCTCCGCACTTGTGGCTGAGAAACTAGTTCGGAAAGGGTGTGAGGCGTATTTGGCTTACGTCAGTGTTTCTACTTCTGGGGACTCTTCTGTCGAGGATATCAGTACAGTGAGAGATTTTTCAGATGTCTTTCCTGAGGAGTTATCGTGTTTACTTTCTAATCGAGAAGTTGAGTTTTGAATTGATCTTCTACCAGGTACAGCTCTAGTGTCCATCGCTCCCTGCCGAATGGTACCGAAGGAGCTTGTAGAGCTTAAGGCTCACCTTCAAGAGCTTTTGGATCGTGGTTTCATCTGCCCTAGTGTGTCTCTATGGGGAGCACATGTTCTGTTTGTGAAGAAAAAAGATGGCACCATGAGCATTGCATCGATTATCGGCAACTGAAGAAGCTGACTGTGATGAATAAGTATCAACTTCTGAGGATCGATGATTTGTTTGATCAGTTCCATAGGGCTTCAGTGTTTTCAAAGATTGATCTTAGTTCTGGGTATCATCAGTTGAGAGTTAAGGAAGCTGATATTCATAATACTGCATTTAGGACTCGTTATAGACACTACGAGTTCCTAGTTATGCCTTTTGGTCTGAAAAATGCTCTAGCGGCATTCATAGATCTAATGAATCGAGTCTTTTAGCCGTATCTGGATCAGTTCGTTGTGGTCTTCATCGACAATATTCTGGTTTACTCTAAGATTGAGGATGAGCATGATGAGCATCTTAGAGTAGTGCTTCAGATTCTTCGTGAAAAATAGTTTTACGCTAAGTTGAACAAGTACGAGTTCTGGTTGCGAGAGGTAACTTTTCTGGGGCACGTGGTTTCTACTGAGGGGATCCGAGTTGATCTTAGAAAGATTGAGTCTGTGCTTGATTGGAAACAGCCTAAGAATATATCTGAAATTCGTAGTTTTTGGGTCTGGCGGGGTATTATCGGCGGTTTTTTGAGGGGTTATCTCTTATTGTAGCTCCCTTGATTAAGCTTCTGCGTAAGGGTGTTCCTTTTGTTTGGACTGATGTGCAACAATCGAGCTTCAAGAAGCTCAAGTCTGTTCTGACTCAGGCTCCTGTTCCGATACAACCTAAATCTGGGAAGGATTTTTTGGTGTACAGTGATGCGTCGCACGTCGGTTTGGGGTGTGTACTGATGCAAGATGGTAAGGTTGTGGCTTATGCGTCCTGTCAACTTAAGACACATGAAAGGAATTATCCGACGCATGATCTCGAGTTGGCTGCGGTGGTTTTTGCATTGAAAATATTGAGGCACTATCTGTATGGTGAGAAGTGTATTATCTACAATGATCACAAGAGCCTTAAGTACCTCCTTACCCAAAAGGAGTTGAATCTTAGGCATCGTCGATGGATTGAGCTGCTTAAAGATTATTACTGCACTATAGAGTATCATTCTGGTAAGGACAATGTGGTGGCCGATGCTCTTAGTCGTAAGGCGATGATTCATTTGAGAGCGATGTTCGCTCGACTTAGTCTGTTTGATGATGGGAGTCTGTTAGCTAAGTTGCAAGTTAAGCCGACTTGGATTGATCAGATTTGAGTTAAGCAGTTGAGGGATGAGTCTCTGGGTTTGCGGTTTCGTCAGGTTGAGAGTGGCAGTACTTTAGATTTTGGGCTGAATAATGATGGTGTTCTGTGTTTTCGAGGTCGAATCTGTGTGCCGAATGATTCGGATTTGAGGCAGTCAATTCTGACGGAGGCGCGCTGTAGCCGTTATATTATGCATCCTGGTGGTAATAAGATGTATCGCGACCTTCATGAGTTGTATTGGTTGTAACACCCCTTACCCGAGACCGTTGCCAGAGTCGAGCATGAGGCATTACTAGACTTAACTACTAATCCGGGGCGTAAAAATTGAAACTGTCCAACTGCATCATGTTGACTAAATTGACTATAAATCGAGTTACAAAACTTGAAATTTAGATCCGTAAATTTTCTTTGAAATTAGACTCATATATCTTCTTACTATAATTTTTCCAGAATTTTTCATGAGCCCAATTAGTACAGTTTATTCATTAAAGTTTCCCATGTTTAACTGACCAACGGTTCTGACCTCTCTTAACCTAAATTCAAATATCTCATTGTATAGTTTACATATGATGTTCCCACTTGTTTCTATTGAAAATAGACTCACTAAGGAATCTATAAATATAAAATATAACTCTTAATTCATTTTTTAAAATTTTTAATGATTTTATAAAGTCAAAACAGGGGACTTCAAATACTATCTTGACCCTGTCTCACTAAACTTCAAATATCACAGAATATAAAATTTCTTTGCCTACTCTGTTTCTTTAATATAAAAATAGACACAAATAGCTTTAATTCTATATCTTATTCACTTTCTAATTCCATTTCTCCTATTTTTGATGATTTTTCACGTCACTGCTGCTAACCAAAAACTGTTTCATTGCAAAATATGGATAACTAGTTTATAACATCTTTACTCCATTTCATTTAAACTCTATACATTAACCATACTTATATATATACCAAAACCAAATCAACCAAAACCACAACCAAACATAATCATCATGCCAAAATATAAATTCCATGATTAACAAGACGTACAAGCCATTTTCGCATGGCTTATACAAATATATACAACTTCAAAACCAAACATAATATTACTAGCCTATACATGCCATATATGTTAATAGTTTCAAACTTTTAAAATACCGAAATAGCGATCGATAGTGTGACGATGTTCCAAAACGATCCCCGAGCTCGACTTTGGCCTTCAAAAATCTATAATATAGTCAAATGAACACACACAGTAAGCTAACATAGCTTAGTAAGTTTTAAGCAATTTCAAACAATGTACTAAACATTATATGATCAACTCGCACATTTCATAATCCATAATACTAATTATCTCAACATTTAATAACTGCATTCATCTAAATTTATAATCCTCTTCTTGCCTTAAACAACTACACATACATGTATAAAGTATCAAAATTCAAACTCACTTTCAAATCTTATAATTTTTATATAAATACCCATAATTCGGTATTATCATTTTAACAACTACACTTACTACCATCCAAGGATAGCTTATCATTACGTACCTGTTCAATATACATTCCATTTGATACATTCGTTACATAATACAAGAGAAATATCGATATCCTGCGTATTTCATGCTATAATATATTAACATATCAAATGCTGAGTATTGGCATATTAATACCTTGTGAATTTAATGTAAAAATTCTTGTAACGTATCGCACACTTAGTACCGTTACTTAATCTTCACACATGATTAGAGCTATACAACCGATTTCGCACACTTAGTGCTCGGTATTCAAGCTCGCACACATAAGGCTCGTTGACCGATTTCGTACACTTAGTACTCGGTATATAAGTTCGCACACTTAGTGCTCATTGACCGATTTCGTACACTTAGTACTCGGTATATAAGTTCGTACACTTAGTGCTCATTGACCGATTTCGCACACACAATGCTCGGTATTTAAGCTCGCACACATAGTGCTCTTTAATCTATTTTTCCTCATTCACAAAAACACATATAATTTCATTTTCATTTATATATGAACATAGATATGTACATGTCCAAACAAATCATTTCTCATGCCATCTATCATCACATTCGGCACATTCTATATACATATATTTATGTACGTGTTCAACAACCCATTCTCCTATCAATTACCATCACATTCGGCACACTTAATATACACATAGACACATGTCCACCATTTCGAATACAATCACCTTTCTCTATTCATCCTCACATTTAACTATCTCTTAATCCATACATATATCTTCAAACAACTCAATTAATCAAGGTTTATTTATACATATACCAAATCTTACATTCGGCCAACTCATACTAATTCATTGACACATTCGGTATTAATCGTTACATATATATACTCACCTATTCGAATATATCCATCTTCCAATTCAATTCCACCTTCAACTATATCATAATGTGTAATCATTTGACTCAAATAAATCAAAATCTTATATATATAAATATCAACCTCACATTCGGCTTTCATATAGTAAACATACTTACTTCTATTTAATATATGCACATCAATATAGATAAAAATCAATTTGACCAGCTCGCTTAAAAACTTACCTCGAAAATTGACTGGATTAAGTTTCCGACTATTCGTTCAACTTTGTTTTTCCCAATCCAAGTCCGATTTCTTTGGTTCTTGATCTAAATATATTCAAATTAAGCTCATTCAAACATATTTTCATTCAATTTAATCCAAAAACACATAAATGAGCATTTTGCACTTTAACCCCTAATATTTCACATTTTCTCAATTTAGTCTCCATTTCAAAACAACACAAAATACACAAAATTTCCTTAAACCCATGCTTGGCTGAATCTTCCATAGGTCCCTAGCAGCCCATTAATTTCATTTATTTCAAATTTTAATCCCTCAAAAATTTATTTTTGCAATTTAGTCCAATATACTCAATTTCATCAAAAATTCAAAGACAAAACTTGTTAATCTAACACATATTTATCATAATTCATCCTCAAACAACATAAACAACAAGCTATCATCAATGGCTCAACTCAAAATATTCATCAAATTCAAAATTTAAGCATGGGTTTTGTAGAGCACAAAGCAACGATTACAAAAACGTAAAAATTATCAAAAACCGATTAAAAACACATACCCGATTTTTTGAATTACACCAAGGCCGAATGTTACAAAGCTCAAAACCCCTTTCTTGTTTTTGTTTTTCGGTGGAAACAAAGATGAACATGAAAAGAAATTCCACTAACTCATGTTTTTATTATTATATTATAATATAATATAAAATATAAATTTTAACTTATAAATTTTTAACATATAAAACATATATGTTATCATCAAACCGTCCACTACACTAAATTTTGGTCAAATTACATCATAAGTCCTCCTCATTATCAAGACAACCACAATTAGGTACTTATAAATCAAAGACACGCTTTTTATACTTTATGCGATTAAGTCCTTTTTCATAAATCAAAGACACAATGATAAAATTATCACACAGAAAATTTCACACAAGCAAATTCACACATAATAAACATAGAAAATATTTTTAAAATATTTTTTGGACTCGGATTTGTGGTCCCGAAACCACTATTCCGATTAGGGTCAAAATCGGGCTGTTACAACTCTCCCCCCTTAGGGATTTTCGTCCCCGAAAATCTTTCCGATGAATAGGTTCGGATAACGCTCTTTTATTGCATCCCAAGTTGCTTCCTCAACTCCATGTTTGTGCTACAGTACCTTAACTAACGGAAATTTTCTTATTTCACAATTCTTTAACTTCGCGAGCTAGAATGTGAATCGGTTCTTCTTCATATGTCATACCGGGCTTAATCTCAATCTCTGTCGGACTAATCACATGTGAGGGATCAGATTGATATCTACAAAGCATCGAAATATGGAATACATTGTGGATCTTTTCTAGCTCATGTGGCAACAGTAGTCTATAAGCAACCTGCCCGATACGCTCAGTCCAATATACCCCGGACTCATCTTGCCTTTACGACCAAAATCTAAGTATTTTTTTTTCCACGGAGAGACTTTCAAAAGCACTTTATTTTCAATCTGAAAATCTATATCTTTTCGTTTCGAGACTGCATACGATTTCTGACAATTCAATGCTGTTTTCAGATTCACACATAACTTCGAATTTCAAATCTCTTTAATCTCACAACTAAAATTCTGATCTGACTTTCACTATACATCATCCCTAGCTGAAACTGCTTATAACTGTATTAAATTATTCCCATTTTCTACTCACATTCTCTAACGATTTTAATCCTGTGAATCATTTTCTTACAAAACTCGATCCTGAAGTAACGGAGTTCGATAACTGATTATAATAAAGAATGATCTTTCTTAATTACTTTGAAATTCTAAAACATAGTGACAAATAAATACTTGAGAATTTGGTTTATGTTTCCTAATTTCAGTGCAATTTCATACTCACAGATTATTGTAATCTCTCTCTTAGAATTACCATATAAATTTCAGATCTCAATCCAAAGCAATGATAACTGATGCCATAGACATATTTACCAACACAGAAACAAAGAACTTAACTGTTTTATCAAAAGAGAAAATCTATACTTACTGAGAGATTTCTTCAGACAGTTAACCATATTTCAGATAACTCCATCTTTTTTTCAATGATAAAGATAATCCCGATACAAAATTCATCAACCCTCCATTTTTTTTATAATCAACAAAGTCAGAAATATCACATCTCATACTCATCATCTATATCATATCTCAGATTGTTGCGCATCTTGTTAATCCATATGAACACCACTGAGAGTTTCTTGTAGCAGTTGTTGTATATTCATAGAACTTTTTCAGTATGCAAACTCTATCTTGAAATAACAAGTAATCATCGATACCACATCTGAGGTTCTGAATCAGAAATCAACTTATGTTGAACTCCTTCATAAGTTATAATTCGCTGACACATTTCTGAATTTCACAACTTCACTATATAAATATTTATTTAGCCTCTAATTCAACTAACAACTGTTCATTACCTGATAAGATCAATCATGTATTCATCGCCCATTCAAAACATTCAAAACTATAATCATTTTCCTCGGATAAAAATCACTTACAGACTTAAAAGTTTTTCGACGATTGGAGTTAATCTTCTTCGTGTCAAATTCGGATCTTTCACTTGACATTAAACATTTTAAACTCTTATAATCATCAAATATATCACATAACTCTTTTATGCAGCTTTAACTGTATAGAATCACAAAATATCTCTGCACATTCTTGTATTAGAACACATTTCGAACTATTCAATAATATATGACTGAAAATCATAAACTCTTCATTCAATTCATGCAGAACCAGTACTGATATTTCGGTTGATAATGTCTTCGTGCAAAAGAAAACTTTAACAATCGAACTAACTTTAATTTACCACTACATTTCTCAGATAGAATCGTTCCGATAGATATAATTCTGTATCAAGTCCTCAAGAATACAAATTCTTCTTCTGGACTATCCTTCAATTCATACATGTACGTTCAAAGTTTATTTTCAGTTCTTAGATAGATTTCAACAAATATAACCCAATTAACTTTTCAATCAAATAATTCAGATCATACTAACTACTGAATCGGTCTTTTCGAAGAAATCATTTCTTTTCGTTAGAAGGAATAACCCCAGACATATCATTATACAAATTTAGTTTGATCTTCTATCATTTTCACTTTTACCAATGTCGAACCTTTCACGACAACTAGAAAAGAGTTTATAATGAAGCTGTCTCATATATTAATCATCGAAACTCTGAATTATACTGAAATCACCTTAACCAAATAGAAATCATTGGGCCTTAATAAGAACGATGTCTCAACCTTATAAATAGATATCATCCCGACTGTTAATGAAGCATTTGAACACAAAGAAGAATCAAATATGATTTTTTTTTTAATAGTAACCTCTGCAGAAACACAACTTTTATAACTCTGAGAACGGTACCATTGTACTCTCACATTTCAAGCCGAAATTATAATTATAAATGATATAGCCATTTACACAAATAGATATCTCTTACAGATAATCACATAGATTCACAAGAAAACCAGAATAGCGAAATTTCAAACACCAGATATCTGAAAATTACAACCCAGATAGAATGATGTCAATTCTGATGATATCTTAGTAAATGTCCAGAAAGAACAATGTCACTCATAAATATTGAAATCCACAGTAACAGAAGCAATATAATCTTCGCATACATTCAGCAGAGTAATAACTAGTAGAAATAGAGTATTAGCATCATTTAGATTTTACCGTCGATTTTCAAATCCACATAAAGAAATAAATACCAAAGAAAGACATTGCAATATCGTACATAACCCAAACAGATCAACCAAGCTTTCGTCTATCAGTACATTTAGCTAGCGTTCTCACACGATAAAAATCTTCTTTCTGAAATTAAACAGTCACATATGCTTCTGAGGATAAATGTACTCATAGAATGCCCAGAAGGAATCATAATAATTGCCCGACTATAACTACTGTACTCAGTCATCAATACAATTCAATCATTATTCAACTATCAAATTCTGTCATTAGAAATCTTCACATTATCCATCGCTAACAAGAGTAAATTCAGAAAAGCATCCAGTTAATACTTTCTTTAAATAACATACCTGGATAGGTCATTTGATCGGAGTTATCTTCTTGTTTAACAGTGATGTTGCATAATCTGAATAGTCTTCAGAACTATCCAATATCTCTTTTAATACTGTCTTCATTTTTCTGATTCATTCTCTTTTCTGACCAAATTAATAATCTCTCAAACACTAATCTCTGTATTTCCACTCTCATGAACTTATTCATTCCAAAATCTTATGGATTTCATTTTAACATTTCACTGATAAGGGGGTGAGGGTAGTAAAGCCTCAAGTTTAACTTACACATAAATACACATAACACTTACTATCACACGTAGCCAGTTCATTACTAATTTCACATTCTCAAAACATTTAATAAACTTTTGCTTCTAATCACTTTTATTCTTAACACATTGTTCATATGTCAATTCAAATCACTAATTCACAACCAGAGCATTTCAGTTAGCAATCATAACTTAAATATCATATCTCATATGCTCATATAATTTTAACAAATTTCAATAACAACATGTCGTACAATTTAATCCTTACCTTTATGAGTCTCAACTCATCATCAACACATTTCCTCTCAAATATATGAGTATTTACTTCTGTACTATCGAGAATTAGCTCGGTTGGAAAACTTATCTATCTCATCAAAACAATTTTAAGTCGAGTCGGAGATATCACACTATCGCAGATTAATTATGGCATGTATAGCTAGACTCACATACGCTATGGTAGTCCTAGAACCGACTAAACCATAGCTCTGATACCAATCAAATGTAACACCCCTTACCCGAGACCGTTGCCGGAGTCGAGCATGAGGCATTACTAGACTTAACTACTAATCCGGGGCATAAAAATTGAAACTGTCCAACTGCATCATGTTGACTAAATTGACTATAAATCGAGTTACGAAACTCGAAATTTAGATCTGTAAATTTTCCTTGAAACTAGACTCATATATCTTCTAACTATAATTTTTCCAGAATTTTTCATGAGCCCAATTAGTATAGTTTATTCATTAAAATTTCCCATGTTTAACTGACCAACAGTTCTGAACTCTCTTAACCTAAATTCAAATATCTCATTGTATAGTTTACATATGATGTTCCTACTTGTTTCTATTGAAAATAGACTCACTAAGGAATCTAGACATATAAAATATAACTCTTAATTCATTTTGTAAAATTTTTAATGATTTTCTAAAGTCAAAATAGGGGACTTCAAATACCATCTTGACCCTGTCTCACTAAACTTCAAATATCACAGAATATAAAATTCCTTAGCCTACTCTGTTTCTTTAATATAAAAATAGACACAAATAGCTTTAATTCTATATCTTATTCACTTTCTAATTCCATTTCTCCTATTTTTGATGATTTTTCACGTCACTGCTGCTAACCAAAAACTGTTTCATTGCAAAATATGGATAACTAGTTTATAACATCTTTACTCCATTTCATTTAAACTCTATACATTAACCATACTTATATATATACCAAAACCAAATCAACCAAAACCACAACCAAACATAATCATCATGCCAAAATATAAATTCCAAGATTAACAAGACGGACAAGCCATTTTCGCATGGCTTATACAAATATATACAACTTCAAAACCAAACATAATATTACTAGCCTATACATGCCATATATGTTCATAGTTTCAAACTTTTAAAATACCGAAATAGCGATCGATAGTGTGACGATGTTCCAAAATGATCCCCGAGCTCGACTTTGGCCTTCAAAAATCTATAATATAGTCAAATGAACACACACAGTAAGCTAACATAGCTTAGTAAGTTTTAAGCAATTTCAAACAATGTACTAAACATTATATGATCAACTCGCACATTTCATAATCCATAATACCAATTATCTCAACATTTAATAACTGCATTCATCTAAATTTATAATCCTCTTCTTGCCTTAAACAACTACACATACATGTATAAAGTATCAAAATTCAAACTCACTTTCAAATCTTATAATTTTTATATAAATACCCATAATTCGGTATTATCATTTTAACAACTACACTTACTACCATCCAAGGATAGCTTATCATTACGTACCTGTTCAATATACATTCCATTTGATACATTCGTTACATAATACAAGAGAAATATCGATATCCTGCGTATTTCATGCTATAATATATTAACATATCAAATGCTGAGTATTGGCATATTAATACCTTGTGAATTTAATGTAAAAATTCTTGTAACGTATCGCATACTTAGTGTCGTTACTTAATCTTCACACATGATTAGAGCTATACAACCGATTTCGCACACTTAGTGCTCGGTATTCAAGCTCGCACACATAAGGCTCCTTAACTGATTTCGTACACTTAGTACTCGGTATATAAGTTCGCACACTTAGTGCTCATTGACCGATTTCGTACACTTAGTACTCGGTATATAAGTTCGTACACTTAGTGCTCATTGACCGATTTCGCACACACAATGCTCGGTATTTAAGCGAGCACACATAGTGCTCTTTAATCTATTTTTCCTCATTCACAAAAACACATATAATTTCATTTTCATTTATATATGAACATAGATATGTACATGTCCAAACAAATCATTTCTCATGCCATCTATCATCACATTCGGCACATTCTATATACATATATTTATGTACGTGTTCAACAACTCATTCTCCTATCAATTACCATCACATTTGGCACACTTAATATACACATAGACACATGTCCACCATTTCGAATACAATCACCTTTCTCTATTCATCCTCACATTTAACTATCTCTTAATCCATACATATATCTTCAAACAACTCAATTAATCAAGGTTTATTTATACATATACCAAATCTTACATTCGGCCAACTCATACTAATTCATTGACACATTCGGTATTAATCGTTACATATATATACTCACCTATTCGAATATATCCATCTTCCAATTCAATTCCACCTTCAACTCTATCATAATGTGTAATCATTTGACTCAAATAAATCAAAATCTTATATATATAAATATCAACCTCACATTCGGCTTTCATATAGTAAACATACTTACTTCTATTTAATATATGCACATCAATATAGATAAAAATTCAATTTGACCCAACTGCTTAAAAACTTACCTCAGAAATTGACGGATTAAGTTTCCCGGCTATTCGTTCAACTTTGTTTTTCCCCAATCCAAGTCTGATTTCTTTGGTTCTTGATCTAAATATATTCAAATTAAGCTCATTCAAACATATTTTCATTCAATTTAATCCAAAAACACATAAATGAGAATTTTGCAATTTAACCCCTAATATTTCACATTTTCTCAATTTAGTCTCCATTTCAAAACAACACAAAATACACAAAATTTCCTTAAACCCATGCTTGGCCGAATCTTCCATAGGTCCCTAGCAGCCCATTAATTTCATTTATTTCACATTTTAATCCCTTAAAAATTTATTTTTGTAATTTAGTCCAATATACTCAATTTCATCAAAAATTCAAAGACAAAACTTGTTAATCTAACACATATTTATCATAATTCATCCTCAAACAACATAAACAACAAGCTATCATCAATGGCTCAACTCAAAATATTCATCAAATTCAAAATTTAAGCATGAGTTTTGTAGAGCACAAAGCAACGATTACAAAAACGTAAAAATTATCAAAAACCGATCAAAAACACATACCCGATTTTGAATTACACCAAGGCCGAATGTTAAAAAGCTCAAAACCCCTTTCTTGTTTTTGTTTTTCGGTGGAAACAAAGATGAACATGAAAAGAAATTCCACTAACTCATGTTTTTATTATTATATTATAATATAATATAATATATAAATTTTAACTTATAAATTTTTAACATATAAAACATATATATTATCATCAAACCGTCCACTACACTAAATTTTGGTCAAATTACATCATAAGTCCTCCTCATTATCAAGACAACCACAATTAGGTACTTATAAATCAGCACACAGCTTTTATACTTTATGCAATTAAGTCCTTTTTTCATAAATCAGCACACAGTCGATAAAATTATCACACAGAAAATTTCACACAAGCAAATTCACACATAATAAACATAAAAAATAATTTTAAAATATTTTTTGGACTCGGATTTGTGGTCCCGAAACCACTATTCCGATTAGGGTCAAAATCGAGCTGTTACATTGGTGGTCGGGTTTGAAGCGTGAGGTTACGGATTTCGTTGCTCGTTGTTTGACGTGTCAGCAAGTTAAGGCAGAGCATTAGTTGCCTTCTGGTTTGCTACAACCTGTTAAGATTCCTTTATGGAAATTAGAACGAGTGACGATGGACTTCGTTAGTAGGTTGCCCTTGACCCCCACTAAGAAGGATTCTGTTTGGGTCATCGTAGATCGATTGACCAAGTCCGCTCATTTTATTCTGGTTCGGACGGACTTTTCTCTACAGAAGTTAGCGAAGCTGTATATTTCTGAGATAGTAAGACTGCATGGGGTTCCTGTTTCGATTATTTCAGATAGAGATCCTCGCTTCACTTCTCAATTCTGGAAGAAATTACATGAGGCTCTGGGTTTGAGATTGGACTTCAGTACTGCGTTCCATCCTCAGACTAATGGTCAATCTGAGAGGGTGATTCAGATACTAGAGGATATGCTTTGGAGTTGTGTTATTGATTTCTGAGGTACTTGGGAGGATTATCTGCCGCTAGCTGAGTTCGCCTACAATAACAGTTTCCAGGCAAACATCCAGATGGCACCTTACGAGGCTTTGTATGGTCATAAGTGACATACTCCGCTATGTTGGACTAAGTTGGGTGAGCGTCGGGTTTTGGGTCCTGAGTTATTTTCTGAGACCGAAGATAAGGTTAGACCGATTCGGGATCGTCTGAAAGTGGCTTCTGATAGACAGAAGTCTTATGCAGATCTGAAAAGGCGTGATATTGAGTACTCTGTGGGGGATTTCATCTTTCTTAAGGTTTCTTCGTGGATGAAAGTTCTAAGGTTTGACCGTAAGGGCAAGTTAAGCCCTAGGTTTATTGGCCCATATCGGAAAGCGTGTGGGACCGGTCACTTACCAGTTGGAGTTACCTCTAGAGTTGGATCGTATCCACGGTGTGTTCCACGTATTGGTGTTGAGGCGATACCGGTCTGATCCATCTTACGTTATCTTTGTTGAGGAGATCGAGGTTAGACTAGACTTAACTTTTGATGAAGAACCGGTTCAGATTCTGGATCGTGATATTAAGGTTCTGAGGAGGAAGTCCATACCGTTAGTGAAGGTTCTATGGTGGAATCATGGTACTGAGGAAGCGACGTGGGAACTTGAGGACTCGATGCATTAGCAGTATCCTCATCTATTCTGATTAGGTAAATTCCGAGGTCGAAATTTCTGTTAGGGGGTAAAGTTGTAACGCCCTGATTAATTTATCCCTGTTTCTACAAATATTTGACACAAAAATGTGTATCTGCTTCAGTGGCTAAGTGTTTTGAGTGTGAGTTAGAGGTTCTGTGTTTGAATCCCTGCGCGAGCGTGGGTATTATTTTTTGCTCGGTTAGTTGATAGAGTTTCGGTTGAGCCAAACTTCTGTGGTAGTTGTGTGTAATGGGTTAGTGGAGAGAGATATGGGGGATTTTGTGATATTATCTTTTATTTTGTTTTTGTTTTTTTCAAAAAAACATTTTCTCTCTCTTCCAAGAGAATTCTGACGTATCTACTCTTCCCTTTTTGGGTTCTCTGGAAATTTTTCTTTATCTTCATTTGTTTTTCGATTCTGTCAATTTTGTTCTAGCGCAAATCGTCTTATTTCGACTTTTTGGTGATCTTTGTGCGTTTTTGGTAAGTGTGGTAAGTGTGGTTTTTATTTTTGTTTGTGAATCGATGGTTAATGGGGCTCGTTTTGTTCTTAGGAGAAGATTAAAGTGCTGGGTGTTTCCAATCGGCGCTCTTGTTGTGCAAAATCGTCGTTGCTCGTTCGAAGGTAAGGGTATTGTTAGATTAAAAGGGGTGTTCTTTTCGATATAGTACGGTTGAGTATCATTTTAAACAACTTATTCGGTGTCTTGTTGGACAATTTTAGGTTCTGGTGTCTCGGCAAAAGTCAAAAATTGGTTCTGTCGACGCCACACGGGCGTGTGGTCGCCCGTGTGGTTGGCCGTGTGTGAGACACGGCCGTGTGTTCGAAGAAGGCATGGCCGTACCCAGGGCACGGCCATGTGGTGACCGAAGTGTGGCCGTGTGGGCCACACAGGCTAAGCCAAGTTGGGCTTGTGGGCTCACACGGGCATGTCACACGGGCGTTTGGGCTAGGCCGTGTTTGCCACACGGGCAAGGCCAATCTGGGCGTGTGGGCCACACAGGCATGTGGGCCCATATTTCTAAAATAATTTCCCTAGGGTTGCACGGTTCATTCCGATCGACTATGGGCTTACCGTAGGGTTGGTAAGGGCTAATCAAACCCTAAAACTATAGATCTGATAGCCTGATATTCTGTTCTGAGTATGATAATGCTATGCATGTCTGATTTTTTTGATATCTGTACATAAGCATGTTGAGCATGTCTAGTATGTTACTCTGTATCTGTTTCTGTATATAATTGTGGGGTGGGATTTGTTTATGAGGAGGAAGTATTCTGTACAGCGATCATCGCCTATATTCTGGCAGCTTGGCTATACATTTTCTGACATGTGTCGTAATGGCACGATATGGTGTGTAGGGATGGGTAGGTGTTTTTAACCCCACATGGTGTGATAGGATGGTTAGAGTTGGTGTGTAGAGGATGGGGGTAGGATTCTGTATATCTGATCTGTATATCTGATTCTATTTACTGTATCTTAAAAGGGCATGAGCCTGACTCTGTGTCTGTATGTTTGCATGCTTAATTCTGTTGGGTTACACACTGAGTTTACGAAAACTCACATCCGTTTGTCTGTTTTGTCCAGGTAATCCACAGACTTAGGCGGATCGGTGCGACAGAGCCTCTCGGTGACCATGAGTTCGTAAACTGATTAGGTTTATGGTTTTTATTTAAGGATTATTTTTGGATTGTTGTAATAATTGGACTCTCTAGACTTTTGGCTGATTTTCTTTTGGATTTTTGATTTGGTACTTAATTCGCGACTGATATCTAAAAACTATGGTTTTTACTAAAACAAAGGTTTTCTAAAAATACGAACTGCTTTCTTTAAATACAACGTTTTCCATAAGCTTCCGCTATAAAACACGTTTTAAGGCAAATTGGTTAAATGAATAAACGTTTTGACAATGGATAAAAGCAAATAAGAGTTGAAAAACTGAAATGATTTTAACGTGTAGATTTCGTTATCAAAACCCGTTCTTTGTGACACCTTCGAATTTGGTCATAACGTCTAGGCCGGGTTTGAGGTGTTATAGAAATAAGGCCTATTAAAACTAATAAATGTTTCTAAAGCGGTCTTAGCCTAGCGGGTAGTTTCTCTCCTCGTCTAGCAATTTCTTGAAGATTGCGGAATAATTTTGACGTCTTGGAGGAGGAGTTAGATGTCTTCAAAGGCTAGTTGCAGTTTCCATCCTACTTTGGAGTGTCCCATGATAAATTTCTCTATTTTTTGTTAGCAATAATTAACCTGCATTGATTGAAACTAAAAGGTCTAAGGAGAAATATAATAGCTCTAAAGATGAGGATACGTACAAGAGCTTGCTAACAGATTTGAAACCATGAACATATATAATCTGAAAACCGTTAGGGCCTTGGGCAAGGGTAGCTCTTCGTATTAGTTTTTTTTTTGTTTGGACGACAGAAAGGGAGTGCTCTCATTGAGGAGTGGAGTTAATCATTAGAGGGGGGCCATGAAGTCTTTGGTTAGGAGTGGGAGAAATGTTGCTTGGGAAGGAACTAAGGGTTGCTTTAGTCATTTTTAAGATTACTTTAATTGACGCTAGAGGAAATGGATTGGATTTTTTGAAAATAAGGTTGTTTCTTTTTTACTATATAATCTAAAAGGTGCATGGCATTAAGGAATCCAACTTTAGATTCTAGAGATTTTTCCATGCAGCCTGTTGGGGGCATATGAAGTAGCTCCTGGATAACTTTGGTAAAGTTGTGAGTAAGCATTTTTTTCTAAGAAAAGGTCATTGAAATCATTTTTCCAGATAATTTTATCAGGCCTGCCTTGAATAGAGATTGTTTTGTTAATTAGATCAGCAAATTTCCCAAGGTCAAGGAGGTCTAAGGCCTTTGATTGGTCAATTGTAAACCTGTTGGGAAGGATGAAGGTATTGGCCTAAGGTTAGAATCTTAATGTGATACTGTGCCAATAAGCGACCGAAGTGGATCAGATGAAATCCAACTGTTTTGGCCACTCCAGAGTTGGACTTCTTTACCCTTGTTGCATATGTCTCTTCCAATGAGAGTGTTGTTTTCATACCTAGGAGTCAGAAGATTTGGGTTTGACAAACTCAAAGGGGGAGTTGGTTGTAACAGCTTGTTTTTCAGTAGTGTCGGAAATAATGGTTTTAGGGCCACAAATCTGACGAGTAAGTTTTTTATTTATTATTTACGAGTCAATTATGGTATTAAAATAAAATTTGAATTGGCAATTTACGCTATTTGAACAAATAATTATGTTCAAGTGGTATGACTCTAAAGTCAAGTGGTTTTAAAAAATGAGGTATTAGGACCTCATTTCTATAAACTGAGCCAAAACTATTTTATTAAATATTCATTGAGTGTTATTAAGGTTGTATTAAAGTTTTGTTAACAAATTTTAATGTTTAGATAGCTAATTAATTGAAAATGACTAAATAGTAAAAGCTGCAAATGTAACACCCCAAACCCGACCTAGACGTTATGGACGGATCTAGCGATGTCACATAAAAGGGATTTTGAAAACGACACTAACTCGATAAAACTTAAAGCTCATAAACCCTTATTTGATTTCAGTTAGTTCAAGTTATAATTTCAAATAGTCGACTTGCTTTAAAACATATCATTTTAGCGGAAGCTTTGAAAAACCGTCACGTTTAGGGAAAACAGTTCTCATTTTAAGCAAACCTAGTTTTTAGTATCCCGTTGTTTTGAAAGAAAACTTTTTGTAAAACTCGTTTAAGATTTTAAAAACCCGTGCTTTTGGAAAAATCTGAGTTATACCACGTTTTGCAGTTATAAAGTCATGAAATCACAGTCTATCCCAAATTAAAATGAAAACAGTCCGTAGAGTTTGAATTACATAAAAATAACCCAGATTAAACCAGAACATGAAATGTAATTGTATTTATAACCAATTCGAACATGTGGTCACCGAGGGGCTCCGCAGCACTGATCCGCCTAACTATGTGGATTACCTGTACAGAATAAACAGAAAAGGGGTGAGTTTACATAAACTCAGTGTGTAACCCAGCAAAGTTAACCATGTATACAAACAGATTATCACAATCAGACAGATCCACATTCGGGCCTGAGCCCATGTCAGATACAGATACAGATTCGGGCCTGAGCCCAATTCAGATACAAAAACAAATATGCAAATCAGATAATAGAATCCTACCCCCATCCTCTACATACCATCTCCGGCAAACCCTGTACACCATGTGGGGTTTAAAACACCCGCCCAATCCTACACACCATGTTGTACCAAAGCGGCACATATCAGATATAATGCAGCTGTGCTGCCAGATTTTAGGCACAATCTGCCTTTCAGAACACTTCCTCCAATATATATATCATCCCATCCCCAATATCAGATAACATATCAAACATGCAGAATTAACAGATATAACATACTTAACATGCTCTCAACATGCGTTCATAAACAGATAGCAGATAACAAACATAGGCATGCTCATAACAGTTCATCAGTCTAACAGAACATATAGTTTTAGGGTTTAGTAAGCCTTTACCGATCCTACGATAGGTCTACAGTCGATTAGGGCGACCCGTGCGACCCTACTAGGAATTTCAATATAATGGGCTACACACCCGTGTGGCCCACTCTTGTGGGCCCACACGCCCAGAATAGCCTTGCCCATGTGGATCACACGGCCTGGCCCAAAGTTCACACGCCCGTGTGACACACCCGTGTGGGCCTACATGACTAGTCTGGTTTAGCCCCTGGCCATTACATGGCAGTGTGCCTTCGTCGATCACACGGTCGTGTCGTCGCACACGGCCTACCACACGGCCGTGTGGCGTCGATAGTAAGGTTTTCGGCTTTTGCCGAAAACTCATTTTTCTGCGTTTCGAGTATACACATGATATTGTTTCGCAGCGAAAACACTCTCGAGCCTTCTGAAACCTAAAAAACAGTAATCCATAGACCACTTAGCAAACTTTTAGCGATTCAACTCTCAATCCCGAAATACACTCGAACCTCACCATCGACGAAAAGAAAATATCGGCACGATCCAAACCGTCAGAGTGACTCTCCTTTACCACCACCTTCTCCTACACCAAAAGTTGACAGAAATCAATCCATAACTACTCACGATGCCGCCAAATAGTAGATATACCTAGACCTCGATAGGAAAATAGAAGTTACAGAATGCTAAAAAACTTCACTTACGAATCGAGCGAAGAATAACGGAATACTCAAAAATGCAGGAATTCCACAGCAAAAACGACATAATTGGAAACAGAACGTAATTTAGGAAATAGAAAGAAGAAGAACTGACGTCAACTATTTTTGGGAAATAGGGGAAAATTTTGGAAAAAGAAAGAAATTTAATTTTTAAACAAAAAGGATATTACCAGGCTAACTCCAAAATCCCATATTTTTCTCCCACTAACCCCCACTCTCAGAAACCCAACTCCACCGAAACTCTTCCAGATAACAGAGCAAAAAAATTAATATCCACGCTCGCGCTGGGATTTGAACACATAACCTCCAACACATCAACTCCCTTACCACTTGAATCAATAGGTTCATTCTGATATGGTTTTATAAATAATTTATTATAAGCCCACTGAACAGAGATAGGACTTTATTCCAAAAATAACAGAATTTGCCAAAGCTAAGGCTTGAACTTGGGACCTCTCACACACACCTAGAACACTTAACGACTGAGACAGATACACAATTGTGTCAAACAATTACAGAAACCTAAACAAATATTTTGGAGCGTTACAACTCTACCCCTTAAAAGAAATTTCGACCTCAAAATTTACCTGATCAGAACAGATGAGAATACTGCTGACGCATCGAGTCCTCAGGCTCCCATGTGGCCTCCTCAGTGCTATGATTTCGCCACAGAACCTTCACTAACAGAATGGACTTCCTCCTCAGAACCTTAACATCGCGATCCAGAATCTGAACCGGTTCTTCCTCAAAGGTCAAGTCTGGCCTAACCTCACTCTCCTCAATCGAGACGACATGGGATGGGTCAGAACGGTACCGCCTCAACATCGAGACGTGAAACACATCATGAATACGGTCCAGCTCAGGGGGTAGCTCCAACTGATAAGCAACTGGTCCCACACGCTTCAGAATTCGGTACGGTCCAATAAACCTAGGGCTCAGCTTGCCCTTCCGACTGAACCTCAGAACCTTCTTCCATGGAGAGACCTTAAGAAACACGAAGTCCCCCACAGAATACTCAATCTCACGTCTCTTTAGATCTGCATAAGACTTCTGTCTGTTAGAAGTCACTTTCAGTGGATCTCGAATCAGCCAAACCTTATCTTCAGTTTCAGAAACCAACTCAGGACCCAAAACTCGCCGTTCGCCCAGCTTAGTCCAACACAACAGAGTACGACACTTACAACCATACAGAGCCTCGTAAGGTGCCATCTGGATACTAGACTAGAAACTGTTATTATAAGCGAACTCGGCTAATGGTAGATAATCCTACCAACTACCTCAAAAATCAATCACGCAACTGCGAAGCATATCTTTCAGTATCTGAATCACCCTCTCAGATTGACCATCGGTCTGAGGATGGAACGCAGTACTGAAGTCCAACCTTGAACCCAGAGCCTCGTGCAATTTCTTCCAGAATCGAGAAGTGAAGCGATGATCTCTATCAGAAATGATCGAGACAGGAACCCCATGCAGTCTTACTATCTCAGAAATGTATAATTTCGCTAGCTTCTGCAGAGAATAATCAGTTCGAATCGGAATGAAGTGAGTAGACTTGGTCAATCGATCCACGATGACCTAAATAGAATCCTTCTTAGTGGGTGCCAGGGGCAACCCACTAACGAAATCCATAGTCACTCATTCCCGTTTCCATAAGGGAATCTTGACTGGCTGCAATAAACCCGAAGGCAACTGGTGCTTAGCCTTAACTTGTTGGCACGTCAGACATCGAGCCACAAAGTCAGTAGCCTCACCCTTCAAACTCGGCCACCAGTATAACTCACGAAGGTCGTGATACATCTTATTACCGCCGGGATGCATAGCATAAGGGCTACTATGCGCCTCCCTCATAATAGACTGCCTCAGATCAGAATCATTCGGTACACAAATTCGTCCTCGAAAACACAACACACCATCACTATTTAACCTAAAATCGGAAGTAGTACCACTCTCCACCTGATGGAACCGTACACCCAGAGTCTAATCCACTAACTATTTATCTCGAATCCACTAAACCCAAGTCGGCTTAACCTGCAACTCGGCTAACAGACTCTCATCATCAAACAGACTAAGGCGAGCAAACATTGCCCTCAAATCAGACATCGTCCTATGACTTAGAACATTGGCCACCACATTGGCCTTACCAAGATGATACTCTATCGTGCAGTCGTAATACTTGAGCAGCTCAATCCATCAACGCTATCTAAGGTTCAACTCCTTCTGAGTAAGGAGGTACTTAAGACTCTTGTGATCGGTGTAGATGATACACCTCTCACCATATAGATAATGCCTCTAAATTTTTAGTGCAAAAACCACAGCAGCCAACTCGAGATCATACGCTGAATAGTTCCCCTCGTGTGTCTTCAGCTGACGGGACACATAAGCCACCACTTTACCATCCTACAGTAGAACACATCCCAAACTGACATGCGACGCATCACTGTATACCACAAATTCCTTTCCAGATTCAAGCTGTATCAGAACAGGAGCCTGATTCAGAACAAACTTGACCTTCTCAAATCTCTCTTGTTGTGCATCAGTCCAAAAAAATGACACACCCTTACGTAGAAGCTTAGTCAAGGGAGCTACAATCAAAGAAAACCCATCAACAAATCGATGATAATATCCCGTCAAACCCAGAAAACTGCAGATTTCAGACACATTCTTGGGCTTTTTCCAATCCAGCACAGCCTCAATCTTTCGAAGATCAACACGAATCCCCTCAGCAGAAACCACATGCCCCAGAAAAGTTACTTCATGAAGCCAGGACTCACACTTGCTTAGCTTAGCATAAAGTTGCTTCTCACACAGAATCTGAAGCACTACTCTATGATGCTCATCATGCTCATCTTCAGTCTTAGAGTAAACCAGAATGTCGTCGATGAAGACCACGACGAACTGATCCAGATATGGCTGAAACACTCGATTCATCAGATCCATAAATGCGGCCGGTACATTCGTCAACCCAAAAGGCATAACTAGGAACTCGTAGTGCCCATACCGATTCCTAAATGCGGTCTTATGAACATAGACCTCCTTAACCCTCAACTGATGATACCCTGAGCGAAGATCGATCTTAGAGAACACAGAAGCCCCTCGGAACTGATCGAATAAGTCATCGATCCTCGAAAGTGGATACTTATTCTTAATGGTCAGCTTGTTCAGCTGCCGATAATCTATACACATCCTCATGGTCCTATCCTTCTTCTTAACGAACAGAATTGGTGCTCCCCACGGAGGCACACTGGGATGAATGAAACCACAGTCCCACAACTCATGCAGTTGAGCCTTAAGCTCCGTAAGCTCTTTCGGTGCCATACGGAAGGGAGCGATAGACACCGTAGTTGTACCCGAAAGAAGCTCAATCCCAAATTCCACTTCCCGATTTGGTGGTAATCCTGGTAACTCTTCAGGAAAGACGTCTGAAAAGTCCTTTACCATTTTGATGTTCCCAACAGAAGAGTCCCCAGATCTGAAACACTTACATAGGCCAAGTACGCCTCACATCCTTTTCGGACCAATTTCTCAACTACTAGGGCGGAGATCACATGCGACAGATAGTCTCGACGCTCACCAATCATAACCACCTCCACATCATCCTTGGTCCTCAGAACGACCCTCTTAGATGCGCAGTCCAAACTGACTCGGTGCTCCACCAACCAGTCTATACCCAAAATGAGGTCGAACTCTCCAAACGGAAGCTCCATCAAATTAGCCAAAAATATCTCCCCTTGCACCTCTAACGGGAAATCCTTATACAGTTTACTAACCTGAACAGACTACCCCAACGGACTTATCACAGTAACCTCACTAGAAGTACTCTCAACTGATAATCCAAGATTTTTAGAAACAGAACAGGCTATATAGGAATGAGTAGATCCTATATATATCAGAGCAATGTATGGTACATCAAAAATAAAGAACGTACCGGTGATGATGTTAGGAGTATCTCTGTCCTCTCGGTGACGTGCAACATAAACCAAAGCAGGCTGCCTCGCCTCAGTCTGATCAGCACTTTTGCCCGGTGCTCTCTACCCTCGGCCCATACCATTACCACCCCTGGCCTGACCATGGCCCCTAGGTGGCTACTGAACTACTCTCTGTGGCTGTGCAGGACCTGATATTGAAGCTTGTACCTGATCAGCCCTCAGTGGACACTCCCGAATGCGGTGCTCAAGGGACCCACACCTCAAACAAGCCCCAATCCTCCTCCAACACTCACCCGAATGGCATCTCCCACATTCACTGCATGGCTGTAACCCAGTAGGAACAACAGAAGCAACAGGGGCTGCCACTCTAACTGGCCCATCGAATCTGGCCTTTTTTTTAGGCCTCTGCACAGAAATCAAGGGCTCCGAATCCCTCTTGTTCTTACCTCTCTCCCGGTTCCTATTCTGGCGCTCCGCGCGCTTAACATCTTCGGCGATATTTGCCTTCTCAACTAGGACAGAAAACTCGCACTCCTTCTACGGAGCTATTAAGACTCTCAGATTATCTCTCAGCCCATCCTCGAAACGAATGTACCTCTCATATTTTGATGCCACCATACCCCGAGCATAGCGGCTCAGCCTTAGAAATTCGGTCTCATACTCGGCCACAGATTGGTCACCTTGCGTGAGGTTCAGAAACTCACACCTATGAGCATCAACGTAGCTGGCTCCCACATATTTACTCTAAAATGTAGTCTTAAAGAACTCCCAAGTCAGACGGTCAGGCTAAGTGTCGTTCTTAGCTGTCAACCACCACTGATATGCTTCGACTCGAAGCAAGGAGACTGTACCCTTCAATTTCTGCTCAAGGGTACAGTCCAGATCATTCATAATCCTCTCTGTGGCCTCCAACCAGTACTCAGCCACATTAGGGGTGACTCCTGTGACACCCCTAAATAACTCAGCTCCATTGGGCTGGATTCGCTCAGTTACCGACCCTCGGCCTCCAGATCCGGAATTGGGTCCAGCGACCCTCTCCAATATCCTAAGCATGGCTTGGGACAGTGCGTCGTCCCTAGCTGATCGACTCTGAGACCCAGTCTCAGTAGCAGGTGACACCGGTATCTCACTAGTGTCCGAATTCGGCATGCTGCCCAGAGATGAGAACTCAGCTCGAGCCGCCCTACGGCCTCTACCTCAGCCTCGAGTACCACATCTACGGATATCTCGTGCGCTCATTGTCTAATGCGAGTTTATCTACATTTAAAATTTTATGCATCAATTCAATATTTATTACAGATATTTTATGCAAAATTAATTAAAAGTTTAAAAGCTGTTTCCAGAGGTTTCAGTCTCAATCAGTTTCACTATAGTTTCAGAGAGTGCTAACTATAGTGTTTCTAGAGTATGATGCTATAGCATTTCAAATAAACTATCTAAAGTTCGAAATACTTACAGGATCGGTGCCGGAGGCTCGGTATACCATATTCTTAATCATATATTTTTAACCCAATTTGGAAACCAGTTCTTTAAAACATACTTTGGAACCCAAAAATTCACAGTCGAGTTTTGCAACCTGACTCTAATACCACTAAATGTAACACCCCAAATCCGGCCTAGACGTTATGGCTGAATCTGGCGATGTCACATAAAAGTGATTTTGAAAACGGCACTAACTCGATAAAACTTAAAGCTCATAAACCCTTATTTGCTTTCAGTTAATTCAAGTTATAATTTCAAATAGTCGACTTGCTTTAAAACAAATCATTTTAGCGGAAGCTTAGAAAAACCGTCACGTTTAGGGAAAACAGTTCTCATTTTTAGCAAACCTAGTTTTTAGTAACTCGTTGTTTTGAAAGAAAACTTTTTGTAAAACCCGTTTAAGATATTAGAAACATGTGCCTTTGGAAAAATACGAGTAATACCATATTTTGCAGTTATAAAGTTATGAAATCACAGCCTATCCCAAATTAAAATGAAAACAGTCCGTAGAGTCTGAATTACATAAAAATAACCCAAATTAAACAAGAACATGAAATGTAATTGTATTTATAACCAGTTTGAACATGTGGTCACCGAGGGGCTCCGCAGCACCGATCCACCTAACTCTGTAGATTACCTGTATAGAATAAACAGAAAAGAGGTGAGATTACGTAAACTCAGTGTGTAACCCAGCAGAGTTAAGCATGTATACAAACATATTATCACAATCAGATAGATTCACATTCGGGCCGAGCCCATGTCAGATACAGATACAGATTCGGGCCTGAGCCCAATTTAGATACAAAAACAAATATGCAAATCAGATAACAGAATCCTACCCCCATCCTCTACACACCACCTCTGACCATCCCTACACACCATGTGGGGTTTAAAACACCCACCCAACCCTACACACCACACTATACCGAAGCGGCACATATCAGATATAATGCAGCTGTGCTACCAGATTTTAGGCATAATCTGCCTTTCAGAACACTTCCTCCAATATATATATCATCCCATCCCCAATATCAGATAACATATCAAACATGCAGAATTAACAGATATAACATACTTAACATGCTCTCAACAATCGTTCATAAATAGATAGCAGATAACAAACATAGGCATGCTCATAACAGTTCATCAGTCTAACAGAACATATAGTTTTAGGGTTTAGTAAGCCTTTACCGACCCTACGATAGGTCCATAGTTGATTAGGGCGACCCATGCGACCCTACTATGAATTTCAGTATAATGGGCCTACACGCCCGTGTGGCCCACACGCCCAGAATGGCCTTGCCTGTGTGGATCACATGGCCTGGCCCAAAGTTCACACGTCTGTGTGACACATCCGTGTGGGCCCACACACTCGTATGGCCCATACGCCCAGTTTAGTTTAGCCCGTGTGGCCCACACGGCCACACTTCGGCCATCACACGGCCGTGTCTTGCACATGGCCTGGCCTTTGTCGATCACACGACCGTGTCGTCACACATAACCTACCACACGGCCTACCACACGGCCGTGTAACGTCGACAGTAAGGTTTTTGACTTTTGCCCAAAACTCATTTTTTTGTGTTTCGAGTACATACTTGATATTGTTTCGTAGCGAAAACACTCTCGAGCCTTCTGAAACCTAAAAAACAGTAATCCATAGACCACTTAGCAAACTTTTAGCGATTCAACTCTCAGTCCCGAAATACACTCGAAACTCACCGTCGACGAAAAGAAAATATCGGCATGATTCAAACCGCCAGAGTGACTCTCCTTCACCACCACCTTCTCCTACACCAAAAATTGACAGAAATCAATCTATAACTACTCACGATGCTGCCAAACAGTAGATATACCTAGACCCCAATAGGAAAATAGAAGTTACAAAATGCTCAAAAAATTCACTTACCAATCGAACGAAGAATAACGAAATACTCAAAAACGCAGGAATTCCACAGCAAAAATGGCAGAATTGGAAACAGAACGAAATTTTGGAAAAAGAAAGAAGAAGAACTGGCGTCAACTATTTTTGGGAAAGAGGGGAAATTTTTGGAAAAAGAAAGAAATTTAATTTTAAAACAAAAAGGATATTACCAGGCTAACTCCGAAATCCCATATTTTTCTCCCACTAACCCCTACTATCAGAAACCCAACTCCACCGAAACTCTTCTAGATAACAGAGTAAAAAAAATTATATCCACGTTCGCGCTGGGATTCGAACACAACGATGAAGAACGTACCAGTTATCACATCAAAGCAGTAACAAGTACATCAAAGATGAAGAACGTACCAGTTATCACATCAGGTGCATCACTATCTTCACGACGCCTGACCGCATAGACCAACCCCGGCTGTCTTGCCTCCGCATTACCTCTAAAGCCATTACCTCGACCCGGTGCACCTTGACCACGTCCAGTACCATTACCACCACGACCTGATCCACGGCCTCTCGGTGGCTGCAGAGTGCCTCTAGCTGGCTGTGCATCAAAGTTACGAGCTTCCTGAGTCGGAGCAGTCCGTCGAGGGCAATTCCTATATTGATGATCCTTGGAACCACATTTATAACAACCACCAGTTTTCTTCCAGCATTCTCCGGGGTGTCATTTTCCACAACAAGACTGAAGTCTCGACTGATTGGTAGTCACAGGTGCTCTAGCTTGAGCTGGCTCATCATTTTGAGGCCTCTTTTGGAACCTTATTAAAGAACCCGAGTACTTAAAGTCCCTCTTGCCTCTGACTCTTTCCCGGTTCTAGCGTTCTGAGTTCTTAGCCTCTTCGGCTATCTTGGCTTTCTCCACAAGTGTGGCAAAAATCCTTACTTGTTGTGGGGCTATCAGTACCCGCAGCTCATCATTCAGCCCATCTTCAAAGCGTACACAGCGCTCATGATCCGTTGGCACTATTGTCCGAGCATAACGACTCAAGCGTAGAAATTCTACCTTATAAGCTGCCACCGTCTTATTTCCTTGAACCAGATTCAGGAATTCCTTCCTCCGGGCATCCACATAACTTGTCCCTACATACTTCCCTTGGAAAGCAACTTTGAAGAAATCCCAAGTAACAACTGCAGCCTCAATGCCTTCTCGAACCGTAAGCCACCATTGATACGCTTCATCCCTTAGCAAGGACACCGCTCCTCTCAGTTTCTGTTCGACGGTGCACTCCAGATCATCCATAATCCGCTCTATAGCCTCGAGCCAATATTCCACAACATTCGGAGCTACACCGGTCACACCTCTAAAAACCTCGGCATCACTTGATTTAAGTCGTTCCGATATTGATCCACGAATTGCTGGGCCAGTTCTAGTCCCAGCAACCCTTTTTAGGACTCGCAACATTGCTTGAGTCAAAGCATTGTCCTCTCTCGTATGGTCATGTGATCCAGTCTCACTCCCGGGTGACGTAGGTGCGTCCATTTTCAGCATATGACCCGGCGCTTCAAACGCAACCCTAGCACCTCGTCCTCTACCACGGCCACGTCTACCGTGTCCCCGTCCATGTCCTCTAGTGCTCATACCGACTATTTCGGTTAAATCTGATTACAAGTTTTATGAATCAGAGTATTATTTCAGTGTTTATTAACGATATTTTATGAGATATAAAAGATAGAGTTATTTTCGCAATCACATCATATAGTCTCGATCCCTACCATTTTCAACACCTAAAACTAGAAGTTCTAGAGTGTTCCTATGATCATATCACAATAATAAACATTCAATATACAAATACTTACTTGACTTGGTGCCGGATGCTCGTGATGCCATACTACCTTTAGAATATAGAGTCTAGAAATTTAAACAGTTTTAAACAAAAATTGTTGTTGAACCCAAACCCCAGCTGAGTTTTGAAACTGGCTCTGATACCATAAAATGTAACACCCTAAACCCGGTCTAAGTGTTAAGACTAGACTTGGTATGCTACACAAATCGTACATACATTTGGTCATCTAATGATTTAAAGAAAACAGGTCTTCAAAAACTAATTTGGAGATGGAGTTTATCAAAAACTGAGGTTAATTTGAAATCTATAATTTTAAAACATAGGAGTTTAAAATTTGATCTCAGAGAAATAATTGGTTAACTTTTTAAAGAAATTTAAAAGAGTTCAAAAGGAATTTGGAAACGAAATTTATAAAAGAGTTTTCACCGAAATTTTTACGAGATAGTGATATTTAAGAAAACCCCATTTTTATACGTAATTTAAAGAAAACATTTATAAACTTAAAATAGTCTACTTTAAGTATCTAAAACATATTAAAATCCATCCACGAAATAAAATCCATAAAAATAATACTAGAGGCCTTATTACATCGCTAAAATAGTAATTAAGTAAAATACTAAAGAGTAGTTTTAAAGTTCATAAAAACCATCATTTGAAGTATGGCCTCCATGGAGTCATCCTCGGCCCAAGCCTCCATCAATTATTATTACCTGAGAAGGGTAAGAAAACAGGGTGAGTTACTTAGAACTCAGTGTGTAACCCACTTACCAAATCCACTGGGCCATATCATCAAAGCAATTTATTGGGCTTGAGCTCATTAACGAATTTAACAATATAGTAATTAAAAAAAATGCATGTGCAATGAAATCCCCAACCAAGCCTAAATTTCCATCCGCTACACAATACCCGTACCAATCAGCACACTTGTGGGGATCAAGTCAACCCACCCCGCCAACACACCAAATGCAGGCATTAAGCCATTTAAAATGTTTGTGGCTGAGCCACCCGAACTAGAATTTGTGGCAGAGCCACCCGAAATAGATTATGGTAGAACCACCAGAACTTCTCTTCAATTTAATCCCAACCCATGCAATCATGTATACATAAACAAAGCTTAACAATTTACATATGATAATTTCAACATAAGGCCCATACTACAAATTGGCCCATTTCTCAATTTGTGCACATATGGTAATTTATCAAAACGGCTCCTTAAGCAATCTAGCAATTCGGCCCATTAAGCAATCTAGCAAATTTGTCCATTAATCAATCTAGCAAATTGGCCCATTAATCAATCTAGCAAGTTTGTCCATTAATCACATGAGGCCCAAAAATTACTTTTTAACAAATTAGCCCATTGAGGGCGATTCCGTAATTTCGGCGGCTTTAATACCGATTTCATGCACTTACACAAAAAGTTTTAATATACCATATTTTTCCGATTTTACCGACTTTACGAATTTTATTCTAATGCTTACGATATAACATCTAACCCATGAGATGAGTGTGAAATTACACACATGATTACGGTGAGAACTATACTTTCCCGCTCGTCGATACCTAAATATATGTCACGCTTGATTAGAACACTAATACTTATTATAAATCTATACTAAAGATAAGCGATCTAGATCTTTACCCTCGGAATCTCAAACAACAACTATTTGTCGTTTTTCCCCGGTTGACGGTTCACAACCCAATGGAAAATCCCGAACAGCTAAAGGCTCCAAACTACAAACAACTTCGAATAGTCGATTCTCCTCGGATGAGGGTCGTCCACAACCCGGTGGAAAATCCTGAATTGTCGAAACAGCCCTTCGCTTGAATCTTGAGGGATTAGCGAGTCCGCCCCTCTTTAGAACACTATTCACCATCCTTTTCGACCCTATCTTGTTTGCCTCCATTGTCAAAAGATTATTAGTCCTAACAATATATATATAAATATATATATCAGAATTTAAGACTATTGGTTTAAAAAGGGCAAATTCGGCTTACCTTAAAATTTTGAGTGATTCCAAAAGAATCCCTTAAAAGTATATGATCCAAATTCGAATGACTTCGAGATGACTTTGAAGAGATGATGATTCGGCTCTCCACTATTTCACTAAAAGAAAAACGAAAGGAAATCATCTAAGAGAATGAACGATTATCGATTTAAAGGCTCTTCTAAGCCAACCTATAGATTCGGCCAAGGTGACCAATTAGCAAAAAGAAAACAAATAAGATGATTCTTACCGATGGTCCAAAGTTTGAATAGAAAAATGATTGAGAATAAAATCTATGAGGAAAAGAAAATTTGGCTATGATTTAATGGTAAGGGAAAAATAATTTCGGCTATGGAGGTGGTCTCTAACATTCGGCCATGGAAGAAATATGAAGGAAGAAATGTGTTTAAAGGATGAGAAAAATGGAGAAAGAAAGAGAATAAGGGTGAGAGATTTATGATTCGATTTTCAAAGGTAAGATAAGAGCAATGAGAAGGGTTTGGGACAATGGTGCATCGGCAATGGGGAAGAAGGAAGAAAAAGAAATGGCTTTTGTGTTTGATATTTTCGGCACTAGGAGAGAAGCACAAATGAAGCACTTGAGAGATTGGCAAAATATGACCAAATGGTCAAAAGGAGAAGACAAAAAAAAAGAAGAAAAACAAAGATGTTTACCCAAAGCATCAAGCACATTCGGCTATGAGAGAAAAAGATGAAAAGAAAAGGTGTTTTGGGAGAACAAAAATGACCAAATGGGATTCTATCTAGCTACCATCCTTACCCAAGCTTACCACCAAAAATTCGGCCACCCCCCTAGTCCACAAAACCGTCCAAGTTCATGGACAAGCTTGGTCATTCCAACTTTCCAAAACACATCCCTTAAGAAGTGCCTTGTGTTCCCCCTACATTCCATAAGTTTAGGATTTCTTTCCCCAAGTTCCATGCTTACCTTAACCATTAGCCACCTTGCCATAAAAAAAATAGTCCAACCTTACCAAAAATAAGGCTTGACCGACTGATGCTAGAAGGGTGTAAAAATAAAAGTCACAAAATGCATTCCAAAGGATTCGAACCTCTTCCCTCAAGTAACTCTTATGGCGCCAACTCCACTTTACTACTAGCTCATCTTATGCTAGTTTTTGACACTTAATTACCTTAAACATCAAGGTTACTTGTTCCATTTTAATAAAGTACTCCTTACTAAAATTTATTCTAATTCCGAATAAATCCCGAGCCTTCTCAAAACGATATTAAACACACAAATTGAATCATTCACAAGCTAAGCACCAAAAACATACAACATATCGATACTAAATTTTTAGGATGTTACAATCTTAATCTTGGTTGCTAGATAGGACTATTTTGTAAATTATTTTTTGGTAATTTTAATGTTTAAGGACTAAAATGTGAAATTAGTAAAAGTACAGGGACTTGCTCTAAATTAACAATAAATATGGGCTACAATAGGGTTTTAAACAATTTGCATGTTTTGGGCTCAAATACATTGAATAAAAGTAAAATATTGGGGGCAATTTTGTAAAATGTCAAAAAAGACTTAACTGCATAAAATGAATTAATTTTTCTGTTAGAATTAGTGAATTGAATTGAATTATTATTTTAGATCAAGAACGAGTGGAAAATCGAAGAGAAGAGAAAATTACCAAATAGCCCATGTAGTTAGTCATTGCTGCAATTTAGCTAGATAAGTTCGTATAAATGATTATCGCGTATATGTTATTTAAATTGATCATTGCTATGTTTTTTTTAATGTAAATGAATAAATATATATATGAATGTATCCACATTATGACGAATTGACAGATATCGAGTCCCGGTTGAACCTTAAGAATTCTTAGGATACAAATGGCATGTCATTAGGGATTTCATTTTTGGGTGCTGGTCTTGAATGTCCTACCGATGGCTGAGGTCATACATTTGTTGCGGATTCTCCATAGCTCGTGTGAGCAGCATCGTGTAGCTTACATTCCAAATCACAACTCGTGTGAGCAGGCCCATTTCACAGCTCGTGTGAGCATTGATGTAAAGGAAATATTACGGTTATATGTAAAGGCACACTTCGTGTGAGCTTTGCCGAGTATCCCATGTAATTCTAGATGGTTCAATGAGTAAGAAAAAGGAATGAGACGGTAAGTTCACAATTGAGATGTAATATGATGTTATAAAAAGATTGATAAATTAAATGATGTACTTATATATGGAAAATCTACTTAAGCTATGGATGAACTCATTTATATTATGGACAAATGCACTAACTTGTGATTTGATGATGTTGTTTAGGCTTATACTAAGCATTTGGAAACGATAAGTAAGCAAATGGAACGAAACATGATTGTATGGTAATGATGATCAATTAAATGTTATGTTTATATATATGTGGTTGATTTCATATGTATCATTAACAAGTATGCAAACTTGTAAGTTTGATGGTGTTATATAGGCTTTATTAATCTTATGACATTGGTAAATGTTTATACTTATTCTATAAAGTTCATTATTGAAATAGTATGTTATGTTTAAAGTTATATGAGTTTACTAAGCATTCATTTCTTCGTTGAAAAGACTCATTTTATGGATGCCAAGTCCACCTTGGGAGGTGGGAGCACACAAGGTGTCCCAATTACAAGTGTGAAGTTTCCTAGTATTCGGATCATGGCCCCACCAGACAGATACAATTCTTCTATCAATATGTTCGTCTATAACAAGAGGGCTTTAAAGACAAAAAGTGGGTAAAAAAGAATAGAAAAGATAGTAGACTTTGTCGAAACCATTTTTAAGTTTTGGTTTTAAAAACGGGGGTCGACTTTTTAAAAAATAAAAACGGAAGTCGCCACCAATTCCTTTTTGCTTAGGTGTGATTGGATCACCTTATAAAGCATTTTTTTAAAACATTAATTTTGGCCAACGAAATTCAAGAAAACGGGTTCGGGAGTCGGTTACGTCTTTAGGAAGGATTAGCACCCTCATGCGCCCAAAATTGGTACCTAATTGATAAAATCATGTCCTAATGTTGAAAATTTGAAAACTTTAAAATATGATCCTTCTATTTGAAAGAAAACCAAGACTTACCTATCTCAAAGAAATAAAATGCTATACCCAATAAGTTAGGATGTAACATCTCATGACCTCGAAACTAGGCTCGCCTTTATTTTAAAAAAATTCTTACCTCGAGACACAAAACATCATATCCAATAAGTTAGGGTACAACGTTTTGGATTTCTGAGAATAAGTTTTAATTTGAAATTTATAGGTTTAAGAAAAGGATACTTGACACCTTAAGTTCCACGAGAAAAATTAAAACCCAGTAAGTTAGGGTATAATTTCTCTCGAAATCCCCAAATATCATATATCGCTGTTTTTTTTAAAATATTTGAATAAAATGCGTCAATTCAAAAAGTGTTTTTATAAAACAATAGTTTGAGTAAAATGTGGCATATATATATATATATATATATATTACAAAACATCAATTCCAAATAGCAATTCTTCACTATTACAAATCATATTAAAAATTATAGACAATTAACGAAAGACTAATGTGACATGGCAAATGATATATATAATAAATGGACTACGCTAAAACAATATTAAGCGAATAAAAGAACATAATAAACGAATACAAGATATAAAATAAGCAACAACAATTAAGAATCTATATGAAACATAATAATTCGAGAAATGATTATTAAATTCTACAAACAAGATCAAATATGAGAAGTAAATCAATAATATATTTAAACACTAAATTATAACAAAAATAAAAAAAATAAAAAAATGATAATTTTTTAAAACAATTAATATGTACAAACAATATATTTTAAATGAATAATATAAAAACTTAGTGCATATATAAATATATATATATATATATATAGGGATACTTATAATAAATTTTAATAATTTAATACATATATAAATGATAATATATAATAAAACGATTAATAAATAACATATAATAATTTCAAATAAAGATATATAAAGATTACATATATAATTTAAACAATATAAATAAAATATGTTATACTATATAAATAAATCTTATACAAAATAAAATTTAAAAAATATATATATGATATAATATAATACTAGATAATATACAAAATTTTAAAAAATATATAATATAATAACTAATATATAAATTATAAAATAATATGTAGTATATATAGATAATTAAAATGAATAAAATAATAAATAGTAATAATTTAATATTTATAAAAATAATATGTATTTAAGAAAAACAATACACAAAAATTTTATACTATTAATGACTTAATATATAGATAGCAAAAAATAATATAGAATTTTTAATATGATAAAACAATTTAATATAATGTTAGAATAATTTAAAAATAAAATAAAAAGGTTTTAAAAATAAACAAAGAAATAGGAATTAAATAGAAATAAAAATAAATGTAAAAGGACTAAATTAAAACGCGCGTCACACTGTAGGGACCCATTAGGCAATTATGCCATATCTCCTAAACGGCGCCGTTCTGTTATCAGCCCTTAAATAGCCCGAGGGACTAAATTGAAAGGAAATACAGATCTCTGGGCTAATTAAAAAAATAACAAGAAATTCAATTAGGACGAAATTATAATTAATAAAATTGCAGAGGGACTAAAATGGAAAAATACCCTTTTTATAAAAAACGCGCCGATCCTCCCCGGGTTTTTGGGTCAACGCGCGGATCTAGCCTTAAAACAGTGTCGTTTTGGTCATTAAATGACCACACCAAAACGGCGCCGTTTCTTTGGCCTATATAAAGCAGTTTTCAGAAAAAAAATCATTTAAACCCCGTTTAAAAAAAAAACTTAAAAATCTCTCAAAAGTCCTCCCCTCCTCTGTCCGGAGTCTGGTCATCGGACTCGTGGGCCACAACCTCACGCGCCGCCGCAGTCGACGGCCGGAGAGTCAAATCTCTCTATTTCGAAGGTAGTTTTCTCACCCTTTTTATTTTAATACTATTTTGTATATAAAATATGCATGAATCGAAGGAAAAAATAAAAAAATAACACGAAATGAAAAACGAAAATCACCTCTGTAAACAGGTTTTCGTATTTTATTTCTCTGTATTTTTTGTGAATATTTGCGTATTCTTTCTGTGTGTGTCTTTTTTACAGATTATTTTGGGATTTATATAGCCCCGAAATAAAAAAATAAAAAAATTTGTCTTGCTTGTTTTCTGCCATTTCTTTCCTTTTGCTGTGTTCTTTCTTTTTTTTGTGCAGGTCAATGGCGAGGAATCCGGCGATGGAGCGGAGGTCAGTTGGGTTAAGTCTGTTTTGGGGTGTAATTGGGTTTGGGGTAGAGTAGTGGGTCTGAGTAGGCTGTTTTAGGCCTGGGTGTTTTTGGGCTTGGGTGTAACAGGTTGTAAATGGACTGTTTAAGAAAGAAAATTGGACTTTGGTTTATTATTTATTATTTTTATTATTTGTGGTTTGTTTTCAAGCATGGGCCCGGGCAAAATGGGCTTATTACAGCTGCCCCTCTTTGCTCATTGTCGTGTAATGAGAATAGAGCAAAGACTATAAAAGGACCAATTTTGCCCGGTCCTGTCAAATGACTATATCTTCAGGGAGATAGGTTAATATCTTTAATCTGCTTCACTGCAAATTCAGGAAGACGAGATTTGTTATTTTCGATCTGCTTCACTGTAACTTCAGGGAGACAAGATCTGTTGTCTTTTAGCCTGCTCTACTGCAAACTCAGAGAGGCAAGGCTGATGTCTCTTATCTGCTTCACTGTAACTTCAGGAAAGCTAGATCTATTGTTTTTTAATCTGCTCCACTGCAAACTCAGAGAGACAAGATCTGATGTCTTCGATCTGCTTCCTACAACTTCAGGAATGCCAAATCTGCTATCTTCGATCTGCTCTACTGCAAACTTAGGGAGACAAGATCTGATGTCTTCGATCTGCTTCCTGCAACTTCAGGAATGCCAAATCTGCTATCTTCAATCTTCTCCACTGCAAACTCAGGGATGCCAGACGGGTATCTTCGATCTGCTTTCTGGAACTTCAGGAATGCCAGATCTGCTATCTTCAATCTGCTCCACTGTAAACTCAGGGAGACAAGATCTGATGTCTTCGATCTGCTTCACCCGCAACTTCGTGAATGCCGGATCGCTATTTTGAATCGCTCCATCGCAAACTCGGGGGATGCCGTTAGTATCTTCGATCCGCTTCTTGCAACTTCAGGAATGCCAGATCTGCTATATTCAATCTGCTCCACTGCAAACTCAGGGAGACAAGATCTGATGTCTTCGATCTGCTTCCTGCAACTTCAGGAATGCCAGATCTGCTATTTTTAATCTGCTCCACTACAAACTCAGGGATGCCAGATTAGTATCTTCGATCTGCTTCGCTGCAAACTTAAGAAGGCCAGATCTGTTGTTTTTAATCTGCTCCACTGCAAACTCAGAGAGACAAGACCTGATGTCTTCGATCTGCTTCCTGCAACTTCAGGAATGCCAGATCTGCTGTCTTCGATCTGTTCCACTACAAACTCAGGGAGACAAGATCTGATGTCTTCGATCTTCTTCCTGCAACATCAGGAAGGTAAGATCTGTTGTCTTCAATCTACTCCACTGCAACTTAGGGGGACAAGACTGAAAGTGACCATTTACCCTACTACATCGTCCTATGACCTGTAGAATGGGTATATGCTTATGCCGAATGATTAGGATGCCGTGATCAAAATGAGTCAAATGCTCCTATTCAGACATGCTATGATATGTGAATGCAAAAATGATATGGGTATAATTCCTACTCAAGGTGTTATCACTCATTTATCCGTCAAGGTTTCATCTTCATTCCCCTTGAAGTATCATTTTCTTGCTAAAATAATTTACCCCACGGAAATTTTAGGGCCCATTCCTCTTGAACCTTAGGGACACGAGACGTATATCACCTTCAAACGTCCCACTAGGAAACAAAACTTTTCCAACCTGTCCTTACTGCAATCTAAGGATACAAGATTTGTTTCAACTCCAATTCATTCTACCATCATTTAGGAGTTTTGAATTTTCCCATCCACTTGATCTGTCATGTCATTCTCCGAATGACCAGCTGACATTGCTTTCTTTTGTCACGACAACTCATTATTCTTACCAATCGGATAAAGAAATCAGAGAAATAGTCTCCATCAAGACTCTTATTTCTCAAATATGTACATGGAAATTCTAAACAATTGTCCTTTTTCGGTTTCTTGTTTTATCTAGAAATTTCCAAAGTAATATGTAGAACTTCTTTTGTGAAATTATTAGTTCATCAATCATTATTTCAATGCAACATGCTTATGAATAATGGGTAACAAATAAATTGATCTCAAGGAGAGTTAAATGAATTATCAAAAATACAAAGGAAATTAACTGGGAACATATCTTTGAGAATAAAAAAGAATCCAAAGATAGTAAAATGAATAGGACAAAGATCAGATGCCCTAGATATCGCATATTGGGCTTCTATATACAAACTCCAAGAAAACTTCTTCGAGCTTAACACATGTTTAGAAAAACCCAAAGTACTTTGTTGATGCCCCGATATGTAACATGCTTCATTTCTTGTTGATTCAAATGTAGCAAGATCACTGCATGTCCATTCAGAATTTGAGCTGCCCTTTTTTGGGTTTTCAACTCAAAACCCCTTTGGTCTCAAGGCGCCCTTTGCGGGTTTTCGCCTTGGCCTCTCATTTTCTTTTTTTTTAGAAGTTTCAAAGCGCCCTTTACGGGTTTTCACCTTGGCCTCTTCTCCTCTTTAAGCAAAATACTTTTTGACTGAATCCGAGTTCACAGGATTGGGTAAGTTTTTCCCATCCATTTCGGTCAAAATTAGTGCACCTCCAGAGAAAGCTTTTTTCACCACATATGGTCCCTCCCAATTCGGCATCCATTTTCCTCTGAAATCCTTTTGTATGGGAAGGATCTTTTTTAGTACAAGGTCCCCCTCATGAAACTCTCTTGGGCGAACGTTTTTATCATAGGCTCGCATCATTCGTTTTTGGTACATCTGACCGTGACAAATAGCCCTTAGCCTCTTTTCTTCAATTAAGTTCAATTAATCATATCGAGCCTGGATCCATTCAGCTTCGTCCAACTTTATTTCTGACAAAACTCGAAGGGAAGGTATTTCCACTTCAATAGGTAGAACTGCCTCCATCCCATAGACTAATGAGAAAGGAGTTTCCCCAGTAGAGGTTTTGACGGATGTCCAATAAGCATAGAGTGAGAATGGTAATTTCTTATGCCAATCCTTATAGGTCTCAGTCATTTTCCCTACTATCATCTTGATATTTTTATTGGCCGCTTCCACTGCCCCATTCATTTTTGGACGATACGGAGACGAGTTGTGGTGTTTGATGTTGAATTGACTACAAACCTCCGCTATCATACTGTTGTTCAAGTTCAGTGAGTTGTCTGATATAATCCTCTCAGGCATTCCATATCGACAAATGATCTCCTTCTTCAAGAATCGACTAACTGCTGACTTAGGGTGGGTTTGGATGAGTGATTGAGTGCGGTGCGGTGCGTTTAACTTACTTTTTGTCTCACGCTACAGTATCGCTACAGTATCTAATCTCACCGCCACCGCTGTTTTTACACTAACCGCAGGTAAACGCACCGCCCATCCAAACCCACTCTTAGTAACGCTAGCGTATGAAGCAGCCTCTACCCATTTTGTGAAGTAGTCAATAACCACAAAAATGAATCGATGCCCATTCAAAGCTTTTGGTGAGATTGGTCCAATAACATCCATGCCCCACATAGAAAAAGGCCATGGGGAAGTCAAAACATGCAAATGTGAAGGGGGCACATGAATTTTGTCTCCATAAATCTGACATTTATGACATCTCTTGGCATAATTAATACAATCTCCTTCCATGGTAGACCAATAATATCCGAATCTCATTATTTGTCTAGCCATTGTGAATCCATTAGCGTGTGTTCCACAAACGCCCTCATGAACTTCCTCCAAGATTTTCCTAGCTTCAACAGCATCAACGCATCTCAATAGTACTTGATCTTTTCTCTTTTTGTACAAGACATCCCCATCTAAAACATAATCAGAGGCCAATCTTCTTAATGTCCTCTTATCATTCTCAGTTGCATGCTCCGGGTATTCACGATTTTTTACATATCGCAATACATCATGATACCAAGGGTAGTCATCTTTTTCCTCCTCTTTCATGTTATAACAATGAGCTGGAACTTCGAAAATACTCATCTGAATAGGTCTCATATCCTCTGGTTTGTTTACTTTGATCATAGAAGCCAGGGTTGCCAAAGCATCCGCCATCTGGTTTTCATCACGTGGGAGATAATTAAAAGTAATGTCGTCAAACTCCTCAATCAATCCCAAAACTATGTTTCGATAATCGATCAGCTTGGGATCTCTGGTCTCCCATTCACCTTTAAGCTGGTAAATCACTAGTGCAGAATCTCCATATACCTCTAGCACTCTGATTTTACGCTCTATAGCTGCTCGAATGCCCATGATGCACGCTTCATACTCTGCCATGTTGTTTGTGCAATCAAAATCCAATTTGCATGTTAATGGGTAATGATCACCACTAGGGGATACCAAGATTGCCCCAATTCCATTTCCCACAGCATTTGACGCCCCATCAAAATTTAGCTTCCACGGACATTCTTCAGTAGTTGCTACATACATTAACTCTTCATTAAGGAAATCAAAGCTCAAAGGTTCATAATCATCTAAACCCTGCTAGCCACAAATTCTGCTATTGCGCTCCCTTTTATAGCCTTTTGGTTCACGTAGATTATATCAAATTTAGAAAGCAGAATCTGCCACCGTGCCATTCTTCCATTCAGAGCAGTTGACTCCATCATATACTTTAATGGGTCAAGCTTCGAAATTAACCAGGTTGTATGATATAGCATGTACTGCCTCAATCTCCGAGTTGTCCAAATCAAGGTGCAACACAATTTTTCAATCGACTAATATCTCATTTCACATTCAGTGAACTTTTTACTGAGATAGTATATCGCCCTTTCTTTTTTTCCTGACTCATCATGTTGACCAAGCACACATCCCATGGAGTTATTGAACACTGACAAATACAGTATCAATGGTCTATCTGGATTAGGCGGAGATAGTACTGGTGCATTTGACAGATATTGTTTGACTTTGTCAAAAGCTCTCTGGCATTCCTCGTCCCATACACCTTGGTTGTGTTTCTTGAGAAGACGAAATATGGGATCACATTTCTCGGTTAATTGTGAAATAAACCGGGCAATGTAATTTAATCTTTCAAGAAAGCCTCGAACTTCCTTTTGAGTGCGTGGTGGAGGCAATTCTTGTATTGCCTTGACCTTATTTGAGTCAACTTCGATTCCTCTCTCGCTGACCAAAAAACCCAGTAATTTCCCTGACCGAGCTCTGAAAGTACATTTTAGCCGGGTTGAGCTTCAATTGAATTTTTCTCAACCTCGAAAATAATTTCTTCAAAACCTCAATGTGTTCTTTTTCTGTTCGAGATTTGGCGATCATATCATCAACATATACTTCAATCTCTTTGTGCATCATGTCATGGAACAAGGTTACCATGGCCCTTTGATATGTTGCTCCAGCATTCTTTATTCCAAATGGTATTACCTTATAACAAAAGGTACCCCACAATGTTATGAAAGTAGTTTTCTCCATATCCTCAGGGTGCATCTTGATCTGATTGTATCCCGAAAAACCATCCATGAAAGAAAACAATAAGTATCCCGCCGTATTATCCACCAACGTGTCAATATGCGGTAAAGGGAAATTATCCTTTGGGTTGGCTTTATTTAAGTCCCTATAGTCTACACACATCTGGACTTTTCCATCTTTTTTAGGGACAGGAACAATGTTGGCAACCCACTCTGAATATTTGACCACTTGTAGAAAACCAAAGATCAAATCAAGCTTCTTGACTTCCTCCTTTATTTTCAACATCACATCAGGCCTCATCCTTCGTAACTTTTTGCTGAACTCGGCTTGCACTCTTCTCTTATGGGAAGGCGATGTACTACAATATCGATTTCAGCCCGTGCATATCCTAGTATGACCATGCAAAGACGCCCTTGAATTCCCGTAGTAACTCAACAAGGTCTTGTTTCGTCTCCTCAGCTATGCGCGTTCCAATTTTCACCACCTTTCCTTCCTCTAAGGCTATGTTCTCTACCTCCTCTTCATGGGGTAAAATTTTTTTCTCCTCTTGCTTTACCATTCTTAACAAGTCTGGAGACAAGTCACAATCTCTGTCACCTTCAAAATCCTGAGATTCTTCTAAACACATGTTTTGCTCAAAATAGACCTCTGAATCTGTGGTATCGTTGCTCATGTCATTGATATCTAGGGACCTGTGGTGGGCACCAAATAATGTACAAAGAACAAATGAATTCGAGAATAACTATTTACATGGTATGAATAAGAATAAAAAAAATAGAATGAAATTAGAAGATTAAAAGAATGAAAGAATATTTGCCAAAATTGATCATTAAAGATGTATTTTATTGAAACGAACGATGTCTTAACATGAGCCTATTTCACAAAAGAAATCTTATTGTTCCTAGGCTTAAAAACAACAAGCGCGTTCTGAATATTACTCTGTATAATCTCTAAAAACTACAGGAAGTTCCTTTGCAGTCCAATTGTTCAAAATGCTTCCAGGTTCATAAGGGCGAATGCCCAACAAGTTTCTTTGCCCAGTTTCTTCCTCGTGTATGGCATTGATGTGAAGTTTTTCATTTTCCAATGATCCTCTCTCCGGGTGAATTATCCTTCCTGATATAAAGGTTTGGGATATGTGAGGGAATATCATCGGTTCCCACTTGATTTCTTCCCCATTCAACCGTGCCCTTATTCTCTCTTGCTTCTTCTCTATTTCCTTTCTCCTTTGTTTAGCATCTGCCCTGAAACCCAAGCCAAAGCGATCTCTCTTCTCTTTCAGCATTGGAACTTGAATCTCTCCTTGAAGATGTCTGCCCAGTCCTTTCCCTGGTAAGGCTCCTTTCCCCACCATCATTTGTAAACCCATTCTCGTGGTCCTGGATATCCTAGGGACAGGCACCTCATTCCCTTCCAAAATGAATGTTGCATTTACAAATTCTAAAGATCGAAAAGAGCATTCAGTTGCCTCTTCATTCGCCTCTAAGTATGGTGCGTCGTTGGTAACAGTTGCTATAATGTCCTTTTCTGCGTTTATAGTTACCAGCCGACCCTCTGTTACCAGTTTCAATTTTTGGTGCAACGATGAGGGGACTGCCCCTACCGAATGAATCCAGGGCCTTCCCAACAAGCAATTGTAGGATGGCTTGATATCCATCACTAAAAAATCCACTTCATATGTGTTTGGCCCAATCAGCAACGGTATGTCAATCCTTCCCATGACTCTTCTCTCAGTGCCATCAAATGCTCTTACTATGTTCCGGCACGTCTTCATGTGGGAACTGTCTATAGGCAATCTTTTCAGCATAGACAATGGTAAGACATTCAAAGCCGATCCGTTATCGATTAACACGCTTGGTAGAGTATATCCTTTGCAACGAGTGGTGATGTGCAAAGCCTTTGTCGATCCCATGGCCCCAGGTGGAATTTCATCATCACTGAAGTAAATGAAGTTGTCGGCACTTATATTACTAACCAGACGGTCAAGTTTGGTGACAGATATGTCTTTAGTAACATAGGTCTCATTTAACACTTTTATCAATGCCTCACGATGTACTTTTGAACTTAAAAGCAAGGCTAGCACTGATATGCGAGCTAGTTGTTTGCGAAGCTACTCTACCACGATGTATTCACTGTGCTTCAAGAATTTTAAAAATTCTTTAGCCTCTTCCTCCTTTATAGGTTCATTGATAAGTGCCTCTGCCTCTTTCTCCTGCTCAACTACCAAAGTCTTTGCTTTCACAGGTACAGTTCTGACGTTTCCTGAGTCGTAACGCCTTCCACTACGTGTGTAAGATCCTTCATTTTAAATCTCCTTGGAAGTGCTAGCTGAGTTTTCCATTCCTGGTATTGTCACATTGCAGTTGTAATTCCAAGGTACCATTTTGTTATCCTTGTAAGGAAAGGAAACAGGTTTCTGGATTACGACTTTAGGCGCGATTTGTGCTCCACCTTCCGTGTTTCTTGGTCGAGAAATGATGATCCTCGGATAATTGACTTTTTGATTTGTCAACTCTCCTTTTGTCACGCATATGTTTCCTTTCTTTGAGCATTCTTCATAAAATTCCAATTTCTTATTATCCATAAGGCTTTGTACCAATACCCTGAATTCAGCACATTCCTGGATCTCGTGCCCTTCTGCCTTGTGGAACTCGCAGTAGTCCCTTATTCCTTCGCATCTTTCAATAGAATTCGATTCTATCAACCCTCTTCTAACCATTTCTCTCCAGATTATTCTCAATGGGGTCTTTATCTCCACAATATCCTCCGTGATCCTTCTCACGACATTTTCTCCAATCGCATTTATCCCCTTATCGCCATGGTTAGGTAATGGGTTCTCCGCACTAGGTGTATCATCAAATTTTACAATCCCCATCTTGATGAGTCTCTCGACTACCTTTTTGAAGGCAGTGCAGTTTTCTATTGAATGCCCCGATATTCCCGCATGGTAATCACATTGAGCGTTTGAGTCATACCATTTAGGATATGGGGGCTGTAACAATTTTAAATAAAATGGGGACACCACATGTGCGTCGAATAAACTTTGGTATAGCTCCTTATACGTCATTGGGATTGGCGTAAATTGGAGCTTTTCAGAATTTTGCCTTGAGCCTGATTCTTGTCTTGTCGACCCTTGTTGCCCAGCCATAATTACCTTTGGCTGGCTAATAGTGATTGCCTTCGAGTACTCTTGGTTATATGTACTCGTATTATTCACCTCATTGTCCTTTTTCTTAGGAGCAGATCTTTTAGTAGTTTCTCCCACTTCAATCTTGCCACCCCTTATGACATTTTCAATCATTTCTCCTGCCATCACTATATTCGCAAAGCTCTTGGTAGTACTTCCTATCATATGGGTGATGAATGGAGCCTTCAAGGTGTTGATAAAAAGCATTGTAGTTTCCTTTTCTAAGAGCGATGGCTGAACTTGCATAGCAACCTCCCTCCATCTTTGCGCATACTGCCTGAAGCTTTCATTTGGCTTCTTCTCCATGTTTTGCAAGGTAATTGCAGCAGCGCGTCATGTCCGTGACATGATTGTATTGCTTTATGAAGGCTTGGGCGGATCTCTCCAGAGCTAATCCTAGCACTACCGAGTTGATTATACCACCGACGCCGCCCCACCAAATCGTCTTGGAAACAATGAATCAAGAGCTGATCATTGTTAACGTAGCCAGTCATCCGTCTACAGAACATAGTGATATGGGCTTCAGGGCAGCTGGTCCCATTGTACTTCTCAAATTCTGGCATTTTAAACTTATGAGGAAGCACCAAATCTGGAACCAAGCTCAAGTTTTTAGCATCAATTCCGTGGTGATTATCAACATTTTCTAAAGCCTTGAACTTTTCTTCCAGCCATCTACAGCGATCTTCTAACTGCCTTGAAAATTTAGTTCTTATCCCCTCCCTTTCTGCTATATCTAAGTCAGGGATAACAGGATTAGTAAGGTTATCTCCCGGGTTGGATCCTGTGCCAACTTGGAAATTCATGGGCACTCCAGCGTCATTTTGCCCTTGTTGAGGCCTTATCATGACAGATGGCCTTCGGGGATATTCCTCAGGTTGTGTTTGCACATGCGGTGGGGTGAAACCTCGAGGAAAGTCCTCATTATCTTCAGCATTAATTATGGGACCCTTTCCTTTGTCCATCACCCTATTCAGCATCTGGGCCATTTGGGCCATCATGTTCCTTTGAGCTTCCAACATTTAGTCTCTCATCTCTTGTTGGAGTTTTGCTAATTGCTCTTGCATCTGGTCTTGCATGTCTCTTTGAAACTGTTCCAGTCTTTGATCCATTTTCTTTGTCTTGGCACGTGTACCGTAATGGTGTTCAGTTTCTAGATTTTTCCTTCTCTTTTTCTCTCTTCTCTCTCTCTGTGATAATTTTAACTAATTAGGCTCTCTCTATGGACTTAAATACATATGATATGATGAAATGCAAATGCATGAATGCAAAAGAAAGTATCGATTCAGATTCAACTTCATTTAGAAAACTTTATTAGAAAACAAAATCCTTTTACATAAAATGGACTACAAATATGCTTTCGCCCTAAGGCCCAAAGTTTTGATTTTCCCAAACAATAAGGCTAGCTCTCGACCACGATCTGACTGTAGTTCATATTTCGTGCTCAATGTATCAGCCTGTACTGCCAAAGTCTGTAGGTGATCAACTGCCTCTCGAATCTGAACTATTGCTTCACCCTTGAGACAATCCCAATTTCTAACTTGGTCATGAGAATGGAGGAGCTCTTCTTTCCAATGCCCTTCTCTTGCTTCAAGAAGCTCGATCCGAATTTGACAATTCTGCAATGCTGATTCTAATTTTTCAATCTTGCCCTTCATTTCCTCAATCTTGTTCAGACTTGACTTCAGCTCGTTTGCAGAATTACGGCTTCGATAGTGGTGAAGAGACCGTCCTAGTTCAGTCACTTTAGCCTTTAATCCACATTTCTCCTTTTGTCTTTCTGCCAAACTCCTTTCTAGGGCCTCGTTCCGCAATTACATCTCTTGGAACTTCCTTTCCCAATGGTTATCTTTGGCCTTTTCCTCTTGAACCTCCTGTTGCCATTGTTCCGAAGTCTTCCCCAATCCGGCATTTTTCATTGACAGGCGCAACTTCTTATATTCTGTCTTTAAGTCATTCAGATCTTCTTCGACCTTTTTCTTCCCTTTTCTTAATTTTTCGGCCTCTGATTTCTGAACATCCGCATCTAACCTCAAATACATTTTCTCCTCATCTAACTGTTCTATCTTCTTTTCGAGCTCCAAATTCCTCCTTTCAAAATATTGCCTTATGATCTCTAGCTCTGATGGGACCACTTGCAAGTATTCCTCTCTTGATCGGGCGCCTTCTGGATTCAGCTCAGGGATGTTATCATTAATCCTTCTAATCCTCCACCCACCGTATTCTGGGGTCGTCATTGGGCCCGCAGATAATCTCTTCATCCTACGAATCTGATTCCAAGCACCAAAAATCTCCTTAACCCTCTTCTTATAGTTTTCCCCTCTGTATGAGAACTCACATTGAGCCAGCCCATATGTCGTTGGTACAAACTATCTTGACCTATATTGCCTCAGTACGAGCAAATGAGCATACCCAACGGCTCCCCAAATTCCAAGTAAAGGAACCCAGTCAAAACTCCTACACCGATAAAGGATTTCGTCGAGAATCATCCAAGGAGCCTTCCACTCAATGTCCTCCTCTTGAAGGTTTTGCAGGAGCACCATCCAGTTTTCCTCGGACACGTCTTCTCTCCTTGGTGTAGCTACTATTTCTTTTAATGGAGAATAATTCTCAGAAAAAACCCGATAAGAAACTTTCTCCACCTTCCAAAAATGACTGTGGAACCAAACTAATAACAACTGCGTGCATCCAATGAACCTGCCTTCACCTGCTCTCCGACATGCATTCAAATATCTGAACGTTTCAGCTAAGATTATAGGTATAGGTGTGACCCCTTTGTCAAGTCGATTGAATAGATTAGTAACTGTTTCATCTACATGTCTTAGAGCTTTAGGAAAGATTACCAAACCGTAAATACACAAGGCAAAGACGTCAATCTTCTTCTTTACATCTGGATGTGTTAGGATCAGGTCTCTCAAACTCACCCAAGGTATGCATTTACCCTCACCTTTCTCTTGAATTCTGGCTGCAACCCACTGCTCACTCATCCCGGTGATATTCATTAACTTCTTCACAAAAGTTGGGACACTAGCAGCCCTAGAATAAGCTTTGTCGACTTGTATCCTTGGACAGCGAAGCAAGGTTGTATATTCCTCCACCGTGGGCACTAAATCTACTTTTCCGAAAGAGAAACAGCTATAATCAGAAATCCAAAACTGAGTCATAGACCGGAACAGATGCTTATCTACCTTGACGTCGAACAAATAAGGTAAATCGCCATAATTACGATAGAACAGCTGCTTTGCCTCATCGTCCCACTGGGTCCATATTCCTTTTAACTCCTGGAGCTCATTTTGAGTGACACTAATACGAGAGAAATCTCGTAGTTCTGACACATACCCCTCAGCTAAGCTATCCCCTTTCTCTAATTGCGTTTGCTCTGACCACATGCGGACGGCTGCATTGTCTTCCACTTTATCAAGGAATTTGTTCTCCATAACCAGCTTTCTAACTTAGAAACTGATCATGAATCGATACCTCTTAAAATATGAAATGACATGCAAAAAAATTAAAACACAACAAGTTAGTACCATGGAATAAAATATAAAGCAAGTAAAATAAACAAACACATATCTGGGTAACTACTAAGGCTCAGCATAGCTCTACTTAGGGTAAGTCCTTATGTTTTCTACGTGTGGTTTAGCTCTAAAGTTAAGGTACCCAAACCAGCAGATTCTTCGATCCTCACCCATTATAGGCTCATACGGACCGAGTTCGATTCAGGGGAATACATTTCCCTATGGCCATGCGAAAGTAAAAATTTCACGAAGACATAGGTACAGATGTATCCCGAAAGCAACCCACTAGCCCATGCGGAGGTGAAAACCTCACGAAGGCATAGCTTCTCGCTCCCACTTAAAGGTACAACCACAACAGTCATGCAATGCAATGCAGAGATATTTTATAAAATATAACCACATGCAATAAAAATGATCATGGTTTTTCAAATCAGACTTTTAAATTTGGACAAAAGGACAAGAAATAATCAATTTTACGGCTTGACTCTCTTATTGGTCCCCAGTGGAGTCGCCAAGCTGTCGAAACCATTTTTTAAAGTTGGTGAAAAAACGGGGGTCGACTTTTTAAAAAATAAAAACGGGAGTCGCCACCAATTCCTTTTTGCTTAGGTGTGATTGGATCACCTTATAAAGCATTTTTTTTAAAACATTAATTCTGGCCTACGAAATTCAAGAAAACGGGTTCGGAGTCGATTACGCATTTAGAGAAGGATTAGCACCCTCGTAACGCCCAAAATTGGTACCTAATTGATAAAATCATGTCCTAATGTTGAAAATTCGAAAACTTTAAAATATGATCCTTGTATTTGAAAGAAAACCAAGACTTACCTATCTCAAAGAAATAAAATGCTATACCCAATAAGTTAGGATGTAACATCTCATGACCTCGAAACTAGGCTCGCCTTTATTTTAAAAAAATTCTTACATCGAGACACAAAACATCATATCCAATAAGTTAGGGTACAACGTTTTGGATTTCTGGGAATAAGTTTTAATTTGAAATTTATAGGTTTAAGAAAAGGATACTTGACACCTTAAGTTCCACGAGAAAAATTAAAACCCAGTAAGTTGGGGTATAATTTCTCTCGAAATCCCCAAATATCATATATCGCTGTTTTTTTAAAAATATTTGAATAAAATGCGTCAATTCAAAAAGTGTTTTTATAAAATAATAGTTTGAGTAAAATGTGGCATATATATATATATATATATATATTACAAAACATCAATTCCAAATAGCAATTCTTCACTATTACAAATCATATTAAAAATTATAGACAATTAACGAAAGACTAATGTGACATGGCAAATGATATATATAATAAATGGACTATGCGAAAACAATATTAAGCAAATAAAAGAACATAATAAACGAATACAAGATATAAAATAAGCAACAACAATTAAGAATCTATATGAAACATAATAATTCGAGAAATGATTATTAAATTCTACAAACAAGATCAAATATGAGAAGTAAATCAATAATATATTTAAACACTGAATTATAAAAAAATAAAAAAAATAAAAAAATGATAATTTTTAAAACAATTAATATGTACAAACAATATATTTTAAATGAATAATATAAAAACTTAGTGCATATATATATAAAAAAATATAGGGATACTTATAATAAATTTTAATAATTTAATACATATATAAATGATAATATATAATAAAACGATTAATAAATAACATATAATAATTTCAAATAAAGATATATAAAGATTACATATATAATATAAACAATATAAATAAAATATGTTATACTATATAAATAAATGTTATACAAAATAAAATTTAAAAAAATATATGATATAATATAATACTAGATAATATACAAAATTTTAAAAAATAATATAATAACTAATATATAAATTATAAAATAATATGTAGTATATATAGATAATTAAACTGAATAAAATAATAAATAGTAATAATTTAATATTTATAAAAATAATATGTATTTAAGAAAAACAATACACAAAAAATTTATACTATTAATGACTTAATATATAGATAGTAAAAATAATGTAGAATTTTTAATATGATAAAACAATTTAATATAATGTTAAAATAATTTAAAAATAAAATAAAAAGGTTTTAAAAATAAACAAAGAAACATGAATTAAATAGAAATAAAAATAAATGTAAAAGGACTAAATTAAAACGCGCGTCACACTGTAGGGACCCATTAGGCAATTATGCCATATCTCCTAAGCGGCGCCGTTCTTTTATCAGCCCTTAAATAGCCCGAGGGACTAAATTGAAAGGAAATACAGATCTCTGGGCTAATTAAAAAAAATAACAAGAAATTCAATTAGGATGAAATTATAATTAATAAAATTGCGGAGGGACTAAAATGGCAAATTACCCTTTTTATAAAAAACACGCCGATCCTCCCTGGGTTTTCGGGTCAACGCGCGGATCTAGTCTTAAAACGATATCGTTTTGGTCATTAACTGACCACACCAAAACGACGCCGTTTCTTTGGCCTATATAAAGCAGTTTTCAGAAAAAAAAATCATTTAAACCCCGTTTAAAAAAAAAACTTAAAAATCTCTCAAAAGTCCTCCCCTCCTCTGTCCGGAGTCTGGTCATCGGACTCGTGGGCCACCGCCTCACGCATGCCGCATGTGATGTGTCGAGAGTCAAATCTCTCTGCTTGAAGGTAGTTTTCTCACCCTTTTTATTTTAATACTATTTTGTATATAAAATATGCATGAATCGAAGGAAAAAATAAAAAAATAACACGAAAAAAAACGGAAGTCACCTCTGTAAACAGGTTTTCGTATTTTATTTCTCTGTATTTTTTGTGAATATTTGCGTATTCTTTCGGTGTGTGTCTTTTTTACAGATTATTTTGGGATTTAGATAGCCCCGAAATAAATAAATAAAAATCTGTCTTGCTTGTTTTCTGCCATTTCTTTCCTTTTGTTGTGTTCTTTCCTTTTTTGTGCAGGTCAATGGCGAGGAATCCGGCGATGGAGCGCGATTCGCGCTAACTGCGGCGCGACTGGTGGCTTGGGCACGAGGAAGGGGCTGCTGGAGCTTGCGGCGCGAGGGTTTCCCAGAAACCCTAAGTCTCTGATTTCGTTTTGGTATTGGGCCCTTTCAGGCCCCGTAGGTCAGTTGGGTTAGGTCTGTTTTGGGGTGTAATTGGGTTTGGGGTAGAGTAGTGGGTCTGAGTAGGCTGTTTTAGGCCTGGGTGTTTTTGGGCTTGGGTGTAACAGGTTGTAAATGGACTGTTTAAGAAAGAAAACTGGACTTTGGTTTATTATTTTTTATTTTTATTATTTGTGGTTTGTTTTCAAGCATGGGCCCGGGCAAAATGGGCTTATTACAGACTTAATCAGAGTGAGTCTTCATCTTGATGAGAGGCACTTAAACTTCAAGAAAGCTAATTTTGTGTTTATCTTATCAAGTAAGTTGTTGAAGAGTTCCCTTTTTTTTTTTAGGTTTTCCCCAGCTCGAGACCCAAATATTTCCTACAGTTTTCAACTCTTTTTCCATTGCGGGTACTGTTAAACCATTGACCTTAGTTTCCATAAAAAATAAAAAATCAACCTTAAATCTTGAAATAAGTTGGGAGCAATGATATAATGTTAGGGGACTCTCGAATCCCCTGAAATTCCAAATAGCAGAAACAAAAACAAATTCAATAGAAGTAGGAGCAAATAACAAGGGGTAGGCATAGGTGGTTGTGAGATCACAGATACGATAGTATTATCAATAATAAAATTCTGAGCTTGAAGGTCAAGGGCATCAGAGGTAGCAACTTGAGAGGAAACAATTGGCAATGAACCAACATTTGGAGGGGAACATCTTCTGCAAGTGGGGGATGGCAACACGGTTGCACTTGAACATTCTCCTATATTTTTTTTTCCTAGTGTAAGCTTCAAATCTTGCTTTAGTTTCCAAAAGGTCAATAAATAGAGGAAACTCTTGGTTAGAAACATCCAAAATATATCTTCTCTTTGGCTCAGATTGGTCCCATGAGGCGTCAGAGATGTATTCTTTGTCAGGGCTATCTTCAGGTTCTAGTTTACCAACGGGGACAGTGTTTTCACTGTCCAAAAAAGCAATATTAGAGAGATTAAACACAATATTAGAGAGATTAAACACAATAGTTATATCAACATTGACATACTTGGGGTGTTGGATCTGATGCTTTGAGTGTAGTACTTTTGTCTAAATACACATGTAATTTTTTCGAACAGACTGGTTAATAAAATTATTCATGAATTACATTAATGCTTTGTATATTTTTTGCACATAGTTTTTGCACGCAAATCAAAATGGAAGCAAATGTTGCTCATTGGTTGTCTAATGTTTAACTAGTACTAAGCGGTATTACGTGGTCGGATCGTAGTACAAAAAGATAACTTGTATTAGTAGACGAACCTAAATATGTCCTTAGTTTAATCAGAAATGAACAAACCGATTAAAAGACTAATATGTCGTCTATCAAGTCTAATTAGGGAGATACATTGTGGCATTGGAACGAATGACTCCCAGAAAATAGAGACATAGATGTGACTGACAGTCCATCGGATAGGACCCAAGCAGAATAGATCTTGAATCGGTTTATGGATTTATTCACTTGTGACGTTCATAGTGTGACATACCTAAATCCTGAGTGGATGGCGGACTATGTATGCGTGACTCGTGCACTTTGATGTAAGTAAAATCCTGAGTTTAAATAGACAAGGAACCGAAAGCTGGTGCGTTTGGTGCACGACTTCTGTAATATGTAGCATCATTCAAAACAGTGGAATTCATAGCCCAAAACATGGGTAAATAATATTCTCTCATTGGCATTACATGGTTGATGAAAAGTAAACGTGACCATGGGTTGTCCGTCTTTGTGATGGATGACTTGATCACAATTTGATAGTAATTGACTTTTCATGAAGGAAGATGTAATGGTTACCATGAGATAAAATAGGATCATGTTGGGAGAACGAATATTATCCCAAAAAGATCAAGTATATCCTATGAAGGTAACACATTTATGACAAGATCATTGGACGAGCACTGAGTAGTTGCTTTGGTAATGGTATGTCGTTGGGGAGAGCTCAGTCACGATACTATAGTGGAATGACTTCGTGACTAAATGAGTTTATAATTAATAGGCAAAAAGTTAAAATTTAATTATAAATCATTTAAGCCTCAACTATATATGTCCAATCGATCCCTCGGCTAGCTCGTTGAAACTAGAAATGAACAGAATAAAATAAGAGAAATGGGACACATTCAAGAATGATTATGGTTTTCCCCAACATGGAGAAATGGAACCATTTGGAAATGAATATAAGTTTCCAAATTTGGAAATGGAAATGGAAATTTGCAATCCTATATAGGATTACTTAAAAAATGATGGACGAATGAGTTTATGTTTTTGGACTATTTGAAAGCCCGAAAATGAAAATAAATCATTCGGTCATAGTGAAAATGTTGAGTCGTGAAATATTGAACAAATTTTCTCGAAATTTTACCTGGGGTAAAATCGTCAAAATTTTACTAGAGTAAAATTGGGATGAGAAAATTGTTTAATATGTAAATATTAAAGTTTATTTTGGGAAATATAAAAATTGAATTGGGTTGGATCACATTATAAAGTACTAGGTCAAAAAAGCCCAAGAAATACTCATAATTGGACCCGAAGTGAGAGAGGCCCAAAACCCTTCATATAACATTAAGGGGCAGTAACCCTAGTAGAAATATAAGGGTAAGTCATTCACCCATCTTCTACTTTAAGTAGGATGTTATTTTTCTATTTAAAATAGACCTTTACAACTCTATGAGTATTCTACCTTCTCTTCCTATAAATAGATGGCACCAATAGAGCTATTAGCACAACTTTTGAGATATTGATATTCTGTCGAAAAATAGAGAGAATGTATTCTCAACTTATAAATATATTTTTAAATATAACAATTTTATCTATTTCTATTAAACAAGAGAGAATTTCCGTTTTCACCCTAAAAATAAAAGTTTTTCTAGTTTTGTGATTTGATTCAATTGGTTCGAGCCCACACTCGAAACAATTCGTGGTATAAGAATAGCGGAGAATATTGTTTGGTTGAAATCCAAAAAACATCAAGGACCCGCTTATCAAAAAACATAGGTATAAATTCAGTTAAGGTTTATTGTTATAAATATCACAAATCGATTTGATTTTCAAAATTTTAATTTTTCGCTGTGCAAGAAAACCATTTTCAAATCGAGTTTTTTCCTACACGGGGCCTTCAATGTTTTTGTCGTCTAAAAACATGAAAAAATTAAAAGGAGAAGGAACAGAGCTTCCAAGAATCCTTGTATCAGTGGAGAGGTTCGAGGAGGTATTGTAGTCAGGTGTAGCTCTTTTCAAGCTTCGTAAAGCACCAACTCGCTTGGATTCGGCCTGATTTGAGGATTCATCTAGTAAGAGGCGACAATTGGTGAAGGCGACTTCAAAGTTTGGTAGACAAATGGATCTTAATTTGTTATCAACGGGTTGAATGGAAACCATAGCAAAAGGTTACAAATTGAGGTAGACACTTCTAGGAAGGAAACGAGTGGATGGTTCAGCAATGAGCCATTCAATTTGCTCAAATTGTCTGTTAGCCAACCATTTTTATAGTTGGCTTTTAGCTCTGGTAAACGGGGTTGGGAATTAGGCTCAAATGGAGTCATCAACTTCAACATTTTGGTGCAAATGGACCAAAAGTTGGAATGTAACTGTGTTACTTGGGCACGAAATAATGGCTAGGGCCTGGTTATCAGAAGCAGGTAAGGATGGTGGGATAGATGGGAGGTCACTAGCGACAATAACCATTATAATATTTCTTTCAGAGGGGTTAAATCATCATTATCATCATCTTCGTCCATAGAGAGGATCAAAATCTTCTTCTTCATCATTAACAGGGATAGGATTTTCACAACTAGCATCAGTGTTGTTAGTATTTGGGATAACTTCATTATCATTGTGATCAACAGTATTGGGGATAGAAATTGAAATGGATTTTTTTACGTGAAATGGTGAAAGATTTATTATCTTTAATTCTTCTTTTGTTATTTTGATTTTTTTAAGTAAAATTTTAAATTAAGTTAGATTTTACTTAATTTGTGATACTCATTTAGGTAGTGTTTGGAAAGTCACCTAATTATTAGATTTGAATGTAATTACTTGTAATCATGCAAGGGTAACATGTTTGAGTAACTATTGTAATTGATGAGTCCCGTTGAATTGGGTTTAATTGGAACGCCCAATTACACTTTCTAATTCTTAGGGCTGAGAATTAGAGTAATTACGTAGGTAATTACACCAAAAATCAGTTTTAGAATTTATTTTTTATACAAATTTAAGTTATAAATTTTTTATGAGTGTTTGGGATGACTATTGCCAAAGATTTGTTATATTATAAATCTTAAAAATATATATTATAAAAATAATTTATGTGTATTTTATAAAGTTATAACAAAAAATTATTATTTAAATCCTAAATTTTTTCAAGTTATGGTAAAAAAATTTATTATAAAAAATAATTTGCATGTTACAAAAGTGTTATAATATATTTATTTATAAAAATTTATGGCGAGCATAACTTATTTATGTGTCTATGCTATATATCATAAAAATAATATGCTTATTCATAAACAAAAAATTGTTATAGTTTTTTTATATAACTTATTTGTAAAAAAAAATAACTTTTAAAAGTCATGGAAAAATGATATTATTTATAAGAAGTATTATGAAAGTTATTGGACACTTTATAAAAAATTATTTTATAAAAGCTATATATCATAAATTTTATATTATTTTTTACTTAATTTACATAGAAAAGGGTTATGACTTAGCATAAATTTTTCTCCAAATTAATTATATATATATGATTAAAACTACAGTTTGCACCTTGAATCCAAATAGTATATGGTAGATGCTAATTATGCAAATACAAAGGATTTCTTGCACCATATCATGGGGTATGGTACCATTTGAGAGAAGGAGCTAGACACAAGCACTGAAGATGACTCACTAACTCTTTAATTTGAGATATTCAAGGTTTCGAAATGTGGTTGAGAGGACATTTGTTGTTCTAAAAAAATATTTCTCATATTAACAATATCACATTAGTATAGAATAGAAAAAAAAACACGGTTGGATCGTAGAAACATGTTGCATACTTCATAATTTCATTCATAGGTGGATTTGGGATGATCTATACTTCGAAAATACATGGAAAAATGAGATCTTGATAATCTTAATGATATAGATTCAGATGAAGATGAGCTCGGTTAAAGACCAACATTTGATGAAAATTAACTTATGTTAAATATTAAAGAGGGAATAATCTAACAAATTTGGAATATTAGAACAGTTAGATAAAATTGCATATGATGTTTATTTTTCTTGTTATTTTTGTTAGAAATCATATTATCAACTACTTCTTTAGACTAACTTAATATATATGATGATTTGATTTTAATTTTTGTTACTTATTTAGAAAATATCTATGACATTAACTATTATGTTATTAGTCTAGTAATATAAAAGATCACAGGGACAATTAGACCTGTTCATGGGCCGGGCCACGCCCGCCCGAAATGTGGGAGGGTTTTGGCAAAAATATAGGCCCGAAAAATGGGCTTGGACAAAAAAATAAGGCCCGTTTAAAAAACGGCCGGGCTTTGGGTAAGAAATTTTTTGCCCGGGCCCGGCCCGAATTCACTAAAGGAAAAAAAATCTTTTTTTTAAAATATTATTTTCTTATTGTTTTCTCCCTATTTTGCTACCATTTTACTATTTTGTTGTTATTGTTTGGATATTGTATAAAACTAACTTTATTGTTAATTTTGTTATTATTTTAAAGACATTTGTTAATTTTGTTATTATTTTAGTGGTATTTGTTTGTTAAGTTGCATCTATCTTAGTGTTATTTAAGTATATACATATTTTAAAATTTATTTTCAATTTGTTGGGAAATATTTATTTTGATGTTTTTAGTATTTTTGATGTATTATATATATTTTAAAATTATATAAAAATTAATATGGGCGGGCCGGGTCGAGCTTGGGTTTTAACATTTTTATCCGGATCGGGCTTGGAAAAAATTTTAAGCCCATTTTTTGGGCCGGGCCTGAGCCTAACAAACGGGCCTAAATTTTTTAGTTAGGCCCGGCCCGACCCATGCACACCTCTAGGGACAATAGATAGCAAAATATTATTTTTAAATTCTGATAATGGAACGAGAGGCCTCAAATGATTAATATTCAAAACTAACCAGTCACCATTAGAGTTAACCAAACAATCTTATGAGTTTATCAATTAATGTCAAAGAAAATATGATAATAAAACATTAAGTTACCCTAAAATGCTTTTAATTTTTTTTCTTTAAAGGAAACCCAAAGTTCCATTCTTCTCACTTGAGTCGATAAACATGTGAAGTTTTGGGTAGAGTAGGAATTGACCAGAAAAATAGGGATGAAAATGATAATAAAAGGGAAACGTTTTCTGGAATTAAGAAAAAGGGAAATCAATAACCATGAAATTAATTTTAGAAGAAGAAGACATCAAAATAGTGGATGGTTGAGGTTGTAATTAGATTGATTAATTTCTCCACCGTGAAAGCCCATAATTGGTGGTGGTTAAAGCCCTCATTTCAACCGATAGTCAAACTTCTTCATCACGTGTCAATTATCGTAGCAGATATCTATGGATATATAATGAAATTAAAACTTTTCTCTTTTACCCTTCAACATGATCTCTATATAATATGCTGTGGTTCAACCCTTATCCCACAGAACCTTGCTTCCTTTCTTCTCTCTTGGGCTGAGCATAGATACGTCTTCTTATATATTATTTACCAGTGAGTATCCTATGCTTTATTATTACTTGGTAATATTCACAACTATTTTTCTTGTATTTGATATATTGTTACTTTAGTCCCAGAAGAGAAAAGGACTTATACGATCAGACGGTGATCGGATCCGTTAACAGTTACCGATGATGATGATCGGGTGAGTGAATTCCATGCTATGCTTGTCAAGTGAGCAGTCTTTTGTGGATTATCCTATATTTTCATTGTCTGTTCGACCTGAACTTTTATATATAGTTAAACAAAACCCTAACTTATCAAACTAATAGGCGTAAACCATAAAAACTAGGATTTTTAATCCCATAACGTGTGTCTCAACCTCAGCTGAATAGTTTTATTTTTATTTATTTGATTCTTCACGTCACAGCATTAAATAACGGTGCATGTTTTCTCTATTTGGTTTTGATTAGGGATAAGGGTTATTTGGCCATTAAGGGTATGTATGGGGATGAATGCTCTTGAAACTTGAATAGTTCCTCACTAATATTTAAGGTCTGTTTTAAAAGTTTTATAATCAATCCTACGGTGATCAAGTGAAAAGATTAATATTTCTGTATAATAGTTATACCCAAAATTCATAAAATGTTAAAAGAAATTCCAAATTTTATGAGTTAGAGACTTGTAACATGTGTGTGTGTAAGAAGATCCGTGGGTTGGTAAAAATGATCTAAATCCACTAATCCATGAAGATCTTTGAGTGACCATACAGTCTTTTTCAAGTACTTATTTTTATTTTCCCAATTTGTAGCTGTTGATAGTGATATAAGATCCTTCACAAGTTTATGAATTGTAAGGATTGAACGTAACTAACCCCCCCCCCCCCCAAAAAAAATCCATCCGAAAATGGGGATTATTACAAAAATGAAACTTGATCTTTTATATATAATATCAAAAGGAGAAGAAAATTACTTATCTCCCATATTATTTCAACCAATTAGCTTTGCCTTATTAATAAATCCTTTCCTCACAAACTTTAAGAACAAGATACAATAATACTGAAGATAGAATGTAATACACTTATGTACCAAAAAAAAAATCCAAATAGTTACTATTTATACATACAGTTAAAATTTAGATATGATAATTTGTGTGTATGAAAAGTTAATTATTTATGAAAGTGCATTAAACATGTTACATTTATTTATCTAATATTTAGATATAAAAGATAGGATTGTTAGGGATTAAACTGAAACTTTTTAGTCACATATTAATGCAGTATCAACAAGAAGTTGTTGGCTGCATTAATCGTATTAAAACATGATGAAATGTTTTATTTTATTGGCTTGTCCTAAACTACTAGATTCAATCTAAAAAGCTTTTTTAATCTTATTTCATTAATTTAATTTCTAAAGATTGGAGAAAACATATTTAATCCTATAATTAGATTGAGAAATTGTCGTGATTTTAATTCGATTGGTGGTGTAGGACAAAAATCAAATAAATATCATGCTTACTACTCTCTTTTTTACTTTTCCTTCGGACCTGTTTGGTGGAGTGTCCAATAAACGTGAATTTAGAGTTTTGACTGGTTCACCTACTCGTTATTGTTATGCATCTGTATATTTATAAAGCAAGTGGATAAATTTTTCATGAAATAAAAAAAATAATAAAAAAAAAGTGCATAAAATTCCCATTTTTGACCCGACAGATACCCTGGAATGTTTCTGACTTGGGTTAGTACACTATTTGTTAGCTAGCTGTTGTATGTCAGGTGAATTAATGATTTTTATTTTTTATTTTTGGAAAATATAATGAAAAATGAAAATGAAAATAAATTATTTTCATATGGTGTTAATAAAATGTTAGATAATAGCTACCATGGGTAGATAGCTCCGAAAGCAAAAGTAAAGATGAGTTATGAGACCCAAAATAAGATTAAATTATTGTAATAAAAAAATGCGACATGTTTACTTTGACTAATACAATAATAAATAAGATGGTACAACTTGATAAAAATTTTGAGGTCGAAACTGACCATGAAAATGAGGTATTAGCAAAGGGACTATACATTTGACAAGGCATTTTCATGGAATTTAACATCCCAACACAAGTTTGTATTTCTCCCCTCCAAGGTACGTGTTCTCCTTTGTATCTCTCTGGTTAAACTTTTTATTTAATGAATATTAGCAACATTCAGTATTTCCAATATATATTATTTTATACATATATATATCCTTTAATCATCTATCTATATTATATTATGTATCTTCATTTTATTACTTATATTATATATAAATGTGAAATTCAAAACTATTAAAAGTAAACAAGGCAGATACTCTTTAAATGTTTAAAACTAACAAATTTCTTTTATCTAATTAAATTCTCTTATCTAAATATTTTATTTAAATTTAAATCAACACATTTTTAAAAATAAAGTTCACATAATATAAATCCACATTCAAATTAATTATAAAATTTAATTTTTTTAAAAATTTATTTAAATATATTAGGTTAAGTTATAATTAAGTTCACATATATAAATCCACATAAAAATTGATAATAAAATTTAAATATATAATGTCATTAGTTTATTTAAATATTTTTTAAGGTTAACTTACCATTAAATTCTAAAGCTTTAGATTAAATTAGTTTATTAGCCGATTGAGGTATATATTGTCATTGTTGTCAGTGCATGAGTATGCAAGTTTTAGCATGCTTAAGCGTGTTTATCTTCCTATTTAAGGGTTGGGGTGAGTTATGAGTAGTTTTAAGTATTGTATCAACTTAAAAACTTTCAAATACTTTCACAATTGAATTAGATTTAAAAAAACAAAATTAAAAGTGAGGCCAAAATATCCTTCTAAAATATTTAATTAATATTATGATAAAGTGCAAACTTCAAAACTATTAAAAGTTAACAACATAAATACCCTTGAATCATCTCTTTCTCTACCTATCTATCTATGTATTATATGTGTGAACATCAAAACTATTAAAAGTATAAACTATGTAGATACCCTTTAAATTCTTAAAATTAACAAAGTAGTTTTATCTAAATATGTAATTTTATTATTTTATTTAAACTTAAACTAATGTATGTTTAAAAATAAAAATCAAATAATATAAATCCACATTAAAATTAATAATAAAATTAAATATATAATTTTTAAATTTATTTAAATATATTAGGTTAAGTTACAATTAAGCACATAATATAAATCCAAATTAAAATTAATAATAAAATTTAAATATACAATTTTATTAGTTTATTTAAATATATTGAGGTTAACTTACAAGCCATTAAATTCTAAATCTTTAGATTTATTTTTTAATAAAATTTGTTACAAAGAATTAAGTATTTAATGTGATAGGCCAAAATATCCTTCTAAAATATTTAATTTTAATTATTTGTAATTGTTGATATATAGAGAGAGAGATATATAAAAGGTTAAAATAAAGCAAATAATTTTATGTAACTTATGCATATATATATATATATATATATCCTTTCAAAATATTATATTGAATATTAAATGTTTATAATATTCATATATAAAAAGTAATATGTATTTATACTATACTTTTAATTTTAAGAGTTTTATTCAGAAAAACTTTAAAACCTATTGAGGCTATCTATGAAAAAATTATTATTAGTTTAAAGTAATAATTATATATAATATATAAGTGTGAACTCTAAAACCACTAAAAGTGAACAAAAATACTTTTAAAATTTTTGAAAATAACAGTGTTATCATATTTAAGCATGTAATATTATTCTTTTATTCAAAATTATATTAATAAATATTTAAAAATAGATTTTACATGATATTAAATTAGGTTAAAATTAATAATTTTTTATTGATTGATTTAAATTTAAATTATTAAGCTTTCTCTATTTAATTTTGTAATTTTTATTAATTTGTTTAAATTTAAATGAACCAAACATATAAAACAAAGTTGATTATTTTAACTAAAATATAGTATGTTAACTTACTATTAACTCTAAATCTTTGTGTAGTTAGGTTATGGTATGCGTTGTGGCCACAATAAATAGAACAACTATAAGAAAACAAAACACGCAAGAGTTGTTTACATAGTTCAAACTCAACCTACATCTGCGGAGTCTTACTCTAAGAATCAATCCACTAAAATTCACACAATACAAAGAACTCACTAATTTAAGCCCAACCCCTTCACTCGAGTTACGACATCACATTTGTACATCTTAATTTAATTCTCACATTTTGTTATCCCAATCACACAATAAGCATTTTCTAACAAATCATTTTATAATGATAAAACCTTTCTACAACTCATTCCTAAATGAAAAAAATACTTTCTTTGTTTTTCTCTTGACTTTGTGCCCAATCATTCTTGGTTAATAAATAACCTTATAAGATCAACATCATGCCTTATCTTCGTGTTTCAACAGGCATGGCTTACTCTCTATTCAAAAAGTCATCTAACATCCTTATCTTTATTTTGAAATTTTGCTTGTCTTCAAACTTGATAGGACTTTTCTTTAACAATTATCTTTTGAATGAACCATTATCATTGTCTCGATTTTTGAGGAGTCTCCATAAATTCCTTTGCCTAGAACTAAATACATAATTCTTGCTGCATATTTACAATGTAGAACATTAGAAACTACAAACGTCAAAAGCTGCCAACTAAAAACATTAGGTTGTGGTAGGTAGATGTGGTGTAACACCTCATATCCGGCCTAGGCATTAAGACAAAGTTTGGAGGCCATATCAAAATGTTTAAGGGAAAAACCAACTTTTAAGTATTTTAAACTCATCATATAGAAAACATTTAACCAATTAAACCTACATGAAAATATGAGCTTACAAGCCATAGTCCGAAATAAAACATATGTTAGTTCAAATTTAAACAAACAGTAAAATAACTAGAAAAAAGTAATGACCGAGCTCCTGACATGCCGAGCCTCCTAAGTCTATGGGTTACCTGCAATTCAATTATCAAGTAGAATGAGTTTATAACTCAATGTGTGTAACAAATAATAAGGCCAAATAGCAATATAAATATAACAGTAATTTCCCAATTTCAGATACAGAATCAGAAACAGATGATACTCAGTGTAATCGTAATAGTTCAGATAAGATGCAAAATAGATCAGATATAGATGTAGAACATATCAGAATCAGGTGCAGTTTCCTACCCCCATCCGCTACACATCATCTTCGACTATCCCAACACACTATATAGGGTATCAAGTACCCATTCAGCCCTACACACCAATTAGTGTCGGTATGATGCATTTTAGAGAGATTACAGACTAACTGTCAGATCAGTATGAGATAAATTGTCAGGATCAGATACATATTTGTGGCTTAACCACTCAATTCGGCAGATCATTAAACTGCCAACACTTCCTTCTTTATACCATTCCCACCCAATGCAGATACAGATTAAAAATATCAGATATCAACTATGTACATACAGTTATCCAATATAATTCATAATCAGATAATACAGATCATTATCATTTAATAGTTATCGCACCAATTATACGTACAGATAATCGATTATTTAGCCTCAAAATATTGGATATCAAGTTATACAGTCTAAATCGGATCATATGAACCTTATGGTAGGCATATGTTCGATTCGAACGACGCTTATGGCCTTAGGGGAAATTTTATTATTCTAGCCGACATGCCCATGTGGATTCACACAGCCTGGGTGTTTGGCTCGTGTGGTCTACACGGCCTGGCACATGCCTATATGGTCCACACGGCCTGGTACACGCCCGTGTGGCCCTTTTAATGCCACACACGGCCTGACACACGGCCATGTGGCTCAAAACAGTGAGTTACACGGTCTGACACATGGCTAAACACATGCTCGTGTGACTCAAATCTCAAAATATCTTTCACACAGCTTGGACACATGCATGTTTCCCTGGTCCGTGTGACACTAATTCATAAACAATGAGTTACACGACCTGGACACACGCCCGTGTCCCTGGTCTGTGTGACCCTAATTCATAAACAATGTACCGAAGTAACCACGATAACGAAAGAAATTAAACTCAATTTCAAAGCTTAAAGAAAACCCAACTTCACCACAAATCAGACGAACAAACAAACATTCGAACCTTATGTAACACCCCAAACCCGGCCTAGACATTATGGCCGAATCTGGCGATGTCACATAATAGCGTGTTGAAACTAAGTTGTTACGATAAAACCATTTTCATTTATTTACTCTTGTTGACTCCAAAATTACTTACTTATTTAATTGATTGTTTTAAAACACAATTCATTGCGGAAGCTTTAGAAATCATTTATTTTATGAAAAACTGAGTTAATTAGATAATATCCGACCATCTTAGAAAACCCCTTTGTTTTAGAGAAAACCGTTTGTTCGTTGAGTTTGTGCAGTTTTTAAATCCACGAAAACAATCTAAAATCCAAATAAAAGCAAACAGTCCAAAAAGTTCAATTTACATAAAAATAACCTTGAAAAATAATTAAGAAATAAATACCAAAACTCAAATTAAAATGGGCTTTAAAATACGTGTGGCCACCGTCGAGTCCTCTCTTTGCACCGATCCGTCAAGTCCGGGGATTACCTGCACATTAAACAAAAGGGTGAGTTTACGTGAACTCGATGTGTAATCCATAGAAACAAACAAACAATCGGTATTTGCATTGCACGCTTGAAAAGTCTTGGGCCTAAGCCTTTTTCAAGATCGATGGGCTTTGGGCCTTAGCCCATCTCAAGACAAATGTCAAAATGCGGTAGGGCCTTAGCCTATCACGAAGATTAGTGGCGTGCTGATTATGCAAGAGCAAAAACCTACCCAACCAGCCTCTACACACCATCTGCGTCCCAACCCTACACTTCATGTGGGGATATAATCAACCCACCCATCCCTACACTCCAAGTAGTACCGAATGCGGCACAATACAAAGAGGTTGCAAATCGAGTTTGCAATAAATTAGGCTTAAAGCCTTTCAAAGACACTTCCTTCGAATAACAACCCCAACCCAATGCAATGCAACACACAATGGATGACATGCTATTATGCAATTTAAGTACATATATTCAGCCTCAAATATTAACATGCCCAAGATGTGAGATATCATTCACCAATTTCACACATTTAGGGGTCTAAGTAGTGCTTACCGACCCTACAGTAGGTTCACAGTCGACTTGGGCGACCCGTGCAACCTTAAAAACATTTCGGTAAAAATGGGCCCACACGCCCATGTGATCTGCCCGTGTGGCCCACTCGGCCCAAATTGGCCTTGGCCGTGTGATCCATTTTTAAAGTAACACATGCTAGCTCAATACTCATATATGTTTTCACTATTTACTTATATGTTCATTCAAAGCTGTCTACTTGAGTCATTATCACTAAATTATTTATATCTTGAGCTATAGAATTCTAAATTAAGACCCACTTGATGTTTTTGAAACTAGACTCAAATACCTTTCTACCATAAAATTTTCAGAATTTATAGTTTATCAAATAAGTACAGTAAAATCTTTAAAGTTATCCCTATTTTGCTGTTTGACAGCTTCGACCTTTCCTTACTAAAATTTATTTATCTCTTAGTACGGAATTTAGATGATGTTTCCGTTTATTTCTTTTGAAAATAGATTCATTAATAAATTTAAGCCCCTAATTATTTTTTTTAAAATTTTTGATGATTTTCCAAAGTCAGAATAGGGGAACCCGAAATCATTCTGACCTTGTCTCACAAAATTTATTATATCTCATGATTTACAATTCCATTGCTTACACTGTTTCTTCCAAGAAAAACTAGACGCAATAAAATTTAATTTCATGTTTTATTTAACCTCTAACTCAATTTACACTATTTTTGATGATTTTTCAAAATTAGACTACTGCTGCTGTCCAAAACTATTTTAGTGCAAAATGTTGATTTCCTAGTTTTTAACACCCTTATTTCCTTTCTCTACATTTTTTCGCATCATTTTCTCTTATTTCTCTTATTTCTCGATAGCAAGCAATTTCAGCTTTTCGCCGAATCCTGTTTTCTCTATTTTGGGTACACACCTGGTATCATTTTGATACCTAATCACTCCCGAGCACTTCAAGGCCTAAAATCAAGATACTCAATATCAATTTCACGGATTTACAAGCGAATTGGCAACCAAGAATGAACAGGAACCCAACTTACTGCCAACAATAACCCTCTGTTTAACTATTGCTAAGAGGAGAACACAAAATTCACCAGCCCGAGCCTCCCCCTACGCCCAAATCACAGAGAAAAAACATTACCACTTCAGTCGCTAAGAGATTCATGACAGAAATGAAGAGAAACACTTACCGAAACTAAGCGAGCACTAACCGCGTGCGAAAATGAAGGAAAATAAATGGATTAGGGAAAAATCAAGAAGAAGAAAAAGAAGAGAAAGATGGAAAAACTCAGAGAATTTTGGTAAGAGGAGAGGGAGAATAATAGACGACAGAAATTGTTTTTGGAAAAGGGAGCCAAAATTCGGTTATGGGAAAAAATAAAATAAAAACCCGATAACCCCAAAAATCCCTTAATCTTCTCCCCTAATTCCCACTTCACATCCATTACTCAGAATCCCCCTATTACACAACTCTATCCCGAAATCTGAGCAAAAAAAATAATACGTTTGCCTGCACAGAGATTCGAACACAAGACCTCCACCATAATAACACACCACTTAACCACCAGACCAGCAGGCCCATTCTGATGTAATTTTCCCAACGTTTAAACTTAAGCCCTTTGCACAAGGTTAATGCTTTATTTATAAAAATACCAAAATTTGTCCAAGTAAGGCTTGAACTTGGGACCTCTCACACACACCCAGAACACATAACCACTGAAGCAGATAGACATTATGTGTCACACATACACAAAATCAAAAATTAAAATTTTGGGGCGTTACAATTCTACCCCCTAAAATAAAATTTTGTCCTCGAAATTTACCCGGTTAGAACAGATGAGGATATTGCTGACGCATTGTATCCTCAGGCTCCCACGTAGCCTCCTCAATGCTATGATTACGCCAAAAAACCTTAAACAGTGGAATAGATTTCCTTCTCAGTACTTTTACATCTCGATCCAGAATCTGAACTGGCTCCTCCTCACAGGTTAAGTCTAGCCTAACCTCAATCTCCTTAACGGAAACAATGTGAGTAGGATCAGAGTGGTAGCACCTCAACATCGAGACGTGGAACACGTCATGGATACGATCCAACTCTGGAAGTAGCTCCAACTGATAAGCGACTGGTCCCACTCGCTTCAAAATACGGTAAGGTCCAATAAACCTAGGGCTTAACTTGCCCTTACAACCAAACCTCAGTACCTTCTTCCATGACGAGACCTTAAGGAATACAAAGTCCCCCACCGAATACTCAATCTCACGTCGCTTCAGGTCTGCATAGGATTTCTGTCTGTCAGAAGCCGCTTTCAATCGATCCCGAATAAGTCTAACCTTATCTTCTGTCTCAAAAACCAACTCAGGACCCAGAACACGTCGCTCGCCCAACTCAGTCCAACATAAAAGAGTGCGACACTTACGACCATACAGTGCCTCGTAAGGTGCCATCTGGATGCTAGACTGGAAACTGTTATTATAGGCAAACTCTGCTAACGCCAAATACTCCTCCCAACTACCACGGAAATCAAAACTCGCACTTGTTAAACTTAGCATAGAGCTACCTTTCCCTCAAAGTCTGAAGGACAACTCTAAGGTGCTCATCATGCTCATCCTCAGTCTTCGAATAAACCAGTATGTCGTTGATGAACACCACCACAAACTGATCCAGATAGGGCTAGAATACTCGGTTCATCAGGTCCATGAAAGTTGCCGGTGCATTCGTCAGTCCAAAAGGCATCACTAGGAACTCGTAGTATCCATAACGAGTGTAACAGCCCGATTTTGACCCTAATCGAAATAGTGGTTTCGGGAAAACAAATCTGAGTCCGAAAAATATTTTTAAATTTATTTTATGTTTTTAATATGTGTTAATTTTTTTTGTGTTAAATTTTCGTGTTTTAATTTTATCGTTTAGGTGTCCGATTAAATAAAAGGACTTAACCGCGTAAAATGTAAAAGTTACAAAATAAAGTATAAGTGTTAATTTGTTGATGGCTTTTTAATATGAGGTCCTTAAAGGGAAAATAGCCCATTTTCAAGGATAGTGGACGGTATATGCCAATAATGACCTTAATTTATATGTTATGTTTATTTAATATAAAAGGTTAAAAAGGGTAACTTAATTATAACTTAATATATGTTAAAATTAAAACAAAAATAAGCCATGTTCATCTTTTTTTTAGCTAGCCGAAACTTAACAAAAGAAAAAGAAAGAAAACCTAAGCTTCATTCGGCCATTTTGAGCTTGATTCAAGGTGAGTTTTAACTCGGTTTTTGATAATTTTTATGTTTTTGAGATCGTTGCTTTGTGTACTTCAAAACCCATGTCTCAATTTGTGATTTTGATGATGATTTTGTGTTTTTTCATTGATGATACGTTGTGGTTTTTGATGTTTGATGATGAAATATGAAATATATGTGTTAGATTAACAAGTTTTGTCTTTGAATTTTTGATGAAATTGAGTAATTTGGACTAAATTGCAAAAATAAATTTTTTTTGGGACTAAAATGTGAAATAAATGAAATGTATGGGCTTGTATGAATACTAGGAATACTCGACCCTTAAGGTGTATAGTCAAATTTAGTGTATTTTTTTATTTTGTGCAAAAAGGACTAAATTGTAAAAAGTGTGAAATGTTAGGGGCAAAATTATAATTTGCCCATTTATGTGTTTTTAGGCTAAATTGAGTGTAATGGTGTTTAAATAAGCTTAATTTGAATATTTTTAGATCAAGAATTAAAGAAATCGGATTTGGATTGGGGAAAGACGAAAGTGGTCGAGTAGCCGATTTAACAGTCGACGACATTCGAGTTAAGTCAATTAGCATTTAAATGTTGAAATAACTATGGATATGTATTAGTTAAATATCAAAATGAATTATTTGAATTTATTCATGCTATGGCTGAATGTGGGTATGGTACTTTGGCTAACTTCCGAGCTTGATTCGACCGAGGTTCGACGTCCGTAAGCCCCGTACGAACCTTAGGAATAGATAGGATACATATGTCATGACATAGGATATCCGATATGTGTTATCGTGTAAGACCATGTCTGGGACATTGGCATCGTATTTGATTCGTGTAAGACCCTGTCTGGGATAGTGGCATCGATATGTGATTACATGTAAGGCCACGTCTGGGACGTTGGCATTGTACGAGCTTCTGACTATCCGTGTATCCTTCTTAATTCCGAATGGTTCAATGGGCATGTGTAAGTGAAAGCCAATGTGAAATGTGAATTAAAAGAACTCAGGTACTCATATATATCTGTGTTGAGAAATGAAAGGTAAGTTATATGTTCATAACATTGTACAGAAGTTAATGTGTAAACATGTGAATGGTGTATAAGCTTCAACTATGTGTATTCGACCAAAGAGTATATTATGTGACTTTGATTTGAGATTTGCGTAATTATTTGTTATTGTGTATAAATTGTTAATTGATATAAATTTTGTATATGTGATTTTGCTAAGTAAATTGACTTTACTTTGCTATTGACTTACTAAGCTTAAATAGCTTACTTTGTGTTTCTTTATCGGTTTCTGTTTTATAGATTTTGGATTTGTTACGAGCTCGGGGATCATCAGCAGGACTATCACACTATCGACAGCTTACTTTGGTATTTTGGCTATGTTAATTACGAATATATGGCATGTATAGCATAGTAAAAGGGTGGATATGAATTGAGTACCTATGCATACAATTAATAGCCATGCGAAAATGGCTTATCCTCTTTTGATTAATTTGCTATCTTTGTTGATGGTTTGCAATGGTTGTTGTGAATGAGTTATTACATATGCATATTTGGTTGAGTATATGTTCATAATAAGTATGTTTGTGTGATGCTATGAAATTAGGCATAATGAACCTGGTTATGTGGTTGATACATATATTTTGGTTATGTCAATTTTGATGGAATAGTTTAGTCGATATATGAATTTGAACTAAATGTATATGTTGTTATTTTGTTTATGTTAAGTGATGAAGTAATGGGTAAGTTGAATGTGATTAGATGATATGTAATGGTTTGCTTGTTACGTATTATGTAAAGATGATTTACATATCAAGTGAACTATGGTTAAATGAATCTTTGAATATGTATATAGGTATTAATTGAATGGTGTTTAATAAATTGTATATGTATTTAAGTATTGGTAAGGATGATAGTTAATAAGTTGGAATTGGTTTCGGTGATGTATATATATGTATTCGGCAATGTGGTGGTATTATAATGGATGAATGCATGTATTACATATGAATTTAGTTTTATAATTTGTTTATAAATTTTTAAAATTATATATATTTGCGGTTATGAAAAGATGGACATGTTAATGATTAAATTGGTTTTATAGGTGTTGGTCATTCGAATAGAAGAATCATGTAAGTATGTGTTTATGCATTTGACTTAAAAATTTAATTAAGAGATTATAAATATATTTGCGTATGTATTCGGATGTGTTTTAATGTCATATTGGTATGTTCATCTAAAGATTTGTTTATGATTCGTCATGGTCTCAAATTTGTAAATTAAAGTGATGATGAATATATTCGAATTAGTTGTATGGGAAATATTGAGTATGGCCAAATGTTATGCATATTGTGGTTGATGCCATTTGGTTTTAATGATACAATGTTCGAAAATCATATATAAGTTTTAAAAGTGATGTTTATTTATTTAGACTAATGATGTTAATTATCAATGATTGATTATGTTATAAATTTGATATAGGTGTTAGATGTGATGTGAATGATTTTTGTTTTATTATTGTGGTATGAAATTTGTATTAACAGAATATGCAAATTACTCTATTTAAATGTTTCAAAATATATCTGCTGGTTATGATTGGTAAGCAAAGTATGTGTACATGAATTGTTAATAAAATATATATATATGCCTGTTTCGAGTTGTATCTTCTTCGATAATGCCTCGTAAACCTAGTCCGGTGACAGATACGGGTTAGGGGTGCTACATTTGATTGGTATCAGAGCTACGATTTAGTCGATTCTAGGACTAACGTAGCGCGTAAGAGTCTAGCTATACATGCCATATGTTATACTGCGATAGTGTGATGACTTCTGACATTTGAAAATGTGTTTTCATATAGTAATGGATCCCGATCGAGTCGTAGCTGATGATGTCGAGAGTGTAGCGCCTTCTCCCGCTCAAGGGACAGTGCCGATAGATTCTCGACCTACTTCGAGTAATCCAGAGGGGGAGGCTAGACAAGCCTTCTATCAAATGATGAATGATTGGTTTACACAGTATATCCGGGCTAATCTGGCTGCACAACAACCTCCACCCCCGATTAATCCATCTAGAGTGCCTATTATGCCTTCGATGAGTGATCCGATGAGATTGTCAAAGCCACCTGTTGATAAAATAAGAAAACATGGAGCCGAAGAATTCAGAGCCACTGATGATGATGATGCTGAGCGAGCTGAGTTCTGGCTTGATAATACCATCCGAGTATTTGATGAATTATTCTGCACCCCTGATGAGTGTTTGAAATGTGCTATATCTCTGCTATGGGACACTGCATATCACTGGTGGAATACATTAGTATCGGTGGTTCCAAAGGAGCGAGTGACTTGGGAATTCTTTCAGGCAGAGTTTCGTAAGAAATATATCAGCCAGAGGTTTGTTGATCAGAAACGTAAAGAATTTCTTGAGCTGAAACAGGGGCGGATGATAGTGACAGAATACGAGTAGAAATTTGTTAGACTCAGTAGATATGCCAGAGAGTGTGTTTCATCTGAAGCTATTATGTGTAAGAGATTTGAAGATGGGCTGAATGAAGACATTAAACTGTTAGTTGGCATATTAGAGATAAAAGAGTTCGTGGTACTTGTTGAGCGGGCCTGCAAAGTTGAAGAGCTCGGGAAAGAAAAAAGAAAAGCTGATTCTGAAGCTAGAGATTCACACAAAAGATCATTTAGTAAGCCATTTCAGTCGACCTCAAAGAAATTCTGAGATGATACTAGCCGTTCGAAGAATACTGCGGGTCATTTCTGACGAGATCGAGATAGACCACCTATGAGCTCGAGAGCTACCTCTGTAGCTAGTGTGGGTATTGTCAGATCAAATCAACCCGAATGTGAACATTGTGGAAAACGACATCCTGGCAGTTTGTAAATTACATGACAGAGCCTGTTTTAAATGCGGATCCAGAGATTATTTTATTCGGGAGTGTCCAGAGATAGTTGATCAAAATCTGGCTCAGAATACTAGATCGGGTAATACTGCAGCTCGAGGTAGACCACCCAGAAATACGGGAATTGTGAGTGGCAGCCAGAGAGGGACTAAAGATTCAGCTGTTAGATCTGAGGCTCGCGCTCCAGCCAGAGCTTATGCCATACGTGCACGCGAAGAGGCTTCATCCCCAGATGTCATTACTGGTACTTTTACTCTTTATGATACTACTGTTATTGCCTTGATTGATCCTGGTTCAAATCATTCCTATGTGTGTGAGACTTTGGTGTTCAGTAAGACTTTACCTGTTGAGTCTACTGAGTTTGTAATTAAAGTATCGAACCCCTTAGGCCGGTGTGTCTTGGTTGATAAAATATGCAAGAATTGTCCGTAGATGATTCAAGATTCATGTTTCCCAGCTGATTTGATGTTGTTGCCATTTGATGAGTTTGATATAATCCTGGGTATGGACTGGTTAACTCTGCATGATGCTATGTAAACGGAAGACTATTGAATTGTGATGCCAGAATGATGAGACTATTGAATTTAATGATCTGAATGGTTTACCAGCAGTGATATCTTCTATGACAGCTCAGAAATATGTGAGAAAGGGTTGTGAAGCTTATTTTGCTTATGTTCTTGATTCTAAAGTGACAGAAAAGAAAATTGAATCAGTACCTGTTGTATGTGAGTATCTAGATGTGTTCCCTAAAGAATTACTGGGTTTGCCACCTATTCGAGAAGTTGAGTTTGGGATTGAATTAGTGCCGAGGATGACTCCGATTTTGATAGCTCCGTACAGGATGAAACCTATAGAATTAAAAGAATTGAAAGCACAGTTGCAAGAGTTAACAGATAGGGGATTTGCACCACCGAGTTTCTCTCCTTGGGGCACACCAGTTCTGTTTGTGAAAAAGAAAGACGGAACCATGAGAATGTGTAGTGACTACAGGCAGCTTAACAAAGTGACCATAAAGAACAAGTATCCGTTACCAAGAATTGACGACCTGTTCGATCAACTGAAAGGGGCTACAGTGTTTTCAAAGATAGATTTGAGATCGGGTTATTATCAGTTGCGAGTTAAAGACTTTGATGTGCCAAAGACTGCTTTCCGGATGAGGTACGAACACTATGAGTTTCTGGTTATGCCTTTCGGACTTACTAATGCACCTGCAGTTTTCATGGATCTGATGAATCGGATTTTCAGACAGTATTTGGATCGGTTTGTGGTAGTGTTTATAGATGATATTCTGATCTACTCCCTAGATGAAACCGAGCATGCTGAGCATCTGAAACTTATGCTACAGACTTTGCGAGATAAACATTTGTATGCACAGTTTAGTAAATGTGAGCTCTGGTTACGTGAAGTCAGTTTTCTGGTTCATGTTGTATTAGCATCAGGTATCAGGGTTGATCCGAGTAAAATTTTAACTATACTTGACTGGAAACCACCGAAAAATGTTTCTGAAGTTCAAAGCTTTCTGGGACTTGCTGGTTACTACAGACAGTTCGTGAAGGGTTTCTCTATGATTGCTACACCGTTGACAAAGCTGTTATAGAAAGATGTTAAGTTTGAGTGGCCAGAGAAGTGTCAGAAAAGTTTCGATCAGTTGAAAGCTCTTTTGACCGAAGCTCCAGTGTTAGTTCAGCCTGAATCGGGTAAAGAATTTGTCATTTATAGTGATGCATCTTTGAATGGTTTGGGTTGTGTTTTGATGCAGGAAGGCAAAGTCATAGCTTATGCCTCGAGACAATTGAAGCCACATGAAAAGAACTATCCGACACATGATTTGGAACTAGCAACCGTTGTGTTTGCGTTGAAGATTTGGCGTCACTATCTGTTCGGAGAGAAATGTCATGTTTATTCTGATCACAAAAGCCTAAAGTATTTGATGACCCAGAAAGATTTGAATTTGAGACAACGTCGATGGTTAGAGCTGTTGAAAGATTACGAGCTAGTGATTGACTACCATCCGGGAAAGGCTAATGTTGTTACTGATGCTTTAAGTCGAAAGTCATTATTTTCTCTGCATGCAATGAACGTGCATATGGTTATATCTGATAATGGTTCGATAATAGCTAAATTAAAAGCAAGACTGTTGTTTGTTCAACCAATTTGTGATGCCCAGAAAGTTGATAATGATTTGTTAGTAAAGCGAGCTTAGTGTGAAACTAATGTTGAATCAGAATTCCGAGTTGATGAAAATGGCTATTTGAGGTTCAAAAATAGAATATGTGTTTCGAGAAATTCAGAATTGATTCAGATGATTTTGAATGAAGCTCACAGCAGTCGGTTATCTGTTCATCCGGATAGTACGAAAATGTATAATGATCTGAAACGGTTCTATTGGTGGTCTGGTATGAAACGAGATATATCAGATTTTGTTTCGAAATGCCTAGTCTGTCAGTAAGTAAAAGCCGAGCATCAGGTACCTTCTGGGTTACTTCAGCCAATTATGATACCTGAGTGGAAGTGGGATAGAGTCACGATGGATTTTGTATCCGGTCTACTGTTGACACTGAGTAAGAAAGATGTAATCTGGGTTATTGTTGATAGATTGACTAAAACTGCTCATTTTGTTCCGATTCGCACTGATTATTCACTTGATAAACTAGCTGAATTATATGTATCACAGATTGTGAGATTACATGGTGTGCCTATTTCAATTATTTCGGGCAGAGACCCGAGATTCACATCGCAGTTTTGGAAGAAATTGCAAGATGCTTTGGGTACGAAACTACACTTTAGCACAGCTTTTCTTCCGCAGACAGATGGTCAGTCCGAACGAATCATTCAGATACTTGAAGATATGTTGAGATGTTGCATTCTTGAGTTTGAAGGTACATGGGAACGATACTTACCCCTGATTGAATTTGCTTATAATAATAGCTTTCAATCTAGTATCAATATGGCACCCTACGAGGCTTTGTACAGTCGTAAATGCCGTACACCATTGTATTGGACCGAGCTCAGTGAAAATAAGATATACGGGGTTGACTTGATCAAAGAAACTGAACAGAAAGTGGCAGCGATCCGTGATAGCTTGAAAGCTGCATCAGATCATCAAAAATCATATGCAGATTTGAAACGTAAAGACATTGAATTTCAGATCGGAGATCAAGTGTTTTTGAAAGTTTCACCGTGGAAGAAAGTACTCCGATTCGGTCGCAAAGGCAAGTTAAGTCTGAGATTCATTGGGTCGTATGAGATCACAGAACGTATCGGGCCGGTTGCTTATAGATTACAGTTGCCACCTGAGCTAGAAAAGATCCATAATGGATTCCATGTTTTGATACTTCGTAGATACCGATCTGATCCTTCACATGTGATCAATCCGACAGAGGTTGATATACAGCCTGATATGACATATTAAGAGGAACCGATTTGTATTCTGGCTCGTGAGATAAAAGAATTGAGAAATAAGAAAATTTCGTTGGTCAAAGTATTGTGGCAAAAGCACGGGGTTGAAGAAGCAACTTGGGAGTCAGAGGATATGATGAAAGAATGTTATCCAAACCTATTCACCGGTAAGATTTTCGGGGACGAAAATCCCTAAGGGGGGAGAGTTGTAACAACCTGATTTTGACCCTAATTAGAATAGTGGTTTCGGGACCACAAATCCGAGTCCGAAAAATATTTTTAAAATTATTTTCCGTGTTTAATATGTGTGAATTTGTTTGTGGTAAATTTTCGTGTTTTAATTTTGTCGTTTAGGTGTCCGATTAAATAAAAGGACTTAACCGCGTAAAATGTAAAAGTTACAAAATAAAGTGTAACTGTTAATTTGTTGATGGCTTTTTAATATGAGGTCCTTAAAGGGAAAATAGCCCATTTTCAAGGATAGTGGACGGTATATGCCAATAATGACCTTAATTTATATGTTATGTTTATTTAATATAAAAGGTTAAAAAGGGTAACTTAATTATAACTTAATATATGTTAAAATTAAAACAAAAATAAGCCATGTTCATCTTTTTTTTAGCTAGACCAAACTTAACAAAGAAAAAGAAAGAAAACCTAAGCTTCATTCGGCCATTTTGAGCTTGATTCAAGGTGAGTTTTAACTCGGTTTTTGATAATTTTTATGTTTTTGAGATCGTTGCTTTGTGTACTTCAAAACCCATGTCTCATTTTGTGATTTTGATGATGATTTTGTGTTTTGTCATTGATGATACCTTGTGTTTTTTGATGTTTGATGATGAAATATGAAATATATGTGTTAGATTAACAAGTTTTGTCTTTGAATTTTTGAGGAAATTGAGTAATTTAGACTAAATTGCAAAAATAATTTTTTTTGGGACTAAAATGTGAAATAAATGAAATGTATGGGCTTGTATGAATACTAGGAATATTCGGCCCTTAAGGTGTATAGTCAAATTTTGTGTATTTTTTTATTTTGTGCAAAAGGGACTAAATTGTAAAAAGTGTGAAATGTTATTGGCAAAATTGTAATTTGCCCATTTATGTGTTTTTAGGCTAAATTGAGTGTAATGGTTTTTAAATAAGCTTAATTCGAATATGTTTAGATCAAGAATTAAAGAAATTGGATTTGGATCGGGGAAAGACGAAAGTGGTCGAGTAACGGATTTAACAGTCGACGACATCCGAGTTAAGTCAATTAGCATTTAAATGTTGAAATAACTATGGATATGTATTAGTTAAATATCAAAATGAATTATTTGAATTTATTCATGCTATGGACGAATGTGGGTATGGTACTTTGGCTAACTTCTGAGCTTGATTCGACCGAGGTTCGACGTCCGTAAGCCCCGTACAAACCTTAAGAATAGATAGGATACATATGTCATGACATAGGACATCCGATATGTGTTATCGTGTAAGACCATGTCTGGGACATTGGCATCGTATTTGATTCGTGTAAGACCCTGTCTGGGACAGTGGCATCGATATGTGATTACATGTAAGACCACGTCTGGGACGTTGGCATTGTACGAGCTTCTGACTATCCGTGTATCCTTTTTTATTCCGAATGGTTTAACGGGCATGTGTAAGTGAAGGCCAATGTGATATGTGAATTAAAAGAACTCAGGTACGTATATATATCTGTGTTGAGAAATGAAAGGTAAGTTATATGTTCATAACATTGTACAGAAGTTAATGTGTAAACATGTGAATGCTGTATAAGCTTCAACTATGTGTATTCGGCCAAAGAGTATATTATGTGACTTTGATTTGAGATTTGAGTATTTATTTGTTATTGTGTATAAAGTGTTACTTGATATAAATTTTGTATATGTGATTTTGCCAAGTAAATTGAGTTTACTTTACTATTGACTTACTAAGCTTAAATAGCTTACTTTGTGTTTCTTTGTCGGTTTCTATTTTATAGATTTTGGATTCATTACGAGCTTGGGGATCGTCAGCAGGACTATCACACTATTAAAAGCTTACTTTGGTATTTTGGCTATGTTAATTACGAATATATGGCATGTATAGCATAGTAAAAGGGTGGATATGAATTGAGTACCTATGTATACAATTAATCGCCATGCGAAAATGGCTTATCCTCTTTTGATTAATTTGCTATCTTTGTTGATGGTTTGCAATGGTTGTTGTGAATGAGTTATTACATATGCATATTTGGTTGAGTATATGTTCATAATAAGTATGTTTGTGTGATGCTCTGAAATTAGGCATAATGAACCTGGTTATGTGGTTGATACATATATTTTGGTTATGTCAATTTTGATGGAATAGTTTAGTTGATATATGAATTTGAACTAAATGTATATGTTGTTATTTTGTCTATGTTAAGTCATGAAGTCCTGGGAAAGTTGAATGTGATTAGATGATATGTAATGGTTTGCTTGTTATGTATTATGTAAAGATGATTTACATATCAAGTGAACTATGGTTAAATGAATCTTTGAATATGTATATAGGTATTAATTGAATGGTGTTTAATAAATTGTATATGTATTTAAGTATTGGTAAGGATGATAGTTAATAAGTTGGAATTGGTTTCGGTGATGCATATATATGTATTCGGCAATGTGGTGGTATTATAATGGATGAATGCATGTATTACATATGAATTTGGTTTTATAATTTGTTTATGAATTTGTAAAATTATATATATTTGCGGTTATGAAAAGATGGACATGTTAATGATTAAATTGGTTTTATAGGTGTTAGTCATTCGAATAGAAGAATCATGTAAGTATGTGTTTATGCATTTGACTTAGAAATTTAATTAAGAGATTATAAATATATTTACGTATGTATTCGGATGTGTTTTAATATCATATTGGTATGTTCATCTAAAGATTTGTTTATGATTTGTCATGGTCTCAAATTTGTAAATTAAAGTGATGATGAATATATTCGAATTAGTTGTATGGGAAATATTGAGTATGGCCAAATGTTATGCATATTGTGGTTGATGCCATTTGGTTTTAATGATACAATGTTCGAAAATCATATATAAGTTTTAAAAGTGATGTTTATTTATTTAGACTAATGATGTTAATTATCAATGATTGATTATGTTATAAAATTGAGATAGGTGTTAGATGTGATGTGAATGATTTTTGTTTTATTATTGTGGTATGAAATTTGTATTAACAGAATATGCAAATTACTCTGTTTAAATGTTTCAAAATATATCTGCTGGTTATGATTGGTAAGCAAAGTATGTGTACATGAATTGTTAATAAAATATATATATGCCTGTTTCGAGTTGTATCTTCTTCGGTAATGCCTTGTAAACCTAGTCCAACGATGGATACGGGTTAGGGGTGTTACATTTGATTGGTATCAGAGCTACAGTTTAGTCGATTCTAGGACTAACGTAGCGCGTAAGAGTTTAGCTATACATGCCATATGTTATACTGCGATAGTGTGATGACTTCTGACATTTGAAAATGTGTTTTCATATAGTAATGGATCCCGATCGAGCCGTAGCTAATGATGTCGAGAGTTTAGCGCCTTCTCCCACGCAAGGGACAGTGCCGATAGATTCTCGACCTACTTCGAGTAATCCAAAGGGGGAGGCTAGACAAGCCTTCTATCAAATGATGAATGATTGGTTTACACAGTATATCCGGACTAATCCGGCTGCACAACAACCTCCACCCCCGATTAATCCATCTACAGTGCCTATTATGCCTTCGGTGAGTGATCCGATGAGATTGTCAAAGCCACCTGTTTATAAAATAAGAAAACATGGAGCCGAAGAATTCAGAGCCACTGATGATGATGATGCTGAGTGAGCTGAGTTCTGGCTTGATAATACCATCCAAGTATTTGATGAATTATTCTGCACCCTTGATGAGTGTTTGAAATGTGCTATATCTTTGCTATGGGACACTGCATATCACTGGTTGAATACATTAGTATCGGTGGTTCCAAAGGAGCGAGTGACCAAGGAATTCTTTCAGGCAGAGTTTCGTAAGAAATATATCAGCCAGAGGTTTATTGATCAGAAACGTAAAGAATTTCTTGAGCTGAAATAGGGGCGGATGATAGTGACAGAATACGAGCGAAAATTTGTTAGACTCAGTAGATATGCCAGAGAGTGTGTTTCATCTGAAGCTATTATGTGTAAGAGAGTTGAAGATGGGCTGAATGAAGACATTAAACTGTTAGTTGGCATATTAGAGATAAAAGAGTTCGTGGTACTTGTTGAGTGGGCCTGCAAAGCTGAAGATCTCGGGAAAGAGAAAAGAAAAGCTGATTCTGAAGCTAGAGATTCACACAAAAGATCATTCAGTAAGCCATTTCAGTCGAACTCAAAGAAATTCCGAGATGATACTAGCCGTTCGAAGAATATCGCGGGTCATTTTAGACGAGATCGAGATAGACCACCTATGAGCTCGAGAGCTACCTCTGTAGCTATTGTGGGTAATGTCAGATCAAATCAACCCGAATGTGAACACTGTGGAAAATGATATCCCAGCAGTTTGTAAATTGCATGACAGAGCCTGTTTTAAATGCGAATCCAGAGATCATTTTATTCGGGAGTGTCCAGAGATAGTTGATCAAAATCCGGCTCAGAATACTAGATCGGGTAATACTGCAGCTCGAGGTAGACCACCTAGAAATACGGGAATTGTGAGTGGCAGCCAGAGAGGGACTAAAGATTCAGCTGTTAGATCTGAGGCTCGCGCACCAGCCAGAGCTTATGCCATACGTGCACGTGAAGAGGCTTCATCCCCAGATGTCATTACTGGTACTTTTACTCTTTATGATACTATTGTTATTTCCTTGATTGATCCTGGTTCAACTCATTCCTATGTGTGTGAGACTTTGGTGTTCAGTAAGACTTTACCTGTTGAGTCTACTGAGTTTGTAATTAAAGTATCGAACCCCTTAGGCCGGTGTGTCTTGGTTGATAAAATATGCAAGAATTGTCCGTTGATGATTCGAGATTCATGTTTCCCAGCTGATTTGATGTTGTTGCCATTTGATGAGTTTGATATAATCCTGGGTATATACTGGTTAACTCTGCATGATGCTATCGTGAACTGTAAACGGAAGACTATTGAATTGCGATGCCAGAATGATGAGACTATTGAATTTAATGATCTGAATGGTTTACCAGCAGTGATATCTTCTATGACAGCTCAGAAATATGTGAGAAAGGGTTGTGAAGCTTATTTTGCTTATGTGCTTGATTCTAAAGTGACAGAAAAGAAAATTGAATCAGTACCTGTTGTATGTGAGTATCCAGATGTGTTCCCTAAAGAATTACTGGGTTTGCCACCTATTCGAGAAGTTGAGTTTGGGATTGAATTAGTGCCGGGGATGACTCCGATTGCGATAGCTCCGTACAGGATGGCACATATAGAATTAAAAGAATTGAAAGCACAGTTGCAAGAGTTGACAGATAGGGGATTTGCACGACGGAGTTTCTCTCCTTGGAGCGCACCAGTTTAGTTTGTGCAAAAGAAAGATGGAACCATGAGAATGTGTATTGACTACAGGAAGCTTAACAAAGTGACCATAAAGAACATGTATCAGTTACCAAGAATTGACGACCTGTTCGATCAGCTGAAAGGGGCTACAGTGTTTTCAAAGATAGATTTGAGATCGGGTTATTATCAGTTGCGAGTTAAAGACTCTGATGTGCCAAAGACTGCTTTCCGGACGAGGTACGGACACTATGTGTTTCTGGTTATGCCTTTCGGACTTACTAATACACCTGCAGTTTTCATGGATCTGATGAATATGATTTTCAGACAGTATTTGGATCGGTTTATGGTAGTGTTTATAGATGATATTTTTATCTACTCCCGAGACGAAACCGAGCATGCTGAGCATCGAAGACTTGTGCTATAGACTTTGCGAGATAAACAGTTGTATGCACAGTTTAGTAAATGTGAGTTCTGGTTACGTGAAGTCAATTTTTCGGGTCATGTTGTATCAGCATCAGGTATCAGGGTTGATCCGAGTAAAATTTCAGCTATACTTGACTAGAAACCATCGAAATTTTTTTCTGAAGTTCGAAGCTTTCTGGGACTTACTGGTTACTATAGACGGTTCGTGAAGGGTTTCTCTATGATTGCTACACCGTTGACAAAGCTGTTACAGAAAGATATTAAGTTCGAGTGGTTAGAGAAGTGTCAGAAAAGTTTAGATCAGTTGAAAGCTCTTTTGATTAAAGCTCCAGTGTTAATTCAGCCTGAATCGGGTAAAGAATTTGTCATTTATAGTGATGCATCTTTGAATGGTTTGGGTTGTGTTTTGATGCAGGAAGGCAAAGTCATAGCTTATGCCTTGAGACAATTGAAGCCACATGAAAAGAACTATCTGACACATGATTTGGAACTAGCAGCCGTTGTGTTTGCGTTGAAGATTTGGCGTCACTATCTGTTCGGAGAGAAATGTCATGTTTATTCTGATCATAAAAGCCTAAAGTATTTGATGACCCAGAAAGATTTGAATTTGAGACAACGCCGATGGTTAGAGCTGTTGAAAGATTACGAGATAGTGATTGACTACCATCCAGGAAAGACTAATGTTGTTGCTGATGCTTTAAGTCGAAAGTCATTATTTGCTCTGCGTGCAATGAACGCGCATATGGTTATATGTGATGATGGTTCGATAATAGTTGAATTAAAAGAAAGACCGTTGTTTGTTCAACAAATTTGTGATGCCCAGAAAGTTGATAATGATTTGTTAGCAACGCGAGCTCAGTGTGAAACTAATGTTGAATCAGAATTCTGAGTTAGTGAAAATGGTTGTTTGAGGTTCAAAAATTGAATATGTGTTTCGAAGAATTCAGAATTGATTAAGATGATTTTGAATGAATCTCACAGCAGTCGGTTATCTGTTCATCCGGGTAGTACGAAAATGTATAATGATCTGAAACGGTTCTATTGGTGGTCTGGTATGAAACGAGATATATCAGATTTTGTTTCGAAATGCCTAGTCTGTCAATAAGTAAAAGCCAAGCATCAGGTACCTTCTGGGTTACTTCAGCCAATTATGATACCAGAGTGGAAGTGGGACAGAGTCACGATGTATTTTGTATCCGGTCTACCGTTGAAACCAAGCAAGAAAGATGCAATCTGGGTTATTGTGGATAGATTGACTAAAATTGCTCATTTTGTTCCGATTAGCACTGATTATTCACTTGATAAACTGGCTGAGTTATATGTATCACAGATTGTGAGATTACATGGTGTGCCTATTTCAATTGTTTCGGACAGAGACCCGAGATTCACATCACGGTTTTGGAAGAAATTGTACGATGCTTTAGGTACGAAACTACACTTTAGAACAGCTTTTCATCCGTAGACAGATAGTCAGTCTGAACGAATCATTCAGATACTTTAAGATATGTTGAGATGTTGCATTCTTGAGTTTGAAGGTACGTGGGAACGATACTTACCCCTGATTGAATTTGCTTATAATAATAGCTTTCAACCTAGTATCAAGATGGCACCCTACGAGGCTTTGTACGGTCGTAAATGCCGTACACCATTGTATTGGACCGAGCTCAGTGAAAATAAGATAACGGGGTTGACTTGATCAAAGAAACTGAACAGAAAGTGGCAGCGATCCGTGATAGCTTGAAAGCTGCATCATGATCGCTGTGATTTCAGAGTTTTAAATTTATAATGATCGAACCTGGAACTAACTATGACAACGATTTGAGGCAAGCGCACCTACCGAACAGTAGTATAGCTTAGGCAAGACTGGATTGTCGAACCCAAAGGAACCAAAAGTACTAATACTAACTTTCTTTTTATTATCTAGCCTGAAATAAGTGAAGTTGTTATTTAATCTAAATTTAACTAACTACTGAGCTAAAGACGCAAAGACAAAAAGAATGAATTGAGAAAATACTGTTGGAAAAACTTAGTTGATTAAGACGATACCCTTAGGAAGAATCCACCTAGACTTCACTTGTTATCTAACTCTGAACCAGACGATTTATTCACTTGACTTGATCCGTAAGACTCCCTAATGTATATTAAATCCTCTCTCGAAGCGAATAACGTCTAACCCTAGGTTGATTAATTGAAATCTCTTTCTAATTAAAACCCCTAGAATTACATTAACTCGATCTATGGACTCCCATATTAGGTTTCACCCTAATCTGGCAAAATCTCGTCACCCTATCTCTAGGCACGCGATCAACTCCGCTTAATTATGCTAGATCTACTCTTAAGCAGGGACTTTTGCTCCTCCACCTAAGCACATCAAACTTGAATCAATATCCAGGATATATCAACACAAGAATTAAGAACACATAATTAAGAACAAATCAAGTATTTATCATATAGTTCAGCAAACGATAACAAGATTCATCTAAGTTTCATCCCCTTCAGGTATCTGAAGGGTTTAGTTCATAACAATAAAAGAAAACATCTCAAAAGAAAAGATAAAACAAAACATAAGAAATCCCTAAACCCCCCTGAAGGAATTTAAGGAGAGATCCGCCGTCTTGAGTAGAATTCCGGCTTCTTGAGATGGATCAACTGGCTATCTTCTAGTGTTTCCCACAAATCTGACCTTTTCGGCTCGGCTCTTTGGCCTAGCTCACCGCCTCTTCTAGGTTATACTTAGGGTGTTTATATAGGCTTTTGAAATAGGTTTCTTTGCCCCTAAGTATCCTTTTCCGAGTGAAATTGCTCTTTTCCGCGACAGGGACACGGCCATGGCACACGCCCGTGTGAATCGTCTTTAGGCCGTGTTCGGACTTTTAATGAGGTGACACGCCCGTGTAAATCGTGATTAGGCTGTGTTCTAGTTTGTCAAGGGGACACGCCCGTGTTGGCTCAAGTCCAGGCCGTGTCGAATTTCACTTTGGCCCAATTTGGTCCATTTTGAGCCCGTTTCTCGTTCTTTCCATCCTCCGGTGCTTTCCTGAGTATAAAACATGAAAAAAAAGGATTAAGAGCACCTTTTTACATAAATCAAGGGATAAATCATCCAAAAGTATGCTAAATGTGGGATTAAAATATGTTACTTTTACGGTTTATCACATACCCCCACACTTAAGCTTTTGCTTGTCCTCAAGCAAAATTCTCAACTTACAATTAAAACAAACTTTCCATGATTCAATATTCCTATCAACAATGTCTCATCATAATTCATAGATAATTTATACATGGATAATTTAACTCAAAGAGTCCTAAAGATTCAAACAATATAAGTCATACGTTTGTAGCACAAAACATAGGTGTTTCCCCTCATTTAAATAATTACCTCTGATCCAAAGCCTACAAGGATTGACATCCTCACAAAAGATTCACTCAAATCACTCGAAGTGTTTAAGGTTCAAAATTAAGCACTCAAATGTCAAACCTGAAAAGTTAATCCCATAGGCTTGCATGAAAATCAAATCTCCACCACTGTAATATGAGATGATGCACAAATCAAAAGGTCTTTGAAAGGGTTGTAACGGGGCTTGGGTTAAGGTGTGGATACAGGCTGAATTAGAGAGTTAGAATCGAGATCGACTTAAAAAATTACCTAACTAGAAACAACGAACTGAAAAATAAATAATTACATGAATTGAAACTTTGAAACTAATAATACGAGCTTATTCTTCAATAAATAGACTTTAACCGTGCAAGCTCGCTTTTCATCATACTAATACTGAATATACTTCGATGTTTTTTTTAAGAACAAATCATAATAAAGAACTTTAACAGCTGAAATAAAGAACATAGTTAGGCAACTGATCAAATCAAATCTCGACAAAAAAGGGTAGTCAAGAAAAATGGTGATAACAAATACAAAGGGTTTTGGGTTAATATTAGTGGGTGAGTCAATAAAAAGGGTTGTTAGGATCAAAGGGGTTCACTAGGGGTTAATTATGAAAGTAGGCTTTTTATGGAGTAAGTGGGTTAAATCCTAGGTGCCTTTATCATTTCTGTATATCAAATCAAAGGTGTGGTCTCAACATGTATAATCGATGCAAGTTCTAGAATAACAGTTCAATGTTGACACACTCATAATCAAAAAGTGAGCAAGAAAAAGAATATATGCTCTATAAGGCTCAAAATCTCACAAAAATTATGGGTATTTTGATGTCGTCCTCGTAATTTTCAAACTTCAAAGTAATATTTTAATTCAGGTAGACAACCTAGAAAAATTTTTAATTTCTGAAAAATAGACTTATCATGCTTGATTCTCTAGTATCTTAGAATATAATTATCAATGCACAATTATCAATGACTTAATCTAAAACATATCAATAAAAGTTATAAATCATCAGAAATTTCATCCTAATTAGTAATATGAGAAAATTACTTAAAAACAAATTAAAATTCAGGGATTTGAGAATAATGCAAAAAGTTTGGCACCTAATTTTAGGAATTTGAGAATAATGAAAAAAGTTAGGCACCTTTTTAGGTTGTTCACCCCCCACACTTAAGATGTACATTACCCTCAATATACAAAGATATATATACAGACAATTAAGTATAAATTCAAAAGATATGGAGAGAAGTGAAACTCCCTGAATTGTGGATGACATCCATGGATTGGAGGTGAAAGATACGTTGGAGGTGTCGTCTTTTGTTGTGGCAGTTACTAATGAGCTCTGTGCTAGATGAAGAAATTGGGTAGCTCATGGAGGATTAGCCATGAATTATTAAGACACATTTAAAATAAACTAAATACATAATTAAAGACAAGAAAGATAAAGAGAAAGAAAACAGAAAGTAAAATAAAATTAAAAGAAAAGATGGATGGACTGAGGGGTCCTTATCGTTGGATGGTTCGCGAGGTGGGTGTGACCTCTAAGGCTGCGGAGGTGCTAGCGGTGGCGAAAGTGGCGTGATTCCCAAGCAGCCTTTAGAACCTGACACTAAGAAACTTAATTAAAATAAACTAAATTAAGCATAAGATAAGTAAAGATAAGGAAATTGAAGCAAAAGAGAAAAACGAAATAAAAACTAAATGGCCTCAAATATCCTTGGCTTGTCGAATGATTGAAGCGGTCGGCATGAATTTATATAGACCGGTCTCCCTCTGGGAGACTATGCTTGATTCCTTCCGCTTCTTCGGCATTTGGTGTAGCTCAAGGGTTTTGGGAATGTATTGGAGAAGAAAAGTAGGGAGAGGGTTGAGAAAGAAAAGAAAAACTGAATGGGCTGAATGGGTGAGAAGAGGGAGGGGTGGGTGGTTTAAATAGAATTCTCAAGTCAGGTACATTCCCACGCACGTGTACCATCGGCGTGTTGATTCACACGGCTGCCTCGCACGGCCGTGTTATGCATCGTATCGTTTCTCCCACGCCCATGTTCCAGTTACCACGCCCGTGTATAAACTACCAGTGTCGACCACGGTCGCATCGCATGGTCACGTTAAGCGTCGTTCATGTCTCCCACGCCCATTTTACAGATTGCCACGCCCGTTGGTGATAAGTCAGTGTCGTCCACGGCCGCGTCGCACGGCCGTGGCGTTTTGTTGGTGCCCGTAGGGTGCTGGTTGAAGTCCGTGACTTGAAGATTTGATTCTTTCTGACTTGTACCTCTTACGCCATTGTCGATGCGAGATTCTGTACTTCCACGGCGGCCACACCACGGCGTAGTGTGCAAGGTCGTGTGGGCTGGAAATCTGCACTTTTGGTTAGTTTAAAACTATGTGTTTAATACTAAGAGAAGAGAAGAAAATAAAATGAAAATAAATACGAAAGTAATTAGGGTTAGTGCTCGGGTTGCCTCCCGAGAAGCGCTCGTTTACAGTCTTAAGCTAGACATACCTCTCGTTTGCATCATCATGGTGGTTTGAGGAGTTGAAAGTCCTTCCTCATGCTATCGGTTTCATTGTCATGATAGAGTTTAAGTCGAGATTCATTTATATTGAAAGTACCAAAAATGGGATTACTTACTGATAAACCGAAATAGTAACATATTCTAGGCCCACATTTAGTATGCTTTTGGATGAATTATCCTTTGATTTATGTAAAAAGGTGCTCTTAATCCTTTCTTTTCATGTCTTATACTCAGGAAAGCACCCAAGGATAAAAAGAACGAGAAATGGGCTCAAAACGGACCAAAACGGACTAAAGAGGAAATCGACACGGCCTGGACTTGGACCCACACGGCCGTGCCAAGTCAATCATCTAGAACACGGTCTAACCCCGACTTACACTATCGTGTCTCATTAAAGAAATCTGAACACGGCCTGCCCATAATTTACACGGGCGTGCGCCATGGCCGTGCCTCTGCCGTGGAGAAGAGCAATTTCATTCGGGAAAGGATACTTAGGGAGAAAGAAACGTATTTCAAAAGCCTATAAATACACCCTAAGTATGACCTGAAAGGGGGAGCCCAAAGCCATCGTCTAGGGGCATCGTGCTCGGCCAGAGAAGGCAGATTTGTGGGGATTCACTCAGGGATAGCCAGTTGATCCATCTCAAGAAGCCAGAGTTATACTCAAGACGGAGGATCTCCTTTTCAATTCCTTCAGGGGTTTTAGGGATTTCTTATGTTTTGTTTTATCTTTTCTCTTGAGATGTTTTCCTTTATTGTTATGAACTAAACCCTTCGGATACCTGAAGGGAATGAAAACTATGATGAATCTTGTTATTTGATTTTTTGAATTATATGATAAATACTTAGTTTGTTCTTAATTATGTGAGCTTAATCCAAATTTAATGTGCTTAGGTGGAGGAGGAATAGACCCTGCCTAAGAGTAGATCCAACATAATTAAGCGGAGTTGATCGCACGCCTAGAGATAGGGTGACGAGATTTTGCCGGATTAGGGTGAAACCTAATATGGGAATCCATAGATCGATTTACTGCTATTCTAGGGGGTTATTATAAGAGAACGAGAGTTCCACTAATTAACCTAGGGTTAGACGTTATTCGCCTCGAGAGAGGGTTTAATATACGTTAGGGAGTCTTACGGATCAAACTAAGTGAATAAATCGTATGGTTTAGTGTTAGATAACAAGTGAAGTCTAGGTGGATTCTTCCTAGGGTATCGTCTTAATCAACTGAGTTTTTCCCAAGTTATTTTCCAAATTCATTCTTCTTTGTCTTAGAGTCTTTAGTTTAGTAGTTAATTAATTTAGATTAATAACAACTTCACTTATTTTAGGCTAAATAATAAAAAGAAAGTTAGTATTAGTACTTTTAGTTCCTTTGGGTTCAACAATCCAGTCTTGCCTAAACTATACTACTGTTCGATATGTGCACTTGCCTTTAATCGTTGTTAGAGTTAGTTTCCAGGTTCGATCATTCTTTTATAAATTTTAAAACTCTGACTTACAGCGATCAAGTTTTTGACGCTGTTGCTGGGGAACTAAAATATTAAGAAAACTCTATTTTTATTACTTTAGCCATTATTTTTATTTTTCGTAATTTATTTTTATTTTTAGTTTTAAATTTTAAATTTGCTAAACTTTCTTTCTTTCTTTTCCTTGCAGGTACGTCTAGTTTATGACTAAAAGGAATCGAGAGGACCTTTAGAATACGACAGTGATATTGAAGCTACCGCTCGAAGAAATCACAGAGAAATTAGGCGAGCCCTAAATTACCAAGGAGAGCGAGAAGACAGATCCAATCCTACTGAAGGGATGGACGAAAATAATCTTCCACCACAAGATGTGGCAGAAAATAATGCTCCTCGTACTATGTTTGATTATGCTAAACCTCATTTAACAGGAGCCGAATCAAGTATTGTTAGGCCTGCTATAGCTGCTAATAATTTTGAATTAAAGCCTAACACTATACAAATGATTCAACAGTTTGTTCAATTTGATAGTTTACAGGATGAAGATCCAAACGCTCATATAGCTAATTTTTTAGAATTCCGTGATGCCTTCAAAATAAATGGCGTTTCTGATGATGCCATACGACTTCGGTTATTTCCCTTTTCATTAAAGAATAAAGCTAAACAGTGGTTAAACTCGTTACCACGAGGGTCAATCACTACATGGGAACAAATGACCAAAATTTTTTTATTAAAATATTTCCCACCTGCCAAAACGGGCAAATTACGTAATGATATATCTTCCTTTGTGCAGATAGATTTAGAGACATTATACGATGCATGGGAGAGATATAAGGATCTCTTGAGAAGGTGTCCACACCATGGTTTACCCTTGTGGCTCCAAGTCCAAACTTTCTATAACAGTGTAAACCCCTCAACGAGGCAACTAATCGACTCGGCCGCCAGTGGAACCCTGAATAATAGAACTCCTGAGGCAGCCTACGAGTTTATTGAAGAGATGTCACTGAATAACTATCAGTGGCAAGTTACAAGAACAAGGCCAACAAAAATAGCCGGAGTTTACAACCTCGACGCAGTAACCATGCTATCAAATCAGATAGAGTTGATGAATAAGAAGATTGATAGTTTGTGTTCTTCGCAGGTACATCCAGTCATGCAGTGCGACACAAGTGGAACTGTGGCAAATCCTGAGTACCCACCCTACCAACCGGGCATAGAGAGCGAACAGATGAACTATATAGGTAACAATTTCAGATCTAATAATAACCCATATAGTAATAATTATAATCCAGGTTGGAGGAACCACCCAAATTTTTCGCGGGGAGGACAAGGAAATCAAGGAAATCAAAGACAACAACCTCCTCAAAATTTTCAAAATCAGCCCTATCCATAGGAAAAGAAGCCGAATCTTAAAGAGACGTTGAACAAATTCATAGCATCCACAGAAGCCCGTTTCCGAAAAACTGAAGCAACACTTGAAACCCAACAAACATCGATCAAAATGATCGATAACCAAGTTGGAGGACTTACAAAGGCAATAGGGGAAATTACCCAGTCAGTCGGAAAAATTGCAAAGCTATTATCCGAACGACCGCAAGGGCATCTACCGAGTAATACTGAAATTAATCCAAAGGAGCAGATCCAAGCCATAACAGCTCAAGAAAGCGAAGAAGTAGACGAACCCAGTCCAACACAAGGAAACGAGGTAGAAAAAGGTAAAGTTGGGGTAACGCAAGACAAGCCAAAATCGGTAATCAAGGAGTACCAACCTCGCGTACCTTACCTGAGGCATTAAGAAGAGACGACACAGAAGAACAGTTCGGTAAGTTTCTTAAACTCTTAAAGAAATTACATATTAACTTACCATTACTTGAAGCTCTTTCGTAGATGCCAGATTCTAGGAAATTTTTAAAAGAGCTTTTGACAAACAAACGGAAGTTAGATGAGTCGTCACATGTGGAACTTAACGCAAAGTGCTCAGCAATTCTCCAAAATAGACTACCACAAAAGCTAAAAGATCCAGGGAGTTTTACAATTCCATGTTTAATTGGTAGACTAACTGTTGATAATGCGTTAGCTGATTTAGGGGAAAGCATAAATGTCATGCCTTATAAATTGTTTAAACAATTAGGTCTAGGGAAACCCAAACAAACTAGGATGAGCATTCAATTAGCTGATAAAACTATTAGAATTACTAGGGGTATTATCGAAGATGTTCTTGCAAAAATTGAAAGATTCGTTTTCCTAGTAGACTTTGTTGTCTTAGACATGGATGAGGATAATTCGATCCCCCTAATTTTAGGAAGACCCTTTTTAGCAACTGCCAGGACTAAAATTGATGTTGATGCAGGATAACTCATACTTTGTGTAGGTAATGAGACAGTCACCATCAAGGCTCTCGACTCGGCTAGAACATCGAGTAACCAAGGTGAGAACGTAAATTCTACTGATAACCATTCGGTTAACCCTTTTTTTAGGAAGCACCACCAAAGAATACAACTGAACCCGATTCTAAACCCCATGCCAACAAATAAATAACTCATGAAGATCGAGGGATTCAGTTCGATGATCTAGACGAGTGGAAGACACACTTCGAGGAGAAATTAGGGATACACGAGGAAGAACTGGAACCACACGAGATAAAACTGAAGGAGCCCCCAAAAGAGCTAATAGGAACAACAAACCACTTCAAAATAGGGGACCAGTGCATCATTAGATCAGCAGATCCTCGAATATCTCCTCCTGACCTAGCACAAACAAAGAAATATCTTTTAGGGTAACCAGTTGTTTTCCTACACTAACAATCGAGGTAAGTAATCCTATTTTTGGTACTTTTACTATAAACACATCTCGACTTAAATTTTTTCACAAGGACGCAAATGATAGCATAAGGAAGGACTTCCAACTCCTTAAACCACCCTGACAATGCAAATGAGAGGAGAGTCTAGCTTAAGACTATAAACTAGCGCTTCTCGGGAGGCAACCCGAGCACTAACATAATTTATTCTCACATTTTGCTTTAAATTTATTTTTCTTTTCTTATTTTCTTTCTGAACACTTAGTTATAAACTAACAAGGGGTGCAGAATTCCAGGACACACGGCCTTACACACGGCCGTGGCCGTGGCCGTGTGGACCATAAGAATCCCCGTACTGACATAGCAGAGGCCGTGTGAATCAATTCCAACCACTTTTCGATGTCACGGATCCAACCACTACACCACGGGCACCGACAAAGGGGCATGGCCATGCCCCATAACCGTGTGAAGCTACTGACTTTCCAACCACGGGAAGAACACGCCCATGCCTTACGATCGTGTGAAGCTACTGACTTGCCACCACAGGCAGAACACGCCCGTCCATAAAACCCGTGCCAACATACTGACTTGTCGAACACAGGCTAGACACGAGCGTGGGGTAACCAACACACCTAGGAACACGGCCGTACAATGCGGCCGTGTGAATCGACACACCCTCAACTCACGGGCGTGGTAAATTGCCAGACTTGAGATTCTATTTAAATACCATGCCCCTCTCCTTTCTCTCCTTACCTATTCTTCTTTTTCTTCCTTCCTTTCTTTTCTCCCTTTTGTTTTTTTCCTTTTCCTAATAAATCCTCAGACTCTTGAGCTACAACAAAATCATATCCATGGCAAAGAAGCGTAAAAGGTCAATCTCCTCAAAGGAGACCGATTCACCTGAGTTCATGCCAGCAGCTTCATCCAAACAACAAGCCAAGGGTCTTTGAGACCAATTATCTGTTCTTTTATTTTTATCTACTCCTTTATTTTCTTTATCTTTACTTCTCTTCTACTTAATTTAGTTTATTTTGTTTTAGTTTCTTGTTTTTAGGTTCTTAAGGCTGCTTGGGAATCACGCCATTTCCACCATCACCAACAACTCCGTCACCTTCAAAGTCACACCCACCTCTCGAAACATCTACCATAAGGATTCTCAAGCCCCTTTATCTTTTAAACTTAGTTTATTTTCCTTCTTAGTCTCCTTCTCTTTATCTTTCTTGTCTTTAATTATATTATTAGTATATTACTAAGGTTTCTTTAGATTTCTTGGCTAATCCTGCATGAGCTTCCCAATTTCTTCATCTAGCGCAGAATCGTCACCCAGACCACTCCTCCAACTTATACTTCACCACGACCACTGCCAACTCAAGGAGCTCATCCATAATTCAGGGAGTTTCGCTTATCCCCATATCTTCTGATCTGAACATTACATTTATCTTATCTATCTTTGTACATTGAGGACAATGTACATATTAAGTGTGGGGGGTGAACAACCTAAAAAAGGTGCCTAACTTTTTTCATTATTCTCAAATTTCTAAAATTAGGTACCAAACTTTTTGCATTATTCTCAAATCCCTGAATTTAGTCTTGTTTGAAAGTAAATTACTCATATTACTAATTAGGATGAAATTTCTGATGATTTATGATTTTTTGATATGTTTTAGACTAAGTCATTGATAATTGTGCATTGATGATTAAATTCTAAGAATACTAGAGAATCAAGCATGATAAGTCTATTTTTCAGAAATTAAAAATTTTCTAGGTTGTCGAACTGAGTTTAAATATTACTTTGAAGTTTGAAATTTACGAGGTTGACATCAAAATACCCATAATTTTTGTGAGATTTTGAGCCTTATAGAGCATATATTCTTTTTCTTGCTCACTTTATTGATTATGAGTATGTCAACACTGATTTGTTATTCTAGAACTTGCATCGATTATACATGTCGAGACCACATTTTTTGATTTGATACACAGAGATGATAAAGGCACCTAGGATCTAACCCACTTACTCCATTAAAAGCCTACCTTCACAAATTAACCCCTAGTGAACCCATTTTAATCCTAACAACCCTTTTTTATTGACATAACCACTAATATTAACCCAGAAACCCTTTGTTTTTGTTATCACCATTCCTTTTGACTACCCTTATATCGAGATTTGATTTGATTAGTTGCCTAATTATGAATTTTAGTAATTTCTCTTTTATTATGTATTTAGTTTGTTCTTAAAAAAAAAGAAAAAGAAAAAAAAAAGAAAAAGAAAAACGAAATATATTCATTATTAGTTATGTGATTAAACGAGCTTATACATTTAAAATCCAAATATCAAAGAAGAAGCTCGCATTATTAGTATTATTAGTTTTCAATTGATGTAATTATTATTATTAGTTCATTAGTTCTTAGTTAGGTAATATGTCAATTCAATCTCGATTCTAACCTTCTAATTCAGCCTTTTTCCACACCTTAACCCTAGCCCCGTTACAACCCTAACAAAGACCTTTTGATTTGTGTTTCATCTCATATTCCTGTGGTGGAGATTTGATTTTCATGCAAGCCTATGGTATTAACTCTTCTTGTTTGACTTTTGAGTGCCAAAATTCTGAATCTTAAACACTTTGAGTGATTTGAGTGAATCTTTTGTGAGGATGTCAATCCTTGTCGATATCAAATTAAAGTTAATTATCTAGACAATGGGAGACGCCTATGTTTTCGAGCTACTAAATCTATGACTTATAATGTTTGAATTTTTAGGACTCTTTGAGTTGAATTATCCATGTATAAATTATCTCTGAATTATGATGAAACACTATTAATGACAATTATGAATTACAGGAAGTTCGTTCTAATTGTAAGTTGAGAATTTTGCTTGAGGACAAGCAAATGCTTAAGTGTGGGGGTATTTGATAAACCAAAATAGTAACATATTCTAGGCCCACATTTAGTATGCTTTTGGATGAATTATCCTTTGATTTATGTAAAAAGGTGCTCTTAATCCTTTCTTTTCATGTCTTATGCTCAGGAAAGCACCCAAGGATAAAAAAATGAGAAACAGGCTCAAAACGGACAAAAACGGGCTAAAAAGAAAATCGACACGGCCTGGACTTGGACCCACACGGCCGTGCCAAGTCAATCATCTAGAACACGGTCTAACCCCGACTTACACGGTCGTGTCTCATTAAAGAAATATGAACACGACCTGTCCACGATTTGCACGGGCGTGCGCCATGGCCGTGCCTCTGCCGTGGAGAAGAGCAATTTCATTCGGGAAAGGATACTTAGGGAGAAAGAAACGTATTTCAAAAGCCTATAAATACACCCTAAGTATGACCTGAAAGGGGGAGCCCAAAGCCATCGTCTAGGGGCATCGTGCTAGGCTAGAGAAGGCAGATTTGTGGGGATTCACTCAGGGATAGCCAGTTGATCCATCTTAAGAAGCCAGAGTTATACTCAAGATGGAGGATCTCCTCTTCAATTCCTTCAGGGGGTTTTAGGGATTTCTTATGTTTTGTTTTATCTTTTCTCTTGAGATGTTTTCCTTTATTGTTATGAACTAAACCCTTCGGATACCCGAAAGGGATGAAACCTATGATGAATCTTGTTATTTGATTATTTGAATTATATGATAAATACTTAGTTTGTTCTTAATTATGTGAGCTTAATCCAAATTTAATATGCTTAGGTGGAGGAGGAATAGACCCTGCCTAAGAGTAGATCCAACATAATTAAACGGAGTTGATCGCACGCCTAGAGATAGGGTGACGAGATTTTGCCGGATTAGGGTGAAACCTAATATGGGAATCCATAGATCGATTTACTGCTATTCTAGGGGGTTATTATAAGAGAACGAGAGTTCCAGTAATTAACCTAGGGTTAGACGTTATTCGCCTCGAGAGAGGGTTTAATATACGTTAGGGAGTCTTACGTATCAAACTAAGTGAATAAATCGTATGGTTCAGTGTTAGATAACAAGTGAAGTCTAGGTGGATTCTTCCTAGGGTATCGTCTTAATCAACTGAGTTTTTCCCAAGTTATTTTCCAAATTCATTCTTTTTTGTCTTAGAGTCTTTAGTTTAGTAGTTAATTAATTTAGATTAATAACAACTTCACTTATTTTAGGCTAAATAATAAAAAGAAAGTTAGTATTAGTACTTTTAGTTCCTTTGGGTTCGACAATCCGGTCTTGCCTAAACTATACTACTGTTCGATAGGTGCACTTGCCTTTAATCGTTGTTTGAGTTAGTTTCCAGGTTCGATCATTCTTTTATAAGTTTTAAAACTCTGATTTACAGCGATCACTTACCTCGACTGTTCCGTATGGGAAAACACTGGTTACCCTAAAATGGATTTCTTTGTTTGTGTTAGGGTCAGGAGGAGATATTTGCGGGTCTGTTTTATCTAACAATATTTGATCTCCGATTTTGAATTTGTCTGCTTCGTGGAATGGTTCTGGTTCAACTTTGTGTATCCCTATTTTTTCCTTGAAATGCGTCTTCCACTCGTCTAGATCATCGATCTGAATCTTTCGTTCCTCATGAGTTATTTCTTTGTTGGCACATGGTATAGGATCGGGTTCGGTTGTATTCTTTCCCGTGTTTCTGAAAGAAGGATTAACCGAATGGTTATCAATAGAATTTATTTTCTCACCGGATTACTCGATGTTTTAGCCGAATCGAGAGCTTGGAGAGTGACTGTCTCATTACCTACACGGCAGTATTAGTTCTCCTGCATCAATGTCAATTTTAGTCCCGGCGATTGCTAAAAATGGTCTTCCTAAAATTAAGGGAATCGAATTATCCTCATCCATGTCTAAGACAACAAAATCTACTGGGAAAATGAATTTATCAATTTTTACAAGAACATCTTCGATAATACCCTAGGAATTCTAACAGATTTTATCAATAGTTGAATGCTCATCCTAGTTTGTTTGGGTTTCCCTAGACCTAGTTGTTTAAACAATTTATAAGGCATGAAATTTATGCTTGCCCCTAAATCAGCTAACGCATTATTAATAGGTAAACTACCAATTAAACATGGAATCGTAAAACTCCCTGGATCTTTTAATTTCTGTGGTAGTTTATTTTGCAAGATTGACGAGCACATTACGTTTAGTTCCACGTGTGATGCCTCATCTATCATTCGCTTGTTCGTCAAAAGCTCTTTTAAAAATTTTCTAGAATCTGGCATCTGCGAAAGGGCTTCAAGTAGCGGTAAGTTAATATGTAATTTCTTTAAAAGTTTAAGAAACTTACCGATCTATTCCTCTGTATCGTCTCTCTTCATCGCTTCGAGATAAGGAATGCGAGGTTAGTACTTTTTGATTACCGGTTTTGGCTTTTCTTGTGTTACATCAACTTTACCTTTCTCTACCTCGTTTTCTTGTATTGGATTGGGTTCATCTAACCCTATACTATCATGAGCTGTGATAGCTTGGATTTGCTCCTTTGAGTTAATCTCAGTGTTGCTTGGTAGACGCCCTTGCGGTCGTTCAGAAATTATCTTTGCAAGTTGTCCAACTGTCTTAGTAAGTTCCGCAACTTGACTTTCGATCCCCTTAATTGATTCCTATTGATTCTTAAGGGTGGTTTCAGTGTCTTGGAGACGGTTATCTGTAGATGCCATGAATTTTGTTAGCATCTCTTCAAGGTTCGACCTCTTTTCCTGTGGATAGGGCTGATTTTGGAAATTTTGAGGAGGTTGTTGTCTTTGAATTCCTTGATTTCCTTGTCCTCCTCATGAAAAATTTGGGTGGTTCCTCCAACTTGGATTATAAGTATTACTATAAGAGTTATTATTAGATCTGAAATTATTACCTATATAGTTCATATGTTCGTTTTCTGTGCCCGGTTGGTAGGGTGGGTACTCAGGATTCACCACAGTTCCACTTGCTTCGCACTGCATTACTGGATGTACCTGCGAAGAACACAAATTATCAAGCTTTTTATTCATCATCTCTACCTGTGTTGATAGCATGGTTACTACGTCGAGGTTGAAAACTCCGGCTGATTTTGTTGGTTTTGTCCTTGTAACCTGCCACTGATAGTTATTCAGTGACATCTCTTCCATAAACTCGTAGGGTACTTCAGGAGTTCTATTGTTCGGGTTCCACCGGCGGTGAATCAATTAGTTGCCTCGTTCGGGGTTTACACCGTTATAGAAAGTTTGGACTTGGAGCCACAAGGGTAAACCATGGTGCAGACACCTTCTCAAGAGATCCTTGTATCTCTCCCATGCATCGTATAATGTCTCTAAATCCATCTGGACAAAATAAGAGATACATTCCGTAATTTGGCCGTTTTGGTCGGTGGGAAATATTTTAATAAAAAATTTTCGGTCATTTGATCCCATGTAGTGATTGACCCTCGTGGTAACGAGTTTAACCACTGTTTGGCTTTATTCCTTAATGAAAAGGGAAATAACTGAAGACGGATGGCATCATCAGAAAGGCCATTTATTTTGAAGGTGTCACAGAACTCTAAAAAATTAGCTATATGAGTATTTGGGTCTTCGTCCTGTAAACCATCAAATTGAACAAATTGTTGAATCATTTGTATAGTGTTAGGCTTTAATACAAAATTATTAGCAGCTATAGCAGGCCTAACAATACTTGATTCTACTCCTGTTAAATGAGGTTTAGCATAATCATACATAGTACGCGAAGCATTATTTTCTGCCACATCTTCTGGTGGTGGATTATTCTCGTCCATCCCTTCAGTAGGATTGGATCTGCCTTCTCGCTCTTTTTTTGTATAATTTAGGGCTCGCCTAATTTCTTTGTGATTCCTGCGAGCGGTAGCTTCAATATCACTGTCGTATACTAGTGGTCCTCTCGGGTTCCTTCTAGTCATAAACTAGAGGTACCTGCTAGGAAAAAGAAAGAAAGAAATTTAGCAAAGTTAAAAACAAAACAAAAATAAAAATAAGAATAAAAATAAAAGTAAATTGCGGAAAATAATGGCTAAAGTAATAAAAATAGAGCTTTCTTAATATTTTAGTTCCCCGGCAATGGCGCCAAAAACTTGATCGCTGTGATTTCAGAGTTTTAAATTTATAATGATCAAACATGGAACTAACTATGACAACGATTTGAGGCAAGCGCACCTATCGAACAGTAGTATAGCTTAGGCAAGACCGGATTGTCGAACCCAAAGGAACCAAAAGTACTAATACTAACTTTCTTTTTATTATCTAGCCTAAAATAAGTGAAGTTGTTATTTAATCTAAATTTAACTAGCTACTAAGCTAAAGACGCAAAGACAAAAAGAATGAATTGGGGAAATACTGTTGGAAAAACTCAGTTGATTAAGACGATACCCTTAGGAAGAATCCACCTAGACTTCACTTGTTATCTAACTCTGAACCAGACGATTTATTCACTTGACTTGATCCGTAAGACTCCCTAATGTATATTAAACCCTCTCTCGAAGCGAATAACGTCTAACCCTAGGTTGATTAATTGAAATCTCTTTCTAATTAAAACCCCTAGAATTGCATTAGCTCAATCTATGGACTCCCATATTAGGTTTCACCCTAATCTGACAAAATCTCGTCACACTATCTCTAGGTGCGCGATTAACTCCGCTTAATTATGCTAGATCTACTCTTAAGTAGGGACTTTTGCTCCTCCACCTAAGCACATCAAACTTGAATCAATATCCCGGAAATTTTAACACAAGAATTAAGAACACATAATTAAGAACAAATCAAGTATTTATCATATAGTTCAGCAAATGATAACAAGATTCATCTAAGTTTCATCCCCTTCAAGTATCTGAAGGGTTTAGTTCATAACAATAAAAGAAAACATCTCAGAAGAAAAGATAAAACAAAACATAAGAAATCCCTAAAACCCCCTGAAGGAATTGAAGGAGAGATCCGTCGTCTTGACTAGAATTCCGGCTTCTTGAGATGGATCAACTGGCTATCTTCGAGTGTTTCCCACAAATCTGACCTTTTCGTCTCGGCTCCTTGGCCTAGCTCACCGCCCCTTCTAGGTTATACTTAGGGTGTTTATATAGGCTTTTGAAATAGGTTTCTTTGCCCCTAAGTATCCTTTTCTGAGTGAAATTGCTCTTCTCTGCGACAGGGACACGGCCATGACACACGCCCGTGTGAATCGTCTTTAGGCCATGTTCAAAATTTTAATAAGGTGACACGCCCGTGTAAATCGTGATAAGGCCGTGTTCTAGTCTGTCAAGGAGACACGCCCGTGTTGGCTCAAGTCCAGGCCGTGTCAAATTTCACTTTGGCCCAATTTGGTCTGTTTTGAGCCCATTTCTCGTTCTTTCCATCCTCCGGTGCTTTCCTTAGTATAAAACATGAAAAGAAAGGATTAAGAGCACCTTTTTACATAAATCAAGGGATAAATCATCCAAAAGTATGCTAAATGTGGGATTAAAATATGTTACTTTTACGGTTTATCACATCAGATCGTCAAAAATCATATGTAGATTTGAAACGTAAAGACATTGAATTTCAGATTGGAGATCAAGTGTTTTTGAAAGTTACACCGTGGAAGAAAGTACTCCGATTCGGTCGCAAAGGCAAGTTAAGTCCGAGATTCATTGGGCCGTATGAGATCACAGAACGTATTGGGCCAGTTGCTTATAGATTACAGTTGCCACCTGAGCTAGAAAAGATCCATAATGTATTCCATGTTTCGATGCTTCGTAGATATTGATCTGATCCTTCACATGTGATCAATCCGACAGAGGTTGAGATACAGCCTGATATGAAATATGAAGAGGAACCGATTTGTATTCTGGCTCGTGAGATAAAAGAATTGAGAAATAAGAAAATTTTGTTGGTCAAAGTATTATGGCAAAAGCACGGGGTTGAAGAAGCAACTTTGGAGTCAAAGGATACGATGAAAGAACATTATCCAAACCTATTCACCGGTAAGATTTTCGGGGACGAAAATCCCTAAGGGGGGAGAGTTGTAACAGCCCGATTTTGACCCTAATTGGAATAGTGGTTTCGGGACCACAAATCCAAGTTCAAAAAATATTTTTAAAATTATTTTCCGTGTTTAATATGTGTGAATTTGTTTGTGTTAAATTTTCGTGTTTTAATTTTGTCGTTTAGGTGTCCGATTAAATAAAATGACTTAACCGCGTAAAATGTAAAAGTTACAAAATAAAGTGTAAGTGTTAATTTGTTGATGGCTTTTTAATATGAGGTCCTTAAAGGTAAAATAGCCCATTTTCAAGGATAGTGGACGGTATATGCCAATAATGACCTTAATTTATATGTTATGTTTATTTAATATAAAAGGTTAAAAAGGGTAACTTAATTATAACTTAATATATGTTAAAATTAAAAAACAATTAAGCCATGTTCATCTTTTTTTTTAGCTAACCGAAACTTAACAAAAGAAAAAGAAAGAAAACCTAAGCTTCATTCGGCCATTTTGAGCTTGATTCAAGGTGAGTTTTAACTCGGTTTTTGATAATTTTTATGTTTTTGAGATCGTTGCTTTGTGTACTTCAAAACCCATGTCTCAATTTGTGATTTTGATGATGATTTTGTGTTTTTTCATTGATGATACCTTGTGGTTTTTGATGTTTGACGATGAAATATGAAATATATGTGTTAGATTAACAAGTTTTGTCTTTGAACTTTTGATGAAATTTAGTAATTTGGACTAAATTGCAAAAATAATTTTTCTTGGGACTAAAATGTGAAATAAATGAAATGTATGGGCTTGTATGAATACTAGGAATATTCGGCCCTTAAGGTGTATAGTCAATTTTTGTGTATTTTTTTGTGCAAAAGGGACTAAATTGTAAAAAGTGTGAAATGTTAGGGGCAAAATTGTAATTTGCCCATTTATGTGTTTTTAGTCTAAATTGAGTGTAATGGTGTTTAAATAAGCTTAATTTGAATATGTTTAGATCAAGAATTAAAGAAATCGGATTTGGATCGGGGAAAGACGAAAGTGGTCGAGTAGCCGATTTAACAGTCGACGACATCCGAGGTAAGTCAATTAGCATTTAAATGTTGAAATAACTATGGATATGTATTAGTTAAATATCAAAATGAATTATTTGAATTTATTCACGCTATGGCCGAATGTGGGTATGGTACTTTGGCTAACTTCCGAGCTTGATTTGACCGAGGTTCGACATCCGTAAGCACCGTACAAACCTTAGGAATAGATAGGATACATATGTCATGACATAGGATATCCGATATGTGTTATCGTGTAAGACCATGTCTGGGACATTGGCATCGTATTTGATTCGTGTAAGACCCTGTCTGGGACAGTGGCATCGATATGTGATTACATGTAAGACCACGTCTGCGACGTTGGCATTGTACGAGCTTCTGACTATCCGCGTATCCTTTTTAATTCTGAATGGTTCAACGGGCATGTGTAAGTGAAGGCCAATGTGATATGTGAATTAAAAGAACTCAGGTACGTATATATATCTGTGTTGAGAAATGAAAGGTAAGTTATATGTTCATAACATTGTACAGAAGTTAATGTGTAAACATGTGAATGGTGTATAAGCTTCAACTATGTGTATTCGGCCAAAGAGTATATTATGTGACTTTGATTTGAGATTTGAGTAATTATTTGTTATTGTGTATAAAGTGTTACTTGATATAAATTTTGTATATGTGATTTTTCTAAGTAAATTGACTTTACTTTTCTATTGACTTACTAAGCTTAAATAGCTTACTTTGTGTTTCTTTGTCGGTTTCTGTTTTATAGATTTTGGATTCGTTACAAGCTCGGGGATCGTCAGCAGGACTATCACACTATCGACAGCTTACTTTGGTATTTTGGCTATGTTAATTACGAATATATGGCATGTATAGCATAGTAAAAGGGTGGATATGAATTGAGTACCTATGTATACAATTAATAGCCATGCAAAAATGGCTTATCCTCTTTTGATTAATTTTCTATCTTTGTTGATGGTTTGCAATGGTTGTTGTGAATGAGTTATTACATATGCATATTTGGTTGAGTATATGTTCATAATAAGTATGTTTGTGTGATGCTCTGAAATTAGGCATAATGAACCTGGTTATGTGGTTGATACATATATTTTGGTTATGTCAATTTTGATGGAATAGTTTAGTTGATATATGAATTTGAACTAAATGTATATGTTGTTATTTTGTCTATGTTAAGTGATGAAGTCCTGGGTAAGTTGAATGTGATTAGATGATATGTAATGGTTTGCTTGTTATGTATTATGTAAAGATGATTTACTTATCAAGTGAACTATGGTTAAATGAATCTTTGAATATGTATATAGGTATTAATTGAATGGTGTTTAATAAATTGTTTATGTATTTAAGTATTTGTAAGGATGATAGTTAATAAGTTAGAATTGGTTTTGGTGATGTATATATATGTATTCGGCAATGTGGTGGTATTATAATGGATGAATGCATGTATTACATATGAATTTGGTTTTATAATTTGTTTATGAATTTGTAAAATTATATATATTTGCGGTTATGAAAAGATGGACATGTTAATGATTAAATTGGTTTTATAGGTGTTAGTCATTCGAATAGAAGAATCATGTAAGTATGTGTTTATGCATTTGACTTAGAAATTTAATTAAGAGATTATAAATACATTTGCGTATGTATTCGGATGTGTTTTAATGTCATATTGGTATGTTCATCTAAAGATTTGTTTATGATTTGTCATGGTCTCAAATTTGTAAATTAAAGTGATGATGAATATATTCGAATTAGTTGTATGGGAAATATTGAGTATGGCCGAATGTTATGCATATTGTGGTTGATGCCATTTGGTTTTAATGATACAATGTTCGAAAATCATATATAAGTTTTAAAAGTGATGTTTATTTATTTAGACTAATGATGTTAATTATAAATGATTGATTACGTTATAAATTTGAGATAGGTGTTAGATGTGATGTGCATGATTTTGGTTTTATTATTGTGATATGAAATTTGTATTAACAGAATATGCAAATTACTCTGTTTAAATGTTTCAAAATATATCTGCTGGTTATTATTGGTAAGCAAAGTATGTGTACATGAATTGTTAATAAATATATATATATATGCCTATTTCGAGTTGTATCTTCTTCGGTAATGCCTCGTAACCCTAGTCCGGCGACGGATACGGGTTAGGGGTGTTACAACGAGTCCTAAATGCCATCTTAAATACATCAACCTCCTTAACCCTCAACTAATAATACCCAGATCGGAGGTCAATCTTAGAGAATACTGAAGCTCCTTGAAACTGGTAAAACAGATCATCTATCCTCGGTAGGGGGTACTTATTCTTAATGGTCAACTTGAGCAGTTGCCGGTAGTCGATACACATCCGCATGGATCCATCCTTTTTCTTCACAAACAATACCGGTGCTCCCTACGGAGGCACACTAGGCGGATGAACCCACGATCCAATAACTCCTGAATCTGAGCCTTTAGCTCTACAAACTCCTTCGGTGCCATTCAATAGGGAGCGATGGACACCGGAGCTGTACCAGGTAGGATCTCAATACCAAACTCCAACTTGCGATTTGGAGGTAACCTTGGTAGCTCCTCAGAAAAGACGGTTGGAAAATCATTTACCGTTCTAATATCCTTAATTGTAGAATCCCCAGAATCTAAAACACTTACGTAGGCCAAGAATGCCTCACATCCCTTACGAACCATCTTCTTTGCCACTAGTGCAGAGATCACATTAGATAAGTAATTCCGGTATTCTCCAATCATTACTACCTCAGTATCCTCCTCGGTGATCTTCGCCTTCTCCACCAGTGCAGTAAAATCTCGCTCCCTCTGCGGAGTTATCAGAACCCTAAGATTATCCCTGAGACCATCCTCGAACTGGATACATCGCTCATATTCAGTTGCCACCATACCTCGCGCATAGCGGCTTAGTGGCAGAAATTCGGCCTCATACTCTGCCACTGATCTATCTCCTTGAGTCAGATTCAGACACTCTCTCTTACGGGCATCCACGCAATTGGCCCCCACATATTTTCCTTGGAAGGCGATCTTAAAATACTCCCAGGTCAGTCGTTCGGGCTAAGTGCCCTCCTTAACAGTGAGCCACCACTGATAAGCCTCACCACGCAGTAGCGACACTGCACCCTTTAGCTTCTGCTCGGGGGTGCAGTTCAGATCATCCATGATCCTCTATGTGGCCTCAATCCAGTACTCGGCCACATTAGGGGTGACCCCAGTGACACCCCAAAAAAGCTTAGCTCCATTGGACTAGAGTCGTTCCGTAACCGACCCTCGGCCCCCAGATCTAGTCTTGGGCCCAGCGACCCTCTCCAAAATCCTTAGCATAGCCTGGGGCAATACATCGTCCCTGGCCATGCAATCTTGAGACCCAGTCTCAGTAGCGGGCAACACTGGCGTCTCACTCTTATCCAAATTTGGTATGCTGCCCAGTGAAGAGGACTCAGCTCAAGCCCCTCTACGGCCTCTACCTCAGCCTCTAGCACCCCGTCCGCGGATACCTCGTGCGCTCATTGTCTAATCACGTTTATCTCAGATAACAATTTTATGATTCAATTCTGATTCCAAAGTTTATTAACAAATGTTTTATGTAAAACAGTATCGATTATTCAGAGTTCGTTTTCGTAAATCGCAATCTCACTACAGTTTTTAGTTTATCTACAATTTTTTGTATACACTAACTTGAGTGTTTTCAGTACAGTTTGCTACCTATAGTAGTTTCAGAATATACTATCCATAATAGTTTCAGTTTAAAACAAATCATAATTCAGAATACTTACAGGATCGGCGCCGGAGACTCAGTGTACCACTTACTCAGTAAAAACATTTCAAATCATTTGGAAATCAATCAATTTTTCGAAAGCCCTTTTTTTTATAAAACCCATAATCCACAGCCGGGTTTTGTAACCTGGCTCTGATACCACTAAATGTAACACCCCAAACCTGACCTAGACGTTATGGCCGAATCTGGCGATGTCACATAATAACGTGTTGAAACTAAGTTGTTACGATAAAACCGTTTTCATTTATTTACTCTTGTTGACTCCAAAATCGCTTACTTATTTAATTGATTGTTTTAAAACACAATTCGTTGTAGAAGATTTAGAAATCATTTATTTTATGAAAAACTGAGTTAATTAGATAAATCCGTCCATCTTAGAAAACCCCTTTGTTTTAGAGAAAACCATTTGTTCGTTGAGTTTGTGCAGTTTTTAAATCAACGAAAACAGTCTAAAATCCGAAATAAAAGCAAACAGTCCAAAAAGTTCAATTTACACAAAAATAACCCAGAAAATAATTAAGAAATAAATAAAACTGAAATCAAAATAGTTTAAAATACGTGTGGCCACCGTCGAGTCCTCGCTGCACCGATCCATCAAGTCTGGGGATTACCTGTGCACATTAAACAAAAAGGGGTGAGTTTACGTAAACTCAGTGTGTAATCCCGCAGAAACAAACAAACAATCAGTATTCACAGTGCACAATTGAACAGTCTTGGGCCTAAGCCCTTTTTCGTATCAGTGACAGTTCGGGCCATAGCCTATCTCAGTATATTGTCAAAATGTAGTAGGGCCTTAGCCCATCACAGTATCAGTGGCAGTAACAATTATGCAGTAGCAAAAACCTACCCAACTAGTGTAACACCCCTTACCCGTATTCAACGCCGGAATCGGGCACGAGGCGTTACCGTATTAAAATCCTCAAGATCGCCACTTAGGCTCAACATGACCACTCTCTTTGGCCATCACAACAACCTCAATCTCGACTTACGAGACCTCACTAAAACACTCGAGGGCTCTCGAGACCATATCGAAAATTCTTACGATCTTAATTTTTTTTTCTCTTTTATACAGGGCTCAAACGCCTGTGTAAGATGATGCACGCCCGTGTGTAGACACACACGCCCATGCTCTCCAACCGTGGTGAACACTAACTTTACTTACACGGCCTAGAGTCTAGCCACACGCCCGTGTGGCTAACTTGTGGCCAACACTGATTAACCCACAAGCCCTAGGCACACGCCCGTGTGGCTAGTCCGTGGTCTATTCTGATTTAAAATACTAACATGCAGGGGACACACGGCCAAGTCACACGCCCATGGGATGACCGTGTGTCACACATGGCCTAGACACACGGCTGTGTGTCTATCCACATGGACAAGAACAAAGCTATATGCCAAGTTCTTTTCACCCTTCTAGCATACACAACATGCACTCATTCAACACATCCATAATCAAATAATATGAAGTACAATCTCACATAGATAACTACATCTTTTCATATAATAAAGTGCCAACAACTATGGCATTATACAAAATAGATTATCCATCTAAAGGCCAACACATCATAGCCATTTACGACAAAATTCACTAACTTGTCTAGCCCCTATACATGCCATATACAAAACATTGAGTCTCATCTACCAGAGTGTGCTGATAGTGTGGGCAATCTTCCAATTGATCCTCGTATCTCGATTCAACACTTTTGCTCTATAAGACAAGGGAAAAGAAAGGGAGTAAGCTTTGAGCGTAGTAAGTTTACACATAAACAATTAAGCACCATAGTATAAGCTGAACAATAATTAGAATTATACTAACATATAATGTACAACTAAGCTTACTCTTTCTATCCCTTACCACATTTCCAACACATCATGAGTCACTTACTCATAACCATTGACATGCACCCCTTCATTCAATATCACATTTACACAACTAATCCACACAGCTAATCCACACAGCTAATCCACACAACAAATCCACACAGCTAATGTCTCGGTGGTTTCGCACTTAGCCCACCACAATTAATAAATAAGGTAGTATCGCACTTAGCCTACCATAAAGGTAATCGTAGTGGTTTCGCACATAGCCCACTAGACAATATACCCAACGATAGTGTCGCACATAGCCAGCTCATCGTCATTAGGCATTAAGATGGTATCGCACTTAGCCCATCTTTTAGCATTATCACTACACATTCACATATCTATTTACTCAATCATTCGTCCATTCAAAAAATCTATCACATTCATTCCACTTGAACCACATAGGTTCTCAATCATTCTCAACCATGCTATACACTAGCTAGCATTAACAAATTGTAAGTATGAATGCATTGTTTATACATAGACTTACCTCGATACTCAAAAGTATAGAAATGTGCAATTTAGTCCACCACTTTGCTGTTGCCTCGGTTTCGATCTGGGCTTTGTCTTTCTTGATCTATAATGATAATTCAACTCATCAATATACACATTGACTAAATTGACCCACATCTCATACTTTGGCAAAATTACCCTTTTGCCCCTAAACGTTCTCCTATTTACGCTATTGCCCCAAGGCTCGTAAAGTGATTTTTATTCAACTTTCTAGCCTTTCATGCTTAGTCGAATCACTTACTCAACTAAAGCAATCATCAATTCTCAGTACATCACACATGTATGACCAAACTCAAGATTTTTACAAACTAGTCCCTACATGCATTTTCTATGGAAACTCATTTAGAAAAAGATGTTTCTACTACATCAAGCTTTCATAATCTTCCATAAAACATCAAAATACATGCATGTCATACATGGCCACATTTTTGAACATCCATTGTAACACCCCTTACCCGGGTTCTACGCAGGGAACCGGGCCCGAGGCGTTACCAAACTCAAACCGCTTAATCGCCACTTAGGCTCAACGTCATTACTCGCTATAACCTCATTCTCGACTTACGAGGCCTCACTCATACACACGAGGGCTCTCGAGACTAATCCAGAACTTTTACGATCCTTAAAATTTTTCTCTTTTATACAGGTCTCACACGCCCGTGCAAGATTAGACACGCCCGCAGCATGAGCACACACGCCCATGTCCCCGCACCGTGCCTAAAAACCCAAGCATTCTGCCAAATGCCCCACGGCCATGGCACGCCCGTGCTCCCCAACCGTGGTGAACACTGACTTCCGTCGTACGGCCTAGAGTCTAGACACACACCCGTTTGGCTAGCCCGTGGCCAACACTGATTAATCCCACACGCCCTAGGCATACGCCCGTGTGACTAGTCTGTGGTCTATTCTGTTTTCAAATATTAACATGCAGGGGACGCGGCCACGGCCACAAAGACACGCCCGGGGCTAACTGTGTGTCACACATGGTCTAGACACACGCCTGCAGTGTCTACCCACATGGTCAAGAACAATACTAAGTGTCAAGTTCTTTTCACCCTTCTAACATACACAACATATACTCATCTAACACCATCATAATCAACTCAAATTGAAGTGCATTCTCACATAGAAAACTACATCTTTCTTTCATATAATGTAATAGCCAACAACCATGGCATTATACAAAATAAGCTATCCATCTATAGGCCAACACATCTTAGCCATTTACAACAAAATTTACTAACTTATCTAGCCCCTATACATGCCATATACAAAACATTAAGTTTCATGTACCAAAGTGTGCTGATATGTGGCAATCTTCTGATGATCCCCGTATCTCGATTCAACACTTTTAATCTATAAGACAAAGGTAAAGAAAGAGAGTAAGTTTTGAGCTTAGTAAGTTTACACATAAACAATTAAGCATCATAGTATAAGCCCAACCACAATTAGCATTATACCAACATATAATATACAACTATGCTTACTCTTTCTATCCCTTACCATATTACCAACACATCATGAGTCACATGCTCATAATTATTGAAATGCACCCCTGCATTCAATATCACATTTACACAATATACAACACGTCATTATTACTCAATAATACATCCACATAGCTAACTCACATAGCTAATCCACATAGCTAATCCACATATCTTATCCACAGAGCTATTACACACAGCTAATATACATAATTAATCCACACAGCCAATATCTCGGTGGTTTCGCACTTAGCACACCACAATCAATTTATAAGGTGGTATCGCACTTAGCCTACCCCAAAGGTAATCATTATGATCTCGCACATAGCCACTAAATGATATACCTAACGATAGCATCGCACATAGCCAGCTCATTTTCAATATGCATTTGGATGGTATCGCACTCAGCCCACCATCTAGCATTATCACAACACATGCACAAGTCTATTTACCCAATTATTCATCCATTCACATCTATATTACATTCATTCTACTTGAACCACATAGGTTCCCAATCATTCTCATTCATTCTCATTCATGCTACACCCTAGCTAGGATTTACAAATTGTAAGTATGAATGCATTGTTTATGCATAGACTTACCTCGATACTCAAAAGTATTGAAATGTGCAATTTAGTCCACCACCTTTCTTTTGCCTCGGTTTCGATCCGGGCTTAATCTTTCTTGATCTATAATGAATAAATCAGCTTATTCAATACACACATTGACTAAATTGACCCACATCTCATACTTTAGCAAAATTATTATTTTGCCCCTAAACTTTCTCATATTTACACTTTAGTCCCAAAGGCTCGTAAAGTGATTTTTATTCAACTTTAAAGCCTTTCATGCTTAGCCGAACCACTTACTCAACTAAAGCATTCAACAATTCTCACTAAATTACCCATGTATGACCAAACTTAAGATTTTCACAACTAAGTCCCTACATGCATTTTTATGGAAAATCACTTAGCAAAAGATGTTTCTACTACATCAAGCTTTCATATTCTTCTATAAAACATCAAAATACATGCATGTCATACATATGTACATTTTTGAACATCCATAATAGCTCACCAAATAGCTAAAAATAGCTTACTCATGCTACTAGGACTTCAAAAATACAAAGAATATCAAAAACCGAGCTTAGGAGCACTTACTAGCAAGCTTGAAAAATTGAAAGAACCCTAACAATGGCTTCTCAAATTTTCGGTAGCTATGGGAAGAAGATGAATGAATTTCTATCATCTTTTCACCTATTTTAATCACTTAATTGATAAATGACCAAAATGCCCTTTTTGATAAACTTTCAATTTTGACTCATCCATGCCCATTTTTGTCCAAAAATTAGAATTTGGATAAATTTATATTTAAGGACCTCTAATTAATAATCTAAAGCTATTTCACACATATAGCTTCTAGAAACACACATTTTGCAACTTTTGCAATTTAGTCCTTTTGGACAATTCAACCACAATTTCACAAAATTGCTTCATGAAACTTTCACACTAGCATGCATACATAATATAAGCCTCAAAAACTCATTCATTACCCTCAGATTTGTGGTCTCGAACCACTATTCTGACTAGGCCCTAAACTGGGATGTTACAACTCTCCCCCTTTAGAGATTTTCGTCCCCGAAAATCTTACCAGTAAAGAGATTTGGATGTTGCTCTCTCATAGCTTCTTCCGTTTCGCACGTAACCTCTTCCACACCATGTTTCTGCCATAACACTTTCACTAGTGCTATGCTCTTATTTCTTAACTGTTTCACTTCTCGAGCCAAGATCTTAATCGGCTCCTCTTCATAAGACATATCCGGTCTTATCTCAATTTCCGTTGAAGGAATCATATGTGAAGGATCAGAGCGATACCGTCGCAACATCGACACATGGAACACGTTATGAATCTTTTCTAACTCTACCGGCAAAGCCAACCGGAAAGCTACAGGCCCAATTCTGTCTGTAATCTCATACGGCCCTATGAACCTTGGACTCAATTTCCCTTTTTGTCCAAATCTCATAATCTTCTTCCACGGTGATACTTTCAAAAATGCTTTGTCACCTACCTTAAACTCAATTTCTTTTCTTTTCAAATCTGCATACGACTTCTGTCGGTCCGAAGTAGCTTTCAGACTATTACTGATTACTTTCACTTTCTCTTCGGTCTCTTTTACTAGATCGACCCCATGGATCCGTTTCTCGCTAATCTCGGTCCAATACAAAGGAGTCCGACACTTACGGCCATACAAACCCTCATACGGTGCCATCTGTATACTCGACTGATAACTATTGTTATAGGCGAATTCAACCAAAGGTAGATATCTCTCCCAACTACCTTCGAATTCTAACGCACAGCATCGAAGCATATCTTCAAGAACTTGAATTACTCTTTCAGACTGACCATCGGATTGCGGATGGAACGCAGTACTAAAATTCAATCTCGTACCCATAGCCTCTTGCAACTTCTTCCAAAATCTCAAAGTAAACCTCGAATCTCTATCCGATATAATAGACACAGGTACACCATGCAATCTCACTATCTCTCACACGCACAACTCAAACTAACTTATCCAAAGGAATAATCGACACGTCATCGAATAAAGTGAGCTGACTTCACAATCTATCCACAACAACCCACACAAAGATCTCTCTTTCTGAGTCATTGGCAACCCAAGTTACAAAATCCATGGTAACCCGATCCCACTTCCATTCGGGAACCATCACTGGCCGAAGCAATCCCGTAGGCACTTGATGTTCAGATTTCACTTGTTGGCAAATCAGACACTTAGTCACAAACTCTGAAATATCTCTTTTCATACCCGGCCACCAATACAACTTTCTCAAATCATTGTACATTTTCGTACTGCCCGGATGTACTGACAAGCATCCACTGTGGGCCTCATACAAAACCTTTCGAATCAACTCCTCATTTTTAGGAACACAAATTTTGTCACGATACATCAGACAACCATTCAAATCCACTCGAAAATCAGAATCACTTTCTGATCCGCACTTAGCTATCTTAGCTTGCATCCTGCTGTCATTTCTCTGAGCCTCACATATTTGTTTAACAAATAGTGGCCTAGCTCTCAACTCTGCCAAAATAGCACCATCATTAGACAATACTAAACTCGCTCTCATAAATCTTAGAGCATACAGGGATTTCCTACTTAAGGCATCCGCAACCACATTCGCTTTTCCTGGGTGGTAATCAATGACTAACTCATAGTCTTTCAACAATTCAAGCCACCGTCTCTGTCTCAGATTTATATCCTTCTGATCCATCAAATACTTTAAACTCTTGTGATCCGTAAAGATTCGGCACTTTTCGCCATACAAATAATGTCGCCAAATCTTTAACGCAAACACAATCGCAACCAACTCCAAATCGTGAGTCGGATAATTCTTCTCGTGCGGCTTTAACTGCCTCGAGGCGTAAGCGATTACCTTACCCTCTTGCATCAACATGCGACCGAGACCATTAAACGATGCATCACTATAAACCACGAACTCCTTCCCCGATTTTGGTTGAACCAAAACCGGTGCCTCAGTCAACATTGTTTTCAGTCTCTCGAAGCTCTGTTGACATGTCTCAGTCCATTCAAACTTGACATCTTTATGCAATAGCTTTGTCATCCGGGTAGCAATCACAGAGAACCCCTTTACAAAACGTCTTTAATATCCCGCTAATCCCAAGAAACTTCTGATTTCTAACACGTTCCTCGGTAGTTTCCAATCCATAACAGCCGATATCTTACTTGGGTCAACTCTGACACCATCACCTGACAGTGTCCTAAGAATCCGACCTCTCGGAGCCAAAACTCAATCTTGCTAAACTTAGCATACAACTGCTTATCTCTCAAAGTTTGCAATACAATTCTCAAGTGCTCTTCATGATCGTTCTCATCCTACGAATAGATCAATATGTCGTCAATAAAGACAACCACAAACTTGTCCACATATGGTCTGAAAACACGGTTCATCAGATCCATAAAAATCGCAGGTGCATTCGTCAAACCAAACGGCATAACCAAAAACTCATAATGGCCATACCTTGTCCGAAATGTAGTTTTCAACACATCTTGCTTTTTCACTGAAATGATAATAACTGCAGACCTCAAGTCTATCTTGAGAACATCTGTAGCTCCCTTCAGTTGATTGAAAAGATCATCAATACTTGGTAAAGGATACTTATTCTTAACCGTCACCTTGTTCAGTTATCTATAGTCTATACACAACCTCATAGACCCATCTTTCTTCTTCACAAACAATACCGGAGCACCCCACGGCGAGTAGCTCGGTCTTGCAAAACCCTTATCTGTCAAATCTTGTAACTGAAACTCGACCTCTCTCACTGGAGGTAATCTGGGTAACTCTTCCGAAAACACATCTGGGTACTCACATACCACTGGCACTGTTTCAAACCCTACTCCAACCTCTTAAGTATTCAACACAAACGCAAGATAGGACTCACACCCTTTTCTTAAACATTTCTCAGCCACTAAGGAAGAAATCATCACGGGTAGACTGTCTGATCCACCTGATTCAACCCGAACTACATCTCCACTCACACATTTCAGTTCAATAAACTTACTACCATAGTTCACTAAGACACTATGGGTAGTCAACCAATCCATGCCTAGGATTAAATCGAACTCATCAAACGGCAACAACATAAGGTTTGCCGGAAAAAAATGATTCTCAATCAACAAAGGACAATTCTTACACACTTTGTCCACTAACACATGCTTTCCTAACGGGTTTGACACCTTAATCACAATGTCCGTAGACTCAACGGTCATACTCAAACTAGATGCTAATCTCATGCAAATATAAGAGTGAGTAGACCCTGGATCTATTAAAGCAATAACAGAGGTGTCAAAGAGAGAAAATTACCCGTTATCACATTAGGGAGGATGCCTCTCATGCGGCGCGAATGGCATACGCCCTCGCAGTGCCCGACGACCCTCTGGTCTAACAACAGAGTCCCTGGACGCACCTCTACCACTAGCCCCACCTCTTGGGTTCCTTGGTGGTCTACCCCTCGTAGACACATCACTAGGTCTCACTTCTTTCCTCTCTTCCTTATCATCCCTCTCTGACAAGCCGATTCTGGATAAAGTGGTCAGGGGAACCACATTTGTAACATTTCTGACTGTTTCCCCAACACTCTCCGGTGTGATACCTACCACAACTTGGAAACTCCAGTTTACTCTTTGTATTTCCCACACTTTCCATCGAGGGGGCTCGGACTCTCAAACCCTGACGAGTATTGTCCAAGTCTCGATGCGAATATCCCACTGAGGCTAACGTCCGAGGATTCACTTCCTTGGATCTTTTCGACTGGGCTTGATACGACTTGCCCATCGGTCTTTTTCTCGAATCTCGGGCTTCACTCACAGCCCTCCTCTTACCTGAACTCAACTCTTTGGCCTTACTTGCCCTCTCAACTAATACCACGAATTCTTTCAACTCCAAAATGCCAACTAGGAGTTTGATATCCTCATTCAGCCCATCTTCGAACCTCTTGCACAAGATGGTCTCTGTCGACAGACATTCTTGAGCGTATTTGCTAAGCCTAACAAACTCATGCTCGTATTCACCATCACATCCTTCCTTGCTTCACTCAAGGAATTTTTTCCTTTTTCGGTCAAGAACCTGCGGCTTATGTACTTCTTCCTAACTCTTCCGAAAGAAGTCCCACGTTACCCGCTCTCTTGCGACCACTAATGTCAGCGTCTTCCACCAATGGTATGCCGAGTCTCTCAGCAAAGATACGGTACACTTCAAACTTTCCTCAGGTGTACATGAGAGCTCATCGAACACCCTCATCGAGTTCTCCAACCAAAACTCTGCCCTCTTAGGGTCGTCATCTACCTTAGCTCTAAACTCCTCAGCCCCGTGTTTCCTAATCTTATCCATCGGGGGTTTCGATATCCTCACTACATCCATACCTTGAGGAGCCACAGGATTTGGCTGAGGTATAGGAGGAGGTTGAGGAGGTTGAGCATTAGGGTTCGCTCGGACATAATTCGAGTACCAATTACTCATCATATGGAGAAAGGCTTCTCGTGCCTCTTCCCCTTGACCCGCACCTCGGGTCCACTTTGCATCGGCACGGTTCCTTGCGTAAGAGCCGGCGCATTACTAGCTGCTTCATAAGCAGTCAATGGATCGGAATCCATATTCTATATAAAACAAGATTTAAAATCATCAGAAACCACCACACTATCATCGTACACTTATGGCATGTATAGCTAGACTCTTACACCCGCTACGGTATTCCTAGAACTGACTAAACCATAGCTCTAATACCACTAAATGTAACACCCCTTACCCGAGTTTTACGTCGGGAACCGGGCCCGAGGCATTACCGAACTCAAACCGCTTAATCGCCACTTAGGCTCAACGTCATTACTCGCTATAACCTCATTCTCGACTTACAAGGCCTCACTCATACACACGAGGGCTCTCGAGACTAATCCAAAACTTTTACGATCCTTAAAATTTTTCTCTTTTATACAGGTCTCACACGCCCGTGCAAGATTAGACATGCCCGTGCATGAGCACACACGCCCATGTCCCCAGACCGTCCCTAAAAACCCAAGCATTCTATCAAATGCCCCACGGCCATGGCACGCTTGTGCTCCCCAACCGTGGTGAACACTGACTTCCCTCGCACGGCCTAGAGTCTAGGCACACGCCCGTGTGGCTAGCCCGTGGCCAACACTGATTAATCCCACACGCCCTAGGCACACGCCCGTGTGACTAGTTTGTGGTCTATTCTGTTTTCAAATATTAACATGCAGGGGATGCACGGCCACAGCACACGCCCGTGGGCTGACCGTGTGTCACGCATGGTCTAGACACACGCCCGTGTGTCTACCCACATGGTCAAGAACAAGACTAGGTGTTAAGTTCTTTTCACCCTTCTAACATACACGACATATACTCATCTAACACCATCATAATCAACTCAAATTGAAGTGCATTCTCACATAGAAAACTACATCTTTCTTTCATATAATGTAATAGCCAACAACAATGGCATTATACAAAATAAGCTATCCATCTATAGGCCAACACATCTTAGCCATTTACAACAAAATTTACTAACTTATCTAGCCCCTATACATTCCATATACAAAACATTAAGTTTCATGTACCAAAGTGTGCTGATATGTGGCTATCTTCTGATGATCCTCGTATCTCGATTCAACGCTTTTAATCTATAAGACAAGGGAAAAGAAAGAGAGTAACCTTTGAGCTTAGTAAGTTTACACATAAAAAATTAAGCATCATAGTATAAGCCCAACCATAATTAGCATTATACCAACATATAATATACAACTATGCTTACTCTTTCTATCCCTTACCATATTACCAACACATCATGAGTCACATGCTCATAATTATTGAAATGCACCCCTACATTCAATATCACATTTACACAATATACAACACGTCATTATTACTGAATAATACATCCACATAGCTAACTCACATAGCTAATCCACATAGCTAATCCACATATCTTATCCACACAGCTATTACACACAGCTAATATACACAATTAATCCACACAGCCAATATCTCGGTGGTTTCTCACTTAGCACACCACAATCAATCTATAAGGTGGTATCGCACTTAGCCTACCACAAAGGTAATCATCGTGATCTCGCACATAGCCACTAAATGATATACCTAACGGTAGCATCGCACATTGCCAGCTCATCTTCAATATGCATTTGGATGGTATCGCACTCAGCCCATCATCTAGCATTATCACAACACATGCACAAGTCTATTTACCCAATTATTCATCCATTCACATCTATATTACATTCATTCTACTTGAACCACATAGGTTCCCAATCATTCTCATTCATTCTCATTCATGCTACACCCTAGCTAGCATTTACAAATTGTAAGTATGAATGCATTGTTTATGCATAGACTTACCTCGATACTCAAAAGTATTGAAATGTGCAATTTAGTCCACCACCTTGCTTTTGCCTCGGTTTCGATCCGGGCTTCATCTTTCTTGATCTATAATGAATAAATCAGCTTATTCAATACACACATTGACTAAATTGACCCACATATCATACTTTAGCAAAATTACTATTTTTCCTCTAAACTTTCTCATATTTACACTTTAGTCCCAAAGGCTCGTAAAGTGATTTTTATTCAACTTTCTAGCCTTTCATGCTTAGTCGAACCACTTACCCAACTAAAGCATTCAACAATTCTCACTAAATCACCCATGTATGACCAAACTTAAGATTTTCACAACTAAGTCCCTACATGCATTTTCATGGAAAATCACTTAGCAAAAGATGTTTCTACTACATCAAGCTTTCATATTCTTCCATAAAACATCAAAATACATGCATGTCATACATATGTACATTTTTGAACATCCATAATAGCTCACCAAATAGCTAAAAATAGCTTACTCATGCTACTAGGACTTCAAAAATACGGAGAATATAAAAAACTGGGCTTAGGAGCACTTACTAGCAAGCTTGAAAAATAGAAAGAACCCTAACAGTGGCTTCTCAAATTTTCGGCAGCTATGGGAAGAAGATGAATGAATTTCTATCATCTTTTCACCTATTTTAATCACTTAATTGATAAATGACCAAAATGCCATTTTTGATAAACTTTCAATTTTGACTCATCCATGCCCATTTTTGTCCAAAAATTAGAATTTGGATAAATTGCTATATAAGGACCTCTAATTAATAATCTAAAGCTATGTCACACATATAGCTTCTAGAAACACACATTTTGCAACTTTTTCAATTTAGTCCTTTTGGACAATTCAACCACAATTTCACAAAATTGCTTCATGAAACTTTCACACTAGCATGCATACATAATATAAGCCTCAAAAACTCATTCATGACCCTCAGATTTGTGGTCTCGAACCACTATTCCAACTAGGACCTAAACCGGGATGTTACATCCATCATAGCTCATCAAATAGCTAAAAATAGCTTACTCATGCTACAAGGACTTCAAAAATACAAAGAATATCAAAAACGGGGCTTAGATGCACTTACTAGCAAGGTTGAAAATTTTGAAGAACCCTAACAATGGCTCTATCAATTTTCGGCAGCCTTGGAGAAGAAGATGAATGAATTTTGTCACCTTTTCTCCTATTTTAATCACTTAATTGTTAAATAACCAAAATGCCCTTTTTGATAAACTTTCTATTTTAACTCATCCATGCCCGATTTTGTCCAAAAAATAGAAATTGGGAAAGTTGCTATTTAAGGACCTCTAATTAATATTCTACAGCTATTTCACACAAATAACTTCTGAATCTCTCATTTTGCAACTTTTGCAATTTAGTCCTTTTGGACAATTCAACCGCAATTTCACAAAATTGTTTCATGAAACTTTCACACTAGCATGCATACATAGCATAAACCTCAAAAACTCATTCATAAACCTCGAATTTATGGTCTCGTGCCACTATTCCAACTAGGCCCTAAATCGGGATGTTACAACTCTCTCCCCTTTAGAGATTTTCGCCCCCGGAAATCTTACTAGTAAAGAGGTTTGGATGTTGCTCTCTCATAGCTTCTTCCGTTTCCCACGTAGCCTCTTCCACACTGTGTTTCTGCCATAACACTCTTACTAGTGCTATGCTCTTATTTCTCAACTGTTTCACTTCTCGAGCCAAGATCTTAATCGACTCTTCATCATAAGACATATCCGGTCTTATCTCAATTTTCGTCAAAGGAATCACATGAGAAGGATCGGAGCGATACCGTCGCAACATCGACACATGGAACACATTATGAATCTTTTCCAACTCTACCGGCAAAGCTAACCGGTAAGCTACTGGCCCAACTCTGTCTGTAATCTGATACGGCCCTATGAATCTTGGACTCAATTTTCCTTTTCGTCCAAATCTCATAATCTTCTTCCATGGGGACACTTTCAAAAACACTTTTTCGCCCACTTCAAACTCAATTTCTTTTCTCTTTCGATCCGCAGATTTACTCGCGGTCTGAAGAAACTTTCAGACTATTACGGATTATTTTCACTTTCTCCTCAGTCTCTTTCACAAGATCGACTCCATGGATCCGATTCTCACTAAGCTCGGTCCAATACAAAGGAGTCCGACACTTACGACCATACAAGGCCTCATACGGAGCCATCTGTATACTTGACTGATAACTGTTGTTGTAAGCAAATTTGACTAAAGGTAGATATCTCTCCCAACTACCCTCGAATTCTAAAACACAGCATCGAAGCATATCTTCGAGAACTTGAATCACTCTTTCAGACTTACCATCGGTTTGGGGATGGAACGCAGTACTGAAATTCAACTTTATTCCCAAAGCCTCTTGCAACCTCTTCCAAAGCCTCGAAGTGAACCTCGGATCCCTATCCGATATTATAGACACAGGTACACCATGTAACCTCACTATCTCTGCAACATACAATTCAGCTAACTTATCTAGTGAATAATCAACACGTACTGGAATAAAGCGAGCCGACTTAGTTAGTCTATCCACAACAACCCACACAACATCTCTCATTTTCGGAGTCATCGGCAACCCCGTCACAAAAATCCATGGTACCCGATCCCACTTCCATTCGGGTACCAACACCGGCCAAGCAATCCCAAGGCACTTGATGCTCACTTTCACTTGTTGACAAATCGGACACTTTGTCACGAACTCGAAATATCTCTTTTCATACCCGGCCACCAATAATACTTCTTCAAGTCATTGTACATTTTCAGATCGCCTTGCCGGATGTACCGACAAACATCCACTGTGGGCCTCATGCAAAACCTTTCGGATTAACTCCTCATCTCTTGGTACACAAATTCTGTCACGGTAAAGCAAACAACCATTCGAGCCCACTCAAAAATTGGAATCACTTTCTGATTCACACTTATCTCTCTTAGCTAGCATCTCACTGTCATTTCTCTGAGCCTCACATATCTGTTGAACAAATAGTGGCTTAGCTCTCAACTCTGCCAAAATAGCACCATCATCAAACAATGCTAAACTCATGCTCATAACTCTTAGAGCATACAAGGATTTCCTACTCAGGGCATCTGCAAACACATTCGCTTTTCCCGGGTGGTAGTCAATGACTAACTCATAGTCTTTCAACAACTCAAGCCACCGTCTCTGTCGCAAATTCAGATCCTTCTGATCCATCAAATATCTCAAACTCTTGTGATCCGTAAAGATTCGGCACTTCTCACCATATAAGTAATGTCACAAAATCTTTAACGCGAAAACAATCGCAGCCAACTCCAAATCATGAGTTGGATAATTCTTCTCGTGCGGTTTCAACTGTTTCGAGGCATAAGCGACTACCTTACCCTCTTGCATCAACACGCAACCGAGACCATTAAATGACGCGTCTGTAACACCCCAAACCCGGTCAACACACCACGACCGAATCTGGTTTGTCACAGAAGAAAATTGTTTGAAGAGAAAAAGTTATATTTTTATAGTTCGTTTTGAGAAAACTCCTTGCCATAGTTAAAATTTTGGGCATGATTGTTTTAAAACCGATGGCGCATTTTACAAACCCAGAATTTTTGAAACTTGGTTGAATCCATAAGTAAAACAATTTCATACCAATTTAAAATCCAAGTAATTTCTTTAGTTGCTTAAAACATTATGAACTTAGTGTGGAAAAATCTTGGGTTTGGAAATACGTTTGAGTTTCATTCATTTTAGATTACCGTGATACCCGTTGGTAAAGTTTAAAACCTATCGTGTTGTAGTTTGAAAACCTTATCTTTCCAAGTTTTATTAGGTTTTACCCATTAATTTGTAAAGGCATATTAAAAATCCATTTTAAGCATGTAAATAACAAAAACATAAGTTTAAAAGGCCTTTTACAATCCAAATAAAACCCCAAATGGAAATAAATAAAATTAAAGTACCAAGTTTAAGAGTCGAGCAAATCCAGATTTATTCATGGCATGAGCACCTCGAGTCCACCCCTACCCATGTCCGCAATCTAAGTGTTACCCGAAATGATAAGGAGAAGGTGAGTCACGAGACTCGATGCATAAATCCTCTCCCGATTAATGCAACAAGTCGACACACATCGTACATAGCAATACAAGTAATGCACCCAATCCTAGCCATCCATTCTCCTTTTTCTACCCCGTGTGGTACCAAACCACCGTGACCCAAAGTCACGATATCCATAAGTGTGGTGCCAAACCACCGGTGACCCAAAGTCACGAAGAATCCAAATGATGGGGCCAACCCATCGTGGTGATACCAAATCACCGGCGCTAATCCCAGATATCATCATCTGTGGGGCCAACCCATCGGGTACGGTTACCGACGAGAGGCGCTATGAGGTGCCAAACCTCCGTGTCCCAAAGACACGAATGTGATACCAAATCACCGGTGACCGGCCACGATTCCAATGATGGGGCCAACCCATCGTGGTGATACCAAATCACCGGCGCCAATCACGTAATATCAACCGTGGGACCAACCCATCGTGGTGCTAAGCCACTGGGACGAGACGCCGAGGTGCCAAACCTCTCCGTGACCCAAAGTCACAATAATCAATCAGTGGTACCAAACCACCGAGGTGCTAAACCTCGTGTCCCAAAGACACGGATATCATATTCCCCTCCTCTCATCACCCAATAACATATCATACTAATGCAAATCGTGCAAACCATGCAATCATACTCACATGCTTAATATGGCATCTCATAATACATACACCATAAATTATGATATCATATATCACTACAGATCTCGTAATGAAACGGACTTACCCGATCCGTGTACATACCCCATCGGGTATCATATCACCATCATACCGCTTTGGTCTTACAAGGGCAATCGGTTTATTAAACATATTACTAAGTATACAAAGTGTTAATTTACACACTGCTCAAACCCAAGCTTTAAACTCAACGAACCAATCTAAGGCCCTCGAATACCTTGCTCCTATGATCGGCCAAACATATATTAGTCACTTATACCATTCGGCCAAAACCAAATAAATCAAGAGGGTTAACGCTTAACCCTTACCTTACACTTGATTTGGTTTCCTACCAAACCCGAACCAACAATGGTTCCTCCTAAAGCAAACGGCACACCCTATTAAGAAGAAATATTAATCTCCAGAACTTGACTAAACGAGAACTAAGAGAATAGACTTGATAACATCAACTCTTGCCACCACTTACCAACGACAAACGAGAGAAAGAAGACTCCTCTTGCTTGCTTCCAAAATCCAAAGGCCCTATAACGCAATGATTAACAAAAGATTAACTCCTTCCAACCGAACCCAAAATCGGTTCTTAACCAAACCAAAACGATAAAGCACAAGAGAGAGGAGAAATGGCCATTCGGCCAAGCACTTACCTAACTCCAATCGATTGAAAACAAACCCCAACAAGATTAACACTCCTCTAGAATTCGGCCAAGATGAACACCACTAGGAGAGAGGGGAAATTCGGCTAACACATTAAGCAAAAGAAAAGAGGATTCGGCCAAGGTGTTTAACACACCTATGTTCGGCTTTGAGTGAGAGAAAAGAAAGAAAGAAAGAAAGAAAGTGAGAAAGAAAGTGTGGAATGGGAATAGAGTTTCGGCAAGAGGGTATTGAGAGAAGAAAAGAGAGTATGAGAGAAAGAGAGAAGCTAGTTTCGGCTCAACACAAATGAACAACAAGTAAAAGAAGTGGGAGGGTTTGGCCAAAGTGAATAACAGAGATTAAAGTTTGAAGGCTCAAGAGCATTCGGCTAACAAAGAATACACAAAGAAAACAAGCAACTTTCGACAAGCTATAGGAGTTTGGTCTTCCGGTTTCAAGAAGTAAAAAAAATGAGAGACTTACTTTGGAAGAAAATTCGGCTAGCTTTTTGACAAAAGGAGAATTTGGCTTACAAATTATTTTTGACCGAAAACACCCAAAATACCAAGTGAATTTTGGCACCCCCACTCCCACACTACCAAGCCGTCCCACTCCCCCCAAAATCTCTCCAATATTCGGCCATCACTTCCCCAAACACTCACAACCACCCATTCAAATCATTTTGAACAAGTCTCCCTCCTAAATTCACTCTCTACCCACCATTCAAGTGGGTTGACTTGGTCTATGACAGAGTTTGAACTGCCAACAACTTCTCCTCCTCCATGCCACAAAATGGAAGCAAAAAGTGGGCATTCTGCAGCTTGAACACAGGACCTCTCCTTCTGCAAGTGACGCCAATCCAAGCTCTTAGTGGCGCCTAGCTTGCCACTCCACCAGCTCCTTTCTTGTGCTAAAATTCACCAAAGAATACTTATTAACCCCAGCTTCTTCAGCTCCTCTCACCTAAGCCTAAAAACTAAAATTTTTCCTACCTCTCAGGCTTACACCTTGCTTACAACTAAGCCTCAAAACATCAAAAACAACAACATAGCAGGCCAATAACATGCAAACAATGCCATAACAAAATAGCCCCTAACCAGTTCTACCCCCCTTAAAATAATTTTGACCTCGAAATTACCTGATCAGAAGAGTTGCGGGTATTGCTGTCTCATCATATCCTCGGGTTCCCACGTAGCTTCTTCCACGCCATGATTCCGCCATAGCACTTTTACCAAAGGCACAAACTTCCTACGCAGAACTTTCACGTCCCGATCTAGAATCTGCACAGGCTCTTCCTCCATGGTCAAGTCTGGATTTACCTCGATCTCTTCTACTGCTACGACATGTGATGGATCTGAACGATAACGCCGAAGCATCGAAACGTGAAATACATCGTGAATCTGGCTTAGCTCACGGCAACTCAAGCTGGTAAGCTACTGGTCCCACTCGTCTCAGAACCTTATACGGACCAATAAACCTCGGACTTAGCTTGCCTTTCCTTCCGAACTTCAATACTTTCTTCCATGGCGAGACCTTCAGAAAAACTTGATCCCCCACAGCAAATTCTATATCTCTCCGATTGAGATCGGCATAAGACTTCTGCCGGTCTGAAGCTTCCTGCAATCGAGCCTGAATCAACTTAACCTTGTCTTCGGTCTCAAAGAACCAACTCGGTCCCAACAACCGGCGTTCACCCAACTCTGTCCAACATGTAGGTGAGCGACACTTCCTACCATACAACGCCTCGTATGGTGCCATCTTAATGCTTGCTTGGTAACTATTGTTGTAGGCGAACTCAGCTAATGGCAGAAACTCCTCCCAACTACCCCTGAAGTCCAGAACACAACCTCTCAGCATGTCCTCTAAGATCTGAATAACCCTTTCCGACACCGCCTGTCGATCATGGGTGAAAAGCCGTGGCTTTCCAAACGCTGCACTCCAGAGCCCGATGCAATGCTTTCCGAACCTTGACGTAAATCAGGGGTCCCTATCCGAGATGATCTATACCGCACACCGTGCACCTCTCACTATCTCTCGACACATACAACTTACGCCAACTTCGGAGTGAGTAGTCAACCTCACCGGAATGAAGTGAGCTGATTTAGTCGATCGGTCCACAATTACCCAAACCGAATCCTTTTTGCTTGGCGTAAGCGGTAATCCACCGACAAAATCCATGGTTATCCTTTCCCACTTCCATCTGCGGAATCCTCACCGGCCGGAAGCAACCCCGACGGCAGAATCGATGTTCACCTTGACTACTGGGCATGTCGACACTTCCCTACAAACTCGCTACTTCCCTCTTCGCACTGCCACCAAAATCGCTCTCGAGATCCTTATACATTTTGCTACCTTCAGGATGCATAGCATATGGCTGCTATGTGCATCTTGGAGAATTCTTCGCCTTAATTCTACGTCCTTTGGCATACAAGTTCGCCCTTGAAAACATAGCACTCCATCACTAGACAGATCAGTACCCTTCTAAACCACCATCCTGAACTTGCACCCTCTTCGCATTCAACCCTTCGTCCACTAACTGCTTTTCCTTAATCTCCCCAATCCATTTTGGCTTAACCTGAAGCTCTGCCAAAAGACTTCCATCATCGTATAGACTCAACCGAGCAAACATCGCTCTTAAATCCGTCACGACCTTCCGGCTCAACGCGTCAGCCACCACGTTAGCCTTACCCGATGGTACTCAATTGAACGATCGTAGTCCTTTATGAGCTTTAATCCATCGACGCTGTCTCGAGTTTAGATCCTTCGAGTCGAAGATACCTCAAACTTTTGTGATCCGTGTGAGACTATTGACTTCTCCCCATACGTATAATGTCTCCATATTTTCAAAGCGAAGACTACAAATGCCGGCTCCAAGTCGTATGTTGGGTAGTTAACCTCATGCGGTCTTAACTAACGAGATGCATAGGCTACTACCTTCCCTTCCCCGCATCAACACACATCCTGCACCAAAGATGGGACGCGTCACGAAGAAACCGTAAACAACTTCCCCCACCTCAAAGTTGTACCAAAACCGAGCTTAGTCGAATCTTCCTTAGCTTATTAAAACTTTCTTGTTGCTTCTCCGACCATACAAATGGAACACCTTTCCTTAGTAACTTAGTCAACGGTGCTTTGTGATTAAGGAGAACCCTTCCACAAACCTTCGATAGTACCGCTAGACCTAGAAAACTTCTGATTACGCCATCGACCTAGGCGGTTTCCAATCCAACACCGCTTCCACCTTGCAGGGTCTACTCTAATCCCTTCTGCGACACCACGTGACCTAAGAAAGCCACCTCCTAAGCCAAAATTCGCACTTACCGAATTTGGCATATAATCGCTTCTCCTCAAAGACTTGTAAACTCATGCGCAAATGCATATCGTGCTCCTCCTCTGTCTTTGAATAAACCAATATGTCGTCTATGAACACCACCACAAATTGATCCAAGTACTACTGAAATACCCTATTCATCATATCCATGAATGCTGCCGGCGCGTTAGTCAACCCAAACGGCATTACCAAAAATTCGTAGTGCCCATACCGAGTACGAAACGCTGTCTTGTGGATATCCGCCTCCTTTACCTTTAATTGGTGATACCCAGACCTTAAATCGATCTTCGAGAATACCGAAGCACCCTTCAGCTGATCAAACAAATCATCTATTCGTGGCAACGGATACTTGTTTTTGATCATCAGCTTATTCAATTGGCGGTAATCTATGCACATCCGCATCGTACCATCTTTCTTCTTGACAAAGAGTACTGGCACTCCCCAAGGTGAAACACTTGGTCGAATAAACCCCCTATCCAAGAGCTCCTGAATTTGAGCCTTTAGCTCCACCAATTTTTTTGGTGCCATTCGGTACGGTGCTATAGACACAGGTGCCGTTCCGGGTAACAAGTCTATACCGAATTCAACTTCCCGATCCGGTGGCAAACCCTAAGCTCCTCAGAAACACATCAAGAAATTCCCTAACTATCCGAACCTTCTACAATGGACTCTTTAGCCTCCAAGGCATACACATGAACCACATACGCTTCGCAGCCCTTCCTGACCATCTTCTCAGCCTTCAGAGCAGATACCACGTTGGATAAGTAATCTCTTCTAATACCTATCATGACCACCTCATCACCCTTAGCCGTCTTTAGAACCATGCGCTTAGCTGCGCAGTCCAACCTCGCCTGGTGCTTAACCAACCAGTCCATCCCGTAATCGGATCGAACTCCCCAAACGGCAGTTCCATCAGATCAGCCACCAACACTACCCCTTGGAGTTCTAGGGGTACGTCTCTATATAGCTTATCTACAACTACAGAGTGACCTAGAGGGCTAATTACTGTCACCTGCCTAGAAGTAGTCTCAGAGTCTAAATCCATGGTCTCTACTATGCTACTGGCAACGTATGAATGCGTTGAACCCACATCAATCAAAGCAGTATATGGAGAACCAAAGATCAAAAACGTACCGGTTATGACGTCCGGTGCGTCGCCCTCCTCTCGGCGCCTCGCTGCATACACTAACCCAGGCTGTCTGGCCTCAGAACTACCTGCACCTCTGCCCGGTGCTCCGCAGCCCCGTCCAGAACCATTACCTCCTCTACCATTACCACAACCCCTTTGCGGTGGCGGTCCATTATTCCTGAACTGAGTACGGCCCTGACCCTCAGACTGAATCCTAGCCAACTTACGCGGACAGTCTCTCACACGGTGATCCAATGAGCCACACTCAAAACATCATTTTCCACCGGTCCCAAAGATCCTCTCCAATGAGATTTCCCACAACGGTTGCAGATGTGCGAGTCCTCGATTAGCGGCAATGACCTACTGACATCGATTTGGCCCACTCTGTCTAGCCCTTTTACGAGGATTACCCGACGACCCGGAAGATCCAAAACTCCTCTTATGTCTGCTCCTATCCAAGTTTTGCCTCACAAACTCTTTAACCCCTCGGCTACCTTAGCCTTCTCAACCAGGGACTCAGCAAACTCACGCTCCTGGCATGTGGAGCAATCGATGAGTCTTAATTCATCCTCGGACCATCCTCGAATCGAACACACCTCTCGTGTTCGGTGGCCACAATGCCCCTAGCATACCGACTCACCTCGTGAACTCGCCTCATACTCGACACGCACTTACTCCCCGAACTAGCCTCGGAAATGCTTTTATTTGGCGTCGACGTAACTAGCTCTAATGTACTTTATCCGATAAGCGACCTAAAATAATCCCAAGTAAGATCCTCTACAAAAACATCGTCTCGAACCGTGAGCCACCACCGGTATGACTCATCTCGAAGAAGCGATACTATGCCCTTCACTTCTCCTCACTGCTGTCTGGATCATCCATGATCCGCTCCGTCGCCTCCAGCCAATACTCAGCCGTGCTGGGAGCAACACCAGAAACACCTCGGAATACTTCAGCCCCGTTTGCTCGAAGCCGCTCAGGCACAGATTTCCGAACTCCTGCGCCTCCACCTACTCCAGCTACCCTTTCCAGAACTCGCAGCATCGCCTGCGACACTGCATCATCCCCGGTCTGATCCTAAAACTCACCACCTCCAAATGTGTTGGTGGTGGTACCGGTATCTCATTCTCTGACCCCTGACCAGACCCTACAGGTTCAGAAACCGTCATCCTACCCCGACCGCGTCCACGTGTGCTACGACCCCGACCTCGAGTGCTCATGACTAAAATCTCGACTTATCTGATTTAGAAGTTTCATGCATCAAGTACCTTTTCCACTTTGTCTTTTAAAGCAAAGTCTTATGAATATTTCTTATTAAAGAAGTTTTGTTTTCGCAAGTCCACGAGTCCTATTAATTTGAGCCAAAAGTAATCCACTATTGCTAATCTTTCAATCATATCACACCCATCAATCACAAGAAATAGTAAGAGGTACCTACCGGTAGATTGGTGCCGAGACTCGGTGCCATGCCTTTCAAACCATATACTTTAAAACAAAACACTTAAAACCAATATTTAACACATTTTGGGCCTCGAGCCCACAGTAGAAGCTTTTGAACTTAGCTCGATACCACAATTGTAACACCCCAAACCCGGTCCAACACACCACGACCGAACTGGTTTTGTCACAGAGGAAAATTGTTTGAAGAGAACAAGTTATATTTTTATAGTTCGTTTGAGAAAACTCCTTGCCATAGTTAAAATTTTGGGCATGATTTTTTAAACCGATGGCGCATTTTACAAACCCTAATTTTTGAAACTTGGTTGAATCCATAAGTAAAACAATTTCATACCAATTTAAAATCCAAGTAATTTCTTTAGTTGCTTAAAACATTATGAACTTAGTGTGGAAAAATCTTGGGTTTGGAAATACGTTTGAGTTTCATTCATTTTAGATTACCGCGTGATACCCGTTGGTAAAGTTTAAAACCTATCGTGTTGTAGTTTGAAAACCTTATCTTTCCAAGTTTTATTAGGTTTTACCCATTAATTTGTAAAGGCATATTAAAAATCCAATTTAAGCATGTAAATAACAAAAATATAAGTTTAAAAGGCCTTTTACAATCCAAATAAAACCCCAAATGGAAATAAATAAAATTAAAGTACCAAGTTTAAGAGTCAGAGCAAATCCGTATTTATTCATGGCATGAGCACCTCGAGTCCACCCCCTACCCATGTCCGCAATCTAAGTGTTACCGGAAATGATAAGGAGAAGGTGAGTCACGAGACTCGGTGCATAAATCCCCTCCCGATTAATGCAACAAGTCGACACACATCGTATATAGCAATACAAGTAATGCACCCAATCCTAGCCATCCATTCTCCTTTTTCTACCCCGTGGTACCAAACCACCGGTGACCCAAAGTCACGATATCCATAAGTGTGGTGCCAAACCACCGTGACCCAAAGTCACGAAGAATCCAAATGATGGGGCCAACCCATCGTGTGATACCAAATCACCGGCGCCAATCCCGTATTATCATCCGTGGGGCCAACCCACCGTGGTACGGCCACCGGGATGAGACGCTATGAGGTGCCAAACCTCCGGTGTCCCAAAGACACGAATGTGATACCAAATCACTTTGGTGACCAAAGTCACGATTCCAATGATGGGGCCAACCCATCGTGGTGATACCAAATCACCGCGCCAATCCCGTAATATCAACCGTGGGACCAACCCATCGTGGTGCTAAGCCACCGGGACGAGACGCTGAGGTGCCAAACCTCTCCGTGACCCAAAGTCACAATAATCAATCTGTGGTACCAAACCACCGAGGTGCCAAACCTCTGGTGTCCCAAAGACACGGATATCATATTCCCCTCCTCTCACATCACCCAATAACATATCATACTAATGCAAATCGTGCAAATCATGCAATCATACTCACATGCTTAATATGGCATCTCATAATACATACACCATAAATTATGATATCATATATCACTACAGATCTCGTAATGAAACGGACTTACCCGAATCCGTGTACATACCCCATCGGGTATCATATCACCATCATACCGCTTTGGTCTTACAAGGGCAATCGGGTTTATTAAACATATTACTAAGTATACAGTGTGTTAATTTACACACTGCTCAAACACAAGCTTTAAACTCAACGAACCGATCTAAGGCCCTCGAATACCTTGCTCCTATGATCGGCCAAACATAGATTAGTCACTTATACCATTCGACCAAAACCAAATAAATCAAGAGGGTTAACGCTTAACCCTTACCTTACACTTGATTTGGTTTCCTACCAAACCCGAACCAACAATGGTTCCTCCTAAAGCAAACGGCACACCCTATTAAGAAGAAATATTAATCTCCCAGTAACTTGACTAAACGAGAACTAAGAGAATAGACTTGATAACATCAACTCTTGCCACCACTTACCAACGATTAACGAGAAAGAAGACTCTCTTGCTTGCTTCCAAAATCCAAAGGCCCTATAACGCAATGATTAACAAAAGATTAACTCCTTCCAACCGAACCCAAAATCGGCTCTTAACCAAACCAAAACGATAAAGCACAAGAGAGAGGAGAAATGGCCATTCGGCCAAGCACTTACCTAACTCCAATCGATTGAAAACAAACCCCAACAAGATTAACACTCCTCTAGAATTCGGCCAAGATGAACACCACTAGGAGAGAGGGGAAATTCGGCTAACACATTAAGCAAAAGAAAAGAGGATTCGGCCAAGGTGTTTAACACACCTATGTTCGGTTTTGAGTGAGAGAAAAGAAAGAAAGAAAGAAAGAAAGTGAGAAAGAAAGTGTGGAATGGGAATAGAGTTTCGACAAGAGGGTATTGAGAGAAGAAAAGAGAGTATGAGAGAAAGAGAGAAGCTAGTTTCGGCTCAACACAAATGAACAACAAGTAAAAGAAGTGGGAGGGTTCGGGCAAAGTGAATAACAGAGATTAAAGTTTGAAGGCTCAAGAGCATTCGGCTAACAAAGAATACACAAAGAAAACAAGCAACTTTCGGCAAGCTATAGGAGTTTGGTCTTCCGGTTTCAAGAAGTAAAAAAAAAAATGAGAGACTTACTTTGGAAGAAAATTCGGCTAGCTTTTTGACAAAAGGAGAGGGCTTACAAATTATTTTTGACCGAAAACACCCAAAATACCAAGTGAATTTTGGCACCCCCCACTCCCACACTACCAAGCCGTCCACCCCCCCCCCAAAATCTCTCCAATATTCGGCCATCACTTCCCCAAACACTCACAACCACCCATTCAAATCATTTTGAACAAGTCTCCCTCCTAAATTCACTCTCCACCCACCATTCAAGTGGGTTGACTTGGTCTATGACAGAGTTTGAACTGCCAACAACTTCTCCTCCTCTGCCACAAAATGGAAGCAAAAAGTGGGCATTCTGCAGCTTGAACACAGGACCTCTCCCTCCTGCAAGTGACGCCAATCCAAGCTCTTAGTGGCGCCTAGCTTGCCACTCCACCAGCTCCTTTCTTGTGCTAAAATTCACCAAAGAATACTTATTAACCCCAGCTTCTTCAGCTCCTCTCACCTAAGCCTAAAAACTGAAATTTTTCCTACCTCTCAGGCTTACACCTAGCTTACAAATAAGCCTCAAAACATCAAAAACAACAACATAGCAGGCCAATAACATGCAAACAATGCCATAACAAAATAGCCGCTAACCCAGGATATTACAGCGTCACTGTAAACCACGAACTCTTTCCCCGATTCTGGTTGAACCAAAATCGGTGCCTCAGTCAACATTGTTTTCAGTCTCTCAAAACTCTGTTGACATGTCTCAGTCCATTCAAACTTGACATCTTTGTGCAATAGTTTCGTCATCGGGGTAGCAATCACAGAGAACCCTTTTACGAAACATCTGTAATATCCTGCTAATCCCAGGAAACTACTGATTTCTGACACGTTCCTCGACGGTTTCCAATCCACAATAGCTAATATCTTACTCGGGTAAACTCTAACACCATCACCCGACACAATGTGTCCTAGGAATCTGACCTCTCGGAGCCAAAACTCACTCTTGCTAAACTTAGCGTACAACTGCTTATCTCTTAAAGTTTGCAAGACAATTCTCAAATGTTCTTCATGATCGTTCTCATCTCAAGAATAGATCAATATGTCGTCAATGAAGACAACTACAAACTTGTCCACATACGGTCTGAAAACACGATTCATCAGATCCATAAAATCACCGGTGCATTATTCGTCAAACCAAACGCATAACCAAAAACTCATAATGGCCATACCTTGTCCAAATGCAATTTTCAACACATCCTGCTCTTTCACTCTCAACTGATAATAACTAGACCTCAGGTCTATCTTGGAGAACACTGTAGCTCCCTTCAGTTGATCAAAAAAATCATCAATTCTTGGTAAAGGATACTTATTCTTAACCGTCACTTTGTTAAGCTGTCTATAGTCTATACACAACCTCATAGACCCATCTTTCTTCTTCACAAACAATACCGGAGCACCCCACTCGGTGAGTATCTCTGTCTTGCAAAACCCTTATCTGTCATCAACGCTTGCAATCAACCTTCAGTTCTTTCAACTCTAAAGGTGCCATCCTATACGGAGCAATCAAAATAGGTGCCGTTCCCGGAACTAACTCAATCCCAAACTCAACCTCTCTCACTAGAGGTAATCTGGGTAACTCTTCCGGGAATACATCCGGATACTCACATACCACCGCACTTTGCTTTCAAACTTTACTCCAACCTCTTGAGTATTCAACACAAAAGCAAGATAGGACTCACACCCTTTTCTCAAACATTTATCAGCCACTAAGGAAGAAATCATCACTGGTAGACTATCCGGTCCACCTGATTCAACCCGAACCACATCTCCACTCTCTCATCTCAATTCAATAAACTTACTACCACAGTTCACTAAGACACTATGTGTAGTCAACCAATCCATGCCTAGGATTAAATCAAACTCATCAAACGGCAACAACATCAGGTTTGCCGGAAAGCAATGGCTCTCAATCATAAAAGGACAATTCTTATACACCTTGTCCACTAACACATGCTTACCTAACGGGTTTGACACCTTAACCCCAAAGTCCGTAGACTCAACAGTCATACTCAAACTAGATGCCAATCTCATGCAAATATAAGAATGAGTAGACCCTGGATCTATTAAAGCAATAACAAGGGTGTCAAAGAGAGAAAAAGTACCCGTTATCACATTAGGGGAGGATGCCTCTTCATGAACGCGAATGGCATACGTCCTCGCAGGTGCCCGACCCTCCGGTCTCATAGCAGAGTCTCTAGATGCACCTCTACCACTATTCCCACCTCTCGGGTTCCTTGGAGGTCTACCCCTTGCAGACACATCACTGGATCTCATCTCTAGCTTCTCTTCCTTATCATCCCTCTCGGGGCAATTCCGGATAAAATGGTCGGGGGAACCACACTTATAACAGTTTCGACTGTTACCCCAACACTCTCCGGGGTGATATCTACCACAACTTGGACACTCCAGTTTGTTCTTTCGATTGCCCACACTTTCGATCGAAGTAGCTTGGACTCTCGAACCCAAGCGAGTATTGCCCAAGTCTTAATGCGAATAACCCACTGCTGCTGTCGTCCGAGGATTCACTTCCTTGGATCTTTTCGACTGGGCTTGGTATGACTTGCCCATCGGCCTCTTTCTAGCATCTCGGGCTTCACTCACGACCCTCCTCTTTTACTCAACTCACTCTTGGCCTTACTTGCCTCTCAACTAATACCACAAATTCTTTCAACTCCAAAATGCCCACTAGGAGTTTGATGTCCTCATTCAGCCCATATTTGAACCTCTTACACAAGATGGTCTCTGTCGACACACATTCTTGAGCGTATTTGCTAAGCCTAACAAACTCACGCTCATATTCCGCTACTGACATTCTTCATTGCTTCAACTCAAGGAATTCATTCCTTTTCCAATCTGTAAATCGTTGGCTTATATACTTTTTTTCGAACTCTTCCGAGAAAGAAGTCCCACGTCACCCGCTCTCTCCGGGACTCACGACGTCAACGTCTTCCACCAATGGTATGCCGAGTCCTCGATGAGGATACGACACACTTCAAGCTCTCTTCAGGTGTACAAGAGAGTTCCTCAAACACTCTCATCGAGTTCTCTAACTGTAACTCGCCTCTCAGTGGTCATCATCAACCTTAGCTCTAAACTCCTCACTCGTGTGTTTCTAATCTTATCTACTGAGGGGTTTCGATATCCTCACTACATCAATACCTTGAGGAGCCACAGGAAATGGCTGAGGTATAGGGGGAGGTGGAGGAGGTTGAGCGTTAGGGTTCGCTCGGACGTAATCCAAGTACCAATTACTCATCATCTGGAGAAAGGCTTCCCCTTGACCCCTAGCCTTGGGTCCACTTTGAATAGGCACGGTTCCTTGCGCAGGAGCTGGCGCATTACTAGCTACTTCATCAGCAGTCAATGGATCGAAATCCATATTCTATATAAAACAAATTTTAAAATCATCAGAAGCCACCCCACTATCATTGTACACTTATGGCATGTATAGCTAGACTCTTACACCCGCTACGGTAGTCCTAGAACTGACTAAACTATAGCTCTGATACCACTAAATGTAACACCCCTTACCCGTATTCAACGCCGAAACTGGGCACGAGGCGTTACCATATTAAAATCCTCAAGATCGCCACTTAGGCTCAACATAACCACTCTTTTTGGCCATCATAACAACCTCAATCTCGACTTACGAGACCTCACTAAAACACTCGAGGGCTCTCGAGGCCATATCGAAAACTCTTACGATCTTAAATTTTTTTCTCTTTTATACAGGGCTCACACGCCTGTGTAAGATAATGCACGCCCGTGTGTAGACACACACGCCCGTGTGGCTAACTCGTGGCCAACACTAATTAACCCACACGCCCTAGGCACACGCCCGTGTGGCTAGTCTGTGGTCTATTCTGATTTAAAATACTAACATGCAGGGGACACACGGCCAAGTCACACGCCCATGGGCTGACCGTGTGTCACACATGGCCTAGACACACGGCCGTGTGTCTATCCACATGGACAAGAACAAAGCTATATGCCAAGTTCTTTTCACCCTTCTAGCATACACAACATGCACTCATTCAACACATCCATAATCAACTCATATGAAGTACAATCTCACATATATAACTACATCTTTTCATATAATAAAGTGCCAACAACTATGGCATTATACAAAATAGATTATCCATCTAAAGGCCAACACATCATAGCCATTTACGACAAAATTCACTAACTTGTCTAGCCCCTATACATGCCATATACAAAACATTGAGTCTCATCTACCAGAGTGTGCTGATAGTGTGGGCGATCTTCCAATTGATCCTCGTATCTCGATTCAACACTTTTGCTCTATAAGACAAGGGAAAAGAAAGGGAGTAAGCTTTGAGCTTAGTAGGTTTACACATAAACAATTAAGCACCATAGTATAAGCTGAACAACAATTAGCATTATACTAACATATAATGTACAACTATGCTTACTCTTTCTATCCCTTACCACATTTCCAACACATCACGAGTCACTTACTCATAACCATTGACATGCACCCCTGCATTCAATATCACATTTACACAACTAATCCACACAGCTAATGTCTTGATGGTTTCGCACTTAGCCCACCACAATCAATAAATAAGGTAGTATCGCACTTAGCCTACCATAAAGGTAATCGTAGTGGTTTTGCACATAGCCCACTAGACAATATACCCAACGATAGCATCGCACATAGCCAGCTCATCGTCATTATGCATTAAGATGGTATCACACTTAGCCCATATTTTAGCATTATCACTACACATTCACATATCTATTTACTCAATCATTCATCCATTCACAAAATCTATCACATTCATTCCACTTGAACCACATAGGTTCTCAATCATTCTCAACCATGCTATACACTAGCTAGCACTAACAAATTATAAGTATGAATGCATTGTTTATACATAGACTTACCTCGATACTCAAAAGTATAGAAACGTGCAATTTAGTCCACCACTTTGCTCTTACCTCGGTTTCGATCCAGGCTTTGTCTTTCTTGATATATAATGATAATTCAACTCATCAATATACACATTGACTAGATTGACCCATATCTCATACTTTGGCAAAATTACCCTTTTGCCCCTAAACTTTCTCCTATTTACGCTATTGCCCCAAGGCTCGTAAAGTGATTTTTATTCAACTTTTTAGCCTTTCATGCTTAGCCAAATCACTTACTCAACTAAAGCAATCATCAATTCTCAGTACATCACACATGTATGACCAAACTCAAGATTTTTACAAACTAGTCCCTACATGCATTTTCTATAGAAACTCATTTAGCAAAAGATGTTTCTACTACATCAAGCTTTCATAATCTTCCATAAAACATCAAAATACATGCATGTCATACATGGCCACATTTTTGAACATCCATCATAGCTCATCAAATAGCTAAAAATAGCTTACTCATGCTACAAGGACTTCAAAAATACAAAGAATATCAAAAACGGGGCTTAGATGCACTTACTAGCAAGCTTGAAAACTTTTAAGAACCCTAACAATGGCTCTCTCAATTTTCGAAAGCCTTGGAGAAGAAGATGAATGAATTTTGTCTTCTTTTCTCCTATTTTAATCACTTAATTATTAAATGACCAAAATGCCCTTTTTGATAAACTTTCTATTTTAACTCATCCATGCCCAATTTTGTCCAAAAAATAGAAATTGGGAAAATTGCTATTTGAGGACCTCTAATTAATATTCTAAAGCTATTTCACACAAATAACTTCTAGAATCTCACATTTTGCAACTTTTGCAATTTAGTCCTTTTGGACAATTCAACCGCAATTTCACAAAATTGCTTCATGAAACTTTCACACTAGCATGCATACATAGCATAAACCTCAAAAACTCATTCATAAACCTCGAATTTGTGGTCTCGCACCACTATTCTGACTAGGCCCTAAATCGGGATGTTACAACCAGCCTCTACACACCATCTCCGTTCAACCCTACACTCCATGTGTGGATATAATCAACCCACCCATCCCTACACTCCAAGTAGTACCGAATGCGGCATAATACAGTAGTTTGCAGCTAAGCTACTAGTAAATCAGGCTTAAAGCCTTTCAATACACTTCCTCCGAATAACAACCCCCAACCCAATGCAATGCAACACACAATGGATGACATACTATTATGCAATTTCAGTACATATATTCAGTTCAGATATTAACATGCCCAGTACAGATATCATTCAGTCAATTTCATACATTTAGGGGTCTAAGTAGCGGTTACTGACCCTACAGTTGGTTCACAGTTGACTTGGGTGACTCGTGCAACCTTAAAAACATTTTGATAAAAATGGGCCCACACGCCAATGTGATCTGCCCGTGTGGCCCACTCGGCCCAAATTGGCCTTGGCCGTGTGATCCATTTTTAAAGTAACCCATGCTAGCTCAATACTCATATATGTTTTCACTATTTACTTATATGTTCATTCAAAGCTGTCTACTTGAGTCATTATCACTAAATTATTTATACCTTGAGCTACAAAATTCCAAATTAAGATCTGCTTCATATTTTTGAAACTAGACTCAAATAATTTTCTACCATAAAATTTCTAGAATTTATAGTTTATCAAATAAGTACAGTAAAATCTTTAAAGTTATCCCTATTCTACTGTTTGACAGCTTCGACCTTTCCTTAGTAAAAATTATTTATCTCTTAGTATGGAATTTAGATGATGTTTCCGTTTGTTTCTCTTGAAAATAGACTCATTAAGTATTTAAAAATATAAATTTAAGCCCCTAATTATTTTTTTACAATTTTTGATGATTTTCCAAAGTCAGAACAAGGGAACCCGAAATCATTTTGACCTTGTCTCACAAAATTTATTATATCTCATGGTTTACAATTCCATTGCTTACACTGTTTCTTCCAAGAAAAACTAGACTAAATAAAATTTAATTTCATATTTTATTCAACCTCTAACTCAATTTGCACTATTTTTTTTTTATTTTTCAAAGTTAGACTACTACTGCTGTCCAAAACTGTTTTAGTGCAAAATGTTGATTTCCTAGTTTTTAACACCCTTATTTCCTTTCTCTACAATTTTTCGCATCATTTTCTCTTATTTCTCTTATTTCTCGACAACAAGCAATTTCGGCTTTTCGCGGAATCCCATTTTCTGCATTTCGGGTACACACCTGTTATCGTTTTGATGCCTAATCACTCCCGAGTACTTCATGGCCTAAAATCAAGATACTCAACATCAATTTAACGGATTTACAAGCGAATTGACAACCAAGAACGAATAGAAACCCAACTTACTGCCAACGATAACCCTCCGTTTAACTATTATTAAGACGAGAACACTGAATTCACCAGTCCGAGCCTCCCCCTACACCCAAATCGCAGAGAAAAAACATTACCAATCTGAGCAAAAAAAATAATACCTTTGCCTGCGTAGGGATTCAAACACAAGACCTCCACCATAATAACCCACCACTTAACCACCAGACCAGCAGGCCCATTCTGATGTAATTTTCCCAACATTTAAACTTAAGCCCTTTGCACAAGGTTAAGGATTTATTTATAAAAATACCAAAATTTTCCCAAGTAAGGCTTGAACTTGGGACCTCTCACACACACCCAGAACACATAACCACTGAAGCAGATAGACATTGTGTGTCACACATGCACGAAATCAAAAATTAAAATTTTGGGGCGTTACACCTTACCTCTGACAATTACAATCAAGCTTATGACAGTACAATCTGACAATAAACAATGCATAAGAGCAAAAGATGATTACACGAATGCAGGCGAAAAGAAAAATACAAAGAAAAAGAAAACAGTAAAAAGAAACAGGGGAAGAAGGAAAGAAAACGTAAAAAATAACTACCACACTACACAAAATATATCCTCATCGTTTACGTAGATACTCGAACACAAGACCAAAGGCAATACAGAAGCTTAACCATCAAACCAGCAGGCTCATTCTTGACACAGATTTAAACGAAATTTAATTTAAGTCAAAAATTTTAGAGTAAGGGTTGAATCAAAAGAATAACAAAAATTTCTAAAAGCAGAACTTGAACCACTGATCCCAAACACACATAAACAGAACACTTAGCCACTAAAGCAAATTCATAACTATTGACAGAATCTGTAACACCCCTAACCCGTATCCGGCACCGGATTAGGGTTAAAGGCATTACCGGACAGATCAGAATCTTTTACAGACATTTCATATTACAAATCATCAATCACAATCAAAGTGTCCCTTTTTATAGGTCACCATAACCTCATTAAATCACTAAGGCATAAATTTATCCATAAGTTTACCATTCATAAGGCTATTTCATTGCCATCAAGCCATACCAAAACATGCACCAAATATCATATTCACTCATGCACATTACCAACATTTAACTAGCCAAATCACATGGCTATTTACATCTCAAACATATACCAAATCACTAGCCTATACATGCCATACTTAGTATATACATTTCCAAAAGGTACCAAAATGAGTTTGAGTAGTGTGATGACAATCCTTGACGGTTCCCGAGCCTTCAGTAGCTTTGATGATCTATAAAACAGAGCAAACACACACAGAGTAAGTGAAAAACCGAAATAGTAACATATTTTAAGCCCACATTTAGTATGCTTTTGGATGAATTATCCCTTATTTTATGTAATTTGGTGCTCTTAATCCTTTCTTTTCATGATATATACTCCGAAAAGCACCAGGGGATGAAAAAAATGCAAAACGGGCTTAAAACGGGACAAATGGGCCAAAGCATGAAATCAACACGGCCTGGACCAAAGATAACACGGCCGTGCCTCACTGATCATCTAGAACACGATCTTCCCTCAATTCACACGGCCGTGCTTCATTAAAGAAGTCCAAACACAGCCTGTCCACGATTTACATAGGCGTGTGCCATGGCCGTGCCTCTGCTGTGGAAAAGAGTAATTTCATTCGGGAAAAGATACTTAGGGAGAAAGAAACGTATTTCAAAAGCCTATCAATACACCCTAAGTATGACCTGAAAGGGGGAGTCCAAAGCTATCGTCTAGGGGCGTCGTGCTAGGCCAGAGAAGGCAGATTTGTGGGGATTCACTCAGGGATAGCCAGTTGATCCATCTCAAGAAGCCGGAGTTATACTCAAGACGAAGGATCTCCTCTTCAATTCCTTCAGGGGGTTTTAGGGATTTCTTATGTTTTGTTTTATCTTTTCTCTAGAGATGTTTTCCTTTATTGTTATGAACTAAACCCTTCGGATACCCGAAGGGGATGAAACCTATGACGAATCTTGTTATTTGATTATTTGAATTATATGATAAATACTTAGTTTATTCTTAATTATGTGAGCTTAATCCAAATTTAATGTGCTTAGGTGGAGGAGGAATAGACCCTGCCTAAGAGTAGATCCAACATAATTAAGCGGAATTGATCGCACACCTAGAGATAGGGTGACGAGATTTTGTCGGATTAGGGTGAAACCTAATATGGGAGTCCACAGATCGATTTACTGCTATTCTAGGGGGTTATTATAAGAGAACGAGAGTTCCACTAATTAACCTAGGGTTAGACGTTATTCGCCTCAAGAGAGGGTTTAATATACGTTAGGGAGTCTTACAGATCAAACTAAGTAAATAAAATCATATGGTTCAGTTATAGATAACAAGTGAAGTCTAGGTGGATTCTTCCTAGGGTATCGTCGAAATCAACTGAGTTTTTCCAAAGTTATTTTCTAAATTCATTCTTCTTTGTCTTAGAGTCTTTAGTTTAGTAGTTAATTAATTTAGATTAATAAACAAACCTCACTTATTTTAGGCTAAATAATAAAAAGAAAGTTAGTATTAGTACTTTTAGTTCCTTTGGGTTCGATAATCCGGTCTTGCCTAAACTATACTACTGTTCGATAGGTGCACTTGCCTTTAATCGTTGTCAGAGTTATTTTCCAGGTTCGATCATTCTTTTATAAATTTTAAAACTCTGATTTACAGCGATCAAGTTTTTGGCGTCGTTTCCGGGGAACTAAAATATTAAGAAAACTCTATTTTTATTACTTTAGCCATTATTTTTATTTTTCGCAATTTATTTTTATTTTTAGTTTTAATTTTGAATTTGCTAAACTTTCTTTCTTTCTTTTCCTAGCAGGTACCTCTAGTTTATGACTAGAAGGAACCCGATAGGACCTTTAGAATACGACAGTGATATTGAAGCTACCGCTCGAAGAAATCGTAGAAATTAGGCGAGCCCTAAATTACCAAGGAGAGCGAGAAGACAGATCCAATCCTACTTTGAGGGATGGACGAAAATAATCTTCCACCACAAGATGTGGGAGAAAATAATGCTCCTCGTACTATGTTTGATTATGCTAAACCACATTTAACAGAGCCGAATCTAGTATTGTTAGGCTGCTATAGTTTGCTAATAATTTTGAATTAAAGCCTAACACTATACAAATGATTCAACAGTTTGTTCAATTTGATGGTTTACAGGACGAAGATCCAAACGCTCATATAGCTAATTTTTTAGAGTTCTGTGATACCTTCAAAATAAATGGCGTTTCTAATGATGCCATACGTCTTCGGTTATTTCCCTTTTCATTAAAGAATAAAGCTAAACAGTGGTTAAACTCGTTACCACGAGGGTCAATCACTACATGGGAACAAATGACCGAAATTTTTTTATTAAAGTATTTCCCACCGGCCAAAACGGCCAAATTACGTAATGATATCTCTTCTTTTTTACAGATGGATTTAGAGACATTATACGATGCATGGGAGAGATATAAGGATCTCTTGAGAAGGTGTCCGCACCATGGTTTACCTTTGTGGCTCCAAGTCTAAACTTTTTATAACAGTGTGAATCCTTCAACGAGGCAATTAATTGATTCAGCTGCCGGTGGAACTTTGAACAACAGAACTCCTGAGGCAGCCTAAGAATTTATAGAAGAGATGTCGCTGAATAACTATCAGTGGCAAGTTACAAGAACAAGTCTAACAAAAACAGCCGGAGTTTACAACCTCGACGCAGTAACCATGCTATCAAATTAGGTAGAGTTGATGAATAAGAAGATTGATAGTTTGTGTTCTTCGCAGTACATCCAAATCATGCAAAGCGATGCAAGTGGAACTGTGGTGAATCCACAGTACCCACCCTACCAACCTAGCACGAGAGAGCGAACAGATGAACTATATAGGTAACAATTTCGATCTAATAATAACCCATATAGTAATAATTATAATCCAGGTTGGAGGAACCACCCAAATTTTTCGTGGGGAGGACAAGGAAATCAAGGAAATCAAAGACAACAACCTCCTCAAAATTTCCAAAATCAGCCCTATCCATAGGAAAAGAACCCAAATCTTGAAGAAACGTTGAACAAATTCATAGCATCCACAGAAGCCTGTTTCTGAAAAACTAAAGCAACACTCGAAACCCAACAAACATCGATCAAAACGATCGAGAACCAAGTTGGAGGACTTACAAAGGCAATTGGGGAAATTACCCAGTCAGTCAGAGATATTGCAAAGCTATTATCTGAACGACCGCAAGGGCGTCTATCGAGTAATACTTAAATTAATCCAAAGGAGCAAATCCAAGCCATAACAGCTCTAGAAAGCAAAAAAATAGACGAACCCAGTCCAACACAAGGAAACGAGGTAGAAAAAGGTAAAGTTGAGGTAACACAAGACAAGCCAAAACCGGTAATCAAGGAGTACCAACCTCGCGTACCTTACCCTGAGGCATTAAGAAGAGACGACACAGAAGAATAGTTCAGTAAGTTTCTTAAACTCTTAAAGAAATTACATATTAACTTACCATTACTAGAAGCTCTTTCGCAGATGCCAGATTCTAGGAATTTTTTAAAAGAGCTTCTGACAAACAAACGGAAGTTAGACGAGTCGTCACATGTGGAACTTGATGCAAAGTGCTCAGCAATTCTCCAAAATAGACTACCACAAAAGCTAAAAGATCCAGGGAGTTTTAAAATTCCATGTTTAATTGGTAGACTAACTGTTGATAATGCGTTAGCTGATTTAGGGGCAAGCATAAATGTCATGCCTTATAAATTGTTTAAACAATTAGGTCTAGGGAAACCCAAATAAACTAGGATGAGCATATAATTAGCTGATAAAACTTTTAGAATTCCTAGGGGTATTATCGAAGATGTTCTTGTAAAAATTGACAGATTCGTTTTCCCAGTAGATTTTGTTGTCTTAGACATGGATGAGGATAATTCGATCCCCTAATTTTAGGAAGACCCTTTTTAGCAACTCGCCAGGACTAAAATTGATGTTGATGCGGGAGAACTCATACTTTGTGTAGGTAATGAGACAATCACCATCAAGGCTCTCGACTCGGCTAGAACATCGAGTAATCAAGGTGAGAACGTAAATTCTCTGATAACCATTCTGGTTAACCCTTATTTTCAGAAGCACCACCAAAGAATACAAGCTCAACCCGATCCTAAACCCCATGCCAACAAAGAAATAACTCATGAAGATCGAGGGATTCAGTTCGATGATCTATACGAGTGAAAGACACACTTCAAGGAGAAATTAGGGATACACGACGAGGAACCGGAACCACACAGGATAAAACCGAAGGAGCCCCCAAAAGAGCTAATAAGAACAACAAACCACTTCAAAATAGGGGACCAGGTACTATTAGATCAGGTAGATCCTCAAATATCTCCTCCGGACCCTAGCACAAACAAAGAAATATCTTTTAGGGTAACCAGTGTTTTCCCACACGGAACAGTCGAGGTAAGTAATCCTATTTTTGGTACTTTCACTATAAACACATCTCGACTTAAATTTTTTCACGAAGACGCAAATGATAGCATGAGGAAGGACTTCCAACTCCTCAAACCACCCTGACAATGCAAATGAAAGGAGAGTCTAGCTTAAGACTATAAACTAGCACTTCTCGGGAGGCAACCCGAGCAGTAACATAATTTATTCTCACATTTTGCTTTAAATTTATTTTTCGTTTCTTTCTAAACACTTAGTTATAAACTAACAAGTGGTGCAGAATTCCAGGACACACGGCCTTACACACGGCCATTGCCGTGGCTGTGTGGACCATAAGAATCCTCGTACTAACATAGCAGAGGCCGTGCGAATCAATTCCATCCACCTTTCGACGTCATGGATCCAACCACTACACCACGGGAACCTACAAAGGGGCATGCCCGTGCCCCATAACCGTGTAAAGCTACTGACTTTCCAACCATGGGAAGAACACGCCCATGCCTTACGACCGTTCGAAGCTACTGATTTACCACTACGAGCAGAACACGCCCGTGCCTTCCAACCGTGGTCAACTCGAAAACAAACGTAGAGAATCAACACACCCTGCGACACGGCCGTACGATGCGGCCGTGTGAATTGACACACCCTCAACCAACGGGCGTGGTAAATTGCAAGACTTGAGATTCTATTTAAATACCATGCCCCTCTCCTTTCTCTCCTTACCTACTCTTCTTCTTCTTCCTTCCTTTCTTTTCTCCCTTTTGTTTCTTTTTCCTTTTCCTAATAAATCCTTAGACTCTTGAGCTACAACAAAATCATATCCATGGCAAAGAAGCATAAAAGGCCAATCTCCTCAAAGGATACCGATTCACCTGAGTTCATGCCGGCAGCTTCATCCAAACAACAAGCCAAGGGTCTTTGAGACCAATTGTCTGTTCTTTTATTTTTATCTTCTCCTTTATTTTCTTTATCTTTACTTCTCTTCTAGTTAATTTAGTTTATTTTGTTTTATTTTCTTGTTTTTAGGTTCTTAAGGCTGCTTGGGAATCACGCCACCACCACCCCCATAACCTCAGCCTTAGAAATCACACCCAACAATAAGGACCTCCCAGTCCATTCATCTTTTCTTTTAATTTTAGTTTTCTTCTTAGTCTCCTTATCTTTATCTTTCTTGTCTTTAATTACATTATTAGTATAGTTTTAATATTACTCTAGATGTCCTGGCTAACTCTCCACGAGCCTCCCAATTTCTTCATCTAGCGCAGTTCGTCATCCAAACAAATTTCCATCACCACCACTAAAGGCACAATCTCTCTCAAGAAATCATCCAGAAAATTCAGAAGTTTTCACTTATCCCCATATCTGATGATTTTATTACAAGGTTATTATATATTTTTGTACATTGAGGGCAATGTACATCTCAAGTGTGGGGGGGTGAACAACCTAAAAAGATACCTAACTCAAAGCCTGAATTTAGCCTTTTCTTAAAGTAAATTACCCATATTACTAATTAGGATGGAATTTCTGATGATTTATGATTTTTATTGATTTGTTTTAGATTAAGTCACTGATAATTGTGAATTGATAATTAAATTCTAAGAATACTAGAGAATCAAGCATGATAAGTCTATTTTTCAGAAATTAAAAATTTGCTAGGTTGTCAAACGAGTTTAAAATATTATCTTGAATTTGAAATTTACTGAGGTTGACATCAAAATACCCATAAATTTTGTGAGTTTTTGAGCCTTATAGAGCATAAATTCTTTTTCTTGCTCACTTTATTGATTATGAGTATGTCAACATTGATCTGTTATTCTAGAACTTGCATCGATTATACATGTCGAGACCACATTTTTTTGATTTGATATACAGAGATGATAAAGGCACCTAGGATTTAACCCACTTACTCCACTAAAAACCCACCTTCACAATTAACCCCTAGTGAACCCCGTTTAATCCTAACAACCCATTTATTGACTCACCCACTAATATTAACCCAGAACCCCTTTGTTATCACCATTCCTTTTGATTACCCTTATATCGAGATTTGATTTGATTAATAGCCTAACTATGTTTTTATTTTAGTAATTTATCTTTTATTATGTATTTATGATTGTTCTTATAAAAAAACGAAGTTTATTCATTATTAGTTATGTGATTAAATAAGCTTATACATTTAGTCCAAATATCGAAGAAGAAGCTTGTATTATTAAGTACTATTAGTTTTCAATTGATGTAACTATTATTAGTTCATTAGTTCTTCGTTAGGTAATTTGTCGATTCAATCTTGATTCTAACCCTCTAATCAGCCTTACTCCACACCTTAACCCTAGCCCCGTTACAACCCTAACAAAGACCTTTTGATTTGTGTTTCATCTCATATTTCAGTGGTGGAGATTTGATTTTCATGCAAGCCTATGGGATTAACTCTTCATGTTTGACTTTTGAGTGCCTAAATTTTGAACCTTAAACACTTTGAGTGATTTGAGTGAATCTTTTGTGAGGATGTCAATCCTTGTCGATTTCGAATCAGAGGTAATTATTTAGATGAAGGGAAACACCTATGTTTTGTGCTACAGAATCTATGACTTATAATGTTTGAATTTTTAGGACTCTTTGAGTTAAATTATCCATGTATAAATTATCCCTGAATTAGGATGAAACACTATCAATGACTATTATGAATTATAGGAAGTTCGTTTTAATTGTAAGTTGAGAATTTTGCTTGAGGACAAGCAAAAGCTTAAGTGTGGGGGTATTTGATAAACCGAAATAGTAACATATTTTAGGCCCACATTTAGTATGCTTTTGGATGAATTATCCCTTATTTTATGTAATTTGGTGCTCTTAATCCTTTCTTTTCATGATATATACTCAGGAAAGCACCAGGGGCTGAAAAGAACACAAAACGGGCTTAAAACGAGACAAATGGGCCAAAGCATGAAATCGAACGGCCTAGAGATAACACGGCCGTGCCTCACTGATCATCTAGAACACGGTCTTCCCTCGATTCACACGGCCGTGCTTCATTAAAGAAGTCCGAACACGGCCTGTCCACTATTTACACAGGTGTGTGCCATGGTCGTGCCTCTGCCGTGGAAAAGAGCAATTTCATTCGGGAAAGGATACTTAGGGAGAAAGAAACGTACTTCAAAAGCCTATAAATACACCCTAAGTATGACCTGAAAGGGGAAGCCCAAATCTATCATCTAGGGGCGTCGTGCTAGGCTAGAGAAGGCAGATTTGTGGGGATTCACTCAGGGATAGCCAGTTGATCCACCTCAAGAAGCCAGAGTTATACTCAAGACGGAGGATCTCCTCTTCAATTCCTTTAGAGGGTTTTAGGGATTTCTTATGTTTTGTTTTATCTTTTCTCTTGAGATGTTTTCCTTTATTGTTATGAACTAAACCCTTCGGATACAGAAGAGATGAAACTATGATGAATCTTGTTATTTGATTATTTGAATTATATGATAAATACTTAGTTTGTTCTTAATTATGTGAGCTTAATCCAAATTTAATGTGCTTAGGTAGAGGAGGAATAGACCCTGCCTAAGAGTAGATCCAACATAATTAAGCGGAGTTGATCGCACGCCTAGAGATAGGGTGACGAGATTTTGCCGAATTAGGGTGAAACCTAATATGGGAGTCCACAGATCGATTTACTACTATTCTAGGGGGTTATTATAAGAGAACGAGAGTTCCACTAATTAGCCTAGGGTTAGACGTTATTCACCTCGAGAGAGGGTTTAATATACGTTAGGGAGTCTTACGGATCAAACTAAGTAAATAAAATCATATGGTTCAGTGATAGATAACAAGTGAAGTCTAGGTGGATTCTTCCTAGGGTATCGTCGAAATCAACTGAGTTTTTCCAAAGTTATTTTCTAAATTCATTCTTCTTTGTCTTAGAGTCTTTAGTTTAGTAGTTAATTAATTTATATTAATAAACAAACTTCACTTATTTTAGGCTAAATAATAAAAAGAAAGTTAGTATTAGTACTTTTAGTTCCTTTGGGTTCGATAATCCGGTCTTGCCTAAACTATACTACTGTTCGATAGGTGCACTTGCCTTTAATCGTTGTCAGAGTTAGTTTCCAGGTTCGATCATTCTTTTATAAATTTTAAAACTCTGATTTACAGCGATCAGTAAGCTTTCAAAAGCTTAGTAAGCCATAAACAAATAAATTTAGCATAAAATGCATATAACCAATTTGATACAATAACATCATTGATTCTCATAACAAAATCATCACATATATTCTTTGGCTCATTTGCTTAGCCATAACTTACCATATTCTTCAACTCAAATATCATATATACACATGGCTCATTCAAGCATATCTTCACATATAATCTCATCATTTCCATATACATAATCATCTTAGTAAGTTCATATAGATACTTACCTTTCATACACACTTAGTGTACATATCAAATGTACCTGAAACGGATATATAAATTACCTAGTCGTTCGTATCTCGGATTTGCCCGTCGAACCATTCGGAACTAAATAGGATACTCAGAATGCTCGGAATAGTCGTACAATGCCAATGTCCCAGACGTGGTCTTACATGTAACCAAATATCGATGCCACTGTCCCAGACAGGGTCTTACACGAATCAATACGATGCCAATGTCCCAGACATGGTCTTACACGTAACTCTTATATCGTAGCTAACGTCCCAGATGTGGTCTTACACGAAATCTCGAATCAAAGACAACGTGGCAGACGTGGTCTTACATGATATCACAGAACGGACACCTATGTCATGAAATATACTATCCTATCTATTCCTAGGTTCAAACGGGACTTCTCAGATGTGAACACTATGTCGATCTTATCTCGGAATCCATGTATACAACATCTCATAAGCATTCATCATTGTCAATAGTCATATGAACGTACATAATTCAATACAAATACATTTATTTGTATATAGACTTACCTCGGATTCGGATTTTCGTTCGGACTAGGTTATTCGACTACTTTTGACTTCCCATGATCTAAGTCCATTTTCCTTGGTTCTTGATCTTAATTTTGCTTGTGTATGGCCGAAACCTAGCTTGGCTTATTCCTTTCTTTTCTTTGCTAATTTTCGGCTAAAATAAGATGATAACCATCACCTTTCAATTCTTTCTTTTATTTATTACCATGATATTTACCTAATTACAAAATTATCCTTATAATAAAACATATATAACATATATATAGAAGGCCATCAATGTCTTCTAACCATCCACTAACTAATTAGTGGTCTAATTGCCTCATAAGGCCTCCATATTTAAAAGCCACTACACATAGGTGCTTTAACAAATAGCTTGCAAATATTGCATTTAATGCAATTTAATCCTTTTCTCAATTTAAACACACAAATGATCAAATTAACTTACGGAACCTTAACACATGATTAAACACATACTAAAGGCACTGAAAATAATATTAAAATATTATTTTAACTCAGAATTGTGGTCCCAAAACCACTGTTTCGACTAGGGTCTAAACCGGACTGTTACAATTCTCCCCCTTTAGGGATTTTCGTCCCCAAAAATCTTACCGTTAAACAGATTCGGATATTGCTGTCTCATTGATTCTTCAGGCTCCCACGTGGCCTCTTCAACTCCGTGTCGATGCCACAACACTTTCACTAACATAATTTTCTTATTTCTCAACTCTTTCACTTCACGAGCTAAGATATGAATCGACTCTTCTTCGTAAGTCATATTAGATCAGATTTCAATTTCAGACGGAGCAATCACATGTGATGGATTAGATCGGTATCTACGAAGCATCGATACATGAAATACATTATGTATCCTTTCTAACTCAGGTGGCAACAACAATTTGTATGCAACTTGTCCAACACGCTCAATGATCTCATAAGGTCCGATGAACCTCGGACTTAACTTGCCTTTACGTCCAAATCGAAGTACTTTCTTCCACGGAGACACTTTCAAGAACACTTTGTCACCGATCTCAAATTCAATATCCTTTCGTTTCAAATCTACATAAGATTTCTGACGATCGGACGCTGCTTTCAAACTATTACGGATCACTTTCACTTTCTGTTCAGTGTCTTTTATCAGATCAACCCCGTGTATCTTATTTTCACTGAGCTCGGTCCAATACAGAGGTGTACGACATTTGTGTCCGTACAAAGCTTCATAAGGTGCCATTTTAATGCTTGACTGAAAACTATTGTTATATGCAAATTCAATCACTGGTAAGTATTGTTCCCACGTACCATCAAATTAGAGGATGCAGCATCTCAACATATCCTCAAGAATCTGAATGATCCATTCAGACTGACTATCCGTTTGCGGATGAAAAGTTGTACTGAAATGCAATTTCATGCCCAAAGCTTCTTGCAATTTCTTCCAGAATCGTGAAGTAAACCTCAGATCTCTGTCAGACACGATAGACAATGGCACTCCATGCAATCTCACTATATCAGAAATGTAAAGCTCAGCTAACTTATCAAGTGAGTAATCGGATCGTACAGGAATAAAATGGGCAGATTTCGTCAAACGATCAACTACGACCCAAATCGCATCTTTATTTCTCGGAGTCAAAGGCAAACTAGAAACAAAGTCCATCGTCACTCTATCCCATTTCCACTCGGGAATCAAAATCGGTTGTAATAATCCAGATGGAACCTGATGTTCAGCCTGAACTTGCAAACAGATTAAACATTTCAACACAAAGTCAGATATGTCTCGTTTCATACCAGACCACCAATAATGTTACTTCAGATCATTATACATCTTTGTACTGCCCGGATGAACAGATAGACGACTGTTATGTGCTTCATTTAATATTAATTGAATCAACTCTAAGTTTCTTGGAACACAAATTTGATCTCGAAATCTCAAGAAATCATCATCATCAACTCGAAATTCAGAATCAGAATTCAAATCACACTGAGCTTGTTTTGCTAACAATTCATTATCAACTTTTTGAGCACCACAGATTTGTTGTATAAACAACGGTTTTGTTTTCAATTTAGCTATCACTGAACTATCATCAGACAGATCTAATTGAGCATTCATAGCATATAATGCAAACAATTATTTCTAACTGAATGCATTAGCTACGACATTTGCTTTACCCGGATGATAATCTATCACAAGCTCATAGTCTTTCAATAGTTCTGGCCACCTTCTCTGTCGCAGATTTAAATCTTTCTGAGTCAAAAAATATTTCAAACTCTTGTGATCTGAAAACACGTGACATTTCTCACCAAACAGATAATGACGCCAAATCTTTAATGCAAACACAATCGCAGCTAATTCAAGATCGTTTGTCAGATAATTCTTTTCATGCGGCTTTTGTTGTCTCGAGGCATAGGCTATAACTTTGCCTTCTTGCATCAGTACACATCCCAGACCATTTAACGAAGCATTGTAATAGCCCATTTTTCCCGGGCTTAGAATAAAAAAACCCAAAAAATAATAAAAAATAAATACCAAAAATGTCCCTTTTACAGTCCTTTTACAAAGCCCAATAAATTAAACAACCCCAAAATCGTTACACCCTGGCCCGCTACATTAAGCCCAACACCTAAACTGCCTACCCAGTTCCAGTAACCCAAACCAGACCCAATACCCTAACTACCCAGACCCAAAACAATCGTGGCCCAAAAAGGCCCAATGCTTAAACAGTCTTCAGTGGCCTAGGGTTTCTGGGAAACCCTAGGCGCCGCAAGCAAGAGTCCAGCGCAAGCGCCGCAGCCACCAGCCCTCGTCAAGCCACGATTCGCGTGAGTAACGCCCCTATCACCGCCATTCACTTCGCCTTCGACCTGTACAGAAAAGGCAAACCGCAGCAAAAATGGCAAAACAGTAGCAAATTCTTTTTTTTTTCAAGGCTATAAAAGCCTGATTATTTTGTAACAAAGGACACGGATACAAACAGAGAAAATAGGCAAAAATATCCACAATATATACAGATTTAGAGAATACAAAAAGAAAAAACCGAAGGTGGTTTTCGAGATATTCGTTTTTTTATTTTTATTTTTTCCTTCTAATTTATGCAGACAAATATCATCAACAAAAGAGAGCAGTTTAAGAATAAAAAAAAATGAAACTTTTACCTTAAGACCGTCGTGTACGACGGCGCGTGTGGTGGTGCTCGGTGGTTGGTCGGATCGGAGTCCAAGCCAAAGGCCAATGGACCGAGAGAATTTTAAAAAGGGGCTTAGGAGTTTTTTTTTTTGGAACGGCTTAAAATGATTTTAAAAAAAAAACAAAATTTAGCTTTTATAAAGCCACCATACGATGCCGTTTTAAGATTGGCTATTAACTTACAAAAATGACATCGTTTTACAACCAGATTCGCGTGTTGACCCGATATCAAGGGAAGGATCCGCGTTTTTTTATTAAATGGTCTAATTGCTTTATAGGCCCTTCCGCATTTTTGCAAAATTTCAATTATGTCCAATAGCATTTTTCCTTATTTTCAATTTAGCCCAAAAACTTATACTTTGCTTCAATTTAGCACCTCGGACTGCTTTAAGGGCTAAAATCAGAACGACATCGTTTTGGGAAGGAGGCATAATTGCCTAATGAGTCCCTGCAGTGCGACGCACGTTTTAATTTAATCCTCTTATACTTATTTTATTTGCTATTTAATCCTTCTTTTTTTTGTTTTATTCTAATACTATATTCAATTATTTTATCATATTAAAATATTATATTACTCTTATTAATCGTATATTAATTTATTAAACTTGTATATATTTTTATTATATATTATCCTTATGTATTTTAAATTATTTTTATTTATTATTTTTATTACATATTATTTTTAGACTTATATATATATTAGTTATTATATTATATAAATTTTTTATATTATATAGTATTATATCTTATATTATTTCTTTAAAAATTATTTTATCTAAAATTATTTATATTGTATAATATATTATTCATTCTTAAAAATGTTGTTTTATATGTATTTGATTATTATAAATATGTTTTTATTATAAATTACTTATTTATTTTAAAATGTATTTTATTTACTTTCTTAATATATATATTTTATTTTTAGCATTTATTTATTACTTGGTATATGTCATTGTATGAAAATTTTCAACCTGCATTAAATGTGTTCATATTTATTTTGTAGTTTTTTATTTTATTTTATTATTTATTGTTATTATATTTGTTTATACTTCATCATGTAGTTACAATTGCTTTAGTGTAGGTTTTATTATTTGTCGTATTTTGTATTATTATTTCTTTTATTGCCTATATTAAATGTTAGTATATTATGATTTCTTTTGATGTTTGATACTGTATTAATATGATAGTTTCATAAGATCATCGTTTTAAAATAAAATCCATTTTGCAAAATTACTATATTTTACCTAAAGGTTTTAAAATAAGGCAATGTTTAGTATTCAGAAATTCGGGAAATAGTGCCCTAACCTGCTGGGTTTCGATTTTTCGTTTGACTAAATAACTAAATACCCTTTTAATAAAATTTCGTAAATTATGAGATGATTTTAGTTACGAGGGTTTAAAAATATCGTGTCCTAACGTGCTGGATGTGATGTTTGTATTCTTTCGGAATAAAGAAATCTCAAGTTTTAAATCAAATTGTTTAGTTTTTTAGTCATATTTTAAATGTTTATTAAATTTCAAACATTTGGACATGATTCTACCGATTAGGTACCAATTTTTGGGCGTTATGAGGGTGCTAACCCTTCCTTATACGTAACCGACTCCCGAACCCATTTTTTTGTTTTTCGTGGACCAAAAATCAGATGTTTTAAAATAAAACGTTTTACAAGGTGATCCAATCACACCTAAGAAAAAAGGGATTGGTGGCGACTCCCATTTTCATTTTTAAAAGTCGATTCCCCGTTTTTAAATCAAATTTTAAAATGGTTTCGACAGCTTGGCGACTCCGCTGGGGACATGTAAGAGAGTCAAGTCGTAAAATCGATAATTTCATGTCCTTTTGTTCGAATTTAAAATTCTGATTTTAAAAAATATGATCTTTTTATTGTATGTGATTTTAAAATATATCTCTTTGCATGGCACTGCATGACCGCCGTGGTCACACCCTTAAGTGGGAGCGAGAAGCTACGCCTTCGTGAGGTTTTCACCTTCGCATGGGCTAGTGGACTGCTTCTGGAATACATTTGTACCTATGTCTTCGTGAAGTTTTCACTTCCGCATGGCCATAGGGAAATGTATTCCCCTGAACTGAACTCGGTCCGTATGAGCCTATAATGGGTGAAGATCGAGGAATCTGCTGGTTCAGGTACCTCAACTTTAGAACTAAACCGCATATAGTAAACCCTAAGAACCCACCTTAGGTAGAGCTATGCCAAACTTTAGTAGATACCCAGATAGGTGTACGTTTATTTCACTTGCTTTATATTTTATTCTGCAGTACTAACTCGTTGTGTTTCATTTTTGTGCATGTCATTTCATATTTTTAGAGGTATCGATTCACGGTCAGTTTCTAAGTTAGAAAGCTGGTTATGGAGAACGAGTTCCTTGATAAAGTGGGAGACAATGCAGTTGTTCGCACATGGTCAGAGCAAACGCAATCGGAGAAAGGAAATAGCTTAGTTGATGGGTATGTATCTGAACTATGGGATTTTACTCGTATTAGTATTATACAGAATGAGTTCCAGGAGTTGAAAGAGATATGGACCCAGTGGGACGATGAGTCAAAGCAGATGTTCTATCGTAATTATGGTGATCTACCCTACTTACTCAACATCAAGTTAGATAATCATCTATTCTGGGCTATGACTCAATTTTGGAACTCTGCTTATAGCTGTTTCACTTTCAGGGAAGTAGATTTAGTGCCCACGCTGGAGGAATATATGACCTTGCTTCGTTGTTCGAGGTTCCAAGTCGACAAAGCTTATTTTAGGGATGCCAATGTTACAACTTTTGTGAAGAAGTTGATGAGTATCACAGGGATGAGTGAACAGTGGGTTACAGCTAGAATCTAAGAGAAAGGTGAAGGTAAATGCATACCTTGGGTGAGTTTGAGAGACCTGATCCTAGTACATCCAGATAAAAAGAAGGGGATCGACGTTTTTGCCTTATGTATTTATGGTTTGGTGATCTTCCCCAAAGCTCTAAGACATATAGATGAAGCGATTCTCGATTTATTCGATCGACTCAAAGAAAGGGGTCACACACACTGCGATATTAGTCGAGACGTTCAGATCTTTAAATGCATGTCGGAGAGCTAGTGAAGGTAGATTCATTGGATGCGCACAGTTATTAATGGTTTGGTTTCACAGTCATTTTTGGAAGGTTGACAGGGTTCCTTACCGAGTGTTCTCTTAAGGTTATTCTCCCTTAAAGGAGGCCACAGCTACAACAAGGAGAGACGATCTATCAGAGGAAAGGTGGATGGAAATTATTCAAAACCTCCGAGAGGAAGATGTTGAGTGGAAAGCCCCTTGGTTGGTCCCCGACGAAGTCCTTTATCGGTGTGGAAGTTTTGATTGGGTACCTCTGCCTGGAATCTGGGGAGCTGTTGGATATGCACCGTTGCTTGTATTAAGGCAATATAAAGTAAGACAGTTCATACCGGCAACACAGGGGTTAGCTCAAAGTGAGTTCTCATATAAGGGGGACAATTATAAGAAGAGGATTCGAGAGATTTTTGAGGCTTGGAAGCAGGCTCGGCGTATGAAGATATTGACTGGAGGGCCGATGACAACCCCGGAATATAAGGAGTGGTCGAGCAAAAGGATCAATGATAACATCCCTGGGCCAAGTTTGGAGGGTGCTCGATCGATGAAGGAGTATTTACAAGTGGTCCCATCAGAGTTAGAGATTATAAAGCAAGACTTCAAAAGGCAAAGTTCAGAGCTCGGAAAGAAGATAGAGAAGCTAGAAGAAGAAAAGATGTACTTGAGGCTAGATGTGGATATTCAAAAATCAGAAGCCGAAAAAGTAAGAAAGGAGAAAAGGAAGATTGAGGAAGATCGAGATAGCTTGATGACTGAATATAAGAAGTTGCGTCTATCGATGAAGAATGCCAGATTAGGGAAGACTTCGGAACAGTGGCAACAGGAGGTCCAGGAGGAAAAGGCCAAAGCTGACTATTAGAAGAGGAAATTTCAAGAAATGCAAGCGCAAAATGAGGCCCTAGATAAGAGTTTGTCAGAAAGTCGAAATGAAAAAGAAGAATTAAAAACTAGAGTGGCTGAACTGGGACGGTCTCTCCATCACCATAGAAGCCGTAATTCCACGGTCGAGTTAAAGTCAAGCATGAACAAGATCGAGGAAATGAAGGGTAAGATTGAAGAGTTAGAATCAGTATTGCACAATTGTGAACTTCGGATTGAGCTTCTTGAAACAAGAGAAGGGCGTTGGAAGGAAGAGCTTCAACATTCTCATGATCAAGTTAGGAGTCCGGATTACCTCATGGGTGAAGCAATAGTTCAGATTCGAGAGGTAGCTGATCATCTACAGACTTTGGCAGCACAGGCTGATACGTTGAGCATGAAGTATGAGCTACAGTCCGATCGTAGTCAAGAGCTAGCTTCATTGCTTGGGAAAATCAAAACTTTAGGACTTAGGGCGAAAGCATATTTGTAGTCCGTTTTATGTAAAGGATTTTGTTTTCTAATAAAGTTTTCTAAAATGAAGTTGAATCAGAATCGATACCTCTTTGCATTCATGCATTTGCATTTCATAACATCATATGCATTCAAATCCATAGAGAGAGTCTAATTAGTTGAAATTATAACAGAGAGAGAGAAAGAGAGAAAAAGGGAAGGAAAATCTGGAAGCTGAACATCCTTACGGTACACGTGCTAAATCAAAGAAAATGGATTAAAGATTGGAACAATTCCAAAGAGACATGCAAGACCAGATGCAAGAGCAGATGGCAAAACTCCAACAAGAGATGAGGGACCAGATGTTGGAGGCAGAAAAGAACATGATGACTCAAATAGCCCAGATGCTGAGTGGGGCAATGGACAAGGGAAAGGGTCACATAGTTAATGCTGAAGACAATGAGGATTTTCCTAGGGGATTCACTCCACCACACGTGCAAACACAACCTGAGGAATATCCCAGAAGGCCACCTGTCACAATTAGGCCTCAAAGCAAGGGCAAGATGACACCGGAATGCCCATGAATTTTCAAGTTGGCATAGGATCCAACCTGTGGATAACCCCGCTAATCCTGTTATTCCTGATCTGGATATGGTAGAGAGAGAGGGGATCAGAAATGAATCTTCAAGACAGCTGGAAGATCGTTGTAGATGGTTGGAAGAAAAATTCAAGGCTTTGGAAAATGCCACCATCACCATGGTATTGACGCAAAGGATTTGAGTTTGGTCCCGATCCGTGCTTCCTCAATAATTCAAGATGCCAAATTTGAGAAGTACAATGGGACTAGTTGCCCTGAAGCCCACATCACTATGTTCGTAGAGACGCATGACTGGTTACGTGAACAATGATCAACTTTTGATCCATTGTTTCCAAGACAGTTTGACGGGAGCAGCATCTAGGTGGTACAATCAACTTAGCCGTGCTAATATTAGCTCATGGAGAGACTTGGCTCAAGCCTTCATGAAGCAATATAATCATGTCATAGACATGACGCCTGATAGAATCATGTTGCAAAACATGGAAAAGAAATCGAATGAAAGCTTCAGGCAATACGCACAAAGATGGAGGAAGTGGCCATGCAAGTTCAACCACCTCTCCCGAAAAGGAAACCAAAGATGTCATTTATCAATACTTTGAAGGCACCTTTTATCACCCATATGATAGGAAGCACCACCAAATTCTTCGCAGATATAGTGATGGCAGGTGAAATGATAAAAAACGCTATAAGGGGTGGTAAGATTGAAGCGGGAGAGACCACTAGAAGATCTGCTCCTAGAAAAAAGGACAACGAGGTGAACAATACGAGTACATATAACAAAGGGTACTCAAAGGCAGTTACTGTCAACCAGCCAAAAGTGGTTACCGCCGGGCAACAAGGGGCGACAAGACAAGAATGAGGCCCCAGAAAAAATTCTGAAAAGCTCCAATTTACGCCAATCCCAATGATGTATAAGGAGCTATATCAAAGTTTATTCGATGCACGCGTAGTGTCCCTATATTATGTACAGTCGTTACAACCCCCATATCCTAAATGGTATGACTCTAACGCCCTATGTGATTACCATACAGGAATAGCGGGGCATTCAATAGAAAATTGCACTGCCTTCAAAAAGGTAGTTGAGAGACTAATTAAGATGGGGATTGTCAAGTTTGATGATACACTAAATGCGGAGAACCCATTACCCAACCATGGAGATAAGGGGATAAATGTGATTGGGGAAAATGTCGTGAGAAAGATTAAGGGGGATATCTCAGAGGTGAGAACTCCGTTGAAAATGGTTTGGAGGGAAATGGTAAGAAGAGGAATGATATTATCTGATTCTTTGGAAGGAGGTGAAGAACCAATGAACTACTGTGAGTCCCACAAAGCTGAAGGACATGAGATCCAGGAATGTGCTGAGTTCAGACTATTGGTACAAAATCTCATGGACAATAAAGAGCTGAAGTTTTACGAAAAAGGCTCGGAGGGAGGAAACATATGTGCAACTGAAGAAGAATTGACAAAGCAAAAGGTTAATTATTCGAGGATCATAATTTCCCGACCGAGAAATACAGAAGGAGGGGCACAATTTGCACCTAAAGTTGTAATCCAGAAACCTGTTTCCTTACCTTACAAGGATAACAAGATGGTACCATGGAATTACGACTGTAATGTGACGACACCGGCAGTGGAAAACTCAGCTAGCACTTCTATGGAGGTCCAAAGTGAGGGATTCTACACACGAAGTGGAAGGCGTTACGACTCGATAAACGTCGGAACAGAACTGGTGAAATCAAAAACTGTGGCAGTTGAACCAAGGAAAGGACCTGGCGCCCTTATTAACGAACCTGTGAAGGAGGAAGAGGCTTAAGAATTTTTAAAATTCTTGAAACACAGTGAATACAGTATGGTAGAGCAGCTGCGCAAGCAATTAGCTCGTATATCGGTGCTAGCCTTACTTTTAAGTTCGGAAGTACATCATGAGGCTTTGATGAAAATGCTGAACGAGACTTACGTTACTAAAGATATATCTGTCAATAAACTTGACCGATTAGTTAGTAACATAAGTGCTGACAACTTTATTTCCTTCAGCGACGATGAAATTCCACCTGAGGGTATGGGATCAACTAAAGCTTTGTACATCACCATTCGTTGCAAGGGATATACTCTATCGAGCGTGTTAATTGATAATGGATCAGCCTTGAATGTCTTACCGTTGTCAACACTAAAGAGGTTACCGATAGATAGTTCTCACACGAAGACATGCCAGAACATAGTGAGAGCGTTTGATGGCACCGAGAGAAGAGTGATGGGAAGAATTGATATACCGTTGCAGATTGGGCCAAACACGTATGAAGTGGATTTTCTGGTGATGGATATCAAGCCCTCGTACAATTACTTGCTGGGAAGGCACTGGATTCATTCGGCAGGGGCAGTGCCCTCGTCCCTTCCTAAAAACCTAAAACTGGTGACGGACGGTCGACTAGTCACTATAAACGTGGAGGAAGACATCATAGAGACGGTTACCAATGACGCGCCATATGTAGAGACAAATGAGGAGGCCATTGAGTGTTCTTTCCAATCCTTAAAGTTCATCAACGCGACATTAATTTTGGAAGGAAATGAAGTTCCGGTGCCCAAGATATCCATGACCACGAGGATGGGCTTACAAATGATGGTGGGGAAAGGAGCCTTACCAGGAAAAGGACTGGGCAGACATCTCCAATGAGAGATTCAAGTGCCGTTGCTGAAAGAGAAAATAGACCGTTTTGGCTTGGGTTTTAGGCCAGATGCCAGACAGAGATGAAAAGAAATCGAGAAAAAGCAAGAAAGAAGAAGAGCACGCTTGAATGGGGAGAAAGTCCAGTGGGAATCGATGGCATTCCCCCACATATCCCAAACCTTTATATCCGGAGGGATAATTCACCCTGAGAGAGGGTTATTGGAAAGCCCTCACATCAATGCCATTCATGGTGAAGAAGTTGAACAAAGAAACCTGTTGGGTATTCGCCCTTATGAACCTGGAAGCGTTTTGAACAATTGGACTGCAGAGGAACTTCCTGCAGCTTTTAGAGATTACATAGAGTAATACTGAGAACGCTCTTGTTGCTTTTTAGCCTAGGAACAATAAGATTTCTTTTGTGAAATAGGCTTATGTTCAGAAATTGTTGTTTCAATAAAATACATTTTTGATAATTAACTTGAGCAAATATTCTTTCATTTCATTCTTTTGACTTTCTAATTTCATTCCAAATTTTATATTTTTCATTCATATCATGTGAATAGTTGTCCTCGAATTCATTTATTCTTTGTACATTCTTTGGTACCGATCACAGGTCCCTAGATATCAATGATGTGAGCAACGATAATACAGATTCAGGGGTCCACTTTGAGCAAGACATGTGTTTAGAGGAATCTCAGGATTTTGAAGGTGACCAAGGTTGTGATTTATCTCCAGATTTGTTAAGAATGGTAAAGCAAGCAGAGAAACGGATCTTACCCCATGAGGAGGAGATAGAGAACATAGCCTTGGAGGAAGGAAAGGTTGTGAAAATTGGAACACGCATAGCTGAGGAGACGAAACGGGACTTGGTTGAGTTACTACAGGAATTCAAAGATGTCTTTGCATGGTCATACCAAGATATGCCTGGGCTAAGTACCGACATTTTAGTACATCGCCTTCCCATAAGAGAAGAGTGCAAGCCAGTTCAGCAAAAGCTACGAAGGATGAGGCCTGATATAGTGTTGAAAATAAAAGAGGAGGTCCAGAAACAGCTTGATGCTGGTTTTCTACAAGTGGTCAAGTACTCAGAATGGGTTGCCAACATTGTTCCTGTCCCTAAGAAGGACGGAAAGGTCGGGATGTGTGTGGATTATAGGGATCTAAATAAAGCTAGCCCAAAGGATAATTTCCCTTTGCCGCATATTGACACGTTGGTGGATAATACGGTGGGATTTTCATTGTTTTCCTTCATGGATGGCTTTTCAGGATATAATCAGATCAAGATGCACCCTGAGGATATGGAGAAAACTACCTTCATAACACTGTAGGGTACCTTTTGCTATAAAGTAATGCCATTCGGACTAAAGAATGCTGGGGTAACATATCAAAGGGCTATGGTAACATTGTTCCATGACATGATGCACAAAGAGATTGAAGTATATGTTGATGATATGATTGCCAAATCTCGAACGAAAAAGGAACACATTGAGGTTTTGAAGAAATTGTTTTTGAGGTTGAGGAAATTTCAATTGAAGCTTAACCCGGCAAAGTGTACTTTCGGAGCTCGGTCAGGGAAATTACTAGGTTTTGTGGTCAGCGAGAGAGGAATTGAAGTTGACTCAAACAAGGTCAAAGCTATACAAGAATTGCCTCTGTCGCGCACTCAGAAGGAAGTCTAAGGTTTTCTTGGAAGGTTAAATTACATTGCTTGGTTTATTTCAAAATTAACTGAGAAATGTGATCCCATATTTCGTCTTCTCAAGAAACACAACCAAGGTGTATGGGAAGATGAATGCCAGAGAGCTTTGACAAAGTCAAGCAATATCTGTCGAATGCCCCAGTACTGTCTCCGCCTAATCCAGATAGACCATTGATACTGTATTTGTCAGTATTCAATAACTCCATGGGATGTGTACTTGGCCAACATGATGAGTCAGGAAGGAAAGAAAAGGCGATATACTATCTCAGCAAAAAGTTCACTGAATGTGAAATGAGATATTCATCGATTTAAAAATTATGTTGTGCCCTAATTTGAACAACTCGAAGAGTGAGGCAGTACATGCTATATCATACTACTTGGTTAATTTCGAAGCTTGATCCGTTAAAGTATATGATGGAGTCAACTGCTTTGAATGGAAGGATGGCAAGGTGGCAGATTTTGCTTTCTAAATTCGATATAGTCTATGTAAGTCAAAAGGCTATAAAAGGGAGCGCAATAGTAGAATTTCTGGCTAGCAGAGCCTTAGAGGATTACGAACCATTGAGCTTTGATTTCCCGAATGAAGAGTTAATGTATGTGGCAAATACTGAAGACTGTCCGTGGAAGGTAAACTTTGATGGAGCATCGAACGCTGTGGGAAATGGAATTGGGGCAATCTTGGTATCCCCTAGTGGTGATCATTACCCATTTACATGAAAACTGGATTTTGATTGCACGAACAACATGGCGGAATATGAAGCATGCATCATGGGAATTCGAGCACCCGTAAAGCGTAAGATTAGAGTACTAGAAGTGTATGGAGATTCTGCCTTAGTAATCTACCACCTTAAAGGAGAATGGGAGATAAGAGATCCCAAGCTAAGTGATTATCGTAAAATAGTTCTGGGATTGATTGAGGAGTTCGATGAGATCACTTTTAATTATCTCCCACGAGATGAAAACCAGATGGCTGATGCCTTGGCAACCCTGGCTTCTATGGTCAAAGTAAATAGACCAAAAGATATGAGACCTATTCAGATTAGTATCTTCAAAGTTCCAGCTCATTGCTATGACATAGAAGAGGAGAAAAGAGATGACCACCCTTGGTATCAGGATATATTACGATATGTAAGAAATCGTGAATATCCGGAGCACGCAACTGAGAATGAGAAAAGGACTTTAAGAAGATTGGCCTCTGACTATGTTTTAGACGGGGATATCTTGTACAAAAAGAGAAAAGATCAAGTATTATTGAGATGCGTTGATACAGGCGAAGCTAGGAAGATCTTAGAGGAAGTTCATGAGGGCGTCTGCGGAACACACGCTAATGGATTCACAATGGCCAGGCAGATAATGAGATTTGGGTATTATTGGTCCACCATGGAAGGTGATTGTATCAACTATGCTAAAAGATGTCATAAATGCCAGATTTACGGAGATAAAATTCATGTGCCTCCGTCACCTTTGCACGTTATGACTTCTCCATGGCCATTTTCCATGTGGGGCATGGATGTTATTGGACCAATCTCACCAAAAGCTTCGAATGGACATCGATTCATCTTCGTGGTAATTGACTACTTCACGAAATGGGTAGAGACTGCTTTATATGCTAGCGTCACTAAGTCAGCAGTTAGTCATTTCTTGAAAAAGGAGATCATTTGTCGATATGGAATGCCCGAGAGGATCATATCAGATAACGCGCTAAATTTGAACAATAGCACGATAGCAGAAATTTGTAGTCAATTTGGGATCAAGCACCATAACTCGTCTCCGTATCGTCCAAAAATGAATGGGGCAGTGGAAGCGACCAATAAAAATATCAAGAAGATAGTAGGGAAGATGACTGAGACTTATAAAGATTGGCATGAGAAACTACCGTTTGCACTCTATACTTATTGGACGTCCGTCAGAACCTCTATTGGGGCAACGCCTTTCTCATTGGTCTATGGGATGGAGGCAGTTTTACCTATTGAAGTAGAAATACCCTCTCTTCAAGTTTTGTCAGAAATAAAGCTGGATGAGGCTGAATGGATTCAATCTCGGTATGATCAGTTGAATTTAATTGATGAAAAGAGGCTAAGGGCTATTCGTCACGGTCAGATGTACCAAAAATGAATGATGCAAGCCTATAATAAGAAAGTTTGCCCAAGAGAGTTTCATGAGGGGGACCTTGTATTGAAAAATATCCTTCCCATACAAAAGGATTCCAGAGGAAAATGGATGCTGAATTGGGAAGGACCATATGTGGTGAAGAAGGCTTTCTCTGGAGGAGCACTGATCTTGACCGAAATGGAAGGGAAAAGTTTACCCAAACCTGTGAACTCTGACTTAGTCAAAAAGTATTTTGCCTGAAAAGGCGAAGAGGCCAAAGTGAAAACCCGCAAAGGGTGCTTTGATTTTCTAAAAAAAAAGGAGAGGCCAAGCGAAAACCCGCAAAGGGCTCCTTGAGACCAAAGGGGTTTTGAGTTGAAAACCCGAAAAGGACGGCTCAAATTATGAATGGACACGCAGTCATCTTGCTACACTTGAATCAATAATAAAATGAAGAATGTTGCATATTGGGGCATCAACAAAGTACTTTGGGTCTTCTAAACACATGTTGAGCTCAAGGCAGTCTTCATAAAGTTTGTATATAGAAGCTCCATCGGCGATATCTAGGGCATTTGATTTTTGTCCTATTCATTTTAATATTTTGGGATTCTTTTTCTTCTCAAAGATATGTTCTGAGTTAATTTTCTTTGTATTATTGATAATTTATTCAATTTTAACTCTTTTGAGCAATTTATTTGTTACCCATTATTCATAAATGTGTTGCATTGAAATAATGATTGACGAATTAATAATTTCACAAAAAGAAGTTCTTCATATTACTTTGGAAATTTCTAGATAAGACGAGGAACCAAAACAGGACAATTGTTTAGAATTTCCATATGCATAGAAATATTTGAGAAATAAGAGTCTGGATAGAGACTATTTCTCTAAATTCTTGGTCCAATTGATAATTGGACAAAGTAAATGAGTTGATGTGGTGGAAGTGAGTGATGACATAAGGTCATAACATTCGGGGGGTGGTGTGATGAACTAAGAAACCCTGAATTGTGGTGGAATGGGTTGAATTCGAAACAAACCCTATACCTTGAAAATTGCAGATGGGTCAGATTGAAAAAGTTTCGATTCCCATTGTGGTAGGATGGTACAAGCCTTGTGTTCTTAAGATCCAAGCGAAGTTGACCCAGAAATTACATTGGGGCAAGCTTGTTGAGCAGAAAAGGATTAATGAACAAGAATGAAGAACAAATGACTGTTAACACCTAGAGTAGGAATCATACTCATAACATTTTTGCATCATAGCAAATCTCATTAGGAGCATTTGATTCATTCCAATCATTACATCCTAATCCTTTAAAAGGAATCATTTTCATGACATGTTATATTCATGTCACTCATAACACATGTAGCTAGCAGCATTTGATTCATTCTGATCATAGCATCTTAGTCATGTGACATAAACATATGGAACCGAGTCTACAGGACATGTCCCTCAGTGGACGGTGTAGCAATATCGGTGAATTTGCAGATCTCATCTTCCTGAAGTTGCAGGAAGCAGATTGAAGAGACTTTCAGCCTTATCTCCCCGGTTGCAAAGTGGAGTAGATCAAGACATAAGATCTTATCTTCCGAAGTTGCAGAAGTAGATCAAGCACTTTCACCTTTATCTCTCTGGGTTACAAAGTGAGTAGATCAAGACAGAAGATCTTATCTTCCGAAGTTGCAGGAAGCGGATCGAAGCACTTTCACCTTATCTCTCTCAAGTTGCGGTGGAGTAGATCAAGATAGAAGATCTCATCTTCCTGAAGTTGCAGGAAGTAGATCAAAGACACTTTCAGTCTTATCTCCCTGAAGTTGCAATGGAGTAGACTGAAGACATAAGATCTTATCTTCCTGAAGTTGCAGGAAGCAGATCGAAGCACTTTCATCCTTATCTCCCTGAAGTTGCAGTGGAGTAGCCTGAAGACAGAAGATATTATCTTCCTGAAGTTGCAGGGAGCAGATCGAAGACACTTTCAGTCTTATCTCCCTGAAGTTGCAGCGGAGTAGACTGAAGACAGAAGATCTTATCTTCCTGAAGTTGCAGGAAGCATATCAAAAGCACTTTCAGCCTTATCTCCTTGAAGTTGCAGCGGAGTGGGCTGAAGATAGAAGATCTCATCTTACTGAATTTGTAGGAAGCAGATCGAAGACACTTTCAGCCTTGTCTCCCCGGTTGCAAAATGAGTAGATTGAAGACAGAAGATCTCATCTTCCTGAAGTTGCAGGAAGCAGATCGAAGAGACTTTCAGCCTTATCTCCCTGAAGTTGCAGCGGAGTAGACTGAAAATAGAAGATCTCATCTTCTTGAAGTTACAGGAGGCAAATTGAAGCCATCAGATTAATTGAAATCAAGATGAATTTCCAATACTGTTGAAGTTGCAATGGAAAAGGCGAGGACCAAGAAGTCGAGGTTCGGTAAAGACCGGGTAAAATTGGACCTTCTATTGTCTTTTCTCTATTCTCATTTCACAAAAATGAGCAAAGAGGGGCAGCTGTAATAGCCCATTTTGCCCGGGCTTAGAATAAACAAACCCAAAAAATAATAAAAAATAAATACCAAAAATGTCCCTTTTACAGTCCTTTTACAAAGCCCAATAAATTAAACAACCCCAAAACCGTTACACCCTCGCCTGCTACATTAAGCCCAACACCTAAACCGCGCCTACCTGGGCCCAAAGAACTCCAAACTGCACTCCAATACCCTAACAACCTGCACTAAAAACAATCGTGGGCCCAAAAAGGCCCAATGCTTAAACAGCTTGATGGCCTAGGGTTTCGGAAACCCTAGGCGCCGCAGTAAGAGTCCAGCCAAGCGCCGAAGCCACCAGCCCTCATCAAGCTGCGATTCGCGCGAGTAACGCCCCTATCACCACCGTTCACTTCGCCTTCGACCTGCACAGAAAAGGAAAATCGCAGCAAAAATGGCAAAACAGTAGCAAATTCCTTTTTATTTTTTTATTTTCAAGGCTATAAAAGCTTGATTATTTTGTAACAAAGGACACGGATACAAACAGAGAAAATAGGCAAAAATATCCACAATATATACAGATTCAGAGAATACAAAAAGAAAAAACCGAAGGTGATTTTCGAGATATTCATTTTTTTTTTTCCTTCTAATTTATGCAGACAAATATCATCAACAAAAGAGAGCAGTTTAAAAATAAAAAAAATGAAACTTTTACCTTAAGACCGTCGTGTACGACGGCGCGTGTGGTGGTGCGCGGTGGCTAGTCGGATTGGAGTCCAGGCCGAAGGCCAATGGACCGAGAGAATTTTAAAAAGGGGCTTAGGAGTTTTTTTTTTGAAACGGTTTAAAATGATTTAAAAAAAACAAAATTTAGCTTTTATAAAGCCACCATACGACGCCGTTTTAAGATTGGCTATTAACTTACAAAAATGACGTCGTTTTACAACCAGATCCGCGTGTTGACCCGATATCCAGGGAAGGATCCGCATTTTTTTATTAAATGGTCTAATTGCTTTATAGGCCCTTCTACATTTTTGAAAAATTTCAATTATGTCCAATAGCATTTTTCCTTATTTTCAATTTAGCCCAAAAACTTATACTTTGCTTCAATTTAGTACCTTGGACTGCTTTAAGGGCTAAAATCAGAACGACGTCGTTTTGGGAAGAAGGCATAATTGCCTAATGAGTCCCTGCAGTGCGACGCGCGTTTTAATTTAATCCTCTTATACTTATTTTATTTGGTATTTAATCCTTCTTTTTTTTGTTTTATTCTAATACTATATTCAATTATTTTATCATATTAAAATATTATATTAGTCTTATTAATCGTATATTAATTTATTAAACTTGTATATATTTTTATTATATATTATCCTTATGTATTTTAAATTATTATTATTTATTATTTTTATTACATATTATTTTTAGACTTATATATATATTAGTTATTATATTATATAAAATTTTGTATATTATATAGTATTATATCCTATATTATTTCTTTAAAAATTTATTTTATATAAAATTATTTATATTGTATAATATATTATTCATTCTTAAAAATGTAGTCTTATATGTATTAGATTATTATAAATATGTTTTTATTATAAATTACTTATTTATTTTAAAATGTATTTTATTTACTTTCTTAATATATATATATATTTTATTTTTAGCATTTATTTATCACTTGGTATATGTCATTGTATGAAAATTTTCAACCTGCATTAAATGTGTTCATATTTATTTTGTAGTTTTTTATTTTATTTTAGTATTTATTGTTTATTATATTTGTTTATACTTCATCATGTAGTTACAATTACTTTAGTGTAGGTATTATTATTTGTCGTATTTTGTATTATTATTTCTTTTATTGCCTATATTAAATGTTAGTATATTATGATTGCTTTTGATGTTTGATACTGTATTAATATGATACTTTCATAAGATCATCGTTTTAAAATAAAATGCATTTTGTAAAATTACTATATTTTACCTAAAGGTTTTAAAATAAGTCAATGTTTAGTATTTAGAAATTCGGGAAATAGTGCCCTAACGTGCTAGGTTTCGATTTTCCGTTTGACTAAATAACTAAATATCCTTTTAATAAAATTTCGTAAATTATGAGATAATTTTAGCTACGAGGGTTTAAAAATATCGTGTCCTAACGTGCTGGATGTGATGTTTGTATTCTTTCGGAACAAAGAAATCTCAAGTTTTAAATCAAATTGTTTAGTTTTTTAGTCATATTTTAAATGTTTATTAATTTCAAACATTTGGACATGATTCTATTTATTTCAAACATTTGGAAATGATTCTATCGATTAGGTACCAATTTTTGGGCGTTATGAGGGTGCTAACCCTTCCTCATACGTAACCGACTCCTGAACCCGTTTTCTTGTTTTTCTTGGACCAAAAATCAGATGTTTTAAAATAAAATGTTTTACAAGGTGATCCAATCACACCTAAGTAAAAATGGATTGGTGGCGACTCCCATTTTCGTTTTTAAAAGTTGATTCCCCGTTTTTAAATCAAATTTTAAAATGGTTTCGACAAGCATCACTGTAAATCACAAACTCTTTGCCTGATCCTGGCTGTACCAAAATTGGAGCTTCAGTCAAAAGGGCTTTCAACTGATCAAAACTCTTCTGACATTTATCGGACCATTCAAATCTCACATCTTTCTGAAGCAATTTAGTCAACGGAGTATCTATCATCGAGAATCCTTTTACAAACCGACGATAATAACCAGCGAGTCCCAGAAAGCTACGGACTTCAGACACATTTTTCGGAGGTTTCCATTCCAGAATAGCAGAAATCTTGCTCGGATCAACTCGTATTCTAGAGGCCGACACAATATGTCCAAGAAAACTGACTCACGCAACCAGAATTCACATTTGCTGAATTTCGCATACAATTGCTTTTCTCTTAGAGTTTGCAATACGATTCTCATATGTTCAACATGTTCAGTTTCATTACGTGAATAAATCAAAATATCGTCAATGAATACAAAAACAAATTGATCTAAATACGGTCTGAAAATTCTGTTCATCAAATCCATAAAAACGGCAGGAGCATTCGTTAGTCCGAAAGGCATAACTAAAAACTCATAATACCCGTACCTCGTTCTAAAGGCAATTTTCGGAATGTCTGAATTTTTTACTCTCAACTGGTAGTAACCCGATCTCAGATCTATCTTCGAAAACACAGTAGCTCATTTTAGCTGATCAAACAAATCGTCAATCCTGGGCAACAGATATTTGTTCTTTATAGTTACCTTGTTCAACTGACGATAATCTATACGCATTCTCATCGTGCTATCTTTCTTTTTCACATACAGAGCGGGAGCACCCCACGGTGAAAAACTCGGTCTAGCGAACCCTCTGTCAGTCAATTCTTGCAGCTGTGACTTCAATTCTTTCAACTCTGTAGGTGTCATTCTATACGGAGCTATCGAAATTGGTGTCATACCAGGCAGCAGATCAATACCAAATTCAACTTCACGTATCGGAGGCAATCCCGGCAACTATTCAGGGAATACATCAAAAAACTCACAAACAACTGGCACTGATTCAAATTTCTTTTTAGATACTTTCGAGTCGATCACATAAACAAAATAAGCTTCTCAACCCTTTCTCACATAATTCTGAGCTTTCAATACAGATATAACATCAGGTAATTCATTCAATTCGTTAGACTCAATCCGAACTATCTCATCATTCTGACCTTTCAAATTAATGATCTTTCTTTTGCAATTTACAACAGCATCATGCAATGTCAACCAGTCCATACCCATAATTATATCAAACTCATCAAACGGTAATAGCATCAGATCAGCGAGGAAATAGATATCTCAAACATTAACTGACCAGTTCTTGCATACTTTGTCAACCAGACACTTTTACCTAAGGGGTTCGATACTTTTATAACAAACTCAGTAGACTCTACAGGCAAAGTCTTACTGGATACTAAATTCATGTATACATATGAGTGAGTAGAGCCAGGGTCTATCAATGCAATCACAGAAGTATCATAAAGTGTAAAGGTACCCGTTATAACATCCGGAGACGAAGCTTCCTCACGAGCTCGGATGGCATACGCCTGGCAGCGCCTAGCTTCGTGATCTCGCAATGATCTCTCGTAGTTCTCTGACTACCACTGACATTTCTTACATTTCGGGAAGGTCTACCTCTCACTGGAGCATTATCTGATTTCGAATTCTAAACAGTCTCTGGCTCAATAGACTCTGGGCAATCACAAATAAAATGATCTAACGATCCACATCTGAAGCAAGCCCGATCATTCAATCTACAACTTCCCGGATGTCTTTTACCACAATGCTTACACTCAGGTCATTCGGATCGAACATTTCCAACACTTGACATTGATGTTGTCGGAGCTTTGGAACTCAAATGTGATCTAGCTCGATCTCTACTAGAATGTCCCACATTAGTCTTTGAATGGCCATGTTCATCTCTGAATTTCTTTGTAACATCCCAAAATTGGGCCTAGTAGAATTGGACCTATTGGGCCCATTGGACCTTGAGCGTAGAAGCGTTTTAAAATTTATGGGAATTTGAGAGCGGCATTATTTCAAGTTGGACTTATTAAGAAGGTGATTTTGGAAAGTTACGGGGTTCTAGGAAGTTCCGGGTTCAAATTGGGCCTTAGCAAAAAAATTTATGTTTTAGCACTTTAAGGAGATATAGTAAGTGACCTCAATGTTTATGGAGTTAAATGTGTAATGTGCTAGCATAAATGGAGCATATGGCAAAGAGGTTATGGCATTAAGTGAAGAGTATGGAAAGAAGAGGTTCGAATCCCCTTGATGCAAATTTTGACTATTATTTTTGTATTTTTTTCCCTAAGTGTCGGCCAAGCTAGTAAATAAGGCAAGTTGGACTTTTTAATTTTGGCAAGGTGGCTAAGGATATTAGGAAAGGATGAAGGTAGGGAAAGAAATCAAAAGAAAAGGCAAGTATAGGGAACATGTTGGCCCAAGGAGAGGAAAATGTTTTGGAATGTTTTTGATGGCCAAAATGTTTAACCTTTTTGGTTTGGTATACACGGTTTGAGGGGGGTAAAGGGGAGTGCCGAAAATCCTTTAGGCATTTTGTAAGTTTTAGTGTTTGAGAGGTTACTTTTTTTCTTAGCCTTTTTGGTGATTTTTATTTTTTCCAATTCCTTTCCTCTTGGCCGAAACCTCCTAGCACATTTGTGCAATTTTCTTTCTCTTTTGTTGGTCGAAACATTCATCTCTTGCATCACCTTCCCTTGATAGCCGAACCATCTAGCATCCATCCATCACCCATTCTTTTCTTTTAACCATTTCTTCAATCTTTCCTCTTCTCTAAAATCGACATCACTTTAAGATCACATCTTCTTGTTTGATTTTCTTCCAAACCCGAATCTAGTATCATTCCATCTCTTCACTACTTGTTTTCTTTTTGCCTTGGACAATCTCTTCCTGATCGAGTTGCTAAGTGACTTATCATCCATCTTTTCATTTCATTTTTAGCCGAATATATGAGTTCATCATTTTCGGTTAATCTACTTTGTTTCTCTATCGAAATATCTCTCTCCATCACTTTCATGTTGTGATCAATATCTTCTTTCGTAGTGATCTTAGTGGGTGGCCGAATATGTAACACCCCTAACCCGAGACCGTCACCGGAATAGGGTTAAGAGGTATTACCTATCAATCAGAACATTTAACATCTAAAATTTACGACACAAAGTCAATCATTTTCAATCTCATTTAATTACAATCATGGTGTCCCTTATCGAGGTCTACGAGACCTAATTCACATGCTAAAGAGGGGTCGGGACTAAATTGAACACACACATAAATTCTCGAACACTTAATTTTTTTTTCTAAGATTCAGGGGAGACACGCCCGTGGGAGGAGGCCGTGTGCCCTCCACGGCTACTAGACACCCCCGTGTGTCCATCCGTGTCTATATACTGTCTATTTCAACACGGTCACTAGGCACGCCCGTGTGCCCATTCGTGTCTATATACTGGCTATTTTAACACGGTCACTAGGCACGCCCATGTGCCACGGCCGTGTATAACTAAGCTACATACTGCCAATTCACCCACGGTCTTAGGCACGCCCGTGTGCCTCAACCGTGTGATATTATAGGCCATTTTGCAAGGCCAACATGCCACCCACTTAGGTCAAACCTACAAGCAACACATACCAAAACATATCATGCACATAAGGCAACCAAAAACTTACCAATATGACTATCCAATCTATGCATTCAATTCCCATTCCAATTATAACAAATTCAATACCAAAATCTATCTCGTCACAAGTATAATACATTCAATATCAAACATCATTCATTCTTAATTTCACTAATCCCTACTAACATCTTACCAACACAAAATTTGCCATTCAATAGTCAATTTCTCAACCCACAAACCATGCCAAAAGATGCATCACATATATCAAATTCATTCATGTTAAGACTAGCACATATCTAGCCACATCTCATGGCTACTTACAAACATCAAACATGATTCAAATGACCAGCCTATACATGCCATATTTAACTATATACATTGCTCAAAAATACCCCAAAATAGATTTGTTGATAGTGTGACTGAGATGCTGACGATCCCCTAATCCGAGCAAGCTTTACTGACACTGCAAAGCAGAGAAATAAATCACACAGTAAGCTTTCTAAAGCTTAGTAAGTTCGAAATACAATAAAATCGTATCATCAAATCAAACCAATGTATACACTAACCATCACATAGATCATTTCTCTTATAGTCATACCATATTGTCTATAGATAAAATACTCATTCATCCATCCATAGCATCATCTATAAACTCATCAACCACAAAGGTTCGATACATACCTTAGCTAACACATAGTTATTCAATTTCCAAGCTACTCAATGGTCGATATTACAAGTCGATCTCTCTATAAATTCCTTTCAATTTTTATCGCACACTCAGTGCCATCTACATGAGAAAAACTTATTGGTTACGCACACTTAGTGCTTAATCTTTCCAACCAACTTATCTCGGCATCGCACACACAGTGCCAAATCTATAAACCGAAGCTTTCATATCATCGCACACACAATGCTATTCATTTCTGTTTTGATCTCAATTTCGCACACTTAGTGCCATCGACTAAATTTCGCACATAGCATCTCTATTTCATACACATACACATATTCATTTCATAATACTAAAACGTATCATAATAACATGTATTATATTCGAACTTACCTCAGATGTCGAAATACCGAAACGGTCGATTAATCGAGTACTTTCACTTTGCCTCGATCTCGATCCGAACCTCTCCTCTTTTGGTCTATACACATTCAAATTCAGTCCATTTAATCACTAACTCATTCAATTTAGTCCTCACACACATATTTAGGGCATTTTACAAAATAGCCCTCACATTTTCACATTTCGACACTTTAGTCCCTATCTCACAAAATCATCAAATACACAAAATTTCAAAAACACATATGCTAGCCGAATGCTTCCCATGCTAATACAAGCTCATACATTTTATTTATTTCACAATTTAACCCTTCAATTTCTCATATTCTCAATTAAATCCAAAATATTCAATTTCATGAAAAATTCCAATACAAACTATGTTAACCCAACACCAAGTTTTCATATTTCATTATCAACTAACACTTAGCTCAAACATTCATCAATGGCTAATAACAAAAACATCATCAATTCACAAAATTACAACATGGGTTAACTAGAGCACGAAGCAACGATTACAAAAACGTAGAAATTATCAAAAACCAAGTTCAAACATACCTTGAATCAAGCCTAACACCAACCAAAACCTAAGTGTTCTTCTCCCTTTTTCTTTCCTTGATTTTTCGGCATAAAAGATGAGCACTTTCATCTTATTTTCATCTTTTATTTGTATAATAAACATATTATTAATCTAATTACTAAATTATCCCTTCATAAAACATATAAGACAAATATACCATAGGATTATTTTGTCATTTAACCACCCACTAACTTAATAATGGTTTAATAACAACATAAGGCCTCTACCTTAAAAAGCCAACAACACTTAAGTACATATAAATCAAAGACACGCCTTTTTTACACCTTATGCAATTAAGTCCTTTCTTTTAATTTGGCACACAAACGATCAAATTATCACACAGAATTTTCACACCGACTATGTCACATATCATTCACACAGAAAATATCATAAAAATATTTTTACGACCTCGGATTTGTGGTCTCGAACCACTGTTCCGACTAGGGTCTAAACTGGGATGTTACAACTCTCCTCTTAGGGATTTTCGTCCCACGAAAATCTTACCATGAAATAGGTGTGGATATTGCTCTCGCATAATGTTCTCGACTCCCACGTGGCCTCTTCAACTCCGTGTTTGTGCCATAAAACTTTCACTAAGGAAATTATTTTTTTCTCAATTCTTTAGTCTCTCATGCCAAAATTCGGATCGGTTCTTCAAGATAATGATAAGTCCGATCAATCTCAACCTCGTAGGAGCAATCGATGGGACGGTCCGATCTGCACTGGTCAAGCATTGACACATGAAACACGTTATGAATCTTTTCTAACTCGGATGGCAATCTCAATCTATAAGCAACTGGTCCAACTCGTTCAAGAATCTCATACGGTCCGATGAACCTCGGACTCACCTTTTGCCCTTTCGCCAAATCAAGTATTTTCTTCCACGGAGATACTTTCAAAAACACTTTATCACCGACCTCAAATTTGATATCTTTCCGCTTCAAATCGCATAAGACTTCGACGATCCGAGGTCGCTTTCAAACTATCACGAATCACTTTCACTTTCTGCTCACTCTCTTTTATAAAATCAACTCCGTGAATCTTGTTCTCACTCACCACCCAATACAATGGGGTTCGACACTTTCACCATAAAGAGCTTCATATGGTGCCATTTTAATGCTAGATTGAAAATCGTTGTTATATGTGAACTCAATCAATGATAAATGCTTTTCCCACGCACTTTCAAATTCTAGTACACAACATCTCAAAGATGTCTTCGAGAATCAATGATTCATTCGTATTGACCATCCGCTTGTGGATGAAAAGCATCTTCAAATGCAATTTCGTGCCTAAAGCATCCTGCAATTTCTTCCGACTGCGAGGTAAATCTCTGGATCTCTCGCTCGGACACAATAGATAGAGGTACCCCATGCAATCTCACGATCTCATCCATATATATTTCAGCCAATCTATCAAGTGAATAATCTATTCTCACCGGAATAAAGTGAGCTGATTTCACAATCTATCAACTATCACCCAGATTGTAGCTTTCTTTATTCGGAGATAAGGGCAACCCGACACAAAGTCCATCATAATTCTTTCCCATTTCCACTCAGAATCATAATCGGTTGTAACAAACCGCATGTAACTTGATGTTCGGCTTTGACTTGTCGACAAACTAAACACTTCGACACAAAGTCGAAATGTCTCTTTTCATACCATGCCACCAATAGAGTCGTTTGAGATCATTATACATTTTCGTACTCCCGGATGTACAAATAAATGACTATTGTGAGCTTCATTCAAAATCATTTGAATCAACTCGAATTTCTTGGAACACAAATCCGATCTCTAAATCTCAAACAATCATCACTATCAACTCGAAATTTCGATACAAAGATCCGAATCACACCGAACTCTTTTTGCCAATAACTCATTATCAATCTTATGAGCATCACATATTTGTTGTATAAACATCAGCTTTACTTTCAATTCAGCTACCACCGCACTATCATCACACAGATCTATCTGATTACTCATAGCTCTCAAAGCATATAACGATTTTCGGCTTAAGGCATCAGCTACAACATTAGCCTTACCCGGGTGGTAATCTATCACAAGTTCATAGTCTTTCAATAACTCTAACCATCTTCTCTGCCGCAAGTTTAAGTCTTTCTGAGTCATCAAGTACTTTAAGCTCTTATGATCAGTATAGATGTGACATTTTTCCCCGAATAGATAGTGACGCCAAATCTTCAATACGAACACAATCGCAGCCAATTCAAGATCATGCGTTGGGTAGTTCCTTTCATGCGGTTTTAATTGTCTTGAAGCGTAAGCAATGACTTTCCCTCTTGCATCAGCACACAGCCCAATCCATTCAACGATGCATCACTGTGAACTTTGAATTCTTTGCCTGATTTGGGTTGAATCAAAACTGGTGCTCCTGTTAACAACACCTTCAACTGCTTAAAACTTTGCCGGCACTTTTCTGACCACTCGAATCTAACATCTTTCTGTAACAACTTTGTCAATGGAGTCGCAATCATCGAGAAGCCTTTCACAAATCGTCTATAATATCCCGCTAATCCCAAAAACTACGGACTTGGACACATTCCTCTGAGGCTTCCATTCTAAAATAGCAGAGATTTTACTCGGGTCAACTTGTATCCCAAAGAAATTGATACAATATGTCCTGTAAAACCGACCTCATGCAATCAAAATTCACATTTGCTAAACTTTGCATACACACCGCTTTTCACGCAGAGTTTGTAGTACAATTCTCAAATGCTCAAAGATGTTGCGCCTCATCTCGCGAATAGATCAAAATATCATCAATAAATACCACAACAAAGTGATCCAAATACGGTCTGAATATCCGATTCATCAGATCCATAAACACTGTAGGAGCATTGCTTAGTCCAAAAGGCATTACTAAGAATTCGTAATGTCCATACCTCATTTTGAAAGCAGTTTTCGGCACATCAGATTCTTTAACTCTCAATTGATAGTAGCCTGATCTCAAATCTATCTTAGAAAATACTGTGGCTCCTCTCAGCTAATCAAACAAATTGTCAATACGAGGCAATGGATATTTGTTCTTTATCGTCACTTTGTTCAACTGTCGATAATCGATACACATTCTCATAGTCCCATCTTTCTTTTTCACAAACAACACAGGAGCTCCCCAGGGTGAGAAACTCGGTCGTGCAAAACCTCTATCGGTCAATTCTTGAAATTGAGATTTCAACTCTTTCAATTCGGTTGGGGCTATTCTGTATGGAGCTATCGAAATAGGAGCAGTTCCCGGCACTAACTCAATACCAAATTCCACCAGTAATCCCGGTAACTCTTCAGAAATACATCCGAAACTCACAAACCACGCATACGATTCAACTTTCTTTTTGACACCTTTGTATCAATCACGTACGCCAAATAAGCTTCACAGCCTTTTCTCACGTAGTTCATAGCCTTCATCGCAGATACAACAGCTGGTAATCCCTTCATATCACTGGATTAAATTTGAACTAGCTCACCGTTCTGACTTCTCAATTCAATACTCTTTCTTTTACAATTCACAATGGCATTATGCAGAGTAAGCCAATCCATACCCAGAATTATGTCAAATTCATCAAAGGGAAGATACATCAAATTAACCGAAAAATATATATCACGAAACATCAATGGGCAATTCTTGCACACCTTATCCACCAAAACACATTTGCCTAAGGGATTTGATACTCTAATCACAATTTTAGTAGACTCAACAGGTAGAGTCCTATTCAATACTAAATTCATACACACATAGGAATGAGTTGACCCCAGATCTATCAATGCAATAACATCAATATCAAATAAAGTGAAAGTACCGATGATAACGTCTGGAGATAATACTTCCTCTCGTGCACGTATAGCATAGGCTCGGGCAGGTGCTCTCGCTTCTGATCTCACAGCTATGTCATTTGTCCATCTCTGACTTTTACTCACATTTTTGGTGCTTCTGGGTGGTCTACCCCTAGCTGTCATATTACTCAGTCTTTCATTCTGAACATTTTCTTCTTCGACCATCTTTGGTCAATCCCGAATAAAATGATCTTGGGATCCACATTTGTAACAAACTCTATTGTTGTACTTGCCCCAGCACTCTCCCACATGTCGCCTTCCACACTCTCTGCACTCAGGCTTGTTACTCTTAACACTGCCAACACTTGATTCATTCAGAGCTTGAATTCATGGACCAGTACTTTATTTCAAACGATCTCTACTTGGATGTCCAAATGAAGCATTTGAATGGTTACTTGCATCTCTGTATCTCTTAGTAGAAGGTTGAGAAAATTTATTCATCGATCTCTTTCTTTTATCACGAGCTTCTGAATCGGCTTTCTTCTTTTCCTTACTGAGCTCTTCAGCTTTACACGCTCTTTCAACTAACACAACAAATTCATTTATATCGAGTATACCAACCAATAGCTTGATGTCTTCATTCAATCCCTCTATGAAACGTTTGCACATAGTAGTTTCGATCGAGACACATTCTTTCGCATATTGACTCAATCTTACAAATTCTCGCTCGTACTCGAGAATGCATAAATCGGCCCTGCTTTCAATTCTAGAAACTCTTTACGCTTTACGATCAACGAAACGTTGATCGATATACTTCTTTCTCGAACTCACTTGAAAGAAATCCCGTGTGATTCTCTCTCGAACCACGATATCAATGTTTTCCACCGCTTGTGTCGTGTCTCTCAACAAAGAAATCGCACATTAATGCACTCATCGATTCAACGACATCTCATCGAATACTCTGATTGTATTCTCAAGCCAAAACTCGACTCGCTCAGCATCATCATCAAATGTGGCCCTAAACACCTCAGCCCCGTATTTTCGAATCTTATCTACAGGTGGTTTATTCAATCTGTTCGGATCTGCAACTTGAGGCACAATAGGTACTTACGGGGGTGGAGGTTGTGGAGTAGTCGGATTCGTTCGAACGAACTCCGTAAATCATTCACTCATCATACGGAAGAAGGCTTGCTTAGCCTCTCCTCTCTCACTACCTTCATTCGACCTAGATGTGGCCGGCGCTGTCCCTTGAGCGGGCGCAGGCGCATTACTCTCTACGTCGTCAACAATTACCCGATCGAGATCCATTACTATAAGAAAACACATTTTCATTCATCACACTATCGCAACTTCATATATGGCATGTATAGCTAGACCCGCACGCGCTACGTTAGTCCAAGAATCGACTAAGCCGTAGCTCTGATACCAATAAAATGTAACACCCCTAACCCGAGACCGTCGTCGGAATAGGGTTAAGAGGTATTACCTATCAATCAGAACATTTAACATCTAGAATTTACGACACAAAGTCAATCATTTTCAATCTCATTCAATTACAATCATGGTGTCCCTTATCGAGGTCTACGAGACCTAATTCACATGCTAAAGAGGGGTCGGGACTAAATTGAACACACATAAATTCTTGAACACTTAAAATTTTTTTCTAAGATTCAGGGGAGACACGCCCGTGGGAGGAGGCCGTGTGCCCTCCACGGCTACTAGACACCCCCGTGTGACCATCCGTGTCTATATATTGTCTATTTCAACACGGGTCACTAGGCACGCCTGTGCCCATTCGTGTCTATATATCGGCTATTTTAACACGGTCACTAGGCACGCCCGCAGCCATGGCCGTGTATAACTAAGCTACATATTGCCAATTCACCCACGGTCTTAGGCACGCCTGTGCCTCCTCAACCGTGTGATATTATAGGCCATTTTGCAAGGCCAACTTGCCACCCACTTAGGTCAAACCTACAAGCAACACATACCAAAACATATAATGCACATAAGGCAACCAAAAACTTACCAATATGAATATCCAATCTATGCATTCAATTCCCATTCCAATTATAACAAATTCAATACCAAAATCTATCTCGTCACAAGTATAATACATTCAATATCAAACATCATTCCTTCTTAATTTCACTAATCCCTACTAACATCTTACCAACACAAAATTTGCCATTCAATAGTCAATTTCTCAACCCACAAACCATGCCAAAAGATGCATCACATATATCAAATTCATTCATGTTAAGACTAGCAAATATCTAGCCACATCTCATGGCTACTTACAAACATCAAACATGATTCAAATGACCAGCCTATACATGCCATATTTAACTATATACATTGCTCCAAGATACTCTAAAATAGATTTGCCGATAGTGTGACTGAGATGCTGACGATCCCCTGATCCGAGCAAGCTTTACTAACACTGCAATGCAGAGAAAGAAATCACACAGTAAGCTTTCTAAAGCTTAGTAAGTTCGAAATACAATAAAATCGTATCATCAAATCAAATCAATGTATACACTAACCATCACATAGATCATTTCTCTTATATTCATACCATATTGTCTATAGATAAAATACTCATTCATCCATCCATAGCATCATCTATAAACTCATCAACCACAAAGGTTCGATACATACCTTAGCTAACACATAGTTATTCAATTTCCAAGCTACTCAATGCTCGATATTACAAGTCGATCTCTCTATAAATTCCTTTCAATTTTTATCACACACTCAGTGCCATCTACATGAGAAAAACTTATTGGTTATCGCACACTTAGTGCTTAATCTTTCCAACCAACTTATCTCGGCATCGCACACACAGTGCCAAATCTATAAACTGAAGCTTTCATATCATCGCACACACAGTGCTATTCATTTCTGTTTCGATCTCAATTTCGCACACTTAGTGCCATCAACTAAATTTCGCACATAGCATCTCTATTTCATACACATACACATATTCATTTCATAATACTAAAACGTGTCTAAATAACATGTATTATATTCAAACTTACCTCAGATGTCGAAATTCCGAAACGGTCGATTAATCGAGTACTTTCTATTTGCCTCAATCTCGATCCGAACCTCTCCTCTCTTGGTCTATACATATTCAAATTTAGTCCATTTAATCACTAACTCATTCAATTTAGTCCTCACACACATATTTAGGGCATTCTACAAAATAGCCCTCACATTTTCACATTTCGACACTTTAGTCCCTATCTCACAAAATCATCAAATACACAAAATTTCAAAAACACATATGCTAGCCGAATGCTTCCCATGCTAATACAAGCTCATACATTTCATTTATTTCACAATTTAACCCTTCAATTTCTCATTTTCTCAATTAAATCCAAAATATTCAATTTCATGAAAAATTCCAATACAAACTATGTTAACCCAACACCAAGTTTTCATATTTCATTATCAACTAGCACTTAGCTCAAACATTCATCAATGGCTAATCCCAAAAACATCATCAATTCACAAAATTACAACATTGCTTAACTAGAGCACGAAGCAACGATTACAAAAACGTAGAAATTATCAAAAACCAAGTTCAAACATACCTTGAATCAAGCCTAACACCAACCGAAACCTAAGTGTTCTTCTCCCTTTTTCTTTCTTTGATTTTTCGGCATAAAAGATGAGCACTTTCATCTTATTTTCATCTTTTATTTGTATAATAAACATACTATTAATCTAATTACTAAATTATCCCTTCATAAAACATATAAGACAAATATACCATAGGATTATTTTGTCATTTAACCACCCACTAAATTAATAATGGTTTAATAACAACATAAGGCCTCTACCTTAAAAAGCCAACAACACTTAAGTACTTATAAATCAAAGACACAGCCTTTTACACCTTATGCAATTAAGTCCTTTCTTTTAAGTTGGCACACAAACGATCAAATTATCACACAGAATTTTCACACCGACTATGTCACATATCATTCACACAGAAAATATCATAAAAATATTTTTACGACCTCGGATTTGTGGTCTCGAACCACTGTTCCGACTAGGGTCTAAATCGGGATGTTACAACTCTCCCCCCTTAGGGATTTTCGTCCACGAAAATCTTACCAGTGAATAGGTGTGGATATTACTCTCTCATAATGTTCTCAGACTCCCACGTGGCCTCTTCAACTCCATGTTTGTGCCATAAAACTTTCACTAAGGAAATTATTTTTTCTCAATTCTTTAGTCTCTCGTGCCAAAATTCGGATCGGTTCTTTAGTATACGATAAGTCTGACTGAATCTCAACCTCAGTATGAGCAATCACATGGGACGGGTCTGATCTGTACCGTCGAAGCATTGACACATGAAACACGTTATGAATATTTTCTAACTCAGATGGCAATCTCAATCTATAAGCAACCGGCCCAACTCGTTCAGTAATCTCATACGGTCCGATGAACCTCGGACTCAGCTTGCCCTTTCGGCCAAATCGAAGTATTTTCTTCCACGGAGATACTTTCAAAAACACTTTATCACCGACCTCAAATTTGATATCTTTCCGTTTCAAATCTGCATAAGACTTCTGACGATCTGAGGCTGCTTTCAAACTATCACGAATCACTTTCACTTTCTGTTCAGTCTCTTTTACAAGATCAACTCCGTGAATCTTGTTCTCACTCACCACCCAATACAATGGGGTTCGACACTTTCGACCATAAAGAGCTTCATATGGTGCCATTTTAATGCTAGATTGAAAACTGTTGTTATACGCAAACTCAATCAATTATAAATGCTTTTCCCATGCACTTTCAAATTCTAGTACACAACATCTCAGCATGTCTTCGAGAATCTGAATGATTCGTTCGGATTGACCATCCGTTTGTGGATGAAAAGCAGTACTGAAATGCAATTTCGTGCCTAAAGAATCCTGCAATTTCTTCCAAAATCGCGAGGTAAATCTCGGATCTCTGTCAGACACAATAGATAGAGGTACCCCATGCAATCTCACGATCTCATCCATATATATTTTAGCCAATCTATCAAGTGAATAACCTATTCTCACTGGAATAAAGTGAGCTGATTTCGTCAATCTATCAACTGTCACCCAGATTACATCTTTCTTATTCGAAGATAAGGGCAACCCCGACACAAAGTCCATCGTAATTCTTTCCCATTTCCACTCAGGAATCATAATCGGTTGTAACAAACTAGACGGAACTTGATGTTCGGCTTTGACTTACTGACAAACTAAACACTTCGACACAAAGTCAGAAATGTCTCTTTTCATACCATGCCACCAATAGAGCTGTTTCAGATCATTATACATTTTTGTACTCCCCGGATGTACAAATCAAATGACTATTGTGAGCTTCATTCAAAATCATTTGAATCAACTCAATTTCTTGGAACACAAATCCGATCTCCGAATCTCAAACAATCATCACTATCAACTCGAAATTCCGATACAAAGATCTCGAATCACATCAACTCTTTTTGCCAATAACTCATTATCAATCTTATGAGCATCACATTTTACGTTGTATAAACATCGGCTTTACTTTCAATTCAATTACCATCGCACTATCATCACACGATCTATCTCGATTACTCATAGCTCTCAAAGCGTATAACGATTTTCGCTTAAGGCATCAGCTACAACATTAGCCTTACCCATGTAACACCCCAAACCCGCCCAAACATTACGAATCGAATTTGGTATGCTACGGAGGAAAAACCTTTGAAAATCCCTTGTTAAGTCGTTTTAAATTTTGATAAAAGATATTGTTTCGATTTAAAACAATTGAGGTGTTATGAAGAAAGCATTACTTAATGTCATTTAAAAATATACTAAGTTAGGTTGTTACAGTTTCAAATGTACCCGATGGTATTTTAAAAACATTTTTGCGTTTAATTTGAGAAAACATGTGCATCCGTTTTAACATCATCAAATAGTTTAAACAAAACATCCAAAACATGCAGCAATAATAAAATAATCCTAGGAGGCCTTATTACAATTAAGCAACATAAACCCAACAGAAAAAAATAGATAAAATCCAAAATTCATTTATTAAAAATCTCCACTGCATGGCCACCTCGAGTCCATCCGGCTCCTCATCCGCGGTCTACGAATCACCTGAAAAATTAAAGGAGAAGGTGAGTCACCAAGACTCAATGTGTAACCCTTCCCCGATTTAATGCAATAACATACACAAATTATAACCAATTAACATGCATAAGTTTAAATGCACCCAACCTAACCATCCATACGCCTTTTTCTACCCCTTGTGGTACCAAACCACCGGTGGTGCCAAACCACCGTGACGTATAGTCACAAATGTGATACCAAATCACCGGAGATACCAAATCTCACGTGTCCAAGACACAATTGTGTTACCAAAACACGTGACCGAAGTCACAAATAGATGATGGGGCCAACCCATCGTGGTGATACCAAATCACCGCGCATAATCCCATATCTCAAAGTGGGGCCAACCCACGGTGGTATTAACCACGTGGACAAGTCGCTATGAGGTGCCAAACCTCCGAGGTACTAAACCTCTCGTGACCGTAGTCACGATGTGTTACCAAAACACCGGTGTCCGCCGACACACGAATATCACCGCTCTCCTCTCATCAACCCATAACAATCATTTATATGCATGTACCACAAATCATGTTGATAGATTTATTTAACAACATCCAATTGATTTATCATAAGCCATATATCAAATAATACACATACTAAATGTGTCATGCTTCCCAAAAGCATCAAATAATAATCACATAGTAATAGGAACTTACCCAAATCCTTGTTAATACCATGAAGGTATTTCATCCATGTCTACACAAAACGTTTAGGCATAAAATAACACTTAGCATATTAAAAGTTATAAGATGTGTATGTATACACACTGGCACCAAAAAGAGTTCTAAATTCGAATAGACAAATCGGCCACACAAGTATTCTTGCCCCTATATTCGGCCAAAAATGAATATTAGAACCATGGCCTATTCAAACAAACCAAAATAATTGAGAAAGGTTCCTTGTGAACCTAAAATCTTACCCAAAGCCTTCGAACACTTATCCAACACACTCCTAAAAGAATCGGCCTCACTTCCCTACAATCAACCATCATCAATAAGGTTTATTAGCCTTCGGCTTAAATGAAAACTTAAAAGAGTAATCCTTCGAAATAAACCTTACCACCTTACCAAAACCAATTTCTAGAGAAGTCCCGATGATAACTATCTTACCTTCAATATTCGGCCAAAGATAAATCTAAAGAAAGTAGAAGATTCGGCTATATGGTTATGGAAAATGAAGAATATGTGAAAGAAAAGAGAATTGAAATGAGAGAGAATTCGGTTTAATCAACAAAAGAAAAGAGAGAGCAACAAGAAGAGAATGGTTCGCCCAAAAGAAAGTGAAAGAGAAAGTGGTTGAGCAATATTGAAAGAAAGAAAAAGAGAGAAAAGGGAGTAAGAGTTTCACCAACACCTAGTTATCAAAGAAGAAAAAGATGCACAAAAGTTCCCATGTTGTTTCGGTTTCAAAAGGACAAATGAAAGAAAAGAAATGGTATTTGGTTCACATGAAATGAGGGGTATTTGGTTCACACGAAATGAGGCTAAAAACCAAAAGAGAAAAAAATTGCACCAAAATGCACAAGACACTTTCGGCCAAAGAGAGGAATTTTGGAGAGAAAGAAAAACAAAGCAAAAAGATGTTCAAATGACAAAAATTGGCCAACTATTCCTTCCCCCAAGCTACCTATCAAAATTCGGCCACCCCCTAGCCCTACATGCCGTCCACATTCATCCACTAAAGGCTTAGGAAACTTTCCAAAACATCCTCCACCCTTCATGCCTTTTGTCCCTCATCATACCATAACTTCAAGATTCTTATCCCTACTATCAAGCTTTCCTTAATCATATATTCAACTTACTAAAAGAAATAGTCCAACCTATCATAAATAAGTTTGACCAGTCCATCAAAGCAAGGATATAAAAATAAACCTTCAAATTGCTAAACATGCTACTCGAACCTCTAACCTCAAGCCAAACTCCATGCGCCATTACCAACTTGCCATGCACTCATCTTGTGTCACTTATTGCTACTTAAATTAACTTAAGTGCTAAGCTCATTTAATCCTCTTCTTTAAATAAGCCTTACTAAGAATTATTCTACTAAACCGAGCTTACTCAAGACCCCTAATTAAGCCTTATATCAACACGAATAATATCACGAAATTCAAATACAAGAAAAATAATTCAATCACAAATAACCCCTATTTTGGGATGTTACGCTTTCTACCCCTTAAAAATAATTTCGACCTCGAAATTACCCGATCGTAAAAGGTGGGGTATTGTCGCCGCATCACCTCCTCGAGTTCCCACGCCGCTTCCTCCGTACTCATGGTTTCGCCATAGCACTTTCACTAAGGGTACCGACTTTCTACGCAACACCTTGACATCACGATCTAAAATCTGAACCGGTTCCTCCTCGAATGATAAGTCTGAGTTAACCTCAATCTCTGCTATCGCACGACGCGTGCGATGGATCCGACCTATACCGCTCTAAGCATCGACACATGGAAGACATCGTGAATCGCTCAACTTTGCCGGCGCGCTCGAGTGATAAGCTACCGGCCCTACTCGCTTCAACACGATATACGGCCGATGAACCTTGGACTTAATTTCCTTTTTGCCCAAAGCGCAACACCTTTTTCCAAGGCGACACCTTCGTAAAGACTTTATCTCCTACCTCGTATTCCATCTCCTTGCGCTTGAGATCGGCGTAAGACTTTTGCCTATCCGATGCTTCCTTGAGACGAGCCCGAATTACCTTTACTTTGTCCTCGCCTCCGTCACCACTTCGGACCCAAGACATGTCGTTCACCTAGTTCCGCCCAACACGTAGGAGTACGGCATTTTCGGCCCATACAAGCTTCATATGGAGCCATTTGGATACTCGCTTGATAACTATTGTTATAAGCGAATTCCGCCAACGGTAGATACTCCTCCCAACCGCCATCAAATCCGTAACGCAACCTCTGAGCATATCTTCTAAAATCTGAATCACTCTCTCCGATTGTCCGCTCGGATTGCGGATGAAAAGTCGTCTTTGAAGTCCAATCTCGCACCCAAAGCTTGATGCAACGCTCTCCAAAACCTCGATGTAAACCTCGGATCCCTATCCGAGATAATCGATCATCGCACACCATGCAATCTCACTATCTCACTACATATAACTTAGCTAACCTCTCAAGCGAATAATCTACCCTTACAGTATGAAATGCGCTGATTTAGTCGACGATCCACAATCACCCAAATCAAATCTTCTTGCTAGGCGTAAGAGGTAATCCATCGACAAAGTCCATGGTGATCCTCTCCCACTTCCACCGAGGAATCTTCACCTACCGAAGTAAACCTGATGGCAACCGATGTTCACCTTGACTTGTTGACATGTCGGACACTTACCCACGAACTCGCCATTTCCGCTTCAGGCACTGCCACCAAAATTGCTCTCTCAAATCCCGATACATCTTGCTACCTCCGGATGCATAGCATATGGGTCAAATATGTGCGTCGAAGAATCCTTTGTCTCAACTCCACATCCTTCGGCATACAAGCTCTTCCTTTAAAGCACAAAACTCCATCACCGACGGACTAAAATCCTCTAATCTACCATTCGACTTGCAACCTCCGATCATTCAAACCATCATCCTCTAACTCGCTTCTCCTTAATCTGATCTAACCAAGTCGGCTTGACTTGCAATTCGCCAAAAGACTCCCATCATCGAACGACTAAGTCGAGCAAACATCGATCTTAAATCCGATACAACCTTACGACTCAACGCTGCCGCCACCACGTTAGCCTTACCAGATGATACTCGATCGAACAATCGTAGTCCTTCAACACTCAATCCATCTACGCCGCCTCAAATTCAAATCCTTCCGAGTCAAGAGATACTTAAGACTCTTGTGATCCGTATAAACTATCGACTTCTCTCCGTATAAATAGTGCCTCCATATCTTCAAAGCGAAGACTACGGCCGCTAACTCCAAGTCATGAGTCGGATAATTAGCCTCATGTGGTCTCAACTCACGAGATGCATAAGCCACTACCTTCCTTCTTGCATCAAAGACGCATCCCAAACCAATATGTGATGCATCGCAATAAACCGTGAATTCCTTGCCCGCCTCAAAGTTGAATCAAAACCGAGCTTCATCGAATCTTCTTCAATTTGTCGAAACTTTCTTGTCGCTTCTCGGTCCATACAAATGGAACTCCTTTCTCAACAACTTGGTCATCGGTGCGGCAATCAAAGAAAATCCTTCCACAAATCTTCGGTAATACCCCGCTGCACCTAGAAAACTCCGATTTCAGCCACAGATTTAGGCGGCTTCCAATCTAACATCGCTCAATCTTTCGAGGATCCACTCTAATCCCCTCTACAAACAACGTGACCCAAGAAAGTCACCTCCTTAAGCGAATCGCACTTACTAAATTTCGCATACACCGCTTTTCCTCGGAATCTGCAACACCACTGCAAATGCGCATCATGCTCCTCTTCGACTTCAATACACCAAAATATCATCTATAAAGACCACAACAAAATGATCCAAAATCGTTGAAATACCCTATTCATCATGTCCATGAAAGCTGCTTTGGTGCATTAGTCAAACCAAACGGCATCACCAGAACTCGTAGTGTCCATACCGAGTGCGAAATGCCGCCTTATGGATATCACCTCTTTCACCTTCGGGCTTGATGATATCCGGACCTTAAATCAATCTTAGAGAAAACCGCAAATTTTTCACCGATCAAACAAGTCATCTATCCTCGGCAAAGGATACTTGTTTTTAATCGTCACCTTATTCAATCGGCGGTAGTCTATACACATCCGCATCGTACCATCCTTCTTCTTGACAAAAGTACCGGCGCTCCCAAGGTGAAACACTTGGTCGAATGAAACCTCGATCCAACAACTCTTGTATCCGAGCCTTCAATTCCAACAATTCCTTCTGCCATCCTATATGGAGCTATAGACACCGGCGCTGCCTGTGCAATGATCTATACCAAATTCGACTTCACGATCCGGAGGCAATCCCTAAGTTCTTCAGAAATACGCCAAGAAATTCTTTTACGCTTTGAACATTCCCCACGAGAGACTCCTTAGCTTCCAAAGCACACACATGAACTACGAACGCCTCACACCCTTCCCGACCATCTTTCTCGCTTTCAACGCAGATACCACGTTGGATAGATAATCTCTCCTATTACCTATCATGACCACTTCTTCACCTTCAACCGCCTTCAAAACCATGCGCTTTAGCGGCACAATCCGCACTTGCTTGGTACTTGACCAACCAATCCATCCCAAGAATCGATCAAACTCCTCAAACGGCGCTCCATCGGATCGGCTACAAACACTACCCCTTGGAGTTCTAGGGGTATATCTCTATACTGACTTATCTACTTCTACAGAGTGACCTAAAGGACTAAGTACAGTCATCCTCTTAGAAGCGATCTGAGAACTAAACTCATGGTCTCAACTATACTACTAGCAACGTAAGAGTGCGTCGAACCCACATCTATCAAGGCGTTATATGGAACACCAAAAATAAAAACGCATGCGGTTATGACGTCCGTGCGTCTCCTTCCTCACGACGCCTCGCAAAGATACACCAAACCAGTGCCTAGCCTCCGTGTTGCCAATACCTCTGCCCGTGCTCATGACCTCCACTAGAGCCATAACCACCTCTACCATAACCACGACCTCTCTGCGGTGCCGGGTCCCTCCTTTCGAATCGGGCACGACCTTGACCTTCAGATCGATTCCTAGCTTGCTTACGCGACACCCCTCACACGATGTTCTAGCGAACCACACTCGAAACATCCTTTCCCTCCGGCCCAACATTCACCCCAATGAAACTTTTCACAACGGTTACACTGGGCGGTCTTTGATTAGCAAACAGTGGACCTCCTCGCTCGATTTGACCCACTCGCCTAAATCTTTTCTCGAACATTACCACCGACCCGACGATCCAAAGCCTCTCTTGACTTGCTCCTATCATAACTTTGCCTCATGGACTCCTTGATTCCTTCTGGCTACCTTGGCCTTCTCCACCAAGACAAGAAACTCACGTTCTTCTTTGTGGAGCAATCAGCACCTTAACTCGTCTCTAAGTCCGTCTTCAAAACGAACACAACGATCATGTTCCGATGCCACTATTCCCCGAGCATAACGACTCACCCTTAGGAATTCCGCTTCATACTCCGAGACGCACTTATTCCCTTGCACTAACCCCTGAAAAGCTTTCCTTTGAGCGCCAATGTAGCTTGATCCAACATACTTCTTCCGATATGCGGCTTTGAAGTACTCCCAAGTGAGATCATCTGCCGTAGCACCATCTCGGACCGTGAGCCACCATCGATATGACTCATCCTTGAGAAGCGACACCGCTCCTTTCGGTTTCTCTCATTTGTCAAATATATCTCATCCATGATTCTTTCGGTCGATTCCACCCAATACTCACCCGTATTGGGCGCTACACTGCATACACCTCGGAAAAATTCAGCTCAGTTAGCTCGAAGTCTCTCAGAACCGACTTCCGAGCTCCTCCACTTCCACCAATTCCAGCTACCCTTTCCAGAACCCGTAGCATCGCTTGACACAAACATCGCCACCCGTCCCGATCCTCGCTCTTCACTCCAAAGGTTGGGGGTGGTGGTGGCGGTATCTCATTCTCGGATCCTTGACCCGACCCGACGTGTTCGATACGGCCATCCTTCCCTTCCGCGTCCCACGACGGCCACGCCCTCTAAAGCTCATTCTAACTATCGCGCTTTAACTGATTAGGAAATTTTTATGAATTAGTACATGTTTCACTTGATTATCCGCGAAGAAATTTTATGAAAAGAGTTTAATAGAGATTCTTTCGATCAAACAAGGTTTTAAGTCTTCTATCTTGGTTTACACAGAATAATACATCCATTTCCTATACCTTTCATACCTATGCACTCTTGTGCATTATCATCTGCTTTCTAACCTGTGGGTATTTTCGTCATTTTTTCTAAAGGGTATTTTTGTAATAAACCAAGAAATTTGAAAACTTTAACAAATCGAGATATTTTGAAAATTTTCAAGATAAATTTGTCCTACCATCTAAAAAATAATTTAATGATTTTAAAACCAAGTTTTCCTTAAAACATGGCTAATCCCTTTCGGGTTTTATTTAGGATTTCGCCTATGACCGAGTCCTCTTGGTTAGGGTGAACCGAAGCTACGCACTGGTAGGAATCCCGCGAAGAGGAGGTGAGTCACGAGGACTGCTAAGTACCAAGCTCTTCCGATCCAATCCTAGACATGCGCACTCAAGGTTACCACACCCTAACTCCTGCGACTTGGTCGTAGGTTGGTTTAATTAGGCTCTTAAAGTCTTATGTCTTTGTTTGGAGTAAACTAGTCCTAAAGTTTAAAATACTATCACTATCTACGTCCCATGCTTCCTACCCTTCTACAAGAAATAATTCATACAAAAAGTTAGTGGTACTTACCCGAGCGGATCGGTGCCGAGACTCAAAGTGCCATGCTTATTAAAACCATAATATTTCAAATAGACCTACCAAAACATTTTTGGGCCTTGGGCCCCCACAGCCGAGCTTTGAACTTGGCTCTGATACCAATTTTGTAACACCCCAAACCCGGCCCAAACATTACGACCGAATTTGGTATGCTACGGAGGAAAAACCTTTGAAAATCCCTTGTTAAGTCGTTTTAAATTTTGATAAAAGATATTGTTTCGATTTAAAACAATTGAGGTGTTATGAAGAAAGCATTACTTAATGTCATTTAAAAATATACTAAGTTAGGTTGTTACAGTTTCAAATGTACCCGATGGTACTTTAAAAACATTTTTATGCTTTAATTTGAGAAAACATGTGCATCCGCTTTAACATCATCAAATAGTTTAAATAAAACATCCAAAACATGCAAGCAATAATAAAATAATCCTAGGAGGCCTTATTACAATTAAGCAACATAAACCCAACAGAAAAAAATAGATAAAATCCAAAATTCATTTATTAAAAATCTCCACCGCATGGCCACCTCGAGTCCATCCGGCTCTCATCCGCGATCTACGAATCACCTGAAAAATTAAAGGAGAAGGTGAGTCACCAAGACTCAATGTGTAACCCTTCCCGATTTAATGCAATAACATACACAAATTATAACCAATTAACATGCATAAGTTTAAATGCACCCAACCTAACCATCCATACGCCTTTTTCTACCCCTTGTGGTACCAAACCACCGGTGGTGCCAAACCACTGTGACGATAGTCACAAATGTGATACCAAATCACCGGAGATACTAAATCTCTCGGTGTCCAAAGACACAATTGTGTTACCAAAACACCGGTGACCGGTCACAAATAGATGATGGGGCCAACCCATCGTGTGATACCAAATCACCGCGCATACAATCCCATATCTCAAAGTGGGGCCAACCCACGGTGGTATTAACCACGTGGACAAGTCGCTATGAGGTGCCAAACCTCCGGAGGTACCAAACCTCGGTGACCGTAGTCACGATGTGTTACCAAAACACCGTGTCCGCCGACACGAATATCACCGCCTCTCCTCTCATCAACCCATAATAATCATTTATATGCATGTACCACAAATCATGTTGATAGATTTATTTAACAACATCCAATTGATTTATCATAAGCCATATATCAAATAATACACATACTAAATGTGTCATGCTTCCCAAAAGCATCAAATAATAATCACATAGTAATAGGAACTTACCCAAATCCTTGTTAATACCATGAAGGTATTTCATCCATGTCTACACAAAACGTTTAGGCATAAAATAACACTTAGCATATTAAAAGTTATAAGATGTGTATGTATACACACTGCACCAAAAAGAGTTCTAAATTCCGAATAGACAAATCGGCCACACAAGTATTCTTGCCCCTATATTCGGCCAAAAATGAATATTAGAACCATGGCCTATTCGGCCAAACCAAAATAATTGAGAAAGGTTCCTTGTGAACCTAAAATCTTACCCAAAGCCTTCGAACACTTATCCAACACACTCCTAAAAGAATCGGCCTCACTTCCCTACAATCAACCATCATCAATAAGGTTTATTAGCCTTCGGCTTAAACGAAAACTTAAAAGAGTAATCCTTCGAAATAAACCTTACCACCTTACCAAAACCAATTTCTAGAGAAGTCCCGATGATAACTATCTTACCTTCAATATTCGGCCAAAGATAAATCTAAAGAAAGTAGAAGATTCGGCTATATGGTTATGGAAAATGAAGAATATGTGAAAGAAAAGAGAATTGAAATGAGAGAGAATTCGGTTTAATCAACAAAAGAAAAGAGAGAGCAACAAGAAGAGAATGGTTCGCCCAAAAGAAAGAGAAAGAGAAAGTGGTTGAGCAATATTGAAAGAAAGAAAAAGAGAGAAAAGGGAGTAAGAGTTTGGCCAACACCTAGTTATCAAAGAAGAAAAAGATGCACAAAAGTTCCCATGTTGTTTCTGGTTTCAAAAAGGACAAATGAAAGAAAAGAAATGGTATTTGGTTCACATGAAATGAGGGGTATTTGGTTCACACGAAATGAGGCTAAAAACCAAAAGAGAAAAAATTGCACCAAAATGCACAAGACACTTTCGCCAAAGAGAGGAATTTTGGAGAGAAAGAAAACAAAGCAAAAAGATGTTCAAATGACAAAATTTGCCAACTATTCCTTCCCCAAGCTACCTATCAAAATTCGCCACCCCTAGCCATACATGCCGTCCACATTCATCCACTAAAGGCTTAGGAAACTTTCCAAAACATCCTCCACCCTTCATGCCTTTTGTCCCCTCATCATACCATAACTTCAAGATTCTTATCCCTACTATCAAGCTTTCCTTAATCATATATTCAACTTACCAAAAGAAATAGTCCAACCTATCATAAATAAGTTTGACCGTCCATCAAAGCAAGGATATAAAAATAAACCTTCAAATTGCTAAACATGCTACTCGAACCTCTAACCTCAAGCCAAACTCCATGCGCCATTACCAACTTGCCATGCACTCATCTTGTGTCACTTATTGCTACTTAAATTAACTTAAGTGCTAAGCTCATTTAATCCTCTTCTTTAAATAAGCCTTACTAAGAATTATTCTACTAAACCGAGCTTACTCAAGACCCCTAATTAAGCCTTATATCAACATGAATAATATCACAGAAATTCAAATACAAGAAAAATAATTCAATCACAAATAACCCCTATTTTGGGATGTTACAACCCGGGTGGTAATCTATCACAAGTTCATAGTCTTTCAATAACTCTAACCATCTTCTCTGCCGCAAGTTTAAGTCTTTCTGAGTCATCAAGTACTTTAAGCTCTTATGATCAGTATAGATGTGACATTTTTCCCCGAATAGATAGTGACGCCAAATCTTCAATGCGAACACAATCGCAGCCAATTCAAGATCATGCGTTGGGTAGTTCCTTTCATGCGGTTTTAACTGTCTTGAAGCGTAAGCAATGACTTTCCTTCTTGCATCAAAGACACAAATTTCAATCCATTCAACGATGCATCATCAGAACTATGAATTCTTTGCCTGATTCGGGTTGAATCAAAACTGGTGCTTCTGTTAACAACACTTTCAACTGCTTAAAACATTGCCGGCACTTTTCTGACCACTCAAATTTAACATCTTTCTGTAACAACTTTGTCAATGGAGTCGCAATCATCGAGAAGCCTTTCACAAATCGTCTATAATATCCCGCTAATCCCAGAAAACTATGGACTTCAGACACATTCCTGGGAGGCTTCCATTCTAAAATAGCAGAGATTTTACTCGGGTCAACTTGTATCCCAACAGCTGATACAATATGTCCCAGAAAACTGACCTCATGCAACCAAAATTCACATTTGCTAAACTTTGCATACAACTATTTTTCACGCAGAGTTTGTAGTACAATTCTCAAATGCTCAGCATGTTGCGTCTCATCTTGCGAATAGATCAAAATATCATCAATAAATACCACAACAAAGTGATCCAAATACGGTCTGAATATTCAATTCATCAGATCCATAAACACTGCAAGAGCATTGGTTAGTCCAAAAGGCATTACTAAGAATTCGTAATGTCCATACCTCGTTCTGAAAGTAGTTTTCGGCACATCAGATTCTTTAACTCTCAATTGATAGTAGCCTGATCTCAAATCTATCTTAGAAAATACTGTGGCTCCTCTCATCTAATCAAACAAATCGTCAATACGAGGCAATGGATATTTGTTCTTTATCGTCACTTTGTTCAACTGTCGATAATCGATACACATTCTCATAGTCCCATCTTTCTTTTTCACAAACAACACAGGAGCTCCCCAGGGTGAGAAACTCGGTCGTGCAAAACCTCTGTCTGTAAATTCTTGCAATTGAGATTTCAACTCTTTCAATTCGGTTGGGGCCATTCTGTATGGAGCTATCGAAATAGGAGCAGTTCTCGGCACTAACTCAATACCAAGTTCCACCTGTAATCCTGGTAACTCTTCAGGAAATACATCTGGAAACTCACAAACCACAGACACAGATTCAACTTTCTTTTCCGACACCTTTGTATCAATCGCATACGCCAAATAAGCTTCACAGCCTTTTCTCACTAGTTCATAGCCTTCATCGCAGATACAACAGCTGGTAATCCCTTCATATCACTGGATTCAATTTGAACTTGCTCACCGTTCTGACTTCTCAATTCAATACTCTTTCTTTTACAATTCACAATGGCATTATGCAGAGTAAGCCAATCCATACCTGCACTATGTGTCAAATTCATCAAAGGAAGCAATATCAAATTAACCGGAAAACATATATCACGAAACATCAATGGGCAATTCTTGCACACCTTATCCACCAAAACACATTTGCCTAAGGGATTCGATACTCTAATCACAATTTCAGTAGACTCAACATGTAGAGTCTTATTCAATACTAAATTCATACACACATAGGAATGAGTTGACCCTTGATCTATCAATACAATAACATCAATATCAAATAAAGTGAAAGTACCAGTGATAACGTCTGGAGATAATGCTTCCTCTCGTGCACGTATAGCATAGGCTCGGGCAGGTGCTCTCGCTTCTGATCTCACAGCTGTGTCATTTGTCCATCTCTGACTTTCACTTACATTTTTGGTGCTTCTGGGTGGTCTACCCCTAGCTGTCATATTACTCAGTCTTTCATTCTAAACATTTTCTTCTTCGACCATCTTTGGGCAATCCCGAATAAAATGATCTTGGGATCCATATTTGTAACAAACTATATTGTTGTACTTGCCCCAGCACTCTCCCACATGTCGCCTTCCACACTATCTGCACTCAGGCTTGTTACTCTTAACACTGCCAACACTTGATTCATTCAGAACTTGAATTCGTGGACCAATACTTTGTTTCAAACGATCTCTACTTGGATGTCCAAATGAAGCATTTGAACGGTTACTTGAATCTCTGTATCTCTTAGTAGAAGGTTGAGAAAATTTATTCATCGATCTCTTTCTTTCATCACGAGCTTACAATCGACCTTTCTTCTTTTCCTTCATCGAGCTCTTCACTTTACACGTTCTTTCAACTAACACAACAAATTCATTTATATCGAGTATCCCAACCAATAGCTTGATGTCTTCATTCAATCCCTCTATGAAACGTTTGCACATAGTAGTTTTCATCGAGACACATTCTCTCACATATTGAATCAATCTTACAAATTCTCGCTCGTGCTTCGATGAATGCACAACCGGCCCTATTTTAATTCTAGAAACTCTTTACGTTTACGATCAACGAAACGTTGATCGATATACTTCTTTCTCGAACTCAACTTGAAAGAAATCTCAGTGATTCTCTCTCTCTGGAACCACGATATCAACGCTTTTCCACCAGCTTTAAGTCGTGTCTCTCAACAAAAAAAAGCACACTTAATGCACTCATCGATTCAACGACATCTCATCGAATACTCGATTGTATTCTCAAGCCAAAACTCACCGCTTAGCATCATCATCGATGTGGCCCTAAACTCCTCAAATTTCGTATTTTCGAATCTTATCTACAGTGGTTTATTCAATGCTGCTCGGATCTACAACTTGAGGCATAACAGTACTTGCGGGGGTGAAGGTTGTGGAGTAGTCGGATTCGTTCGAACAAACTCCGTAAATCATTCACTCATCATACGGAAGAAGGCTTGCTTAGCCTCTCCTCTCTCACTACCTTCATTCGGCCTAGATGTGGCCGGCGCTGTCCCTTGAGTGGGCGCAGGCGTATTACTCTCTACGTCGTCAGCAATTGCTCGATCGAGATCCATTACTATAAGAAAACACATTTTCAACTGTCAGCATTCATCATACTATCACAACTTCATATATGGCATGTATAGCTAGACCCGCACGCGCTACGTTAGTCCAAGAATCGACTAAACCGTAGCTCTGATACCAATAAAATGTAACACCCCTAACCCGAGACCGTCGCTGGAATAGGGTTAAGAGGTATTACCTATTAATCAGAACATTTAACATCTAGAATTTACGACACAAAGTCAATCATTTTCAATCTCATTCAATTACAATCATGGTGTCCCTTATCGAGGTCTACGAGACCTAATTCACATGCTAAAGAGGGGTCGGGACTAAATTAAACACACACATAAATTCTCGAACACTTAAATTTTTTTTCTAAGATTCAGAGGAGACACGCCCGTAGGAGGAGGCCGTGTGCCCTCCACGACTACTAGACACCCCCGTGTGTCCATCCGTGTGTCTATATCGTCTATTTCAACACGGTCGCTAGGCACGCCTGTGCCCATTCGTGTCTATATATCGGCTATTTTAACACGGTCACTAGGCACGCCTGCGCCATGCCATGGCCGTGTATATAACTAAGCTACATATCGCCAATTCACCCACGGTCTTAGGTACGCCTGCAGCCCTCAACCGTGTGATATTATAGGCCATTTTGTAAGGCCAACATGCCACCCACTTAGGTCAAACCTACAAGCAACACATACCAAAACATATCATGCACATAAGGCAACCAAAAACTTACCAATATGACTATCCAATCTATGCATTCAATTCCCATTCCAATTATAACAAATTCAATACCAAAATCTATCTCTCACACAAGTATAATACATTCAATATCAAACATCATTCCTTCTTAATTTCACTAATCCCTACTAACATCTTACCAACACAAAATTTGTCATTCAATAGTCAATTTCTCAACCCACAAACCATGCCAAAAGATGCATCACATATATCAAATTCATTCATGTTAAGACTAGCACATATCTAGCCACATCTCATGGCTACTTACAAACATAAAACATGATTCAAATGACCAGCCTAAACATGCCATATTTAACTATATACATTGCTCCAAAATACCCCAAAATAGATTTGCCGATAGTGTGACTGAGATGCTGACGATCCCCTGATCCGAGCAAGCTTTACTGACACTGCAAAGCAGAGAAAGAAATCCCACAATAAGCTTTCTAAAGCTTAGTAAGTTCGAAATACAATAAAATCGTATCATCAAATAAAACCAATGTATACACTAACCATCACATAGATCATTTCTCTTATATTCATACCATATTGTCTATAGATAAAATACTCATTCATCCATCCATAGCATCATCTATAAACTCATCAACCACAAAGGTTCGATACATACCTTAGCTAACACATAGTTATTCAATTTCCAAGCTACTCAATGCTCGATATTACAAGTCAATCTCTCTATAAATTCCTTTAAATTTTTATCGCACACTCAGTGCCATCTACATGAGAAAAACTTATTGGTTATCGCACACTTAGTGCTTAATCTTTCCAACCAACTTATCTCCATCGTACACAATTACAAATCTATAAACCAAGCTTTCATATCATCGCACACACAGTGCTATTCATTTCTGTTTCGATCTCAATTTCGCACACTTAGTGCCATCGACTAAATTTCGCACATAGCATCTCTATTTCATACACATACACATATTCATTTCATAATACTAAAACGTATCTTAATAACATGTATTATATTCGAACTTACCTCAGATGTCGAAATACCAAAACGGTCGATTAATCGAGTACTTTCTCTTTGCCTCGACCTCAATCCGAACCTCTCCTCTCCTCTCTTGGTTTATACAGATTCAAATTCAGTCCATTTAATCACTAACTCATTCAATTTAGTCCTCACACACATATTTAGGGCATTTTACAAAATAGCCCTCACATTTTCACATTTCGACACTTTAGTCCCTATCTCACAAAATCATCAAATACACAAAATTTCAAAAACACATATGCTAGTCGAATGGTTCCCATGCTAATACAAGCTCATACATTTCATTTATTTCACAATTTAACCCTTCAATTTCTCATTTTCTCAATTAAATCCAAAATATTCAATTTCATAAAAAATTCCAATACAAACTATGTTAACCCAACACCAAGTTTTCATATTTCATTATCAACTAACACTTAGCTCAAACATTCATCAATGGCTAATCACAAAAACATCATCAATTCACAAAATTACAACATGGGTTAACTAGAGCACGAAGCAACGATTACAAAAACGTAGAAATTATCAAAAACCAAGTTCAAACATACCTTGAATCAAGCCTAACACCAACTGAAACTTAAGTGTTCTTCTCCCTTTTTCTTTCCTTGATTTTTCGGCATAAAAGATTAGCACTTTCATCTTATTTTCATCTTTTATTTGTATAATAAATATATTATTAATCTAATTACTAAATTATCCCTTCATAAAACATATAAGACAAATATACCATAGGATTATTTTGTCATTTAACCACCCACTAACTTAATAATGGTTTAATAACAATATGAGGCCTCTAACTTAAAAAGCCAACAACACTTAAGTACTTATAAATCAGCACACAGCTTTTACACCTTATGCAATTAAGTCTTTTCTTTTAATTTGGCACACCAACGATCAAATTATCACACATGATTTTCACACCGACTATGTCACATATCATTCACACAGAAAATATCATAAAAATATTTTTACGAACTCGGATTTGTGGTCTCGAACCACTGTTCCGGCTAGGGTCTAAACCGGGATGTTACAGAATATCATTCTAGTCATATAAGTCAAGTGGTGGAAATCGAATCCATTATCAACAAGGTAAGGAGTTCTTTATGGATTATTTGATATCGTTCATTATTCGATTGGTTGCTAAATGGATTAATAGTTTGGACTAATCGGTCACTATAGGAACCAAATTGTTCGATCACCTATCTCTCTAAAAAGAGACTCGGATTGTTGGTAGCCGATATAGATTGTTAATCAATCGCAATACTTGCTTGAAGTTGTATTTTGGGCTTTGGACTAATTGTTGATCGATTGTACCTTTAGGTGCCGCAGAGAGTATCGTGTTACGAATTCTGAATAAGGTGTGTAATCTCGTACCCTACCGAATACATGTTTGAAATGGTGGTAATCTCATATCTCTCTGAAAGTTTGCATGAAATGTTCTGTGATTTGGTTGAAATACCAAGGAAATCGAAACCAAAGATCCGTGACCACTCGGGCGCATTTATTTTAGTAGTGGTAACCATATTTTGCAATGAAATAGTTTGGTCAAGAAGATGACGTGATTTTGAAAAATCATGAAAAATAGGATAAAGGGAATTAGAAAGTGAAAAAGATATTGGATTAAAGATTACTGTGTCTATTTTTATATGAAAGAAACAGAGGTGGAAGAGGAATTTTATATTCTGTGATATTTTAAATTTAGTGGGACTGGCTCTGATTGACTTCGTGGTTCCCTGATCTGTCTTAGAAAAATCATTTAAAATTGTACAAAGTGAATTATGAGTTATAATTTATATTTATAGATTCCTTAGTGAGCCTATTTTCAATTGAAACAAATGGGAGCAACATATGAAAACTGTACAGTTAAATATTTGAATTTCGGGTATGAGAGGTCAGAACTGTTGGTCAATGAAACAAGGGAAATTTTAAGGAATAAACTGTACTAAATGGTTTAGCCAAAAATTCTGGAAAAATTTTAGTAAGAAGATATATGATGCAGATGGACAGTTTCAATTTTTTTAAGCCTCACATTAGTAGTTAAGTCTAGGTTGCCGAATTACCAAAATACCATTGGAAGGTAAATTACCGAAATACCCCTGGGTTGCGAGATTACCGAATTACCCTTAGTGGGTAAAATTACCGATTTATCAAAATGTCCTTATGGACCGATTTACCGAAATGCCCCTATGGGCCGAATTGATAGAATGCCTTAGTGGGCTGAATTACAAAGCTCAATAATGGGCCGATTCATCGTATAAATTACTAGACTAATGGTTGTTATACATGTGGGTATTTTATGTTATTATGTGTATTTCATCATCACATATTGCATGGGATGGGAAACTTGAATGAAGAGAAGTATAGACTAGTGGCATTGCCACAAATTCTGATATGGGTTATGTGCCAATTTAAATATGGCTTTGTGCCATCGTGATTAAGGTCAGTGTGTGCGATTATATTACCGTATATGATACTCGGTGGTTAAGCCACAAAATTATTATAAATGGCGACTTGTCCAAAATTGGAGAGATCGGCGGGGTGGGTTGACTTGATCCTACAGGGAGAGACCGGTTGAGTGCGGAGAGAGACTGGTTGGATGGGTTGGGTTGCATACATTTGCTTCATATGTATATATATATATATATATGTTCTGTTATGATAGTGGGCTCCGGCCCAAGATGTTGCTATATGGGTTCAGGCCCAATGGATGACGGTAAGGGATTTCACACTGAGTTCTTGTAACTCACCCCCCATTTTTCTTAACCCTTGTAGGTAATGCTCCGTAATGAGGACTTGAGCCTATGGATGACTCGGTGGAGGCCATACTTCAGAAATGGTGTTATTGAACTTTAAATTTCTATTTCGGTTTATTTTATTATTTTTCTATTTTGGTTTAAGTTGTAATAAGGCCTCTGCGATATGTTTTAAATTGCTTTATGTTTAGTCGTACTTATAATATTGCTTGAATTGTTTTAACGGGGATTTTCTAAAATCATAAATAATGGTTTTCCAAAATTGATTAATAAATGGATTTTATAACAAACTTTTACAAATATTTTAACTCAGAAATTTTCTCTCGAATTATCAACAATATTTTCAAAAGCCACGGTTTTAAAGCTCACTACCTTGATTTTCAACTCATCAAACGATCTCTCAAAAATACTTGTATTTTATCTACGTTTCTGCAACGATTTCAAAATGCTTCTGCAACTCTATTTCTAAACATCACATTTTTGTAAAATGTTTATTTCAAATATGCTTTTGCCACCAAAAAGGTTTTTTTTAAAGATAATTATTTTTTCAAGTAGTTAACAATTGCTTAAGTGTTTTGGGTTTTAACAAAGAGGCTGTAATTCTCAAACAAGTTTTTTTCATGTGACACGCCAGATTCGAGCCTAACTTCTAGGCCGGGTTTGGGGTGTTATGTTTTATGGTATCAGAGCCCGGTTGCAAAACTTGGCTGTGGTTTGGGTTCAAAAGCGTTTTCCAAAGCTATTTAAAATTTTAATTTATAAATGTCTGTTCTAAAGGAAGTATGGCACCACGGGTACCCGGCACCAAGTCAAGTAAGTTTATGTTTTGAATTTATGATTATTATGGTATGACTGTAGAAATACTCTAGAACTCTTAGCTTTAGGAGCTGAAACTATAGAAATTGAGACCTTAGATATGTAGTACGAAAATAACTTTACTTCCTATACTCCATAAAACATTGTTTAATAAAACACTGAAATAGTATATTCATTCATAAAACTCGTAATCAGATTAAGTCGACATTAGTGAACATTAACGCTAGAAGACGTGGACGTGGTAGACGTGGACATGGTAGAGGACAAGGTGCTAGGGCTAGATCTTCAGCATCGGGGCATGTTCCCGAAAGGGAGGTGTTGGCATTGCCAGTGGTTGAGACGGAGTCTTATGACCGAGCTGGAATTGATGAGCTGACTCAGCTAGTTAGGGAGCTTGTGGAGGAGGTTAGAGAAATTGGTCGAACACTTCGATTTGGGCGCGTGGAATGTAAGAAGAAATTAGATCGCGATTCTCTAGGACCGCAGTCTCGTTCTGTGAAGCTTGTTAAGGCACGTCCAAACTTTTCGGCTTGCGATTATTGCAGAAGGCGTCATCCGAGAGAATGCTGGAGGAGGTCAGGAGCATGCTTGAGATGCGGGTCTAAGGAGCATAAGGCTCGGGATTGTTTCATCACCATCAAGTCAGGTATGTTATGGTTGGACGTGATGATTGAATGTAGAAAATTTTAGGTATAAGTGGTAGATAACTACTTGCTTCTGTGGTTTGGTGTTTGGTTGTGTGAAAGAAGATTCAAGATTATGTTAAAAGTACATTAGTGTTATTAAGATCAGAGTGCGCAGTGAAAGCATAGTGGTGTGATTTGAGCGATGCATTTAGTAGTTGGTTGGAAATTTCGAGGACGAAATTTCTTTAAAGAGGGTAGAATTGTAACATCCCAAAATTGGGCCTAGTAGAATTGGACCTATTGGGCCCATTGGACCTTGAGCGTAGAAGCGTTTTAAAATTTATGGGAATTTGAGAGCGGCATTATTTCAAGTTGGACTTATTAAGACGGTGATTTTGGAAAGTTACGGGGTTCTAGGAAGTTCCGGGTTCAAATTGGGCCTTAGCAAAAAAATTTATGTTTTAGCACTTTAAGGAGATATAGTAAGTGACCTCAATGTTTATGGAATTAAATGAGTAATGTGATAGCATAAATGGAGCATATGGCAAAGAGGTTATGGCATTAAGTGAAGAGTATGGAGAGAAGAGGTTCGAATCCCCTTGATGCAAATTTTGACTATTATTTTTGTATTTTTTTCCCTAAGTGTCGGCCAAGCTAGTAAATAAGGCAAGTTGGACTTTTTAATTTTGGCAAGGTGGCTAAGGATATTAGGAAAGGATGAAGGTAGGGAAAGAAATCAAAAAAGGATGAAGGTAGGGAAAGAAATCAAAAGAAAAGGCAAGTATAGGGAACATGTTGTCCCAAAGAGAGGAAAATGTTTTGGAATGTTTTTTATGGCCAAAATGTTTGACCTTTTTGGTTTGGTATACACGGTTTTGAGGGGGGTAAAGGGGAGTGCCGAAAATTCTTTAGGCATTTTGTAAGTTTAGTGTTTGAGAGGTTACTTTTCTTCTTAGCCTTTTTGGTGATTTTTATTTTTTCCAATTCCTTTCCTCTTGGCCGAAACCTCCTAGCACATTTGTGCAATTTTCTTTCTCTTTTGTTGGTCGAAACATTCATCTCTTGCATCACCTTCCCTTGATAGCCGAACCATCTAGCATCCATCCATCACCCATTCTTTTCTTTTAACCATTTCTTCAATCTTTCCTCTTCTCTAAAATCGACATCACTTTAAGATCACATCTTCTTGTTTGATTTTCTTCCAAAGCCGAATCTAGTATCATTCCATCTCTTCACTACTTCTTTTCTTTTTGCCTTGGACAATCTCTTCCTGATCGAGTTGCTAAGTGACTTATCATCCATCTTTTCATTTCATTTTTAGCCGAATATATGAGTTCATCATTTTCGGTAACTCTACTTTGTTTCTCTATCGAAATATCTCTCTCCATCACTTTCATGTTGTGATCAATATCTTCTTTCGTAGTGATCTTGTGGGTGGCCGAATATCATTCTAGTCATAAGTCAAGTGGTGGAAATCGAATCCATTATCAACAAGGTAAGCAGTTCTTTATGGATTATTTGATATCGTTCATTATTCGATTGGTTGCTAAATGGATTAATAGTTTGGACTAATCGGTCACTATAGGAACCAAATCGTTCGATCACCTATCTCTCGTAATAAGAGACTCGGATTGTTGGTAAGTGATATAGATTGTTAATCAATCGCAATACTTGGTTGAAGTTGTATTTTGGGCTTTGGACTAATTGTTGACCGATTGTACCTTTAGGTGCCGCGGAGAGTATCGTGTTACGAATTCCGAATAAGGTGTGTAATCTCGTACCCTACCGAATACATGTTTGAAACGGTGGTAATCTCATATCTCTCTAAAATTTTGCATGAAATGTTCTGTGATTTGGTCGAAATACCGAAGGAAATCAGAAACCGGCATCCGTGACCACTCGGGCGTACGTATTTTAGTAGTGGTAACCATATTTTGCAATGAAACAGTTTGGTCAGCAGCAGTGATGTGATTTTGAAAAATCACGAAAAATAGGATAAAGGGAATTAGAAAGTGAAAAAGATATCGGATTAAATATTACTGTGTCTATTTTTATATGAAAGAAACAGAGATGGAAGAAGAATTTTATATTCTGTGATATTTTAAATTTAGTGGGACTAGCTCTGATTGACTTCGTGGTTCCCTGATCTGTCTTAGAAAAATCATTTAAAATTGTACAAAGTGAATTATGAGTTATAATTTATATGTATAGATTCCTTAGTGAGCCTATTTTCATTAGAAACAAGTGGGAGCAACATATGAAAACTGTACAGTTAAATATTTGAATTTCAGGTATGAGAGGTCAGAACCATTGGTCAGTGAAACAAGGGAAAATTTAAGGAATAAACTGTACTAAATGGTTAAGCCAAAAATTCTGTAAAACTTTTAGTAAGAATATATATGAGTCTAGTTTCAAGGAAAATTTACGGATTTAAATTTTGAGTTTCCTAACTCGAGTTATAGTCAATTTAGTCAGTATGACGCAGATGGACAGTTTCAATTTTTTTTAAGCCTCACATTAGTAGTTAAGTCTAGGTTGCCGAATCACCAAAATACCCTTGGAGGGTAAATTACCGAAATACCCCTGGGTTGCGAGATTATCGAATTACCCTTAGTGGGTAAAATTACTGATTTACCGAAATGTCCTTATGGACCGATTTACCGAAATACCCCTATGGACCGAATTGATAGAATGCCTTAGTAGGTTGAATTACAAAGCTCAATAATGGGCTGATTCATCGTATAAATTACTAGACTAATGGTTGTTATACATGTGGGTATTTTATGTTATTATGTGTATTGCAACCTCACATATTGAATGGGATGGGAAACTTGAATGAAGAGAAGTGTAGACCGGTGGCATTGCCACAAATTCTGATATGGGCTATGTGCCAATTTAAATATGGCTTTGTGCCATCGTGATTAAGGCTGTGTGCCGATTATATTACCGTATATGATACTCTGGTGGTTAAGCCACAAAATTATTATAAATGGCAGCTTGTCTGCAAATTGGAGAGACTGGCGGGGTGGGTTGACTTGATCCCCACAGGAGAGACTGGTTGGTATGGGGGAGAGACTGGTTGGATGGGTTGGGTTGCGTACATTTGCTTCATATATATATATATATATGTTCTGTTATGATAGTGGGCTCCGGCCCAAGATGTTTCTATATGGGTTCAGGCCCAGTGGATGACAGTAAGGGATTTCACACTGAGTTCTTGTAACTCACCCCCCCTTTTTCTTAACCCTTGTAGGTAATGCTCCGTAATGAGGACTTGGGCCCATGGATGACTCGGTGGAGGCCATACTTCAGAAATGGTGTTATTGAAATTTAAATTTCTATTTCAGTTTATTTTATTATTTTGCTATTTTGGTTTAAGTTATAATAAGGCCTCTGCGATATGTTTTAAATTGCTTTATGTTTAGTCGTACTTATAATATTGCTTGAATTGTTTTAACGGGGATTTTCTAAAATCATAAATAATGGTTTTCCAAAATTGATTAATAAATGGATTTTATAACAAACTTTTACAAATATTTTAACTCGGAAATTTTCTCTCGAATTATCAACAATATTTTCAAAAGCCACGGTTTTAAAGCTCACTACCTCGATTTTCAACTCATCAAACGATCTCTCAAAAATACTTGTATTTTATCTACGTTTCCGCAACGATTTTAAAATGCTTCTGCAACTCTATTTCTAAACATCACATTTTTGTGAAATGTTTATATCAAATATGCTTTCGCCACCAAAAAGGTTTTTTTTAAAGATAATTATGTTTTCAAGTAGTTAACAATTGCTTAAGTGTTTTGGGTTTTAACAAAGAGGCTGTAATTCTCAAACAAGTTTTTTTCATGTGACACGCCAGATTCGGGCCTAACTTCTAGGTCGGGTTTGGGGTGTTACATTCTTCGAAGCAGATTGAAATGATTTGCTCGGAAATCTTTTTCTCACATCTTTAACTTCAGATTCAGCTTTTCTTTTATCTTTCTCGAGTGCCTCAGCTTTGCACGCTCGATCAACAAGCACAACGAACTCTTTTATCTCTAGAATCCCAACTAGCAAACGGATATTTTCGTTGAGGCCATCTTCAAATCTTTTACACATTATCGCTTCCGATGATACACATTCTCGAGCATATTGACTTAATCTTATGAACTCTCGTTCATATTCAGTGACAGATATATAGTCTTGTTTCAAATCTAGAAATTTCTTTCGTTTCTGATCAATAAATCTCTCACTGATGTATTTCTTCTGGAACTCAATCTGAAAGAAGTCCCATGTGACCCGCTCTTTCGGAACAACAGAAATCAGAGTTTTCCACCATTGATAGGCCGCGTCTCGTAGTAATGATACAACACATTTAATACTTTCTTTCGGAGTCAAAGACATCTCATCAAATACCCGGATAGTGTTTTCTAACCAAAACTCGGCTTTTTTGGCATCGTCATCACTGGTAGCCCTGAACTCTTTAACCCCATACTTACGAATTTTATCTACCGGAGGCTTGTTCAACAGATTCAGATTCATAGTCTGAGGCATAGCAGATGTCTGAGGGGGATTAAGCGGGAGCGGAGGTTGTGAAACAGTCGGATTATTTCTCACAAACTGAGTGAACCACTTATTCATCATCTGGAAGAAAGCTTGTTTAGCTTCTCCCTCATGACCGCTCATAGCCGGTCTCGGATCAGATGGCGCTGTCCCTTGAGCGGGAACAGGCGCATTACTTTCTACATTGTTAGGTACAGCTCTTTCGGGATCCATTACTATACGAAAATCACATTTCACACGTCAGGATTAATCACACTATCACGGTTCAGATATATGGCAAGTATAGCTAGACTCTGACATGCTACGTTAGTCTGAGAATCGACTAAACCGTAGCTCTGATAATAACCAAATATAACACCCCTAACCCGTATCCATCACCGAATTAGGGTTAAAGGTGTTACCGAACAGATCAGAATCTTTTACAGACATTTCATATTACAAATCATCAATCACAATCAAAGTGTCCCTTTTTATAGGTCAACGAGACCATAATCATGCTTTCGAATAGGGTCGGGACTAAACCGAACACATATGAAATTTCTCGAAAATTTAAAACTTTTCTAAGTCACTGAGGTCACACGTCCGTGTGGGTAGGCCGTATGCCTCCCACGACTACTAGACACACCCATGTGTCCTGGCCGTGCCAAAACAGAGCTTGTATACTGACTTATCCACACGGCCACCAGACACGCCCGTGTGCCATGGTCGTGTACTCTTAGGCTAAATACTGATTTATTCACACGGCTACCAGGCACGTCTGTGTACCATGGCCGTCCACACTTGGGCTAGCTACTGACTTAATCCCACGGTCACTAGGCACGCCCGTGTGCCACAACCGTGTATGCATAACAGGCCATTTGCAAGGCCAATATGCCACCCTCACTAGGGTCATACCTACAAGCATAAACAAGCCTATTTCTACAATCAAATGGCAACCAAAAACACACCAAATGGTCATCATATTATTCCATTCAATCTCATTTCTAAACATGCTAATTTGTACAATCAACTCCCATGTAAATCCAAGTATAATTCAACCATAACCTCATTAAATCACTAAGGCATCAATTCATCCATAAGTTTACCATTCATAAGGCTATTTCATTGCCATCAAAGCCATACCAAAACATGCACCAAATATCATATTCACTCATGCACATTACCAACATTTAACTAGCCAAATCACATGGCTATTTACATCTCAAACATATACCAAATCACTAGCCTATACATGCCATACTTAGTATATACATTTCCAAAAGGTACCAAAATGAGTTTGAGTAGTGTGATGACAATCCTCGACGGTTCCCGAGCCTTCAGTAGCTTTGACGATCTATAGAACAGAGCAAACACACACAGAGTAAGCTTTCAAAAGCTTAGTAAGCCATATACAAATAAATTTAGCATAAAATGCATAAACCAATTTGATACAATAACATCATTGATTCTCATAACAAAATCATCACATATATTCTTTGGCTCATTTGCTTAGCCATATCTTACCATATTCTTCAACTCAAATATCATATATACACATGGCTCATTCAAGCATATCTTCACATATAATTTCATCATTTCCATATGCATAATCATCTTAGTAAGTTCATATAGATACTTACCTTTCATACACACTTAGTGTACATATCAAACGTACCTGAAACAGATATATAAATTACATAGTCGTTCGTATCTCAGATTTGCCCGTTGAACCATTCGAAACTAAATAGGATACTCAGAGTGCTCGGAATAGTCGTACAATGCCACTGTCCCAGACAGGGTCTTACACGAATCAATACGATGCCAATGTCCCAGACATGGTCTTACACGTAACTCTCATATCAAAGCCAACGTCCCAGACGTGGTCTTACACGAAATCTCGAATCAAAGCCAACGTCCCAGACGTGGTCTTACATGATATCACAGAATGGACACCTATGTCATGACATATACTGTAACATCCCGATTTAGACTCTAGTCGGAACAGTGGTTCGAGACCACAAATTCGAGATCGTAAAAATATTTTAATGATATTTTCTGTGTGAATATTATGTGACTTAGCCTGTGTGAAAATTTTGTGTGATAATTTGATCGTTTGTGTGCCAAATTAAGAGAAAGGGCTTAATTGCATAGAGTGTAAAATGCTGTGTGCTGATTTGTGAGTACCTAATTGTTGTTGGCTTTTAAAGGTGGAGGCCTTATGAGGCAATTTAACCTTTTAATGATAGTGGATATTAAATGGACAAATATGCCATTAATGTATATTTGTTAATTAATGTTTAGTAAAAGGGATAGTATGGTAAAATGAATATTATTATGTTGTAATAAACAAAAGAAAAAGATGAACATTATCATCTTATTTTAGGGGTGTTACATATACTATCCTATCTATTCCTAGGTTCAAACCGGACTTCTCGGATGTTAACACTATGTCGATCTTATCTCGGAATTCATGTATACAACATCTCATAAGCATTCATCATTATCAATAGTCATATGAATGTACATAATTCAATACAAATACATTTATTTGTATATAGACTTACCTCGGATTCGGATTTTCATTCGGACTCGGTTATTCGACTACTTTTGACTTCCCACGATCTAAGTCCGTTTTCCTTGGTTCTTGATCTTAATTTTGCTTGAGTATGGCCGAAACCTAGCTTGGCTTATTCCTTTCTTTTCTTTGCTAATTTTCGGCTAAAATAAGATGATAATCATCACCTTTCAATTGTTTCTTTTATTTATTATCATGATATTTACCTAATTACAAAATTATCCTTATAATGAAACATATATAACATATATATAAGTCCATAAATGTCTTTTAACCATCCACTAACTAATTAGTGGTCTAATTGCCTCATAAGGCCTCCATCTTTAAAAGCCACTACACATAGGTGCTTTAACAAATAGCTTGCAAATATTGCATTTAATGCAATTTAATCCTTTTCTCAATTTAAACACACAAATGATCAAATTAACTTACGGAACCTTAACACATGATTAAACACATACTAAAGGCACAGAAAATAATATTAAAATATTATTTTAACTCGGATTTGTGGTCTCGAAACCACTGTTCCGACTAGGGTCTAAATCGAACTGTTACAGAATCTAACAAACAACAGTCTAAAATTTTGGGGTGTTACATGTGGTTTTTAATGTTGGAGCAAGACAAGCCACACCTTCTTTCACAAATTGTATCCTAATAATCTCCTATTTTGAAATTATTTACAAAACATAAAAAAAAACTTATAATAGAAAATTGAGAGATTAGAATAAACAATTTCACATTGCATATCTCTCTTACAAAACTTAAAAATCAATGATGAAGTATAAAGTTCAAAACATAAAGTTCCAAAATAAACAAAGAAAAAACATAACTCTCCCTAAAAATATTAAACTAATACCAAGATAAGTTGAGAACAAAACCAAAACATTTTTGCACTGCTCCCCTTAAATCTTACTCCCCCCTTTGGCAAAAATACAAAGAAAGTCATGATGGATCTTCAACCTCGATATCTTGAATGCACTACAACATGTTACCTCAATATCTTACACGATGTAACCCCATATTTATTATCCTAGTGGACTCTCTCGTTTTTACCGTCTCGATAGACTATCCTGTTTACTAACTCCGAGAGTCTTTAAACCTCTTTCGAGGTGTCAATTCGTAGAGCCTGTAAATCATTGTCACGATATTGCTCTATGAACCCTATAAACCGTCGTCACGGTGTCGGCCCGAAGGACCAATCGATAACTATGGTCACGGTGTCATTCTAGCGAGCCAAACGGTAATCATTTTATGATGACGCCTAACTCCCTTGAACTCTCATTTCAATCTGCTCATTCCTCCAATACATCAATTATTCCTATCTCTATCTACCCCATCAAGGTTAAGTCCTTCGTACTTCACATATAATATGGACATGCATTTCACACAAAAGTAAGGTGTTATTTACAAACACATAGTACGACAATTATTTAAACACCACGAGGTAACCACCAGACCATCAGTAATCATTCTTACAAACATTCACATACTTTTACGAGGTTATGCACCATAGCCTACCCATTCATTACTTTCATACACAATTATGGTCTAGGACACAACTCAGAACAGACACAAATGTGATTCAATCAAAGACATAACATCGTTGATCACACAAAAGTAGAGTACAGAAACTCACCTTAAATATTTTTTCCTTGTCAGCTTAGCTTGTCCCAACGCCACAGTCTCTTTTGTCCTGACAACTAAGCATGACAATCATACATCGGTTAAATTGAAGGCATTTAAACATTAAAACCCAATACCCACCTTACAAAAACTCCTTAGGAATTCTTTACTTTCTCCTTCCTTGAATTCTCGAGTACAGAAGGTTAAGAAAGCTTACCAGTTTCTTAATTATCTACTCGCAGACTTCAATTCTCACGATTTTTGCTCCATGTAAAGCTTTCATGGATTCTCCTCTTCTTCGTAACAATCGTAAAAGACAATGCAAGTAAGAAGAAATTTGTAGATAGAATTTAAGAGAGTTTTTCCTTTTTGCTAGAATGTCCACTCTCACCTATATATAACTCCTACACACGGCCTTCCAATCTCTTTTAGCTAATCACCGGCAATCATTATGTCTACCACTATGGAACCAACCGGTTCCATCCTAACCCAACCAAACATTAAACCTAACTATTTACCCCGAATATCACAAAAAAAATTCCCAACATTCTCAGTAGAGTCTGCCAACTCTCTACTTTGTTCAATTAACTCCCAAGCTCCTATAAATTCGAATCTCTAAGGAAATCTGAGTGTGACAATTCAAGTCAATATAATATAAGTTTCAATCAATTGCATACATTATGTAACACCCCAAACCCGGTCTATGCGTTTAGACAAGATTTGGTTTGTCACACCAATCATACATTCGTTTATTTTCATAGGGTTAAGATAAAATAGTGCTACAAAACTTTTTGTTATAAAACCAATTTCTTAAGAAAACTTAACATATTTAAGATAAAACCATATTAAAAGTTTAGAAATAAAATTTAAACCATCCACACAATAAAATCCATAAAAACATATAAGAGGCCTTATTACATCAACCCAATAATAGCAATTAAAATAAAAACTTAAATAAAGTCATAGTTTATTAAAAACCCAAGTTTGTAGTATGGCCTCCACCAAGTCATCTCCGGCCCAAGTCCACGTCAATTTCCATTACCTGAAATGGTTAATAAAATTTGGGTGAGTTACAAAGAACTCAGTGTGCAACTCACTTACCACCATTTTTAGGTCAAATCGTCAAGATATCATGCTGGGCTTGAGCCCATTAATGATTTCAACCATACATCGTAAAGTAACATAATTTAAAGAGAAGAATGCATGAAATATGAATTTCCCAAACCAACCTAGTATCCATCCGCTAACACCCACACTAACCAACACACACTGTGGGGATCAAGTCAACCCACCCCGCCAAACACACCAATCATGGGCTTAAAGCCCTTAAATAATTTTGTAGTGCACTCACCAAACTAGATTGTGACATTGTCACCGAACTAGAGGCATTTAGTCGAATTTGTGGCAGAGCCACCAACTAGAGGCATTGAGCCATATTGTGGCGAGCCACCGAACTAGAGGCATTGAGCCATATTGTGGCAGAGCCACCGAACTAGAGGCAATGAGCCAAATTTGTGGCAACTGGCCATTCTTCTCTTCATATAACCCACCACATGCAATCATGCGTATATAACAAATATAATCATATAACAGATTTTCATTAATCCATATCATCGGTGGGCTTATCAATTAACCTTTCATTAGGCTCATATAAACAATTTAACAACTAGCCCATTTAGTAGTTTAGTGACTTTGGCCCATTTAGCCCAATTTATCGAAACAGAGTATTTTCGGCCCATTTAATCGAACTAGAGTATTATCGGCCCATTTTATCGAACTAGAGTTTTATCGGCCCATTTTATCGAACTAGAGTATTATCGGCCCATTTTATCGAACTAGAGTATTATCGGCCCATTTTATCGAACTAGAGTATTATCGGCCCATTTTATCGAACTAGAGTATTATCGGCCCATTTATCAAACTAGAGTATTATCGTATTTTATTTTCTCGGTTTTAACCGTTTTCATGCATTTACTCAAAAATATGAGTTACTACGTATTTTTCCCGTTTTTACTATTTTACGAATTTATCACAGAACTTACAACATGATGTCCAACCCAAAATGAGTGTGAAGTTACACACCTGTTATGGAGAGAACTAAACTTTCCCGCTCTTCAACACCTATACGTATTGTGTTAATTAAAACACTATAATCTATAATAAAACCGATCTAACTATAGCGATCTAGAAATTTACCCTCGGATTTTCGTAAGACTTCTACTTGCGATTTCTCTCCGATTGATGGTTCGCTAACGAATTGAATCCACGAACAAATAATGGTTCGGGAGTACGAGCGACTTGAGCAGCTTGATTTTCCTCGGTTGAACGTCCACAACCCGGTGGGAAATCCCGGATTGTCAAACAGTCCTTTGCTTGTACTTAGGGGAATAACGAGAACCTCCTTTCTTCCGAAGGCTAAACACCGCCCTTTTCTTCCCTATTTTGAATGTCTTCAAAGACAAAGGAAGGTTAATCCAATGATATCAAAATAATCCTAAGGTTTTAAAGATATGATTTCCTTACCACAAAATTGATTCCAACGTTTTGTCACCCACGACTTCTTGATTCCAAACTTCCGTTATCGCACTAAAGTATAACAAAATAAGCGTTAAAAGAAGGAACGTTTATTTTGATCTAATAAAGCTTTCAAACCATCATCAATATTCGCCATAACCACTATTAACTAATCGAAGCGAAAAGGATTCTTACCTATTTCCACGTCGAAAAGATAGGATTTGAGAATAATATGGATCTAAGAAGAATTCGGCTATGAAGAAACAAAGAAAAAGAGAAAATAAAATCGGTTATAGGCACTTTAACATTCGGCCATGAAAGTGTAGGTGGAGAGAATTTCGATTGAAAGAAATCAAATAGGAGAGAGATGGTGATGATGTTTGGTTTCCAAATAGAATGGAAAAGAAAAGAAAGAAAAGATAAGTTTTGAGAGCAATGTATAATCGGCAATGGGGAGAAGAAAAGAAAAGAATGGTCTCTTTAGGTATTGGTAAAATCGGCACAAAGAGAAAGGCACAAAATTGACACCAAAGTGTAAAACAAAATGACCAATTTGACAAAAGAAACTAGGCTTACCAAGTGCACAATTTCGGCCAAGGAAAAGAGAGTTTGAGAGAATTTTCAAAACTTGCACAAACTAAACAAAATGACCAAAACCAAAGACTAAAATTCCTAGCCAAACTATCACCAAAATTCTCTCCTCCCCTAGCCATAATGCCGTCCATATGCTTGGTCTTTAGGCCAAGATATTGTTTCCTTAAACAACTCCTTGATTCATGCCTCATATCCTCAAATTTTCCTTATTCCTTTGATATACTAACCAAAAATAACAAGTCAACACCTTCCATATATGCTCTTGGCCGACACTTGCTATACATGGGCAGAAAAATCAAAAATAAAATTCACCTAGATGCTATTTAGGGGATTCGAACCTTCACCCCCATGTACTAGCTCATGCGCCAACACCACTTGTCCAACTACTCATCTTATGCTACACATTGACACTTAAATTAATTTATGTGTCAATGCCACTTAGTCTATTTCCATAAATTCTAAAAATTAATATTATTCCTTCTAAAAAAATTTTTAAACCCTTCTTGAGACTATACTAACCACGAAAATAAATCGAGAAAATTTTACTTTCTAGAATAATTACTCAAAGCACACATAGAAAATAAATTACTCAAATTTTCGGGGTGTTACAACTCTACCCCTAAAAGAAAATTTCGTCCTCGAAATTTACAGCTAAAAAGGTGAGGGTATTGTTGCCGAATTGCATCCTCGAGGCTCCCACGTAGCTTCCTCCACTCCGTGGTTACGCCACAACACTTTGACCAACGGCACGAGTCTTCTTTCTTAGCACCTTCACGTCTCGGTCTAAGATTTCCACCGGTTCCTCCTCAAAAGACAAATCCAAATTCAACTCCACTTCTTCTACCGGTACTATGTGCGAAGGATCCGATCTATAGCGCCTCAACATGGACACGTGGAAAACATTATGAATTTGGCTCAATTCCGGAGGTAACTCAATCGATAGGCCACTTTGGACCAACTCGTTTCACCACACGATATGGTCCAATGTATCTAGGACTCAACTTGCCCTTCTTCCCGAATCGAATATCTTTTTCCAAGGTGAGACCTTCAAGAAAACTTGATCTCCTACGGCATACTCGATATCCTTACGCTTGAGATCCGCATCGACTTACGTCTATCCGGCTTCCTTTAACCGCGTCGAATAACTTTCACTTTTTCTTCCGTTTGAAATCATCTCGAGTCCTAACAATCGCCGATCACCCAACTCGGTCCAACAAATAGGAGAACGACACCTCGACCATACAATGCCTCGTAGGGTGCCATCTGAATGCTAGATCGGTAGTCGTGTTGTTGTCGCAAATTCCGCTAACGGTAGAAAATCCTCCCAACTACCTTTGAAGTCGATTACACATCCCCTTAACATGTCTTCCAGATCTGAATCACTCTCTCCGATGACCATCGACCGAGGATGAAAAGCCGTACTAAAATTAAGCTTTGTACCCAAGGCTTCATGCAAAGCTTTCCAAAATCGAGATGTAAACCTAGGATCCCGATCCGATATAATCGATCTGGTACCCCATGCAACCTCACGATTTCGGATACATACGACCGCCAACTTCGCAACGAGTAGTCCGTGCGCCTTTGGTAGAAAATGAGCGGTCTTCGTCGACGATCAACAATTACCCAAATGAATTTTTCTTAGTAGGTGTTAAAGGTAACCCACTAACAAAATCCATTGTTATCCGCTCCCATTTCCAAAGAGGAATCTTAATCGGTTGCAAAAGACTCGACGGCAATTGATGCTCGCTTTCACTTGCGACAAGTTAAGCATTTTCCCACAAATTACAAATCTCACGTTTCAACCCGGCCACCAATACATTCACGAAGATCCCGATACATCTTATTTCCTCCGGGTGCATAGCATAAGGGCTACTATGCGCCTCCTCAAAATCATTTGCCTCGGATCTGAATCCTTAGGCATACTGGACCCTTTCACGAAAACACAATACACCTTCTCGAATTTATTCCAAAATCCTCAATTTCACCATTTTCCACTTGCTTGAAATAAAAGTCTCAACTTCTCATCTAAAATCTGTTTTTCCTTAATTTGTTCTAACCACAAAGGCTTCACTTGAAATTCCGCTATCAAACTACCATCCTCATACAAACTCAAATGGGCAAACATAGCTCTCAAATCGATATACCACCCTACGACTTAATGCATCCGCCACCACATTAGCCTTTCGGGATGATACTCAATTGAGAAATCATAGTCCTTTAACACTCCACCCATCTTCGTTGTCTCAAGTTTAACTCCTTCGAGTAAGAAGATACTTAAGACTCTTGTGATCCGTATAGATGATAGACTTTTCACCATAGAGGTAATGCCTCCAAATCTTTAAGGCAAACACCACCGCTGCTAACTCCAAATCATGAGTAGGGTAGTTCACTTCGTGCGGTCTCAATTGACGAGAAGCGTAAGCTACAACTTTCCCACTTTGCATCAATACGCACTAAACCCGTATGTGACGCATCACAATAAATCGTAAACTCCTTCCCGACCTCGAGGTTGAATCAATACCGCGCTTAGTTAAAACCTTCTTGATCGCTCAAACTTTTTGCTGCTTATCGGTCCATATAAACAACACTCCCTTCCGCAAAAAGCTTAGTTAGAGGTGCAGCAATCAATGAGAACCCCTCAACAAAGCGTCTATAATATCCAAATAAACCCAAGAAACTCCGAATCTCAACTTTCACCGACTTCGGTGGTTTCCAATCCAATACCGCCTCAATCTTCCGAGGATCCACCCTTATTCCTTCTACCGATACCACATGACCCAAGAAAGTCACTTCTCTTAACCAAAATTCACATTTACCGAATTTGGCATACAATGATTATCTCAAGCACTTGCAATACAATCCGCAAATGCGAGTCATGTTCTTCTTCGCTCCTCGAATAAACCGAATGTCATCTATGAATACCACCACAAACCGATCTAAGAATGGTTGAAAGACCCGGTTCATCATATCCATAAATGCAAATTGGTGCATTGGTCAACCCAAACGGCATCACTAAAAACTCATAGTGTCCGTAGTAGCGGGTTCGAACATTTGTCTTGTGAATATCCGCTTCTTTCACCTTAAGTGGTGGTAACCCGACCTTAAATCAATCTTGGAAAAATGAGCTCCTTCAATTGATCAAACAGTCGTCAATCCTCGGCGAGAGAGGGTACCGATTCTTGATCGTCGACTTATTCAATTGCCTATAATCGATACACATACGCATTGACCCATCCTTCTTCTTAACAAACAAAACCGGTGCTCCCACGGAGACACACTCGGTCGAATAAAACCCGATCTAGCGGTTCTTGAATTTGGGCTTTAAGCTCAGACAACTCCTTCGGTGCCATTCTATAAGGAGCAATGGACACCGGAGCGATTCGGCAAAAAGCTCAATACCAAATTCCACTTCCGATCCGGAGGTACACCGGAAGTTCTTCAGAAAAACATCCGAAAATTCCTTCACCGTTCTCACATCTTCCATCGATGCTTCTTTTGGCATCTAAAGCACTAATAAATGCTAAAAATGCTCCATATCCTTTTCGTACCAACTTCTCCGCCTTTAACGCAGAAATCACGTTTGTCAAGAAATTTCTCCGCTCGCCTATCATAACTATCTCCTTATCCTCCGCAGTTTCTTATCAACATCCGCTTTTCAGACAGTCCAATTGCGCCCGGTGCTTAACCAACCAATCCATGCCCGAATGATATCGAATTCGCCAAAAGGCAATTCCATCAAATTTGCCAAGAATGTTTCTCCTTGAATAACTAAGGGCACGTCTCTAAATAGTTTATTAACCACCACCGACTGACCTAAGGGACTAATCACCCTCATCTCTTTATCGGAAATTTCGAGTCTAATTTCAAGTTTCCGCTTATGGTGCTAGCAATGTATGCGAATGAGTAGAACCAATATCTATCAAGGCAATAACGGTACATCGAAATGAAGAACGTGCAGCTTATCACATCGTGCATTGCCATCCTCACGACGTCGACCGCATACACCAATCCCGGTGTCTTGCATCGCGTTGACTCTAGGACCATTGCCTCGACCAGCGCACCTTGACCACGTCCACCCCATTACCACCACGACTGGTCCCCGACCTCTCGGTGGTTGCTTGAACTCCTCTTGCCGGTGGTGCATCGAGAGTACGAACTTCTTGAGTTGTATCCATACGCCGAGGGCAACTCCTATATTGATGCTCCGTCGATCCACATTTATAGCAAGCACCCGTTTTCCTCCAACATTCTCCTAATGTCTTTTCCCACATTCAAAGACAATCTCGACTCGATTAACGACTCATCGGTGCTCTTCCTTGAGCTGGTTCCTCATTCCGGGCCTCTTCAGAATCTTCTCGAAGAACCCGAATGCTTCAGATCTTTCTTGCCTCGAATTTGCTCCCGATTTTGACGTTCCGAGTTCTTAGCCTCTTCGGCTATCTTGGCCTTCTCCACAAGAGCGGCAAAGTTCTAACTTGTTGTGGGGCTATCGTAACCCGCAACTCGCCTTTTCAAACCGCCCTCGAAAGCGCACACAACGCTCATGGTCCATTGCCACTATCGTTCGAGCATAGCGACTCAAACGTAAGAACTCGACCTCATATCTTTCGCCACCGTCTTATTTCCTTGCACCAGTTCAAGAATTCCTTCCTTCGGGCATCCACATAGCTTGTTCCCACATATTTCCCTTGAAAGGAAGCCTTGAAAAATTCCCGATTAATTAAAGCGACATCGCGCCATCTCGGATAGTAAGCCACCATTGGTAAGCTTCGTCTCTCAACAAAGATACCGCTCCTCTTAACTTTTGTTCCACAAAGCACTCAAGATCGCCCATAATTCGCTCTCTTTGCCTCAAGCCAATATTCAGCGACATTGGGAGCTACACCGAGACACCTCTCGAAAACCTCGGCTCCACTTTGATTTCGGTCGCTCCGATATCGACCCACGAGCGGTTGGTCCACTCACGGATCCAGCGACCTTTTCAAGTACTCGCAGCATTGCTCGTGTCACAAAGATTATCCTCTTCCATATGGTCGTGCGATCCGTCTCACTCTCGAGTGACGCAGTGCATCCATTTCCGACATATAACCCGGCACATCGCTTGCACCCCTAACACCTCGTCCTCTACCACGACCACGCCTACCGCGTCCACGACCACGTCCTCTAGTGCTCATGGCGAATAATTCGATTTAATCGATTAAGAGTTTTATGAATCGAATAATATTTCAATTGTTTATTAACGATATCTTATGATATGAAAGAGATAGAGTGTTTTCGCATCAATATCCTATTGTCTCAATCTCTACGGTTTTAACACCTAAAACTAGAAGTTCTAGAGTGTTTCTTATAATCATATCACAATGATAATAAACATACAATATCTGAGATACTTACTTGACTTGGCGCGGGATGCTCATGGTGCCATACTACCTTTAATCAAAACTCTAGAAATTATTTTCAAACAAATTTCTTTATTGAACCCAAACCACAGCCGAGTTTTGAACTGGGCTCTGATACCACTAAATGTAACACCCCAAACCCGGTCTATGCGTTTAGACAAGATTTGGTTTGTCACACCAATCATACATTCGTTTATTTTCATAGGGTTAAGATAAAATAGTGCTACAAAACTTTTTGTTATAAAACCAATGTTCTTAAGAAAACTTAACATATTTAAGATAAAACCATATTAAAAGTTTAGAAATAAAATTTAAACCATCCACACAATAAAATCCATAAAAACATATAAGAGGCCTTATTACATCAACCCAATAATAGCAATTAAAATAAAAACTTAAATAAATTCATAGTTTATTAAAAACCCAAGTTTGTAGTATGGCCTCCACCAAGTCATCTCCGCCCAAGTCCACGTCAATTTCCATTACACAAATGGTTAATAAAATTTGGGTGAGTTACAAAGAACTCAGTGTGCAACTCACTTACCACCATTTTTAGGTCAAATCGTCAAGATATCATGTTTGGGCTTGAGCCCATTAATGATTTCAACCATACATCGTAAAGTAACATAATTTAAAGAGAAGAATGCATGAAATATGAATTTCCCAAACCAACCTAGTATCCATCCGCTAACACCCCGTACCAACCAACACACCTGTGGGGATCAAGTCAACCCACCCCGCCAAACACACCAATCATGGGCTTAAAGCCCTTAAATAATTTTGTAGTGCACTCACCAACTAGATTGTGACATTGTCACCGAACTAGAGGCATTTAGTCGAATTTGTGGCAGAGCCACCGAACTAGAGGCATTGAGCCATATTGTGGCAGAGCCACCGACTAGAGGCATTGAGCCATATTGTGGCAGAGCCACCGAACTAGAGGCAATGAGCCAAATTTGTGGCAACTGGCCATTCTTCTCTTCATATAACCCACCACATGCAATCATGCGTATATAACAAATATAATCATATAACAGATTTTCATTAATCCATATCATCGGTGGGCTTATCAATTAACCTTTCATTAGGCTCATATAAACAATTTAACAACTAGCCCATTTAGTAGTTTAGTGACTTTGGCCCATTTAGCCCAATTTATCGAAACAGAGTATTTTCGCCCATTTAATCGAACTAGAGTATTATCGCCCATTTTATCGAACTAGAGTTTTATCGCCCATTTTATCGAACTAGAGTATTATCGCCCATTTTATCGAACTAGAGTATTATCGCCCATTTTATCGAACTAGAGTATTATCGGCCCATTTTATCGAACTAGAGTATTATCGCCCATTTATCAAACTAGAGTATTATCGTATTTTATTTTCTCGGTTTTAACTGCTTTTCATGCATTTACTCAAAAATATGAGTTACTACGTATTTTTCCCGTTTTTACTATTTTACGAATTTATCACGTAACTTACAACATGATGTCCAACTCCGAAAATGAGTGTGAAGTTACACACACGGTTATGGAGAGAACTAAACTTTCCCGCTCTTCAACACCTATACGTATTGTGTTAATTAAAACACTATAATCTATAATAAAACCGATCTAACTATAGCGATCTAGAAATTTACCCTCGGATTTTCGTAAGACTTCTACTTGCGATTTCTCTCCGATTGATGGTTCGCTAACCGAATTGAATCCACGAACAAATAATGGTTCGGAGTGCGAACGACTTCAAGCGCTTGATTTTCCTCGGTTGAACGTCCACAACCCGGTGGGAAATCCCGGATTGTTGAAATAGTCCTTTGCTTGTACTTAGGGGGAATAACGAGAACCTCCTTCTTCCGGCTAAACACCGCCCTTTTCTTCCCTATTTTGAATGTCTTCAAAGACAAAGGAAGGTTAATCCAATGATATCAAAATAATCCTAAGGTTTTAAAGATATGATTTCCTTACCACAAAATTGATTCCAACGTTTTGTCACCCACGACTTCTTGATTCCAAACTTCCGTTATCGCACTAAAGTATAACAAAATAAACGTTAAAAGAAGGAACGTTTATTTTGATCTAATAAAGCTTTCAAACCATCATCAATATTCGCCATAACCACTATTAACTAATCGAAGCGAAAAGGATTCTTACCTATTTCCACGTCGAAAAGATAGGATTTGAGAATAATATGGATCTAAGAAGAATTCGGCTATGAAGAAACAAAGAAAAGAGAAAATAAAATCGGTTATAGGCACTTTAACATTCGGCCATGAAAGTGTAGGTGGAGAGAATTTCGATTGAAAGAAATCAAATAGGAGAGAGATGGTGATGATGTTTCGGTTTCCAAATAGAATGGAAAAGAAAAGAAAGAAAAAGATAAGTTTTGAGAGCAATGTATAATCGGCAATGGGGAGAAGAAAAGAAAAGAATGGTCTCTTTAGGTATTGGTAAAATCGGCACAAAGAGAAAGGCACAAAATTGACACCAAAGTGTAAAATAAAAATGACCAATTTGACAAAAGAAACTAGGCTTACCAAGTGCACAATTTCGGCCAAGGAAAAGAGAGTTTGAGAGAATTTTCAAAACTTGCACAAACTAAACAAAATGACCAAAACCAAAGACTAAAATTCCTAGCCAAACTATCACCAAAATTCGGCTCCCCCCCCCCTAGCCATAATGTCGTCCATATGCTTGGTCTTTAGGCCAAGATATTGTTTCCTTAAACAACTCCTTGATTCATGCCTCATATCCTCAAATTTTCCTTATTCCTTTGATATACTAACCAAAAATAACAAGTCAACACCTTCCATATATGCTCTTGGCCGACACTTGCTATACATGGGCAGAAAAATCAAAAATAAAATTCACCTAGATGCTATTTAGGGGATTCGAACCTTCACCCCCATGTACTAGCTCATGCGCCAACACCACTTGTCCAACTACTCATCTTATGCTACACATTGACACTTAAATTAATTTATGTGTCAATGCCACTTAGTCTATTTCCATAAATTCTAAAAATTAATATTATTCCTTCTAAAAAAAAAATTTAAACCCTTCTTCAGGACTATACTAACCACGAAAATAAATCAGAAAATTTTACTTTCTAGAATAATTACTCAAAGCACACATAGAAAATAAATTACTCAAATTTTCAGGGTGTTACACATTAAATTTAATTTAATATGTCAACCAACTTATGTACAATTCATGCCAAATCTCATTCAATGTATCAACTTATATGTGCCACAAGTGTACCAAATTTATTATATGAATCGAATAAACATTACTTTAATTATCCAAGTTAAATGAATGTATCATGCTTACATACCAATATCAATAATGTTTGAATTTGTATTCAATTTTTAACACTTGATCATATCCCATTTCATTTCCGATTCGAATCAATTCATTTGTTATCTTTCTATATCAGCCCTCAGGCTCGTTTAACCAGTTTGCATGGTATTTTACATGCTAGCAATAATCATATATCACATTTATGTACTTGTAATACAATGTCATAAAATAAATCCATTTCAAGTATAATTCAACCAATTCACAATTTATATCCCTTATAAACTTGACTCAGACTCGAACGGATACACAGATTCCAACCAACACATTAATTTGGTACTTAGTGCCTCATCAAAACGTTCAAAGTAAATAGATTGCGCCCAACGCTCATCGATATAACTGAATTAAATGTTGTGCCCAACATTCATTGAGACGACCAAAGGAAAATGTGCCAAGCGTTCAACGACATATAGTTGAAGTAACCCATACTCAATCTATCCTATGTCATGCCAACTATATCCAACTTTGCCCGAATAGTTAATAGGGTAACCAATTTTCCAATTTCATCATATATTTCAATTCACATTCTATCAATCACAACTTATCATCAATTTCACTATTTCAATATATCATATAACATGTTTCAACTCACTTCCATATCAAATAACATATATAAATTAATTCATGCAATTTATATTCTATTTAATTTAGTCCATTACCTCGATGTTCAATCTCAAACATAGAAATTCAATTCAAAAAATCATTGTCAACTCACCTTAATGCCATATTATGAAAAATATTACAATATGCAACAATTAAATTGATCCTGAATCATAGAAATACAAACTAAAACCTAGCTACGAATAATGATTCAACAACTACAATATATCAAGTTTCATCCAATTCACATTCAAATACAAACCAAGCATATTTTGCAATTTATTTAATTTAGTTCCTAACCCGGGAAAAGCATAACTTTCGATCTAAAGTTTTGAATTAAAATTCGATTTCACACTTACTCATTAGAGACCTTCTACTTTCTATTCCTACCACAATTTTATAATAGGTTTGCATTTGATTCAATTTGGTCCCTAATGTAATGAAGCTAACAACTAAACTTGTTAAGCTTTACAATTTAGTCCTTTTCATAATTTAAGATTAATTTCTATCAATTTTGCACTTAATTCATCAAATTCTCAATAACGGAAACTTATCAAAATTTCACTAATAGAAAAAATTGATAGATAGGAAAACTAAATTAAGCTTCTATGATTCAATTTCCATAAAAATCAAAGAAAAATGACTGGGGACTTACTTGAATTTGGTAGCCGAATATCCAAGGGTTTCAAAAGCTTTCCTTTTTTTCTTTTTTTTTTTTTGTTTCCATGTTTTAAAGAAGAAAATGATTGCATTTTATCTTTCTTTCCAATTTGTTTGCTATTTATACTTTAATTAACATAGTTTAATATTAAATAACATTAATCCTTAATTAACTTAAGCTAATGGCATCCACCATCAAATCTCACTATCATCTATTTTAATTTAGTTTATTTATAATTTTAATCCTTTGGATAATAGCTATCTAAGTCCCCCAAGCCTTTTCCTAATTAAAAATCTATAGTGATTAAACATTTACAATTTAGTCCTTGGGCATTAATTAACCACTTTTTCTGCTAAATTACTTAACTGGATTTCAATATATTTTTATACTAACCCTATAAATAATCCATTTAATATCTATGGACTCGGTTTATGAAAATAAGATTTTGAAATCGCATTTTGTGACACCATTGGAACCTGGGTCATTACATACAACCATCAACATTAAATAATTCAACAACTCGCAAATCCTCAAAACCTACTAATGGAAGTGACTCAATGTAAAAATTCACGTCATCAACCAACCATGGGTCATGAAATACTAAAATATCATTGCCATTCCCAAATTGCCACCGCATACCATGTGAAATCACATGTTTTAATGCTAAAATACTACGCCATACAAATCACATGTTTGATGTAACACCGCTAACCCGTAACCGTCGCCGGAATAGGGTTAAGGAGTATTACCGAACAAACCGGAACACTTACAATCATTTTACAACACAAAGTATATCATCATTCAAAAATATCAAGATATATACATATAGTCCCTTATTGAGGTCTATAAGACCTTAAACACATGTTAGAAAGGGCTTGGGACTAAATCGAACACATACAAAATTTTCTGAAAATCAAACATTTTTTTTCAAAGCTACAGAGGTCACACGCCCGTGTGGGTAGGCCATGTGCCTCATACGGCCTCGGACACGCCCATGTGTCCAAGCCGTAGCAAAACAGGGCATACATACTGACTTGTCCACACGGCCAGAGACACGCCCGTGTGCCTCACCCATGGTCGACACTGACTTGCACCACACGGCAAGTCACACGCCCGTGTGTGAGCCTGACTTGTTTCAATTCGAAAATTCGAATGACACAGTCGAGCTACACGCCCGTGTGCTCAACCGTGTGGGCAAATATAGGCCATTTGCAAGGCCAATTTGCCCCCCCACGCTTATGGTCACACCTACAAGCACAAACTAATACAATTTCATACCCCAAATGGCATTCAAACATACCAAAACATACTCAATATAGTCTTTTAACATCATCATTCATCTTTCTATAAAAATCCATCTATACCTATAATTCTAAAGTATCAATTACATATCAAAACATGTAATTCATGCACCATTTAATCTCAACCATATCATAGCATGAACATACTATCTCCATATTACCAAAACATATTATAAGATCATTCACTTAGGACATACATACACAACTTGATCAAACTTCACTCAAACCCAAAGCATATACCAAATTCATTAACTTATCTAGCCATATCACATGGCAAGATTCAAACATCTCAAAAATATACCATATCTACTAGCCTATACATGCCATATTCAAATATATACATCTACTAAAAGTACCAAAATAGATAGCCGATAGTGTGATTGAGTCGCTGACGATTTCCGGATCCGAGCTAGCTTTAAATACACTGTAAAAGAGAGAAACACTTCATACAGTAAGCTTTAAAGCTTAGTAAGTTCGTAATATAATACTATTAACTCAATGATTTAAAATCAATACACAAAATAAACCATCACATAGGTTATTTCACAAAAATGAAAAATCTCATCCATATCCAATACTCACATAACTATCCATTCATCTATTTCCAAATTCATCAACCACATAGGTTCTATACATACCTTTTCCAACACTTAGTTAATGACCAATTTTGCTACTCAATGCTCGATACCACATTTCGATCAATCTTCATTATTCCTTCGATTCAATCACACACTTAATGCCAATTTCATAGCCGAAGCTTAAATATCATCGCACACTTAGTGCCTTTGCTTTAAACCGAATTTAACTCGATATCACACACACAGTGCCAATCAATATAATCGATACTTTCTTTATTTCGCACACACAGTGCCGTCTCTACTGTATAAATTCTATTTCGCACACTTAGTGCCACATCTCTCAATCCACATTTAACATTACCAATTCATTAACCATATAATCTTTCATTTTATAACACATGAGCATAATTTAAACAATTTTTATTATAAACGAACTTACCTCGGACGTCGAAATAACAAAACAAGTCGATTAATCGAGCACTTTATCTTTGCCTCGATCTCGATCCAAACCTCTCTTTTCTTGATCTATACATATTCAAATTTAGCTCATTCAATCACCAAATTATTCAATTTAATCCAAACACACATATTTAGGGCATTTTACAAAATAGCCCTCACATTTTCACATTTCGACACTTAAGTCCCTATTCCATAAAATAAAATACGCACAATTTCATTGTACCCATGTTTAGCCGAATATTTCTCATGCTCATACAAGCCCACATATTTCATTTATTTCACATTTTAATCCTTCAACTTACACTTTTCTCAATTTAGCCCAAATTACTCAAATTCACCAAAAATTCAAAGACAAAATATATTAATCTATCAAATATCTTTCATATTTCATCATCAACTGTCACAAAGCTCAAGCATTCATCAATGACATATTACAAAATCACCATCAAATTCTAAAATTAAAGCATGGGCTTAACAATACACTAAGCAACGATCATAAAAACGTAGAAGTCATCAAAAACTGAGTTAAAAACACATACCAATTGAAGCTCACAAGTTTCGAATATCACAAAGCTTTAAACCCTTCTTTTTCTTTCAATATTCGATGGTGATAAGATGATAAAATGGCCACCAAATGTTTTTGTTTTATTTAATATTAACTTAATTGACATTTTACCATTTTACCCTCAATAAATATTAATAATAACACCAAAAACCATGCCATTATCATCCACTTACTATCAATTGGTTTATTAACCACATAAGGACCTTTCATTTAATAAGCCATGCCAAATAAGCACTTTAACAATCAGCACACATCATTTGCATTTTATACGATTAAGTCCTTTTTACAAATTAAGCACACAATCAATAAAATTCTCACACAGAATTTTCACACATGCTTAATCACACACTGTAAACACGAAAAATAATATTAATATATTTTCGACCTAGGATTTGTGGTCCTGAAACCACTGTTCCGACTAAGGTCTAAACGGGGTTGTTACAACTCTCCCCCTTAGGGATTTTCGTCCCCGAAAATCTTACCAGTGAATAAGTTTGGATATTGCTCTCTCATAACATCTTCAGGCTCTCACGTAGCCTCTTCAACTCCGTGTTTGTGCCACAACACTTTCACTAAAGAAATTTTCTTGTTTCTCAACTCTTTAATCTCTCATGCCAAGATTCGGATCGGTTCTTCATTATACGATAAATCTGACTGAATCTCAACCTCAGTGGGAGTAGTTACATGCGATGGATCAGACCTGTATCATCGAAGCATCGACACATGAAACACATTATGAATCTTCTCTAACTCAGGTGGCAACAACAGTTTATAAGCAACTGGCCCAATTCTTTCGATAATCTCTTACGGTCCGATGAACCTCAGACTCAACTTTCCTTTTCTTCCAAAACGAAGTATTTTCTTCCACAGAGACACTTTCAAAAAAACTTTATCACCGATCTGAAACTCAATATCTTTTCGTTTCAAGTCTGCGTATGACTTCTGACGATCTGACGCAATTTTTAGACTATCGCAAATCACTTTCACTTTATGTTCAGTCTCTTTGATCAAATCGACCCCGTGTATCTTATTCTCACTAAGCTCAGTCTAATACAATGGAGTTCTGCATTTACGGCCATAAAGAGCCTCATATGGTGCCATTTTGATGCTAGATTGAAAAATGTTATTGTACGCAAACTCAATCAACGACAAATGTTTTTCCCACGTACTTTCAAACTCAAGAATACAACATCTCAACGTATCCTCAACAATCTGAATGATCCATTCAGATTGACCATCCGTTTGCGGATGAAATGTAGTACTGAAATGCAACTTTGTGTCTAGAGCCTCTTGTAATTTCTTCCAAAATCGTGAGGTAAATCTCGGATCTCTATTAGATACAATAGATAATGGTACCCCGTGCAGTCTCACAATCTTAGAAATATACAATTCGGCTAACTTATCAAGTGAATAATTTGTTCTCACCGGAACAAAATGAGCTGATTTCGTCAATCTGTCAACTATCACCCATATTGCATCTTTCTTTCTCGAAGATAAAGGCAATCCCGACACAAAGCCCATCGTGATTCTCTCCCATTTCCACTCAGGAATCATAATCGGTTGTAACAAACCGGATAGAACCTGATGTTCAGCTTTAACTTGTTGACATACTAAACATCTCGAAACAAACTCTGAGATATCCTGTTTCATACCATGCCACCAATAAAACTGTTTCAGATCATTATACATTTTTGTACTTCCCGGATGAACGGACAAACGACTATTATGAGCTTCGTTCAAAATCAACTGAATCAACTTTGAATTTCTCGGAATACAAATCTGATCTCGGAATCTCAAACAATCATCATTATCAACTCAAAATTCTGAATCATAATTTGAACCACACTGATCTTGTTTTTCCATCATCTCATCATCACTTTTCTGGGCATCACAAATCTGAAGTATAAACATAGGCTTTACTTTCAACTCAGCCAAAACTAAACCATCTTCACATAGATCTATTTGAGCATTCATCGCACGTAATGTAAACAGTGATTTCTGACTCAATGCATCAGCAACAACATTTGCTTTGCCCGGATGATAATCTATCACAAGCTCGTAGTCTTTCAACAGTTCTAACCATCTTCTCTGCCGTAGATTCAAGTCTTTCTGAGTCATCAGGTATTTCAGACTTTTATGACTGAAAATACATGGCATCTTTCACCGAAAAGATAATGACGCCAAATCTTCAATGCAAACACGATTGCAGCTAGCTCAAGGTCATGTGTCAGATAATTCTTTTCATGTGGTTTCAATTGTCTCGAAGCATAGGCTATAACTTTGCCTTCCTGCATCAAAACACATCCCAGTCTGTTCAACAAAGCATCACTATAAATCACAAACTCTTTACCCGATTCTAGATGTACCAAAACTGGAGCTTTAGTCAAGAGGGCTTTCAACTGATCAAAGCTTTTCTGACATTTTTCAGACCATTCAAATTTCACATCTTTCTGAAGCAATCTGGTCAACGGAGTCGCAATCATCAAAAAGCCTTTTACAAACCATCGATAATAACCAGTAAGTCCCAAAAAACTACGGACTTTAGACACGTTTCTAGGAGGCTTCCACTCCAAAATAGCTAAAATTTTGCTCGGATCAACTCGTATACTAGATGCCGACACAATATGTCCCAGAAAACTAACTTCATGCAACCAGAACTCACATTTGCTAAACTTTGCATACAATTGCTTCTCACGCAGAGTCTGTAGCACGATTCTCAGATGTTCAGCATGCTCAATTTCATCATGCGAATAAATCAAAATGTCGTCAAATCCATAAAAACAGCAGGAGCATTTGTTAGTCTAAAAGGCCTAACTAAAAACTCATAAAGCCCGTACCTCGTTCTGAAAGCAGTTTTTGAAATGTCTGAATCTTTTACTCGCAATTGATAATATCCCAATCTCAGATCTATCTTTGAAAACACAGAAGCTCCTTTCAGCTGATCAAATAAATCATCAGTTCTGGGCAGGGGGTATTTGTTCTTTATTGTCACTTTATTTAACTGACGATAATCAATACACATTCTCATCGTGCCATCTTTCTTTTTTACAAACAACACAGGAGCACCCCAAGGTGAGAAACTCGGTCGTGCAAATCCTCTATCTGTCAACTCTTGCAACTGAGACTTCAACTCTTTCAATTTTGTCAGTGCCATTCTATACGGTGCTATTGAGATAGGAGTCGTTCCCGACACTAAGTCAATGCCAAACTCAACTTCTCGTATTGGAGGTAATCCTGGTAGTTCTTCAGGAAATACATCAGGGAACTCACAAACCACAGGCACAGATTCAACTTTCTTTTCAATCACTTTTGAATCAATCACATAGGCAAAATAAGCTTCATAACCCTTTTTCACATAACTCTGAGCTTTCATCACTGAGATCACAGCCGTTAATCCATTCAAATCATTTGATTCAATCCGAACTATTTCATCATTCTGACTTCTCAATTCAATACTCTTCCATTTACAATTCACAATAGCATTATGCAAGGTTATCCAATCAATACCCAAAATTATATCAAATTCATCAAAAGGTAGCAGCATCAGATTAGCCGGAAAACAAGTATCTCGAAACATCAATGGACAATTCTTGCATACTTTGTCAACCAAGACACTTTTACCTAAGGGGTTCGATACTCTAATTACGAACTCAGTAGACTCAACAGGTAGAGCCTTATTGGATGCTAAGTTCATGCATACATACGAATGAGTAGACCCTGGATCTATCAATGCAATCACATCAGTATCAAACAGAGTAAAAGTACCAGTTATGACGTCTGAAGATGTCGTTTCTTCACGAGCGCAAATAGCATAAGCTCGGGCAGGTGCTCTCGCCTCAAATCTCACAGCTGTATCTGTTGTCCCTCTTTGGCTACCACTCACATTTTCGGTGTTTTTGGGTGGTCTACCTCTAGCCGTCGTATTACTCGGCCTCGCATTTTGAACATTATCTTTCTCAACTAACTCTGGGCAATCTCGAATAAAGTGATCTCGTGATCCACATTTATAGAAAACTCTATTATTATACTTGCCCCAACATTCTCCAACATGTCGTCTCCCACACTGTCTACACTCAGGCTTGTTGCTTTTGACACTTCCAACACTTGATTCAATCGGAATTTGAGTTTTAAGACCAACACTTTACTTTACACGATCTCTACTTAAATGTCCAAAAAAAACATTTGAACGATTAGTTGCATCTCTAAATCTCTTTGACGAAGGTTGATACGACTTACTCATCGACCTCTTTCTTTCATCTCTAGCCTCTGAATCCACTACGAATTCATTCAAGTCAAGAATTCCAACCAGAAGTTTTATGTCTTCATTCAGCCCTTCAATGAAGCATTTACACATAGTAGTTTCGGTCGAAACACATTCCCGTGCATACTGACTTCATCTCACAAATTCTCGCTCGTACTCAGTAACAGACATGCAGCCCTATTTCAGCTCTAGAAACTCTTTACGTTTCTGATCTATGAATCGTTGACTGATATATTTCTTTCGAAATTCAACTTGAAAGAAATCCCAGGTGATTCTCTCTCTCGAAACCACGGAGATCAATGTTTTCCACCAATTATATGCCGTATCTCTCAATAATGAAACATCACATTTTAGGCATTCATCAGGAGTCAATGACAGTTCATCAAACACTCAAATTTTATTCTCGAGCCAAAAATCAGCTCGCTCTGCATCATCATCAACTGTGGCCCTAAACTCTTCGGCCCCGTACTTTCGAATTTTATCTATAGGAGGCTCACTCAATCGGATCGGATCTGTCACTTGTGGCACTCCAAGTACTTGCGGGGTGGAGGTTGTTGAGCATCCGGATTCGTTCGAACGAACTCCAAAAACCACTCACTCATCATTCGGAAGAAGGCTTGCTTAGCCTCTCCCTCTTGGCTACTAGTAATCAGCCTAGATTCGACCGGCGCTGTCCCTTGAGCGGGAACAGGCGTATTGCTCTCAACATCATCAGCAACTATATAAAAACATATTTTTAACTGTCAGGAATCATCACACTATTGCAGTTCTATATACGGCATGTATAGCTAGACTCTCACGCGCTACGTTAGTCCTAGAATCGACTAAACCGTAGCTCTGATACTAATAAAATGTAACACCCCTAACCCGTAACCGTTGTCAGAATAAGGTTAAGGACTATTACTGAACAAACCGGAACACTTACAATCATTTTACAACATAGAGTATATCATCATTCAAACATATCAAGATATATACATATAGTCCCTTAATGAGGTCTACAAGACCTTAAACATGTGTCAGAAAGGGGATGGGACAAAACCGAACACATACAAAGTTTTCTGAAAATCAAACATCTTTTTTCAAAGCTACAGAGGTCACAAGCCCGTGTGGGTAGGCCGTGTGCCTCACAAGGCCTCGAACACGCCCATGTGTCCAAGCCGTGGAAAAACAGGGCATACATACTGACTTGTCCACATGGTCGGAGACACGCCCGTGTGCCTCACCCGTGGTCGACACTGACTTGCACCACAGGGCCAGTCACACGCCCGTGTGCGAGCCTGACTTGTTTCAATTCACAAATTCGAATGACACGGTCGAGCTACACGCCTGTGTGCTCAATCGTGTAGGCAAATATAGGCCATTTGCAAGGCCAATTTGCCCCCCCCACACTTAGGGTCACACCTACAAGCACAAACCAATACAATTTCATACCCCAAATGGCATTCAAACATACCAAAACATACTCAATATAGACTTTTAACATCATCATTCATCTTTCTATACAAATCCATCTATACCTATAATTCCAAAGTATCAATTAAATATCAAAACATGTAATTCATGCACCATTTAATCTCAACCATATCATAGCATGAACATACTATCTCCATATTACCAAAACATATTATAAGATCATTCACTTAGGACATACATACACATCTTGATCAAACTTCACTCAAACCCAAAGCATATACCAAATTCATTAACTTATCTAGCCATATCACATGGCAAGATTCAAACATATCAAAATATACCATATCTACTAGCCTATACATGCCATATTCAAATATATACATCTACCAAAAGTACCAAAATAGATAGCCGATAGTGTGATTGAGTCGCTGACAATTCCCGAATCCGAGCTAGCTTTAAATACACTGTAAAACAGAGAAACACTTCATACAGTAAGCTTTAAAGCTTAGTAAGTTCGTAATATAATACTATTAACTCAATGATTTAAAATCAATACACAAAATAAACCATCACATAGATTATTTCACAAAAATGCAAAATCTCATCCATATCCAATACTCACATAACTATCCATTCATCTATTTCCAAATTCATCAACCACATAGGTTCTATACATACCTTTGCCAACACTTAGTTAACGACCAATTTTGCTACTCAATACTCGATACCACATTTCGATCAATCTTCATTATTCCTTCGATTCAATTACACACATAATGCCAATTTCATAGTCGAAGCTTAAATATCATCGCACACTTAGTGCCTTTGCTTTAAACCGAATTTAACTCGGTATCCCACACACAGTGCCAATTAATATAATTGATACTTTTTTTATTTCGCACACATAGTGCCGTCTCTACTGTATAAATTCTATTTCGCACACTAAGTGCCACATCTCTCAATCAACATTTAACATTACCAATTCATTAACCACATAACCTTTCATTTTATAGCACATGAGCATAATTTAAACAATTTGTATTATAAACAAACTTACCTCAGACGTCGAAATAACAAAACAAGTCGATTAATCGAGCACTTTATCATTGCCTCGATCTCAATCCAAATCTCTCTTTTCTTGATATATGCATATTCAAATTTAGATCATTCAATCACCAAATTATTCAATTTAATCCAAACACACATATTTAGGGCATTTTACAAAATATCCCTCATATTTTCACATTTCGACACTTAAGTCTCTATTCCATAAAATCACAAAATACACACAATTTCATTGTACCCATGTTTAGCCGAATATTTCTCATGCTCATACAAGCCGACATATTTCATTTATTTCACATTTTAATCCTTCAACTTACACTTTTCTCAATTTAGCCCAAATTACTCAAATTCACCCAAAATTCAAAGACAAAATATATTAATCTATCACATATCTTTCATATTTCATCACCAACTATCACAAATCTCAAGCATTCATCAATGGCATATTACAAAATCACCATCAAATTCTAAAATTAAAGTATGGGCTTAACAATACACTAAGCAACGATCACAAAAATGTAGAAATCATCAAAAACTGAGTTAAAAACACATACCAATTGAAGCTCACAAGTGCCGAATATCACAAAGCTTTAAACCCTTCTTTTTCTTTTAATATTTTGTGGTGATAAGATGATAAAATGGCCACCAAATGTTTTTGTTTTATTTAATATTAACTTAATTGACATTTTACCATTTTACCCTTAATAAATATTAATAATAACACCAAAAACCATGCCATTATCATCCACTTACTATCAATTGGTTTATTAACAACATAAGGACCTTTCATTTAATAATCCATGCCAAATAAGCACTTTAACAATCAGCACACAGCTTTTGCATTTTATGCGATTAAGTCCTTTTTACAAATTAAGCACACAATCAATAAAATTCTCACACAGAATTTTCACACATGCTTAATCGCACACTGTAAACACGAAAAACAAAACTAAAATATTTTTCTGACCTCGAATTTGTGGTCCCGAAACCACAGTTCCGACTAAGGTCTAAACCGGGCTGTTACATTTGCTATCATTTTAATAACAAACTCATTGCTTGGATTAGATAACAATTTATTCTTCCAAGTCAACAAGTGCTTACTAAGTCATTCTTTTAGTAAAGAAAAAAATGGATGCTTTTTACGCCTAATAAGGGAAGGGAGACCTAAATAACACCCATGGTCAACTGGATTGGACACTCCAAAGATACCTATAATTGTGTCTCGAACAGATGACAACATGTTAGAACTGAATGCAATACCTAATTTCTAGTAATTTATAGTCTAACCCAAGGCAACTTCATAATGCGCCAAAGCACTTTTAATAGTATTGCACTCGGGGATAGTTGCCCGAAAAAAGAAGAAGTTGTCATCCTCAAACAATAGATGAGTCACACTAGGTCTTCGACAACAAATAGTATAATATCATGTAACACTATATCTTTTATTATAATTCATATTATAATAATAGTTATTTATGTATTAATATTTTTAGTAATAGTTATATCTTATATTATTATTTTGTGTATTAGTAATATACTAATTTAGTATATTGGTTTAAGGTCAGGTTAGATGAGAAAACTAGGTCCTCGACTACAAACAATATAATATCATGTAATACTATATCTTTTATTATAATCTATATTATAAAAATAGTTATATATGTATTAATATATTTATTAATAGTTATATATTATATATATTTTTTGAAACAAAGACAATATGCATTGAAAAAAGGAAATTGAAACACACAAGGTAAACAGAAAGAAACAGTTGTCACAAGCCTACTAGTAACTGAGAATATGCCTCGAGCTTTCCTAAAACATTAACTAAAGAAATGAAAGAGCCTTAATTCCTAAAAATTAAAGAAAACTAACAACTAAACCATAAAACCTTTCATGTTCCTAAACACATTTCGTTTTCTTTGCATCTGTACACACCAGGGTCTACTGGTGTACTGCCATCGTTGTGTTTTCCTTTAAAGCACCATACAAGACCACTCCAAAACTTAGTTCGTCGGAGAAAGAAGCTGTCCCTGGACTCAAAAAGATAAAAATAAACCCTTATTGTCTCAAGAGCCTTCTTTGATATTTGACGACATTAGGTTCTACTTCTAAATGTACCTCTTCAATCTCGTAGATCGGGCCAGAGAGACCATGCCCTCGTGCTGCGAGAGTGTGTGCTGTTTCATTTTCCTTCTGATGGGTATATTGAAAATCTAAGTTAATAAATATGGGTCTTTTCTTTTTTATTTCATCAATTATATTACCTGTAACAGCCCGTTTTTAGTCAAATCTGAACAGTGGTTTCAAGATCACAAATTTGATGTCAAAATATTTATTTTATTATTATTTCAATGTCTACAACATGATAGTATGATTGTGTGAAATTTTCGTTAAGAAATTTTATCGTTTGAATGCTTAATTTGATAAAAAGGACTAAATCGCGTAAAGTGTAAAACTTGAGTTCTATTAGCTAAAGGTGACTAATAGCTATAGAACCTTATATGATAAATAGCCTATTACATAGATAGTGGATGATATTAGCTTGGAATTATTGAAATTTTGATTCAGTTTTAAGGTTAATTTAGTAAATTGGTAATTAATGATAATTATAATAAAACAAACTATGTATCATCTTTATTCTCATCACTTTTAACCAAAAATTAAGGCTTAGGAAGCCATTTTTGATGCTCAAGCTTCCGGCAAGCTCATCCTTGTCTAATTGGTATGTGTTTTGTCCCGTTTTTAATAATTTCTATGTTTTTTGTGATCGTTGCTTCGTATTCTAGCTAGCCCGTACCTTAGATTTCAAAACTGTTAAAGATTTATCATGTTTCCATTGTTGAATGCTTGAGTAATTTGATGAATTATGATAGATTTGGAAGGTTTAATGTTAGATTAATAGCTTTTGTAAAGTGATTTTTGACAAAAATGTCAAAAAGGGATTAAATTGAGAAAATGTGAAATGTAGTGGTTAAAAGTGTGAATAAATGAGAAATATGGGCTAATATGAGTACTATAGAAATTCAGCTAGCATGAGTTGTGGTTAAATTGCATGAATTTGTGATTTTATGAAATAAGGACTAAATTGTAAAAGATGTGAATATTAGGGGCAAATGTGTAAAAATGCCTTAAAGTGAAATTTTGACTAAATTCAATAGAACGAATGCTGAATGTGCTGAATTTGATAATATATAGATCAAGATAAGCTGAGATCGGGTTTAGATCGGGGAAAAGGAAAAGTGGACGAATAGTCGATAATTTCCATCCGAGCAACTCGAGGTAAGTTCGTATAATTAGAATTGAATCTTTAAATACTTGTAAATTATTTGAAATGAAAGTATAATTGAATAAATGGTCTTACTGAGTGATGAGAATTATTGAATATCGAGTCTCGTTTGAATCATAAAAAGTCGTAGGATACGAGTGACATGTCACTAGGGTTACTATTTTGGTCGAGATCCTGCATATGTTGCGAACTCACCATAGCTCGTATGAGCTTACTAATATATCAGCTAGTAAGAGCTTACTGTTTTTAGCTCATCAGAGCTTACTGTTTCAGCTCAATAGAGCTTACTGTCCATCAGCTCAGGAGGAGCTTACTGCTCATAGCTCGAAAGAGCGGAAATGATAATGAATTGATGGGTTACTGATTTATATACGTCAAGTATATCACCCAAGTATCACTCAATATTCTAATAGGTTCAATGGGCATAAATTCTGTTATTAGTCATGTGAAAAAGCTATGTGTTTATACGGATTAATTACTATTTATACGGATGAGTTACTGTTATAGAATGAATTATTGATTATATGATTGAGATAATGGATGATTATATGCACTTATGTGACTAACTTGTTGATAAATGCTTGTGATTAGGCATTTGATAATTGAATTGAGTACACCTTATTTATTGTCGTGATCATGTCTAAATGGTAAGTTTAATTTTGAATTATATGGGCTTACTAAGCTATAAAGCTTACTCTGTTTCTTTTCCATTTTTTTATAGAGGTTTGATAGCTCGCTCGATTTGGATAAAGTCGGAGATACGCATCACACTATCCAGTTGTCGGTTGGTACTTTTGAACTCATGGATATATTTAAATATGGCATGTATAGGCTAGTTATAAAGATGATAGTTATGGTTACTTGAGCTAGTGATTTTGGTACATGTTGTGGTATAAGATAAAGCCATTTGATTTGGCTTAATTTGGTATAATGCTTTGGTTGCATATAAGTATTCAAATATGTGTATGAAATGTTATGGATTGGCTGCCTATTGAGTTACAAAATGTTGCAAATTATGATTGTGCAAGTATATAAAAATAGGGTGGCAAAATGGATTTGCAAATAGCCTATTTTTGTCCACACGGGCGTGTGTCTCAGCCGTGTGTGACACACGATTACGTTACACGCCTGTGTGTCCCCTGGTGTTGAGATTGAAAGGAAGTCAGTATACTCCACACGGCCTCACACATGGACGTGTGATCGGCCGTGTGGCACAAGTCAATATACCCCCTAATTGGCACACAGCCTAGCACACGGGCGTGTGACTTGGCCATGTTGCATAAGTCAGTATAACCTTCAGGTTTGGCACAGCCTAGCACACGCCCTGGCACACGGGCGTGTGTGGCCACTTCGAAGGGTACACGGGCTAGACACACGGGCATGTGGTTGGCCGTGTGACCCAAGTCAGTAACCTCACTTGTTTGGACACGAGGTAGGGCACGAGCTGGGACACGATTATGTGCTCCCATTTCGAATGTCCACATGGTCTGTGACACGGGCGTGTTTGGTGGCCGTGGGAGACACACGGTCTGGTTACACGAGCATGTGTCCCCTGTTTTGGAGAAAAATTGGCTAAGTGTTGAAAAATTTCCCAAGTTATTGGTTTAGTCCGGAACCACTCCCAATGCATGTTTAAGGCCTCGTAGGCTCGTTTAAGGGATACTATGATTGGTTTTGATTGAATTATATTTGGTTTGATAAATTGTATATGAAGTGTATGTTTAAAAGTGTTATAAGTTTGGTAATGCTCCGTAACCCTATTTTGGCGTTGAATACGGGTGGGGGTGTTACATTTATTGGTATTAGAGCTATGGTTTAGTCGATTCTAGGACTAACATAGCGTGTGTTAGAGTCTAGCTATACATGCCATATATAAATTGTGATAGTGTGATGACTCCTGACATTTGAAAAATTGTTTTTATATAGAAAATGGATCCCAATCGAGTGATAGTTGATGAGGTTGAAAGTAATGAACCTGCTCCCGCGCAAGGGACATCACCGTCTGAATCTAGACCCATAACGGGTAGTCGGGGAGGAGAGGCTAAAGAAGCCTTCTTTGAAATGATGAACGAATGGTTCACGCAGTACATTCGAGCTAATCCGGCTATGCAACAACCTCCACCCCCACCTATTCCCCAATCGATCCCTATAGTTCCTCAAGGTATGGATCCTTTGAGATTGAATAAACCACCTGTTGATAAGATACGAAAATACGGGGCTGAGGAATTCAGAGCCACTATTAGCGATGACCCTGAGAGAGCCAAGTTTTGGCTTGAGAACACGATTCGGGTATTTGATGAACTTTCTTGCACACCTGAAGAATGTTTAAAATGTGTTGTATCATCATTGAGAGACAACATCGTATCGCTGGTGGAATACCTTAATATCCGTAGTTCCGTGAGAAAGAGTTACTTGGGAATTCTTTCAAGTTAAATTCAGAAAGAAGTACATCAGCCAATGGTTCATTGATCAGAAATGAAAGGAATTCCTTGAACTGAAATAGGGTCGTATGTCGATAACAAAATACAAAAGAGAGTTTGTACGACTCAGTAAATATGCTCATGAATGTGTTTCTTCCGAGGCTATAATGTGTAAAAGGTTGGAAGATGGATTAAATGAAGAAATCAAACTGTTAGTTGGGATTCTTGAGCTGAAAGAGTTTGTCATTCTAGTTGACAGAGCTTGTAAAGCTGAAGTGCTTAGCAAAGAGAAAAGAAAAGCCGATTTTGAGACTAGAGACTTTAGAAAGAGATTTGCGGGCAAATCACATCAGTCAGTATCAAAAAAATCTAGAGAATATCATCCTCGTTCTACTGCTTCTGCGGGGATTTCGATCAAAGATAGAGATGTGAGACATTTCAGCTCTAAACCTCAGACGACATCTGTTACCAGTGTGGGTAGTGTTAGAATTGTTGAACCTGAATGTAAGCACTACAATAAGCGACATTACGGTGAATGTAGAATAATGAGCGGAGCTTGTTTTAGATGTGGATCTCTTGATCATTATCTACGAGACTGTCCAGAAATGTCTATAGCTGAAAGAGATCAACCGGCGAAATCAAGTAATATGGCTACTAGAGGGAGACCACCTCGAAACACTGGAAATACGAATGGTAACTGATAAACCGAAATAGGAACATATTTTAGGCCCACATTTAGTATGCTTTTGGATGAATTATCCCTTATTTTATGTAATTTGGTGCTCTTAATCCTTTCTTTTCATGATATATACTCAGGGAAGCACCAGGGGATGAAAAGAACGCAAAACGGGCTTAAAACGGGATAAATGGGCCAAAGCATGAAATTGACATGGCCTGGACCAAAGATCACACAGCCGTGCCTCACTGATCATATAGAACATGGTCTAACCCCGACTCACACGGCCGTGTCTCATCAAAGGACTCCGAACACGGTCTATCCACGATTTACACGGGCATGCGCCATGGCCGTGCCTCTGCCGTGGAGAAGAGCAATTTCATTCGAGAAAGGATACTTAGGGAGAAAGAAACGTATTTTAAAAGCCTATAAATACACCCTAAGTATGACCTGAAAGGGGGAGCCCAAAAGCCATCGTCTAGGGGCGTCTTGCTAGGCCAGAGAAGGCAGATTTGTGGGGATTCACTCAGGGATAGCCAGTTGATCCATCTCAAGAAGCCGGAATTCTACTCAAGACGGTGGATCTCTCCTTCAATTCCTTCAGGGGGTTTTAGGGATTTCTTATGTTTTGTTTTATCTTTTCTCTTGAGATGTTTTCCTTTATTGTTATGAACTAAACCTTCGGATACCCGAAGGGGATGAAACCTATGATGAATCTTATTATTTGATTATTCAAATTATATGATAAATGCTTAGTTTTTTCTTAATTATGTGAGCTTAATCCAAATTTAATGTGCTTAGGTGGAGGAGGAATAGACCCTGCATAAGAGTAGATCCAACATAATTAAGCGCAGTTGATCGCACGCCTAGAGATAGGGTGACGAGATTTTTCCTGATTAGGTGAAACCTAATATGGAAGTCCACGATCGATTTCTTCGCTATTCTAGGGGGTTATTATAAGAGAACGAGAGTTCCACTAATTAACCTAGGGTTAGACGTTATTCACCTCGAGAGAGGGTTTAATATACGTTAGGGAGTCTTACGGATCAAACTAAGTAAATAAAATCATATGGTTTAGTGATAGATAACAAGTGAAGTCTAGGTGGTGGATTCTTCCTAGGGTATCGTCAAAATCAACTGAGTTTTTCCAAAGTTATTTTCTAAATTCATTCTTCTTTGTCTTAGAGTCTTTAGTTTAGTAGTTAATTAATTTAGATTAATAAACAAACTTCACTTATTTTAGGCTAAATAATAAAAAGAAAGATAGTATTAGTACTTTTAGTTCCTTTAGGTTCGATAACCCGGTCTTGCCTAAACTATACTACTGTTCGATAGGTGCACTTGCCTTTAATCATTGTTAGAGTTAGTTTCCAGGTTCGATCATTCTTTTATAAATTTTAAAACTCTGATTTACAGCGATCAATTTTTTGGCACCGTTGCCGGGGAACTAAAATATTAAGAACACTCTATTTTTATTACTTTAGCCATTATTTTTATTTTTCGCAATTTATTTTTATTTTTAGTTTTAATTTTAAATTTGCTAAATTTTCTTTCTTTCTTTTCCTAGAAGGTACCTCTAATTTATGACTAGAAGGAACCCGAGAGGACCTTTAGAATACAACAGTGATATTGAAGCTACCGCTCGAAGAAATCGCAGAGAAATTAGGCAAGCCCTAAATTACCAAGGAGAGCTAGAAGACAAATCCAATCCTACTGAAGGGATGGACGAAAATAATCTTCCACCACAATATGTGGGAGAAAATAATGCTCCTCGTACAATGTTTGATTATGCTAAACCACATTTAACAGGAGCCGAATCTAGTATTGTTAGGCCTGCTGTAGCTGCTAATAATTTTGAATTAAAGCCTAACACTATACAAATGATTCAACAGTTTGTTCAATTTGATGGTTTACAGGACGAAGATCCAAACGCTCATATAGCTAATTTTTTAGAGTTCTATGATACTTTCAAAATAAATGGCGTTTCTAATGATGCCATACGTCTTCGGTTATTTCCCTTTTCATTAAAGAATAAAGCTAAACAGTGGTTAAACTTGTTACCACGAGGGTCAATCACTACATGGGAACAAATGACCGAAAAAATTTTATTAAAGTATTTCCCACCGGCCAAAATGGCCAAATTACGTAATGATATCTCTTCTTTTTTGTGCGATGGATTTAGAGACATTATACGATGCATGGGAGAGATATAAGGATCTCTTGAGAAGGTGTCCGCACCATGGTTTACCTTTGTGGCTCCAAGTCTAAACTTTTATAACTGTAAACCCTCAATGAGACAACTAATAGATTCACCCGCGGTGGAACCTTGAATAATAGAACTCTGAGGCGACCTACGATTTTATTGAAGAGATGTCGGTGAATAACTATCGGTGGCAAGTTACAAGAACAAGGCCAACAAAGACAAACGAGTTTACAACCTCGACGCAACCATGCTATCAAATCGTAGAGTTGATGAATAAGAAGATTGATAGTTTGTGTTCTTCGCAGTACATCCAATCATGCGAAGCGGCGGAAGTGGAACTGTGGCGAATCCTGAGTACCCACCCTACCAACCGGCACAGAGAGAGCGAATAGATGAACTATATAGGTAACAATTTCAGATCTAATAATAACCCATATAGTAATAATTATAATCCAGTTTGAGGAACCACCCAAATTTTTTGTGGGGAGGACAAGAAAATCAAGGAAATCAAAGACAACAACCTCCTCAAAATTTCCAAAATCAGCCCTATCCACAGGAAAAGAAGCCGAATCTTGAAGAGACGTTGAACAAATTCATAGCATCCAAAGAAGCCCGTCTCCAAAAAAATGAGGTAACACTCGACACCCAACAAACATCGATCAAAAAGATCGAGAACCAAGTTGGAGGACTTACAAAGGCAATCGGGGAAATTACCCAATCAGTCGGAGAAATTGCAAAGCTATTATCTGAACGACCGCAAGGGCGTCTACCGAGTAATACTGAAATTAATCCAAATGAGCAAATCCAAGCCATAACAGCTCAAGAAAGCGAAGAAGTAGATGAACCCAGTCCAACACAAGAAAACGAGGTAGAAAAAGGTAAAGTAGAGGTAACATAAGACAAGCCAAAACCGGTAATTAAGGAGTACCAACCTCGCGTACCTTACCCCCGAGGCATTAAGAAGAGACGACATAGAAGAACAGATTCGTAAGTTTCTTAAACTTTTAAAGAAATTACATATTAACTTACCATTACTTGAAGCTCTTTCGCGGATGCGATTCTAGGAAATGTTTAAAAGAGCTTCGACAAACAAACGGAAGTTAGACGAGTCGTCACATGTGGAACTTAACGCAAAGTGCTCGAAGAATTCTCCAAAATAGACTACCACAAAAGCTAAAAGATCCAGGAGTTTTACAATTCCATGTTTAATTGGTAGACTAACTGTTGATATTATGTTAGGCGATTTAGGGGCAAGCATAAATGTCATGCCTTATAAATTGTTTAAACAATTAGGTCTAGGAAACCCAAACAAACTAGGATGAGCATTCAATTAGTGATAAAACTATTAGAATTCCTAGGGGTATTATCGAAGATGTTCTTGTGAAAATTGATGATTCGTTTTCCCGAAGGATTCTGTTGTCTTAGACATGGATGAGGATAATTCGATCCCCTTAATTTTTGGAAGACCCTTTTTAGCAACTGCCAGGACTAAAATTGATGTTGATGCAAGAGAACTCATACTTTGTGTAGGTAATGAGACAGTCACCATCAAGGCTCTCGACTCGGCTAGAACATCGAGTAATCAAGGTGAGAATGTAAATTCTACTGATAACCATTCGGTTAACCCTTATTTTCAGGAAGCACCACCAAAGAATACAACTAAACCCGATCCTAAACCCCATGCCAACAAAGAAATAACTCATGAAGATCGATGGATTCAGTTCAATGATCTAGACGAGTGGAAGACACACTTCAAGGAAAAATTAGGGATACACGACGAAGAACCAGAACCACACAAGATAAAACCGAAGGAGCCCCCAAAACAGCTAATAGGAACAACAAACCACTTCAAAATAGGGGACCAGTGCTTCATTAGATCGGTAGATCCTCAAATATCTCCTCCTACCCTAGCACAAACAAAGAAATATCTTTTAGGGTAACCAGTGTTTTCCCACACGGAACAATCGAGGTAAGTAATCCTATTTTTGGTACTTTTACTATAAACACATCTCGACTTAATTTTTTTCACGAAGATGCAAATGATAGCATGAGGAAGGACTTCCAACTCCTCAAACCACCCTAACAAAGCGAACGAGAGGAGAGTCTAGCTTAAGACTATAAACGAGCACTTCTCGGGAGGCAACCCGAGCACTAACATAATTTATTCTCACATTTTGGTTTAAATTTATTTTTCTTTTCTTCTTTTCTTTCTGAACACTTAGTTATAAACTAACAAGGGGTGCAGAATTCCAGGACACATGGCCTTGCACACGGCCGTGGCCGTGGCCGTGTGGACCATAAAAATACCCATACTGACATAGCAGAGGCCGTGCGAATCAATTCCAACCACTTATCGACGTCACGGATCCAACCACTACACCACGGGCACCAACAAAGGGGCACGATCGTGCCCCATAACCGTGTGAAGCTACTGACTTGCCAGCATGGGCAGAACACGCCCATGTCTTCCAACCGTGGTCGACTCGAAAACAAACGTAGAGAATCAACACACCCTGCGACACGGCCGTGCGATGCGGCCGTGTGAATCAACACACCCTCAACCCACGGGCGTGGTAAATTGCCAGACTTGAGATTCTATTTAAATACCATGCCCCTCTCCTTTCTCTCCTTACCTATTCTTCTTCTTCTTCCTTTCTTTCTTTTCTCCCTTTTGTTTCTTTTTCCTTTTCCTAATAAATCCTTAGACTCTTGAGCTACAACAAAATCATATCAATGGCAAAGAAGCGTAAAAGGCCAATCTCCTCAAAGGAGACCGATTCACCTGAGTTCATGCCGACAGCTTCATCCAAACAACAAGCCAAGGGTCTTTGAGACCAATTATCTGTTCTTTTATTTTTATCTTCTCCTTTATTTTCTTTATTTTTACTTCTCTTCTACTTAATTTAGTTTATTTTGTTTTAGTTTCTTGTTTTTAAGTTCTTAAGGCTGCTTGGGAATCACGCCACCACCACCACCATAACCTCAGCCTTAGAAATCACACCCAACAATAAGGACCTCCCAGTCCATTCATTTTTTCTTTTAATTTTAGTTTTCTTCTTAGTCTCCTTCTCTTTATCTTTCTTGTCTTTAATTACGTTTTTAGTATATTTTTAATATTACTCTAGATGTCCTGACTAACTCTCCACGAGCCTTTCAATTTCTTCATCTAGCGCAGGTTCGTCATCCAGACGGCCCATCACCACCACCAAAGGCACAATCTCCTCTCAAGGAATCATCCGAAAATTTAGGAAGTTTTCACTTATCCCCATATCTGATGATTTTATTACAAGGTTATTATATATTTTTGTACATTGAGGGCAATGTACATCTCAAGTGTGGGGGGTGAACAACCTAAAAAGATACCTAACTCAAAGCCTGAATTTAGCCTTGTCTTAAAGTAAATTACTCATATTACTAATTAGGATGGAATTTCTGATGATTTATTATTTTTATTAATATGTTTTAGATTAAGTCACTGATAATTGTGCATTGATAATTAAATTCTAAGAATACTAAAGAATCAAGCATGATAAGTCTATTTTTCAGAAATTAAAATTTTCCTAGGTTATCAAACTGAGCTTAAATATTATCTTGAAGTTTGAAATTTACGAGGTTGACATCAAAATACCCATAAATTTTGTAAGTTTTTGAGCCTTATAGAGCATAATTTTTTTTTCTTGCTCACTTTATTGATTATGAGTATGTCAACATTGATTTGTTATTCTAGAACTTGCATCGATTATACATGTCGAGACCACATTTTTTTTTGATTTGATATACAGAGATGATAAAGGCACCTAGGATTTAACCCACTTACTCCACTAAAAACCCACCTTCACAATTAACCCCTAGTGAACCTCGTTTAATCCTAACAACCCATTTATTGACTCACCCACTAATATTAACCCAGAACCCCTTTGTTTTTGTTATCACCATTCCTTTTGATTACCCTTATATCGAGATTTGATTTGATTAATAGCCTAACTATGTTTTTATTTCAATAATTTATCTTTTATTATGTATTTATGATTGTTCTTACAAAAAAAATGAAGTTTATTCATTATTAGTTATGTGATTAAATGAGCTTATACATTTATTCCAAATATCGAAGAAGAAGCTCGTATTATTAAGTACTATTAGTTTTTAATTGATGTAATTATTATTAGTTCATTAGTTCTTAGTTAGGTAATTTGTCAATTCAATCTCGATTTTAACCCTGCAATTCAGCCTGTTCCACACCTTAACCCTAGCCCCGTTACAACCCTAACAAAGACCTTTTGATTTGTGTTTCATCTCATATTTCAGTGGTGGAGATTTGATTTTCATGCAAGCCTATGGGATTAACTCTTCATGTTCGACTTTTGAGTGCCTAAATTTTGAACCTTAAACACTTTGAGTGATTTGAGTGGATCTTTTGTGAGGATGTCAATCCTTATCGATTTCGAATCAAAGATAATTATTTAGATAAAGGGAAACACCTATGTTTTGTGCTACAGAATCTATAACTTATAATGTTTGAATTTTTAGGACTCTTTGAGTTGAATTATCCATGTATAAATTATCCCTGAATTAGGACGAAACAATATCAATGACTATTATGAATTATAGGAAGTTCGTTTTAATTGTAAGTTGAGAATTTTGCTTGAGGACAAGCAAAAGCTTAAGTGTGGGGGTATTTGATAAACCAAAATAGTAACATATTTTAGGCCCACATTTAGTACGATTTTGGATGAATTATCCCTTATTTTATGTAATTTGGTGCTCTTAATCCTGTCTTTTCATGATATATACTCAGGGAAGCACCAGGGGATGAAAAGAACGTAAAACGGGCTTACAACGGGACAAATGGGCCAAAGCATGAAATCGACACGGCCTGGACCAAAGATCACACGGTCGTGCCTCACTGATCATCTAGAACACGGTCTAACCCGGACTCACACGGCCGTGTCTCATCAAAGGAATTCGAACACGGTCTGTCCATGATTTACACGGGCGTGCGCCATGGCCGTGCCTCTGCCGTGGAGAAGAGCAATTTCATTCGGGAAAGGATACTTAGGGAGAAAGAAACATATTTCAAAAGCCTATAAATACACCCTAAGTATGAGCTGAAAGGGGGAGCCCAAAAGCCATCGTCTAGGGGCGTCTTGCTAGGCTAGAGAAGGCAGATTTGTGGGGATTCACTCAGGGATAGCCAGTTGATCCATCTCAAGAAGCCGGAATTCTACTCAAGACGGCGGATCTCTCCTTCAATTCCTTCAAGGGGTTTTAGGGATTTCTTATGTTTTGTTTTATCTTTTCTCTTGAGATGTTTTCCTTTATTGTTATGAACTAAACCTTCGGATACCCGAAGGGGATGAAACCTATGATGAATCTTGTTATTTGATTATTTGAATTATATGATAAATGATTAGGTTGTTCTTAATCATGTGAGCTTAATCCAAATTTAATGTGCTTAGGTGGAGGAGGAATAGACCCTGCATAAGAGTAGATCCAACATAATTAAGCGCAGTTGATCGCACGCCTAGAGATAGGGTGACGAGATTTTGTCGGATTAGGGTGAAACCTAATATGGGAGTCCACAGATCGATTTCTTCGCTATTCTAGGGGTTATTATAAGAGAACGAGAGTTCCACTAATTAACCTAGGGTTAGATGTTATTCGCCTCGAGAGAGGGTTTAATATACGTTAGGGAGTCTTACGGATCAAACTAAGTAAATAAAATCATATGGTTCAGTGATAGATAACAAGTAAAGTCTAGGTGGATTCTTCCTAGGGTATCGTCGAAATCAACTGAGTTTTTCCAAAGTTATTTTCTAAATTCATTCTTCTTTGTCTTAGAGTCTTTAGTTTAGTAGTTAATTAATTTAGATTAATAAACAAACTTCACTTATTTTAGGCTAAATAATAAAAAGAAAGTTAGTATTAGTACTTTTAGTTCCTTTGGGTTCGATAATCCGGTCTTGCCTAAACTATACTATTGTTCGATAGGTGCACTTGCCTTTAATCATTGTCAGAGTTAGTTTCCAGGTTCGATCATTCTTTTATAAATTTTAAAACTCTGATTTACAGTGATCAATAACCGAGGTGCTACGAGAGATTCGGCTGTGGGATCTGAGGCATGAGCACCTGCCCGAGCTTATGCGATCTGTACACGGGAGGAGGCATCATCACCAGACGTTATTACCGGTACTTTTTCTCTTTTCGATACTGATATAATTGCGTTGATAGATCTTGAATCAACCCATTCATATATCTGTAAGAATTTAGTGTTTAAAAATAGTTTACATGTCAAGTCTACAGAGTTTGTAATTAAAGTATCGAACCCCTTAGGCAAGTCTATTTTAGTTGATAAGATTTGTAAGAATTGTCCTTTGATGACTCGGGGTTACTGTTATTCGGCTGACTTGATGCTTCTACCGTTTGATGAGTTTGATGTGATTCTGGGTATGGACTAGCTGACTATGCATGATGCAATTATAAATTATAGACGAAAGATTATTGAACTGAAATGTCAGAATGGTGAAATTCTTCGGATTGAGTCTGATGATTCGAGTGAATTTCCTACTGTGATATTGTCTATGTTAGCTCAGAAATGTATGAAAAAGGGCTATGATGCATATCTTGCATACGTACTGGATACAAAGGTGTCTGAATCAAAGATTGAATATGTACCTGTTGTTTGTGAGTTTTTGGATGTATTTCCAGAAGAATTATCGGGTTTACCACCGATCAGAGAGGTTGAATTTTGTATTGAATTAGTACCGAGAACAACACTGATATCAATAGCTCCATACAGAATGGCTCCAACAGAATTAAAAGAGTTGAAAGCTCAGTTGCAAGAATTGACAAACAGAGGTTTTGCACGACCAAGTTATTCGCCCTGGAGTGCACCGGTATTATTCGTAAAGAAGAAAGATGGCACAATGATTATAGACAGCTGAATAAAGTAACTATAAAGAACAAATACCCTCTACCGCAGATTGATGATTTATTTGATCAGTTGAAAGGGGCTACAGTATTTTGAAAGATTGATTTGAGATCGGGTTATTATCAGTTGCGAGTTAAAGAGTCGGATGTGCCAAAAATCGCGTTCAGAACGAGGTACGGACATTATGAATTCCTTGTTATGCCTTTCGAATTAACTAATGCTCCTGCAGTTTTTATGGACTTGATGAATCGAATATTCAGACCGTATTTAGATAGATTCGTTGTTGTATTCATTGACGACATTCTAATCTATTCGTGAGATGAATCTAAACATACCGAGCACTTGAGAACTGTGTTACAAACTCTACGTGATAATCAATTGTTTGCAAAGTTTAGCAAATGTGAGTTTTGGCTCCGAGAGGTTGGATTTCTGGGGCATATTATTTCAGCTGAAGGTATTAGAGTTGACCCGAGTAAGATTTCTGCTATTTTTGACTGAAAACCTCTGAGAAATGTGTCTGAAGTCTGTAGTTTTCTGGGCTTAACTGGATATTATCGAAGATTCGTGAAAGGATTTTCGATGATTGCAACACCGATGACACGAATGCTTCAGAAAGATGTGAAATTAGAATGGTCAGAAAAATGTCAGCAGAGTTTCGAACAGTTGAAAGTACTGTTAACTGAAGCACCAGTTTTGGTTCAACCTGAATCGGGAAAAAAGTTTGTGATTTATAGTGATGCGTCATTGAACGGTTTGGGCTGTGTTTTGATGCAAGAGGGGAAATTTATAGCTTATGCTTCTCGACAATTGAAATCGTATGAAAAGAACTATCTGACGCATGACTTAAAGTTGGTTGCAATTGTGTTTGCATTAAAAATTTGGCGACACTACATATACGGAGAAAAATGCCACATTTATACGGATCACAAAAGCTTAAAATATCTGATGTCACAGAAAAATTTGAATCTACGACAACGAAGATGGCTCGAGTTATTGAAAGATTATGAATTTGTGATTGATTATCACCCGGGAAAAGCTAATGCTGTTGCTGATGCCCTGAGCCGAAAATATTTGTTTGCATTACGAGTAATGAATACCCAATTGATGATTTGTGGTGATGGGTCTATTTTAGCTAAATTAAAAGCTAAACCGGTATTTCTTCAACAAATCTGTGAAGCTCAGAAAGATGACCATGAATTACAAGTTAAACGAATTCAATGTGAGACTATCCCTAATTTAGAGTTTCAGATTGGAGCTGATAATTGTTTAAGGTTCCAGAATAGAATTTGCATACCGAGAAATTCAGAACTCATTCAGAAGATTTTGCACGAAGTGCACAATAGCTACTTATCTGTTCATCCGGGGAGTACCAAAATGTACAACGATTTGAAACAGTTTTATTGGTGGTAAGGCATGAAACGAGCTATCTCAGAGTTTGTTTCTAAATGTTTAATTTGTCAGCAAGTCAAATTTGAACATCAAGTATCATCGGGTTTACTGTAGCCTGTGGTGATTCCCGAGTGGAAATGAGATATAATTATAATGGGTTTTGTGTCAGGATTGCCCCTAACTCTGAAAAAGAAAGATGATATCTGGGTTGTCGTTGATCGATTAACGAAATCTGCTCATTTCATACCGGTACATATAGATTACTCACTTTATAGACTAGCTGAATTGTACATTTCTGAGATTGCTCAATTGCACGGGGTGCCACTTTCTATTATTTCTGATAGAGATCCAAGATTTACGTCGCGATTCTGGAAGAAACTGCAAGAAGCTCTGGGAACAAAGTTGAATTTCAGTATTTCTTTTCATCCTCAGACTGACGGTCAGACCGAGAGAGTTATTCAGATTCTCGAAGACATGTTGAGATGTTGTATTTTAGAGTTTGAGGGCAGTTGGGAAAAATACTTACCGTTGATTGAGTTTGCGTATAATAACAGTTTTCAGACGAGTATAAAGATGACACCGTATGAAGCTTTATATGGTCGTAAATGTCAAATTCCACTATACTGGACTGAACTAAGTGAGAAAAAGATTCACAGGGTTGAATTGATCAGAGAAACTGAAGAAAAAGTGAAAACGATTCGCGACCGTTTAAAAGCAGCTTCAGATCGACAGAAATCATACGCGGATTTGAAACATAAAGAAATTGAGTTTCAAGTTGAGGATCGACTGTTTCTAAAGGTGTCACCATGGAAAAAGGTTCTTCGATTCGGTCGTAAAGGAAAGCTCACTCCGCGATTTATCGGACCGTATGAGATCATCGAAAGAATAGGGCCTGTAGCGTATCGACTAGCTTTACCGTCAGAACTTGAAAAGACTCATAATGTCTTTCATGTTTCTATGCTACGTCGATACAGATCCGATCTGTCACATGTGATTTCTCTAATAGATGTTGAGATACAGACTGATTTGACGTATAGCGAAGAATCGATCAGGATTTTAGCTCGTGAAATCAAAAAATTGATAAATAAACGCATAGCCCTAGTGAAGGTTCTTTGGCATAAACACGGGATTGAGGAAGCTACGTGGGAACCCGAGGAAACTATGAGAAAATAGTACTCTAATCTTTTCACTGGTAAGATTTTCGAGGACGAAAATCCCTAAGGGGGGAGAGTTGTAACAGCCCGTTTTTAGTCAAGTCGAAACAGTGGTTTCGGGACCACAAATTCAATGTCAAAATATTTATTTTATTATTATTTTAATTTCTACAGCATGATAGTATGAGTGTGTGAAATTTTCGTTAAGAAATTTTATCGTTTGAATGCTTAATTTGATAAAAAGGACTAAATCGCGTAAAGTGTAAAACTTGAGTTCTATTAGCTAAAGGTGACTAATAGCTATAGAACCTTAAAGTAGAGGTCCTTATGTGATAAATAGCCTATTATATAGATAGTGGATGATATTGGCTTGGCATTATTGAAATTTTGATTAAGTTTTAAGGTTAATTTAGTAAATTGGTAATTAATGATAATTATAATAAAACAAACTATGTATCATCTTTATTCTCATCTCTTATAACTGAAAATTAGGGCTTAAGAACCCATTTTTGATGCTCAAGCTTTCGACAAGCTCATCCTTGTCTAATTGGTATGTGTTTTGTCCTATTTTTAATAATTTCTATGTTTTTTTGTGATCGTTGCTTCGTATTCTAGCTAGCCCGTACCTTAGATTTCGAAACTGTTAAAGATTTATCATGTTTCCATTGTTGAATGCTTGAGTAATTTGATGAATTATGATAGATTTGGAAGGTTTAATGTTAGATTAATAGCTTTTGTAAAGTAATTTTTGACAAAAATGTCAAAAAGGGATTAAATTGAGAAAATGTGAAATATAGTGGTTAAAAGTGTGAATAAATGAGAAATATAGGCTAATATGAGTACTAGAGAAATTTGGCTAGCATGGGTTGTGGTTAAATTGCATGAATTTGTGATTTTATGAAATAAGGACTAAATTATAAAAAATGTGAAATATTAGGGGAAATTGCGTAAAAATGCCTCAAAGTGAAATTTGGATTAAATTGAATAGAACGAATGTTGAATGTGCTAAATTTCATAATATATAGATCAACATAAGCTGAGATCGGGTTTAGATCGGGGAAAAGGAAAAGTGGGTGAATAGTCGATAATTTCCATCCGAGCAACTCGAGGTAAGTTCGTATAATTAGAATTGAATCTTTAAATACTTGTAAATTATTTGAAATGAAAGTATAATTGAATAAATGGTATTACTGAGTTCGAATGCCTAATTGATGAGAATTATTGAATACCGAGTCCCGTTTGAACCGTAGAAAGTCGTAGGATATGAGTGACATGTCACTAGGGTTACTGTTTTGGTCGAGATCCTACATATGTTGCGGACTCACCACAGCTCGTATGAGCTTACTGATATATCAGCTCGTAAGAGCTTATTGCTTCTAGCTCGTCAGAGCTTACCGTTTCAGCTCAATAGAGCTTACTGTCCATCAGCTCAGGAGGAGCTTACTGTTCATAGCTCGAAATAGTGGAAATGATAATGAATTGACGGATTACTGATTTATATACGTAAAGTATATCACCCAAGTATCCCTCGATATTCTAATAGGTTCAACGGGCATAAATTATGTTATTAGTCATGTGAAAAAGCTATGTGTTTATTCGGATGAATTACTGTTTATACGGATGAGTTATTGTTATAGAATGAATTATTGATTATATGATTGAGAGTGAAATGTTACAAATTATGTACATGATATATGAATTTGATATGATACAATGTATTGAGTACTAAATTGAGATAATGGATGATTATATGCACTTATGTGGTTAACTTGTTGATAAATGCTTGTGATTAGGCATTTGATAATTGAATTGAGTACACCTTATTTATTGTCTTTATCATGTCTAAATGGTAAGTTTAATTTTGAATTATACGGGCTTACTAAGCTATAAAGATTACTCTATTTATTTTTTGTTTTTTATAGAGGTTCGATAGCTCGTTCGATTCGGATAAAGTCGGAGATATGCATCACACTATCCAATTGCTGATTGGTACTTTTGAACTCGTGGATATATGTAAATATTGCGTGTATAGGCTAGTTATAAAGATGATAGTTATGGTTACTTGAGCTAGTGATTTTGGTACATGTTGTGGTATAAGATAAAGCCATTTGATTTGGCTTAATTTGGTATAAAGCTTTGGTTGCATATAAGTATTCAAATATGTATGAAATTTATGGATTGGCTGCCTATTGAGTTACAAAATGTTGTAAATTATGATTGTGCAAGTATATAAAAATAGGGTGGCAAAATGGCTTTGCAAATAGCCTATTTTTGTCTACACGGGCAGAGACACGGGCGTGTGTCGCAGCCATGTGTGACACACGGTTATGTTACACGGCCGTGTGTCCCCTAGTGTTGATATTGAAATGAAGTCAGTATACTCCACACGGCCTCACACACGGGCGTGTGATCGGCCATGTGGCACAAGTCAATATACCCCCTAATTGGCACACAGCCTAGCACACGGGCGTGTAACTTGGCTGTGTTGCATAAGTCAGTATACCCTACAGGTTTGGCACGGCCTAGCACACGGCATGGCACACGATCGTGGGTGGCCACTTTGAAGGGCACACGGACTAGACACACGGGCGTGTGGTTGGCCGTGTGACAAAAGTCAGTAACCTCACTTGTTTGGACACGGGGTAGGAAACGGGCTGGGACACGGCCATGTACTCCCATTTTGAATGTCCACACGGTCTGTGAGACGGGTGTGTCTGGTGGCCATGTGAGACCCACGGCCTGGTCACACGGGCGTGTGTCCCCTGTTTCGGAGAAAAATTGGCTAAGTGTTGAAAAAATTCCTGAGTTATCGATTTAGTCCCGAACCACTCCCAATGCATGTTTAAGGCCTCGTAGGCTCGTTTAAGGGATACTATGATTGGTTATGATTGAATTATATTTGGTTTGATAAATTGTATATGAATTGTATGTTTAAAATTTTTATAAGTTCGGTAATGCTCCGTAACCCTATTCTGGTGTTGAATACGGGTGAAGGGTGTTACATTACCAATCATCGGTCTATCCTCTAAATCTGACTTGATTTTTTTTTAATAATAGTTAAGGCATCACCTTCCACAACAAGGTCTCGAAATCCCATTTCTTCCCCAAATATGGTAGCTTGAAGACATGCCTTTGCTTTCGCGGTGGTTGGGGCCTCAGTTCTTCCTAGAGGGTAGGTGTACGATCCCATCACAAGACCTTCATGATTTCTTATTATGATTCATGCTGTTGCTTTCAATTCTTGTTGAAAAAATGTTGCATCAAAATTAACCTTCATCTGTTCTGCCCTGGAGGGTCTCCAGAAGTCCTCTTTTGGCTTCATATTAATCTCTATTATGGTTTGTATCAATTTAATTCCAACACATAAGCTTTTATAAATCCCACAACCTCCTATACCCTCCCATTTTTCCCCTCATGGTAGAATTTATTTCGATTATACCACATTGCCCAAAATGAGATTGCCATAACTGCACATTGTTGAATGTTACTGCTGCTAAAAAGAAGAACTAACCATTGTTTCCATGTTTGTTCTTTGTTTATTTTCAAGGAATCGACCCTAAGCCTCTGAAGGACCCTCCGTGTGAACTCCAAGTCTCGAAATAGATGCTTTATAGTTTCCTCTTCCTCTGAACAAATTGGGCATACAACATAATTATTGAGTCTTCGAGTCTTTAGATTGCTAAGCGTCGGGAGATAATTGTTTTTTATTCTCCATAAATTTATCTTTATCTTGTTGGGGATCTAGATATTCCAAAGTTTTATAAAATAGGCCTTTATATTTGCTTGATTTGTATTATAGTTATCCAGTAGTTGCAGCTCCTCTGTAATTAGCCATTTATATCCACTCTAGACTGTATACTCGCCCGACTTATCTCCTCGCCATGTCAGTACGTCCTATTGTGTCCTATTTACCAACGAAATAGTGAGGACTGCCTCGGTTTGTTCCCTCTCTAGTAAGTGCCAAACTACATCATAGTTCTATGTAAAAGAGTCTTTATTAATTAGATCTACTACTTTGGTATAGTTGATGTTTATATTATGACCCGTCACTCTTCCATTGCTAAGGATAGGAAGCCAAGCATCATTCTAGATGTTTGTTGCCTTGCCATTTCCCATCCTCCAACCCGTTCCCTTTTCCAGTAAACTACGTGTATTCCAAATGTTGCACCAGGTAAAAGAGGGGTAAGATCCTAAACCTGCATTTAAAAAAAATTTCTCGAGGATAATATTTAAATTTCATTATGCATGCAAACAAACAATTAGGTTGGGTGAATAGTCTCCACCCCTGTATAGCCAATAGGACAGTATTAAAAAAATGCAAGATCTTTAAACCCCAAACCCCCAAACGCCTTTGGACTGCACATAATAAACCAACTGCTCCAATGAATACCCTTATTAGTTTTTTAATTTCGCCACCAAAATTTACACATCAGACTTTCTAACTCTCTGCAAAGTGACATGGGTAACTTAAAACACTGCATAGTATAAATGGGAAGCACTTGTAAAACAGTTTTATTAAAAATTTCTTTACCACCAATAGATAAATATCGGATGCTCCAACTCTTCGTTTTTTGAATAAATCTTTCTTTTAACTCCACGAACACGTCATTTTTTCTTCTCCCTACTATCGTTAGTAAACTTAGATATTTTTCTGGGTTATTTGAAATTCGAACCCCCAACACCCCTCCTAGTTGCTTTTTGAGATCATTCTGCACATTTCTGCTAAAATAAATCAAGGATTTTTCAAAATTCACCTACTGACCAGAGACACTTTCGTACTTATTAACCACTAATTTCATCATTCTTACTCCTTCCAACATTGCATCCCCAAATAATATGCTATCGTCGGCAAAGAAAATGTGGGTAATTGATAAGTCTCCTCTACCCACTCTAGCCCCTCCAATTTTTTCTTCTCTTTTAGCCTTCTTTAACAATTTAGAGAAACTCTGCGCAAATGATAAATAAATATAGATTCAGAGGGTCTCCATGCCTTATTCCTCTAATTGGTTTAAATTCTACCCCTTGTATCCCATTCAGCACCATTGAATAAAAAGCGATCCTTACACACCTCATCACTAGTTCTACCCATCTGTTGCAAAATCCTAACATCTTCATCATATCTTCTATAGATAATTTCACTCCACTCTTTCATAGGATTTACTCATGTCTAATTTTAGTGCAAAGGAACCTGAGCCACCTCTCTTTTATTTTTTTAAAAATGTAGAATTTCATAAGCAATCAGAATGTTATCTATAATTTGTCTTCCCGGGACAAAAGCACCTTACATTTCTTTGATGCATAAATGTAGCACCTTCAAAAACCTATTAACCACAACTTTTGATATTGTCTTGTAAACGACATTGCAAAGGCTTATGGGTCTGAACTGTCCCAAATTCATTGGAGCTTGTACTTTGGGTATAAGCACAATGTTAGTTTTGTTAATTTCTTCAAAATCCTTGCCTTTGTTCAACACCTGAAGACAATAAGTAACTACATTATTTCCAACTATATGCTAGAACTTTTGAAAGAAAAAAGCGGGGTATTCATCTTTTTCGGACGCTTTGAGAGGTGCCATACCTTTCAATGCCTCTATCACTTCTTCTTCCCTAAAATCCTTGCAAAGTTCCTCACTTAAAGGTCTCATGATGCAAGGATGGACTTCACTTCTAAGCTCTTCACAATTTTTCAATGGACTAGAAGAAAAAAGGTTTTTCAAGAAAGAAGTTGCAAGATCCATGATAGCATTGTCTCCTTCCACCCATCCACCCTTTCCATCCTCCAACTTTTTAATTGTATTTTTTCTTTTATGATATGTTGCAAAATTATGAAAAAAACTTGTATTTCGATCCCCCATACGTAACCAATTTGCTCTAGCACCTTGTTCCCAAAGTACTTCTTCTTTGTCGGCTTGCATGTCTAAAGCAAGTTTAACTTATGTTATTTTCGCCAAATTGTCTTCATTTGGATCTTATTCATTTAAGCTATTTAGACGCAGCTTTAACTCCTCCCTAGTCTTCGTGCAAGTTTTATTATTACCCTTTGCCTAAATTTTCAGCTTCGACTTCAGTTTTTCTAATTTCTTTGGTAGATCTTTCTCCCCCAAATTCCACCTTTGGCGTATCTTCTCTTCAAAATGTTTTTCCCAAACCCAATCAACATTGAATCGAAATGGGATATCACCATACAAAAATCTTCCCTTCCCTCTATCTATTGAACCCATTATCTTTCCTTTTGTAACACCTCTCACCCGTATTCAACGTCAGAATAGGGTTTTAGAGCATTACCGGACCTATAACACGATTACACATACATTTTCTCATACATTTTTAAAATTCATTCAATCATCATTCAACATCAATCATAATGTCCCTATTACGAGCTTACGAGGCTCAAACATGTTTTGGAAGTGGTTCGGGAATAAATTGATAACTCAAGTAACTTTTACGAAACTTTGAAACTTTTTTCTCAAAATAGGGGACACGCGCCCGTGTGGCTAGGCCGTGTGTCTCACACGGCCACCAGACACGCCCGTGTCACATGCCGTGTGGACATTCGAAATGGAAGCACATGGTCGTGTCCCAGCCCGTGTCCAACCCCGTGTCCAAATAAGTGAGCTTACTGACTTAGGTCACACGGCCAACCACACGCCCGTGTGTCTAGCCCGTGTGCCCTTCGAAGTGGCCACGCACGTCCGTGCGCCAGGCTGTGTGCTAGGCCGTGTCAAACCTGTAGGGTATACTGACTTATGCAACACGGCCAAGTCACACGCCCGTGTACTAGGCCATGTGCCAATTAGGGGGTATACTGACTTGTGCAACACGGCCGATCACACGCCCGTGTGTGAGACCGTGTGGAGCATACTGACTTCATTTCAATTTCAACACCAGGGGACACACAGCCGTGTAACATGACCATGTGTTGCACACGGCTGAGACACACGCCCGTGTCTCTGCCCATGTGGACAAAAATAGGCTATTTACCAAGCCAAATTTGCCACCCAAATTGCATGTACCTACATAACTCAAATGGTACCATTTCAAGACACAAGTATGCAGCCAAAATCATCAACCAATACACAATTCATACAATATCTATTTCAATCATTTCAATACTCAATTCAATGCCATTTACCTACTCAAAAACCTATCAACTCAACTTGCTTTACAAGTCATAACTCACATATATGTAACATGTACCATAATTCATCTAATTCATCATCCAACACCAATCCACAACAAACTTCTCTCAAACAACTAAATACTTCATATCATAACAAACACTTGGATATCACAATTCAACATCAACCATATTACATGTCAATATTCACAACAAACCATATCACATTTATAAGCTACTTCTAATGGTCAAAATACATTTCCATTAAACATACCCAAATGACCAAAGCCTATACATGCCATATACCATATATGCATAACTTCAAAAGTACCAAAATAGATGTTCGATAGTGTGATGAAGTCTCTGACGATCCTCGAATCCGAGCTAGCTTCGTAAGACTATAAAACATGGAAAAATAAAAAAAGTAAGCTATGAAGCTCAGTAAGTTCGTAAGTAAAAGTGAAATAATCTTATCCTTCAATTAGCATTTCAAAATAGATAACATAAATTGCATTTAAATCATCAAACAATGTGTTAACAGAAAGTTTAATCACATATTAACTCATTAGTTCTCAACTTCTTAAACTTGTTACTTGAATAGTTTTCCGTACGTACCTATACCGATAGGTATCTATTTCTCACCAATTCTCTTACTAAACCACTCTGACTTATAAACACTTACGGTATGAGTTCATCGATTTTTCGATGCCATAGTCCAACTATGTTCTTACACATATATTGCCATGGCTCTGCCGTGGTCTTACATTCACATGCCATAACTCGGTTATGGTCTTATTTTTCAATTGCCATAGCCCGGCATTGGTCTTATTTAACAACTCATCTTATTTAAACCGTACATTAAATTTAATATCTCCAAATTTAACTAATGGAATACATACAATCTCAATTCTATCCATCAATTAACAAATGCACAATTAAGTTCAATTATACGAACTTACCTCGTGTACGGAATGACGGAACAGACTGACTATTCAATCACTTTGCTTTTTCCCCGATATAAGTATGAACTCCTCTTTTCTTGATCTATAAGTAATCAAAATTAACTTATTTATTCCTCTATTTATTCAATTCAATCCAAAATATGCATTTAAGCTAATTTACACGTTAACCCCTAAACTTTTACATTTTTACAATTTAGTCCTTATTACACAAAATCACAAATTCATGAAATTCAAGACTAACCCATGCTATCCGAATTACCATAATGCCCCTAGAAGCCCATATTTTTCATTTATTCACACATTTAACCCCACATTTTCATATTTTCACAAATAAATCCCTATTTTTCATTTTTTACTCAAAATCACTTTACAAAACTTGTTTAACTATCAACCAACATTCAAAATCTATCATCAATCATCAAAACTCATACATATTCATCAATGGAAACATTCAAAATATTTAATAGTTTTGCAAATTAGTCCCTGAGCTAGCTAGTACTAGCTGCAACGATCTCAAAAATATAGAAATCATTAAAAACGGGACAAAATACATACCAATTTAGCCAAATAAAGTAGCCGAAACTTTGAAAGCTTGAAAATGGCTCTTCTCCACCCTAATTTCGGTATAAAGTGAGTCAATTTTGTTAATCTATCAACGTTAACCCACACGGCATCTTTCTTTTTCGGAGTCATGGGTAACCCTGTTACAAAATCCATTGTGATTCGGTCCCATTTCCACTCGGGAATCATCACTGGTTGAAGTAAACCCGAAGGTACTTGATGCTCTGCTTTCACTTATTGATAGACCAAACACTTTGTCACAAATTCAGAGATGTCTCTTTTCATACCCGGCCACAAATACAACTTCTTCAAATCATTATACATTTTTGTACTGCCCGGATGTACTGACAAACAACCATTGTGTGCCTGCTGTAAAATTTTCCAAATTAATTCATCATTTTCCGGTACACGTACCCTATCACGGAACATCAAGCAATCATTTGGTCCGATTCAAAAATCTAAATCACTACCCAATTCACATTGAACTCTTTTAACTTGCAATTCCTATTTTTCTTTTGAGCTTCACAAATTTGCTGATGAAATAACGGTCTAGCCCTTAACTCAGCCAAAATCAAACTGTCGTCAGACAAAGCTAAACTCGTACTCATAGCTCTCAAAGCATACAAGGATTTTTTGCTCAAGGCATCTGCGACTACATTCGCTTTCCCTGGATGATAATCAATCACTAGCTCATAATCTTTCAATAATTTGATCCACCTCCGTTGTCGCAAATTTAAGTCATTTTGGTTCATCAGGTACTTCAAACTTTTGTGATCGGTAAAGATTCGGCATTTCTCACCATAAAAATAACGACGCCAAATCTTTAAAGCAAAGACGATGGCGGCCAATTCCAAATTGTGCGTCGGATAATTCTTTTCATGTGGTTTTAGCTGTCTTGAGGCATAAGCTACTACTTTGCCCTTTTGCATCAACACACAACCAAGACCATTCATTGACGCATCACTATAGATCACGAACTCCTTTCCCAACTCAGGTTGTACCAAAACTGGTGCTTCAGTTAATCGTGCCTTCAACTTCTCGAAACTTTGTTGACATCTATCGGTCCATTCAAACTTAACATTCTTTTGCAACAACTTAGTCATAGGAGAAGCAATCATTGAAATCCCTCGACAAAACGTCAGTAATACCCGGCTGAGCCCAAAAAGCTTCTAACCTCGGATATGTTCTTTGGCGGTTTCCAATCAATAATCGCCGATATTTTACTCGGATCGACCCGAATACCATCACCTGAAACTATATGTCCCAGAAATCTGACTTCACGAAGCCAAAACTCACTTTTACTGAACTTAGAAAATAATTTCTCCTCTCGTAGAATCTGCAATACCGTTCTTAAGTGTTCGGTATGCTCGGACTCATCTCAGGAATAAATCAATATATCATCAATGAACACTACCATAAACTTATCCAAATATAGCCGAAAAATTTGATTCATTAAATCCATAAACATAGCTGGTGCATGCATCACAAGAAATTCATAGTGTCCATACTTTGTTCTAAAAGCAGTTTTCGACACATCGAATTCTTTGACTCTCAATTGATAGTAGCCGGATCTTAAATCTATTTTCGAGAACACGGTTGCTCCCTTCAATTGATCGAACAAATCATCAATTCTCTGCAATGGATACCTGTTTTTTATAGTTACTTTGTTAAGTTGATGGTAATCAATGCAAAGTCTCATTGTTCCGTCTTTCTTCTTTACAAATAATACGAGAGCACCCCAGGGAGAAAAACTCATCTAACAAATCCCTTATCGGTCAACTCTTGCAGCTGAGCCTTTAATTCTTTCAATTCGGTCGGAGCCATTCTATACGGAGTAATGGAAATCGGTGCAGTCCCAGGTATCAAATCGATAGCAAACTCAATTTCTCTAATCAGAGGCAACCCAGGTAATTCTTCCGGAAATACATCCGGAAATTCACAAATTATTAGTACAGATTCATGCTTCAACTCAGACATCTCAGTATTCAGCACATATGCAAGGTATGCTTCACACCCTTTTCTCATACACTTCTGAGCAGACATGTACGAAATCACCACAGGCATCTTATTTGAGTCATCTGTTTCAACCCAAAGAATCTCACCATTTTCACATTTCAACTCAAGGGTTTTCTGTCTACAATTTACCTTAACATCATGTAATGTCAACCAATCCATGCCCAAAATAACATCAAACTCATTAAATTGCAACAACATCAAATTAGCCAGAAAATAGTGACCTTGAATCGTCAAAGGACAATTCTTGCAAACCTTATCTACTAACACATACTTGCCTAAAGGGTTTGACACCTTAATCACAAATTCAATCAATTCAACAGATAATTTCTTACTATTTACCAAATTCACACAAACATAAGAATGAGTGGATCCGGGGTCAATTAATGCAGCAACATTAGTATCATAAAGAGAAAATATACCCGTAATCATATCGGGGGATGATGCATTCTCACGAGCTCGTATGGCATAAGCTCTAGCAGGTGCTCTCGTTTCTAACCTCGCAACTGAATCCTTTATCATACTTTTACTACTAGCTCCACTTCCGGCATTTCGCGGTGGTCTACCTCTGCTAGTAGTGCTACTCGATCTAACACTCTGAAGTTTCTCTCCTTCAACATTTGCAGGACAGTCTCTGATAAATGTTCTCGAGAACCACACTTGTAGCAAGCTCGATTGTTTCCCCAACACTCTCCAATATGTTGTCTACCACAATTCTGACACTCGGGTTTATTAGAATTCGTATTACTAACACTTGCCATCGAGGTGGCTTGAATTCTAGAGCCCGAATATGTTTTACCACGATCTCTGTGTGAATACCCAGTTGAAACGGTCATCCGAAGGTTCGTTTCTTTGGACCTCTTTGATTGGGATTGGAACGACTTACTCATCGGCCTCTTCCTTGCATCTCGGGCCTCAATCATAGCCTTTCTCCTTTCCTTATTCAGCTCTTCAGCCTTGCAAGCTCTATCAACCAATACCACGAATTCTTTCAACTCTAAGATCCCGACTAACAATCTAATATCCTCGTTCATCCCATCTTCAAATCTCTTACACATAATAGCTTCGGTAGACACACATTCTTGAGCATACTTGCTGAGTCTGAAAAATTCACGTTCATACTCTGCCACAGACATTTTGCCTTGCTTCAATTCGAGGAACTCTTTCCGTTTCTAATCGATGAACCGCTGACTTATGTATTTCTTTCGAAACTCCTCTAAGAAGAAATCTCATGTCACTCTCTCCTTCGAAACTACAGATGTCAGCGTTTTCCACTAGCGGTATACTGAGTCCTTCAGTAATGATACAGCACATTTTAAGCATTCTTCGGGCGTGCAAGAAAGTTCATCAAATACCCGCATAGAATTCTCAAGCCAGAACTCTGCTTTCTTAGGATCATCATCTATGTTGGCTCTAAATTCCTCGGCCCCTTGCTTTCGAATCTTATCAACCGGGGGTTTAGTCAGTCTTACCAAATCAATACCTTGAGGAGCCACGGGGACCGGCTGAGGTATAGGAGGGGGTGGAGGAGGTTGAGCATTAGGATTTGCTCGAACAAATTCAGTATACCAATTACTCATTATATGGAGAAAGGCTTCCCGAGCCTCCTATCATTGACCCAAGGTCTCAGGTCTACTTTCTACTGGCGTGGTCCCTTGCGCGGGAGCCGGTGAATTACTTGCAGCATCATCAGCAGCAGCTCAGTCGGGATCTATTTACTATATGAAAACATAGTTTAAAGTTGTCAGGAGTCACCACACTATCATAATATATTTATGGCATGTACAGCTAGACTCTCACACACGCTACGGCAGTCTGAGAATCGACTAAACCATAGTTCTGATACCACTAAATGTAACACCCCTTACTCGTATTCGACACCGGAACAGGGTACGAAGTGTTACCGAACTTATATGCAAGCAATCAAACAAAACCGAGACGTGACTTCCCACTCGAATTTAAAACTTTTCATAAACATTCATATCACCCCTTAAATGAGCCTACGAGGCCCAAAACATACATAATGAGTGGTTCGGGACTAAACCGAGAATTTTAGAAACTTCTGGAAAAAACTTAGAAAAATTTTCATCAAAACAGTCCACATGCCCGTGTGGGAGAAAGGGCACGCCCGTGTGGCATATCACATGCCTGTGCTTCAGGCCGTGTCAAAAATAGGGGACATTCTGTTTATGACGTCATCACCCAAATAAGGTCACACGGCCAAGACACACGCCCGTGTCCTTAGGCCGTGTGGCGAATTAAATTCCTAAAATCAAGTGCAGAATTCACACGGCCTGGGCACATGCCCATGTCCTATGGTCGTGTCTTCCACACAGTTGAGACACACGGCCTTGTCTTAACCCGTGTGGTTACTACTGGGCATTCTGTTTTGCCAACTTAGAATGCAGGGGGACACGCAACCAAACCACAAGCCCATGGGGCAAACCATGTGTCACACACGGCCTAGACACACGCCCGTGTGTCTACCCGTGTGGACAAAATAAGGTTATTTACCAAGCCTTTTTGCCACCCATACTTGCACCAACCTACAGCACATCAAAACCACACTAATCCAAATATATACATATAAATTCAAGGCACTTAATATAGCTTAACTAAGTGCTTCACCATCATCAACATCCATAATAACATGCAACATATCATCATTCAACCATCAATAATCATAGGCCATACCATAATGGCAATGACACATACATGCATATATGAATAGATTTACATCAAAATAATCATTATGAGCCACATCTCATGGCCTTATACAAAATGAATCAAATATCATCCTAAGCCAACACATTTGGCTAAACCAATATGACATATAACCAAAAAGATCAAGCCCCTATACATGCCATAATTCAATGTATATCTCATTATACCAAAATGTGTGGATAGTGTGGGTGATCCTCCTACCGTCTCTGTATCCCGAGCTGGCTTCTTAACACTATAAAACAAGGGAAAAGAGAAGGGAATAAGCTTTAAGCTTAGTAAGTCTATATGTAAACAATGAACATCATACCACATACTTATCAATTAAGAACATTATATACTAATCAAGAACAATTCTGATCCTCGTGGTTGTACTTACTCATTTCAAATCTTACCACATTCCAAATACATATCATAAACATTGCTCACATTTACATGCACTTATATCCTGCACTTGGCACCACATAGCCACACGAAATTTTACTTAGTTAAAATTTCTTGATGAACACTACGGAGTAATACCGGATACACGGTGGTTTTGCACACAGCCTACCATTAATAAATAACACGGTGGTATCGCACACAGCCCACCAATAATAAATAACACTGTGGTATCACACACAGCCCACCAATAATCACTTATTCACAGTTCTTATCCATATCGATTTCCTATTCCGAAGGTTCATCCGGAAATTTCTTCACTTTCTATCATTTTAGTAGATATAAATAATATTCATTCACATTTCACATAATACAATAATATGTAAAAATATAAGTAAAAAGGATGTATCATTTACATATAAACTTACCTCGATACAAAATATGTCAATTTGAAGTTTAGTCCGAAACCTTGCCTTTTCCTCGGTCAAGGTTGATTCCACGTTCTTCTTGATCTATAATAACATATTTAGCTTATTAAATAACCACATTAATCAAATCACTCCAAAAATTCCTATTTTGGCAAAATTACCGTTTTGCCCCTAGACTTTCACAAAATTATGGTTTTGCCCCTAGGCTCGTAAAATGAAATGGGTTCATTTTCTTCACACCCAAGCCTAGCCGATTCATATTCTTTCTTATAGCAACTCACAATTCCAATTATTTCACACATTTACTATCCATTTTATAACTTTTACAAAATAGTCCTATTAGGTGTTTTCATGCAAAATCCTTTCACAAAAGTTGTTCATTAAACACCCAAGATTTATTTTCTTCCATAAAGTTTCAGCAAACACATGAATACTCACATGGAAAAACCCTAGACTCTCAACCACTTTGCAAAATAATCCTCTCATTAGCTAGATTATGCTACAAGGGTCCCAAAAGTACAAAAATTATCAAGAATGATCACCAAAATCACTTACTTGCAAGGAGTGTAAGTTGCTGAAAATTTCAAGTTTCCAAACCCTTATTCTTGTTGATATTTTCGGTGGAGGAAGAATAAGATGGAAAAGATGATAGTTTTTCTTTATTTTATTTTACTTATCAATTAAGTCACCAAACACTACACCTAACCATTGACCAAATTCATTTCTTTGTCCCTATGGCCGGCCATCACCCTAAATAAGGCCTATTTGCACATTAAAGACCTCTAACTTAAGGTTCTCTAGCTATATGACACTTCAAATTAGTAGAACACAAATTTTCCCTTTTATGCGATTTAGTCCTTTTTCAAAATTAAGCAAGTAATCACTACAATTAATTCACCAAAATGCACTCATATAATCATGATATAACACATAAAATAATATTAAAAATGATTTCTCTGGCCTCGGATTAATGGTTTTGAAACCACTATTTCGGCTAGCCCTAAAATCGGGCTGTTACATTTTTCACATAACCAATAACAGAATTTATGCCCGTTGAACCTATTAGAATATCGAGGGATACTCGGGTGATATACATTACATGTATAAATCAGTAATCCTTCAATTCATTATTATTTCCGCTCTTTCGAGCTTTGATCAGTAAGCTCCTCCTGAGCTGATGGACAGTAAGCTCTATTGAGCTGAAACGGTAAGCTCTGACGAGCTGAAAATAGTAAGCTCTTACAAGCTGATATATCGGTAAGCTCATACGAGCTGTGGTGAGTCCGCAGCACATGTAGGATCTCGACCAAAACGGTAACCCTAGTGACATGTCACTCGTATCCTACGACTTTCTACGGTTCAAAAGGGACTCAGTATTCAATAATTCTCATCAATTAGGCATTCGAACTCAGTAATACCATTTACTCAAGTATACTTTCATTTCAAATAATTTACAAGTATTTAAAAATTCGATTCTAATTATACGAACTTACCTCGAGTTGCTCGGATGGAAATTATCGACTATTCGTCCACTTTTCCTTTTTCCCGATCTAATCCCGATCTCAGTTTATCTTGATCTATATATTATCAAATTTAGTACATTCAACATTCGGTCTATTCAATTTAGCCTATAATTTACAATTTGGAAAAGTTACACATTTGCCCTTAATGTTTCACATTTTTACAATTTAGTCCTTATCACATAAAATTGCAAATTCATGCAATTTAGTACAAACCTATGCTTAGCTGAATTTAATACATGTTACTAGCAGCCCATATTTTCAATTTATTCACACTTTTAACCACCACATTTCACATTTTCTCAATTTAATCCCTTTTTGACATTTTTGTCAAAAATCACTTTACAAAAGCTATTAATCTAACATTAAACCTTCCAAATCTATCATAAATCATCAAATTACTCAAGAATTCAATAATGGCAACATGATAAATCTTTAACAGTTTCAAAATCTAAGGTACGGGCTAGCTAGAATATGAAGCAACGATCTCAAAAACGTAAAAATCATTAAAAATCGAGCAAAAACGGACTTACAATTGCACCTTGAAGTAGCTAAAATTTTTAAGCCCTAAAATGGCTTTTCTCCATGCTTCATTCGGCCAAGAAGATGAATGAATCAAAAACCTTTTTTGTTTTGTTTTAATTTGATTAACCTTTAATTATTAATTACCTATTTACCCTTAATTAAAAACCATCAAAATTCATGATAATATGTCTATAAAAGTCCAATTACACTAAGGATGGTCTAATTACAACATAATGACCTTTACTTTAAGGTTCTATAGCTATTTAATACCTTTAACTAATAGAACACTACTTTTGCACTTTACGTGATTTAGTCATTTTTATCAAATTGACCATTTAAATTATAAAATTTCTTCACGAAATTTTCACACATACATGCTATCATGCTGTAAACATTAAAATAATAACAAAATAAATATTTTGACTTTGGATTTGTGCTTCCAAAATCACTGTTCCGATTTGACTAAAAACGGGCTATTACATTAACATAAAGTTTAATCACATATTAACTCATTAGTTCTCAACTTCTTCAACTTGTTACTTGAAAAGTTTTCTGTGCGTACCTATACCGATAGGTATCTATTTCTCACCAATTCTCTTACTAAACCACTCTGACTTATAAACACTTACGGTATGAGTTCATCGATTTTCTGATGCCATAGTCCAACTATGGTATTACACATATATTGCCATGGCCCTGCCGTGGTCTTACATTCACATGCCATAACCCGGTTATGGTCTTATTTTCCGATTGTCATAGCCCGACTATGGTCTTATTTAACAACTCATCTTATTTAAACCGTACATTAAATTTAATATCTCCAAATTTAACTAATGGAATACATACAATCTCAATTCTATCCATCAACTAACAAATGCACAATTAAGTTCAATTATACGAACTTACCTCGTGTACGGAATGACAGAATGGACTGATTATTCAATCACTTTGCTTTTTCCCCGATCTAAGTCTAAATTCCTCTTTTCTTGATCTATAAGTAATCAAAATTAACTTATTTATTTCTCTATTTATTCAATTCAATCCAAAATATGCATTTAAGCTAATTTACACATTAGCCCCTAAACTTTCACATTTTTACAATAAGCATTTAAGCTAATTTACACATTAGCCCCTAAACTTTTACATTTTTACAATTTAGTCCTTATTACACAAAATCACAAATTCATGAAATTCAAGACTAACCCATGCTAGCTGAATTACCATAATGCCCCTAGCAGCCCATATTTTTCATTTATTCACACATTTAACCCCACATTTTCACATTTTCACAAATAAATCCCTATTTTGCATTTTTTTACTCAAAATCACTTTACAAAACTTGTTTAACTATCAACCAACATTCAAAATCTATCATCAATCATAAAAAATAATAAATATTTATCAATGGCAACATTCAAAATCTTTAACAGTTTTGCAAATTAGTCCCTGGGCTAGCTAGTACTAGCTACAACGATCTCAAAAACATAGAAATCATTAAAAACGGGACAAAATACATACCAATTTAGCCAAATGAAGTAGCCGAAACTTTGAAAGCTTGAAAATGGCTCTTCTCCACCCTAATTTCGGTTAGAAGAAGATGATAATGAAGAAAATGGCTTTTTGTTTTTATTAAATTAACATTTATTTACTAAATGACTTTATTAACCTTATTACTAATTCAATATTTCAATTTTGCCAAGCCATTATCATCCACTATCTAATTAGTGGTCTAATTACCACATAAGGACCTTTACTTTAAGGTTCTATAGCTATTAGACACCTTTAGCTAATAGAACACTACTTTTGCACTTTACGCGATTTAGTTATTTTTCTCAAATTGACCATTTAAACGATAAAATTTCTTCACAAATTTTTCACACATACATGCTATCATGCTGTAAACATTAAAACAATAATAAAATAAATATTTTTACTTCGGATTTGTGGTTCCAAAACCATTGTTTCGATTTGACTAAAAACGGGTTGTTACATCTTCCCTTCCACAAGTCCTATTGGCCTTTCTTCGAGCACCTCATTAGACTCCGTTATCATACTATGTATTGTCTCATCTTCACCCCTTTGACTTCCAATCTCATTGACTTGATTAAATCTATGAAATCTTCTACGTAACTCCCTCACCACGCCTTTCCCTCTTGCACTGTTTACATCCTCTACACTATGGAACTGTATCTGATTCCTTTTACGAGCTTCTTCCAAATCCATGTCGCTTTTGATTATATCTTTTGGTTCCTCCTGTAACACCCTTACCTGTATTCAAGCCGGAATAGGGTTTGAGGCATTACCTAACTGATCTTTCTTAAACATCTTGATCGGGGTTATAAAATTTCGCTTAAACTTATCACTTGTACATACTCAGCCTAGGAGGCCCTACACATACTTCCGAGAGGTACCGGAACTATCCCGGGAACTTTTACGAATTTGAGAAACTTCTCAATAAAATAGGGGCCACACACCCATGTGAAGTGGGACACGCCCGTGTGGTCAGGCCGTGTGGTCACACACGCCCATGTCCCTACCCCGTGTATAAAATCATGAGTATTCTGTTTGTGTCACACGGCCTTGACACGCCCGTGGCCATGGCCCGTGTGCTAAAACTTAGCATTCTGACTTATCCACACGGCATATACACACGCTCGTGTGCTTCAGCCGTGGGCAATTTAAATTCCAAATGTAAAGTGCAGACTTCACACGGCTTGGGCACACGCCCATGTACTAGCCGTGCGTCCCACACAGTCTTGACACATGCCCGTGTGTCTACCCATGTGGACAATTATCAGGCTATCTACCAAGCCCTTGCCACTCTACATTGCACACATACAAATTCCATTACAAAAACTCCACATATCATCAGTTACAAATCTTGGATTATCACATTTGGCGATCTCAACTATGACTTAATCAACCTTAAATACTAGCCCTATACATGCCATGGCTCATAAGGACTCGAAACCTCATACCAAGTGTCTGCTCGATAGTGTGAAAACATCCCCGGCGACCTCCAACCCGAGCTAGCTAAAATAACCTATAAGAGATGAGAAAGGAAGAGGAGTAAGCAATAGTACTTAGTAAGTTCATATGCATATAATAATCAGATATTGATGACCATTAGTTATACCCAACCGTAAGGTATTATAATGAGTTTTACATCTTAAACTCATAGTTACCTACACAATCACCCTTGAAGCTTACTCATTCTGTCTCTCACCACTTTCTAACCATGCCACGAGCCAGATGCCAATATTAATTAGCATGCATCCCTGCACTTGTCACCACATAATCACGTAAAACATTTTCAATAAATCACAAATACCGCCCATTACTCATGATACCAGACATCCTGAATTCTCACTAATCCACCCACAATGCTAAAGTACTCGATGGTTTCACACTTAGCCCACCACAATCAGATAGTAGGGTAGTATCGCACCTAGCCTACCAAAAAGGGTAATTATAGTGGTATCGCACTTAGCCCACTAGATAATATGCTTAACAATAACATCGTACACAGCCCATTATAGTTAAGCATTTAGGGTGGTATCGCACTTAGCCCACCAATCATTTATAATTCCGGTGGTATCGCACTTAGCCCACCAACTGAAATAAATAAGCGATGGTATCGCACACAGCCCATCGTTTAATAATTAATAAGGTGGTAACGCACACAGCCCACCGTTATTGTACATTCATGGATAGTTATCCACATGAGTTTATCTACTTCAAATGTTTACCCGGAACATCCTCACACACTACCATTCTTACTTAGCTTTCTACTATAATTGTTTGCATTCACACAATGCATTAATAATTATAACTTATGCAACCAAAGTGCATCATGTACACATAATCCCCTATGGGTTCATCATATACCGAATTCATCTCAATTCAGTTCTAACACATACATGTACCTCTCATGGTACAACACATTCATTCTCAATTTCAAAATACTTGTTAAGTCATTAAAATTGTTAAGTAACTCCCTTGAGTCTTATACACATAGAGTCACACTGACATCATACCCCCGATAGGGTCATACATGAATTAACATATCGATGCCATGTCCCCAACATAGTCTTATACGAAATCCCATACCGAGGCCATATTCTAAATATGGTCTTACACGGGACCTTAATTACCATCGTATCATACTAATTACATTTCCACTATTCATGGATTAAATCAAGACTTTCATGTCTTGACATCATATCAAAACATATCTAACGTACACATAGAGGAAATAACCAATTTATACAACATCAAAATATTGCAAATACTTCACTCAAGGTTGTAAAATTTAACACATGAACTTAACTCGATATCGAAAAGGGTAGAAAGGGACCTTTTTGCCCATATTTCTCTTTTCTCCCGTTCTAGGTTCGAATCTCGTTTTCTTCAATCTAGAACAATAAAATTTACTCATTTAATCACTTAATGATCATATTACAACTTAATCTCTACTTAGGCAAAAATGACCATTTTGCCCCTATACTACTTTGGCAAAATTACGATTTTGCCCCTAGGCTCGTACATAAATTTCCATCCATCTTCTTTACTAATCAAGCCTAGCCGAATCATATTCTCTTCTATAGCAACTCAAAATTTCAACTATTTCATGCACTTATTACCAATTTGCAACATTTACAAATTAGTCCTAATTAGGTGTTTTCATAACAACACCTTTCACAAAAGTTGTTTCTTATCTTTCTAACATTCATTTTCTCCCATAAAAATTCAGCAACCTACATAAAATCTCTCATGGCAAGTCCCTATACTTTCAACCATATTGCAAATTAGTCCCCTCATTTGCTAGCTTAAGCTTTGGGGACTCCAAAAGTACAAAATTTATCAATTAAAATCATCAAAATCACTTACTTGAGTGAAGAAAAGCTTGCTGAAATTTTCAGCTTCAAGAACCCCCATTCTTTCTTGTATTTTCGGTGGAAGAAGAGAAGAAAATAAAAAGATGATAGCTTTTTGCTTATTTCATCTTATTTTATTCATTTTTCCACCTAATTTCCACCAATTTTGACCAAAATTAAATGCTCTTGTCCCCTATGTCACATGGCCGGCCAACTCACTTAAAACAATGCCAAATTGCACATTTGGGACCTCTAATTGATATTCTATAGCTATTTGGCACCTCTAGCAAATAAAATAGAACTTTCGCACTTAATGCGATTTAGTCCTTTTTCGCGATTAAGCAAGAAATTGCTAAAATTAAAGCACCAAAATTTTCATGCACCCCTATAAACATGTTATAACACATAAAATAATATGAAAATATTTTTCTCTAACCTCGAATTAGTGATCCCGAGGTCACTGTTCCGACTAGTCCCTAAGTCGGGCTGTTACACCTCCCGATGCCATCTATTCACAGCCATCGTCTCCTTCCTTGACACTGTTCTTAGAGAGATATTCCATCTAAACTCAACTTTTTGAAAACCCAACGATAATCGAAGAGGGCAAAAACTTTCATCGTGCCCTAATTGCCCACACAAGAAATAAAACAGAGATAGTCTTTCATATTGAAAATCTACATAAGTTCATTTATCCTCACCATACGTGACTCGCTTCTTTCTTTTTAACGGGTTTTGAACATCCAAACAAACTCTAATACACATAACCTTCCTAAAACCCTTCGTTAATATTTTGGCATCATAATCCAAAAACTCCCCAATAAAATTCCCCATTTGTCGTGCCATGCCTTCCGACATTGAGCCCAAAGGTAGATCATGAATTTGCACCTAGAAATTCGTATAATGAAAGGAAACTTGTAACAGATCCTCCCCTCTCTTTAATTTATGAAATATTAACAGATGACGATTAAAGAACCAGGGGATACCATCTAACATCCTCTTTAAATCAACCTTATTAAAGAATCTAAATATGATTCACTTCTCCTCTATCTCTGATATGGTTACCCCCTCAATCGGATGCCACAACTCCGAAAACACGTCCCTTAAAGGGGGAAAGTGGACAGAACTGTCTGTTAACACCCTACCCACTAGGCAAAATATGAAACCATCTTCTCCTACATCGTCCTCCTCTTGCACAGCAGTAGGATCATCCTCTAGATAGAACAAGTTTAGATTTGCTAGACCAGCCTCTATGCCTTTAGTGGGCTTTTCACGCTTACAATTCCTATCCCTAATTGAAACCCTAAAAAATTGAATGCTAATTGGAAAAACCCCAAACCTACGAGTTGGTAGACAAAGAAAACAGAGAAAACCTAATTGTAGGTACTTCGTTCCCAAATAAGACTTAATTTTTTGAGTTTAGACTTAAAACTTAAAATATTTATTTATATATTATATTATTTTAAGTATTAGTAATACTAATACATTATAATAAAATATTATATTATGTATTAATAATAGTTACATATTATATTATTATTAGCAGTATATATTATATTATTATTTTGTGTATTAGCAGTATAATTTATTATTATATTATCATTAAAGTTTAATTTTATAAATTTTAATAATTAATAATTTTATATATTTATTATACATATATAATTATAGTATTAAAAATATTTTATATTAAATTAATATTTTTAAAATTTATTTCACTTTCTAATTTATCATAAAAATTATTATTAATTACTTTTCCTATTAATAAAATTTTAATATAAATATGCAATACTTATAAATATATTTTCAAAAAATAAAGATTTATCATTTATTTATATTTTATTTTTATTTCAAGTAATATAAAAAAATATATATTAATTATTTATGGTTGTTATGGTTGTTCAGTTCTAAATTCGAGCTTTGATCGGATTTATCTCGAACTTAGACCAAATCGATCTCGAGCTCAGATCTATTACGAACTCGAGCTTTCTCGAGTTTGGATTTTGTCAGGCTTAGACTTCTCTGAATTTGAATTTATGATGGACTTGAAATTTCTCAAATTCGAATCACTACGGGCAAGCTTTCAAGCTCGGCACTATTTTGCCAGCACTATACCCCGTCGTTGGACAGCTCTACAAAAGTAATCCAATTTTGTCTATTTGCAGTTTCGATCGTCAAGCCTGTCCAACCCATGTTTGTTTCTAACAAAAGCCCACCGTGGCCTCACCTACTAAACTCACCGATTCAAGGATAAACTCTATAGATGGTAAGCTGAAAGTGACACTAAGCTCTTCCGACGGAAACACATACCAGACACAGATGGCATCCTCTAACTTGAAGACGATGAAAAGCCCACTTAACACTTCAGTAGACAAAGGACACTTATTTCCCATGAAAGCATCAGTTATGATCGCTACAAAGATAAACACAGCTACAGTTCCTCTTCAGGTTAGTTGCTTGCTTCTTTACTTACTACTTAACTTCATCAAGTTATTAGATGGATAGAACATGTGATCATTGATGGGTTTTGGGTAGAATACAGTTTGGTATATTTATTTATTTCTTAATTAAGTTATGAACTGAAGATTGCGATATCAGAGTTTATCCATTTGCTAAGGAATAACATTTGGTGTGGAACAAAGAAAAAAAACAACAATTTTGTGTTAAAATAAGTGCAAAATGATAAGTTAATCTGGTAGGTAATCTGGACACTGATTTGATAATTAATATATTGGGTTTATGACCAGTTAATCATTTCTTTTCATCTTAGTTTGTATAATCCTTGGAAATTGGGATTTAGGAATGCATCGTCATCAATGAACAAGAATTTAATGTTAATCTCTTGTTGACTGTAGCTTCTATCCACCTGCCTGCCATTCTCATAATTGCTTTGAATCTTGCTGTTGTATGTTACATGTAGCTTAAAAGAGAATAAATTTCCATCAACTAAACCACTGATGTAGTGGGAAAGGAATTGCATTGATATCAAGTCTTTAGTTGACACCTAGTTCAATGTTCAAATCCTGGATAACACCTGCTTCCCCCACTTATTTAAAAAAAAAGAAAGATGATGAATGTCTCTAATAACCAAGAGGGCTTTTGTCAAATATGGCTTACCATATTGTAAATGAATAAAATTAGCCGAACTTCTTCAAAGAAGTATGAATATTAGTAATTAGTTTAGGTGGATTACAAATTAGGAGTTCATAGCTGCTTTGTTCAAGTATATGATGCACAGAAGATGGTGTTACCTGGATATATCGTATTGAAGGTGAGCCTATATGATGTTGGAAACTACAGTTTAGGTTGGCTCTGTGTTCTGATTTCTTGTTTGAACCTTTGCTCAGTGCTCACTGAGTAACATTCCATCATTATTCCTATTTTCATCTTTCTTTTTAATTTTCATCTGAAGAAATTGTGTGAGCTAGCTTATGCCTGTGAATATGGAAAAGGGGGACTAATATTAGTATGCTTTCATGTTTCTTTAATATAAGTGAGTGGCCAATTTGATATAGAGTCTTCTTTTCTTCTATAATTTTCTTTTCCAGTAATCAGTAACTCTGTTTTGAGTAGTGAAACAAGTCGATGGACTATATTTGTTGTTGAATTGCATATTTATAGTCTGCCTGAATTCTCATTTCTCAGTTGTAACACAATTTATAAGGTTTTTATAACAGTTGAGAACTGGAGATGATCAACATTGCTTTATTTAGGTAAAAGAAAAGACAGATTTTGTTTATTGGTTTTGAACGATGCAGTTGATTTTTAGAACTACTAAGGTTTATTGCAGAGTGCATTGCATTTGGCCTAAGCGAAAAGTGGGATATCCCTTCTCTTTTGTGGACTATATCAGTCCTTTCTCACATTTCATCATCATCCAAACATGTTTCTTTATTGCAGAGTGCATTGCATTTGGCCTAAGCGAAAACTGGACTAATATCAGTACATTTCATCATTATTCCTAATCCAAACATGTACTTTTGTCTCTTTTGCAGGTGAAATGTGAGAAAGGACACGAACCATCGAAAACAGATGGTTTTGCTGTTTCACGAAGACATATGATGAAATGTTTAACTGCCGAAGTTCTTGGTCTTACCCTTCTCCCGAAACCTGCAGAAGCTCGTATGAGTAGACTTGAAATGAAGAAAAAGATGATGAAGAAGCTTGAGGAGCTTAGGGAGAAGGATGGAGTATCTAAGCCAAAAACTGAGAATAATGGGATGAAGAAGTCTCCGATATTGCCACATCCACTGCCAGCCCCAGAAGGCAGAGTTGGAGCATTGGTGGAAGCAAACGTTAACAATGCTTTGTGATTTTGCGAGTAATAGGTTGGTTTGTGTTGTCAATTTTCCTGGAATTTGTAACTAAAGTGAAATTAGCTGAGGAATTAGAAGACTTGGTTTTTCCCAAGAAATGAATGTATCGATTTGTGTAGCTACTCCAGCATTACTAAACCAGAAAGACTTATGTGATGAAATATTGAGCTTTTCGGTTCAAGAGTTCTTTTTTAATATTGAGAAGAAAAAAAGTCATTTACATATTTAGCACCAATTTTGATGTAGACCACAGACCTTTTAATTCCATTAAATTACTTATTAAATCATTTTCATAAGAAAGTTGGCTCAAAATGAAAGATGAATTAATTATTTCATTATAAATTACAAAAAAAAAAAGAAAAAAAAAGACGTAGACTAATTGATTTTTTTGTCCATGTTGTTGACAAGCTGTTTCATTTGGAACCTCCAAATCAAAAAATAAGCCAAACCTAACCCTAGCAGCACATAAATCCAAACATGTTCCTCCCCACTTTCTCTCTCCGACCTCACCTCCATTATCTTAAACCCCTCCCTCTCTTTCCCATTTATACCCTCCATCACATGCCCATATAACACATACGCCCTCCCTTCCTCACCCACTACAACTGAGGTTGCGAACCCTTCCTCCTCAAGGGCAGTTTTGTCATACACCACCCCTTCTCCCCAACTATCGTCGCTCTTCAAAAACCAAAGCTTTTGCGTTGACACCACTAAAACGACGCCGTCTCTCCTGATCGCAATCCCATCTGGCATAACCAAATCCTGGTTCAGCAAAACTGTCCTCGCTTTCCCATTCTCTTCATCCACCTTAAACATCTTGCCCGTATTGGTTTGCACCACCAGTAAATATCCCTTGCTGACGTAAGCGATTCCGTTGAGGCCGCAATCGTTGAACGGTTCGTTTTCGCCCATAACCGATGGGTAACGGCTAAAGGCTGGAGATCTCGAGAAGATCCACGCCTCTCCCTTTTCGTTGACTTTCCAGATGAAGTTTCCGACCGAGTTGGTGACGTAAGCGTTGCCCTTGAAGTCGACGGCAACGTCGTTGGCAACGTCACGCCCGCGGCCGATTGAGGCGATGGGGGAATCGGGGTCGGAGGGGAGGAGGGAGAGAAAGAGGCGGCGGCGGGTGCGGAGGTCGTAGGCGACGAGGGCGTTGAATGGAGGGAGAGGGGAAACAGTGTGGAGGCAAGCGAGAAGGCGGTTTTTAGTGAAATCTACCGTCAGACCTAAAACAGTAACGTTTTCAGGGAGGGTGGGGTCGGAGATCAGAGTTTCGACAACGCCTGCGTCGGAAACGGAGTGGATTGTACGGTGGTTTAGGGAACCGACGATGAAGTGCTGGGCTAATGGGTCCCAGGCCATGCCTTCTGGGAAGAGGTTAGGCCATCGGAAATCGATGACGTGCGTCTTCCCGGCGACGGCAACGCCTATGGAAACGATGATAATTAAGGATATAAAGCTAGTTTTTATTGGATACATGATGGATGGAATTTTTTTTTTCTTTAGTGGAACTAAAGAGGGAGAGTGCCTTTACTCTCTTTTTATTTGTTAAAAGGAAGTAGAGTTCTGAAGGGAATCGATCAGTTTAACCTTTTTTTATTTGTTTTGTAATTCAATTTCTTGTCAGAAAAGTTTTTCCAAGGTTTTCTTGTCAAACAGGCTTTTTTTTTTTTTTTCTGATATATATATATATATATAGAGAGAGAGAGAGAGAGAGCGAGAGAGAGAGAAGTAAAAAAGGTTTTCTTTTTCTTTTAAATATGATCTCATGAAACAAGCCTCTAAGACATTTAAATTTTCATGATATATAGCTTAAGAAAATATATTTTACGTCCACTAGATTTGTTAAATCCAACCATAACTTCACATTTGGTTTTCATAAAATTTATTTAAATTTTTTTAAGGATTTTAATATTATATTTTTATTAAAAATAATAATATAGACCCAATAAAAGAGTAAGTCTCACTTTTTAAAATTTTATTTTAATAGCGTATTGTTATTTTTAATAAAAAATTAGAATTTTATAATTTTTAAATAATTGCTTTTATAATTTTTATGATTTAATAATTTTTAAATTTTATAAGGACTTAATTGATTTTTTTTTAATTTGTTACTAAAGTCTTTTTGACCCTTTAGTTTTATTAGTTTCAAAATTTTCTAATTTACTCCCAATAAAAGAATAGAGGTCAAATTGAATAAATGTGTAATGGTTGAGGATTAATATTATTTTTATACCTTATATTTAAACACCAATTTTTAACAAAAGGATTGTTTTACTCACTCATCTAGCCATGAGCTTGCAGGGGTTAATTTGCTCAATGGTACTTTTATCTTGAGATTTGTTAACTTCAACGATAAGAAATTAATGCCACGTTTGAGTCGTTGGAATAAAATAAAATTGCAATAAAATATTATTTTATATAAATAAAATAGGATTGTAATGAAGTAAAACAAGTTAACAAGACATGTAATAGGTATTACATTGTTTGGTTGATTAAGTTATTGTTAAGGAATATACAAGGAATAGGTATAAATTGACAAGTTCATCCGTGAGTTAAAAAAATATATTTTATTTAAAATTCTTATATATATTAAAAATATCTAAATAAATTATATATAAAAATAAGATATAATAAAATAACAAATTATTTAAGTATATTTTAATTAAAATGAATATTTAAAAAATTCAAAAACAAATTACACATTATTTAGTAAAAAAAAAAAACTACACTAGTAGTCACTAACGTTTGAGGTGAGGTCTTTCTCCAGTGGGATCCATTTTAAATCAATAGTTGTGGTTGAAAGACATATTATAGTCATTTGATCAAGCCACATTAGTATCTAGAAAATTGTTCTAGTGGCTTGAAACTTGTTAACTAGTTAGTAAAGAGAGAAAAAAATTGTGTTTTTAGCTATTTAAAATGGTTTTGTATTAATTTTGTGAATAATGACATAGGTATGGGCATTTACGGATACAAGGGGGGGCAGGTGGGCCATTTCCCTTTAGTTTTTTAGAAATTTACATAACATCCCCTTTAAGATAAACTTTATTACATTAAACCTCCTAAAAACTTAAATTTTGCCCCCCAAACCCTAAAAAAAGGCCAAACCCTTTTAAAGTAAATAGTAAAAAAATATGTAATCGACAATGCTAATATAAGTTTGCCCCCCCCCCCCTTAAGTCGTATTTCTAGATCCGCCACTGGATATGGCAACATTTCGGCTGTGTCTTTTCACACTTGGCATTTATGGTTTGCAACACTTTATTAATTAAATGGAAACAATGATATTGTAACAAAATTAATGGAAAATGTATTTAGATTTGGGAAATCATTTTCAATATTATGACAATCTTCGAAGGAGGAATGCTGCATATTATGTGAAAGATGTTGGAAAAATTGGTATCCAAAAGAGACAGGGATGGTGCCTACAAATGGCGGTTGTCGATCGATTGAAGAAGAAACACTATGTGCTGGAAAAATTAATTTAGAAAACAGAGTTTTTAGGCACAGCAGAAGTTTAATTTTTTTTCTTTAAACTCGAGCCATTTTGATATTTATAACTGTAACAGCCTGATTTAGGGGCTAGTCGGAACAGTGATCTCGGAATCATAATTTGAGGTTAGAGAAAATTATTTTCATGATATGTTATGTGTTATAACATGTTTATAAGGATGCATAAAAATTTTGGTGCCTTAATTTTAGCGATTTCTAGCTAAATTGTGAAAAAGGACTAAATCGCATAAAGTGCAAAAGTTCTATTTTATTTGCTAGAGGCGCCAAATAGATATGGTTTATGAATTAGAGGTCCCAAGTGTGAAATTTGGCCTTGTTTTAAGTGAGTTGGCCGGCCATATGACATAGGGGACAAGAACTTTCAATTTTGGTCAAAATAGGTGGGAATTAGGTGATAAAATGAATAAAATAAGATAAATAAAGATGTTATCATCTTTTCACTATTCCTCCACCTTCATCCACCGAAAATTGAAGAGAAATAAGGGTTGTGGAGCTAAAAAATTTCAGCAAACATTCCTCCTCACAAGTAAGTGATTTTGATGATCTTTCTTGATAAAAATTGCATTTTTGGAATCCCCAAAGCTTAAGCTAGCTAATGGGAGGATTAATTTGTAACATGGTTGAAAGTCTAGGGACTTACCATGAGAGATTTCATGTTGTTTAATGAGTTTTTATGGGAGAAAATGAATGATAGAATGATGAGAAACAACTTTTGTGAAAGATGTTGTCATGAAAACACCTAATTGGGACTAAAATGCAAAAGTTGTAATTTGTTAATTAAGGCATGAAATAGATGGAATTGTGGATAGTCGTAAGAGGATTAAATGTTCAGCTAGGCTTGCTTAATAATAAATTGAGATGAAAATTTATTTACGAGCCTAGGGGCAAAATCGTAATTTTGCCAAAGTGTAGGGGCAAAATAGTCATTTTTTCCTAAAGTGTAGATTATGGTGTATTATGATTTATAAATGATTAAATCAGTAAATTTCATTGTTTTAGATCAAAGAAACCGAGTTTCGGACCTAGAACGGATGAAAAGAGAAATGTGGGCAAAAAAGGTCCCTTTTGGCCCTTTCGACATCGAGGTAAGTTCATGTGCAAATGTTGCAATTACGTATGAGTTAATTTAATGTTCCAATGTTGTATGGAATGTATATTTACTCTATGAAATATCTTTGATGAGAGGTCAAAAGAATTGAATCTAAGAGTAATGGGAAATGTATGTAGAATGATATGATGATAGTTAAGGCCTCATGTAAGACCATATTAGAATATGGCCTCGATGTAAGAATTCGTATAAGACCATGTCAGGGACATGGCATTGACATGTTAATACAAGTAAGACCCTATTGGGGTATAAATTCTATGTGACATTATGAGTATGAGACTCAAGAGAGTTATTTAATAACTTGAGTGATTCAACGTATATGTTGAAAGAAAGGAAGTATGTGGTTGTACCACGAAAAGCACAAGTGTGTGTTAGAATCGAATCGATATGGATTCAGTATATGATGAACCCTTACTGGGTTATGTATATTTAATACACCTTAGTTACATGAGATAGATTTATTAATGTATTGTGTGGATACAAACGAGTATCATAGAAAGTTAAGTAAGAATAGAAGCGTGTGAGAATGTTCTCGGATGAATATTTGAAATAGAGATATACATGTGGATTACTATCCATGAATGTGAAATGAAAGGTAGGCTAAGTGCGGAACCACCATAAGTATAAATGATTGGTGGGCTATGTGCGATACCACCCTATTAGAGATTCAATGATGGGCTAAGTGCGAAACCACCGAGATATTAGTAGCATGAGCGGCTTATTGAAAATGCTTGATGTGTTGTTTTATATGATCATGTGGTGATCAGTGCAGGAATGTATGCTAATTGAACGAGCAATTGGCTTGTGACATGGTAAAAATGTGGTAAGAGATTGAATGAGTAAGTTTCAAGAATATTTGAGCAAGTAACCATTATGAGAGACACTCTTCATGATACTTTGTAATTATGTATATTCAATGAATATCAATATTTGACACATTATGCAGATGAGCTTACTAAGCATTATTGCTTACTCCTTTACTTTTCTCATCTCTTATAGGTTATATTAACTAGCTCGGGTTGGAGACCACGGAGATGTTTTCACACTATCCAAAGGACTCTTGGTATGAGGTATCAAGTCCTTAGAAGTCATGGCATGTATAGGGCTAGTACTTGAGGTTGATTAAGTCATTGATAATGTGCCAAATTGTATTGGCCTAAGAGAATCTAAGTTGGCTGTATTTGTATTGGGAGTAGTTCTCCCTAGTGTATGGGATAAAGACTTTATCTCTTTATTGACTAAATGTGTTAATTCATTTGTTTTAATTGATGATTTGAGAATGTTTTGATGTAGTATATGAATGTATGCAAACAGGAGTGGTAAAAGGCTTGGTAAGATAGCCTCTAAGTGCCCACACGGATAGACACACGGGCGTGTGTCTAGGCCGTGTGTCTCCTGCACCTTAGTATCTTAAGTTAGATTAGACCACGGGCTGGTCACACGGCCGTTTGTTCAGGCTGTGTGTTACACACGGTTGGCACATGGGCGTGTGCCAAGGCCGTGTGAAGTCTGCACTTGACACTTAGAAATTTAATAGTCACACGGCTGACGCACACGAGCGTGTGTACAGACCGTGTGGATAAGTCAGAATGCCAAGGTTTGGCACACGGGCCAAGGCCACGGGCGTGTCCAAGCCGTGTGGATTTAGTCAGTGTCAACCACGGGTGGAAGGCACGGGCATGTCTTAAGGGCACACGGGCGTGTTCCAATACCAATACGGGCCTGTGGCCCCTGTTTTAAAGAAAAGTTTCTTTTGGCTTGTAAAAGTTTCCGGACGCAAGTTTAAGTCCTCGTAGGCCCACGACATGAATGATTTGACTAAGAAAGAGAATTTTTTAATTCGGAACAAAATTTTGTAGCCCGTAAGTACATGTTTAAGGAAGTTCAAGCATAGTAATGTATCGTATCCGGTTTTAGCCTCAGAATCGGGTATGGGGTGTTACATTTAGTGGTATTAGAGCTATGGTTTAGTCAGTTATAGGACTAACCTAGCGTGAGTAAGAGTCTAGCTATACATACCGTATGTGGACCGTGATAGTGTGATGTCTCCCAGCTCTAACGAAATTGTTTTGTTAAGACAGTGATGATTCCCAACCGAGCTAATTTCAGTAAGTTTGTATGATTTTCAAGCTTCATGAATATTTCATTGAATTGCTTGTGATGTTGTTATATGCACATTGTTTCCATGAAAATGTTTAATGATTTATTAAACAAAGAAGTTACTAAGAGCATGTATATGAAAGCCCCGATTGAAAATGAATTACTTAGGATACTCAATCTGCCACATGAGACAAGAAAGTCCGTATAAGACCATGTCAAGACATGGCATCGTCAATCAAGCAAGTTATCATGTAAGACCAAGACAAGTCTTGGCATTGAAGAGTCACTATGAGATGAAGACCCATATAAGCCCAAGCCAAGGCATGGCATTGGCGAGTCTCCAAGCAAAGATGTCATGTAAGTCCAAGACAAGTCTTGGCATTGAAAAGCTATCAAGAGATAGAGATCCCATGTAAGTCCAAGCCAAGGCATGGCATTGGTGAGTAACAAGGAAGATTTCATGTAAGTCCAAGCCAAGGCTCGACATTGACCAGTTCATGAGTAAAGTTACCAATAAGACCATGTCAAGACATGGCAATGGTAAGTTCCCAAGGGAACCCACAAGCAAGACTTCGTGTAAGTCCATGTCAAGACACGGCATCGATACCAAGTAAGAGATCCCATGTAAGACTATATCAAGGATATAGCATTGGCATCAAGATACATGTGAAATGAGATTCAGTATCCTCACCATTCATAGTAATTCATCGGGCAAAAGAGTAAAGCTTAAATGAGATAGCAAGAAAGTTAGTAGTAAAGTTGATATTATGTCATGCTAGTGAAGGCTGACTAACAAGTATAATTCATGTTATGAATGATGATGTTAAGATTATGCTTGTTATAGTAAAGTATACTGATCTATGTGATCAAGTGTTACAGGTACCTTGTTTACCTTACAAACATGAGACTAGTAAGTACCATGATGTATGTGAGAAGCGATAAGAGTAAGTAAGCATTTGAGATTTGTGATGCCATTGTTTATGATAAATATGTCCACATGGTTAAATCTCACGTGTATCATTAAAGTAGAGAATGTATAATGTTTCGTCTTATGACCCTGTTACAAAGTCACACATATTATAGTGTGAGAGTTAAAACTGAAAAGTTTGACTAAGTAGAATGCAGGAGATGAGTACGGTTGTTCAATGATAAAATGATGAATAAGACCATGGTTGGACCATGGCGGTATATGTGATCTCATATAAGACCATGTCTGGGGCATGGCATTGGCATCGATACATGATCCCGTGTAAGACCATATCAAGGATATGGCTTCAGTATTGAATAAGATAATCGGATAAGACCATATCTGGGATATGGCATTGATATTTGTTGTGAGATCCCGTATAAAACCATATCTGGGATATGACATCGGCATCAAATAGTAATCCCGTGTGAGACCACGTCTGCTACCTAGCTTCGGTATGAGATCGTGTAAGACCATATCTGGGATATGGCATCGATATCGATATAAGATTTCGTGTAAGACCATATCTGGGATATGGCATCGGCATCGATATGAGTTTCCATGTAAGACTGTATCTGGGATATGGCATCGGTATTGATATGAGATTTCGTGTAAGACCATAGCGAGGCTATGGCATCGTGATGACATGTAAAGTAATAGTTGGGCTATGATGTTGTGATACGAGTAAGACCATAGTTGGACTATGGCAATCAAGTAAACGATGTACTCAAACCCGTAAGACATTCTCTAACTTGATAAGCAATGATAAGTGAAATTAGAGCTTAATGTTGAGTACTTGAGTAGACATTAAGGTGGAACTTGAGTAAGTGAAGTCATTGTTCGAAATTATGGGTGATAGAAACCATTGTAACATGAGTAAGTATGAAAACTTGCCTGGAGCGAGTTGCGTGACTACGATGATATTTCGTTAATTAGGAATGTTAAATCATATGTATGTAGTCACGAGAATCAAGTTAGGGTCTGTACGACTTCACCCCCCTTACCACTGTTAAATCATGATGAGATGTTATGAGAGGCAAGTTGAATAAGTTTGCATGTGATTAATGCAATATTTATGTTAGCATAGTTGAGAATGCTTTGTATCACGCTGATACATGATACTCTACTAAATAGAGTAATTGTTGTTGAACATAAGGTTGAAGTCCTTGAGGACTATAATGAATATGATAATGCTATCATCAAAATATGAGATAGATAAGGTCCTATATAAGACCACGTCCAGGACATGGCCTCGGTACCAAATTGAGATCCCGTATAAGACCATATCCGGGATATGGCTTCGGTAATGAATATGAGAATCGTGTAAGACCATATTCAGAATATGGCATCGATGCTTGATGTTGAAGTCCATATAAGACCTTATCCGGGATATGGCATTGGCATTTAGAGGTGACTCCATATAAGACCACCTCGAGAATGTGGCATCGGTTTCGTACCTACATGAATGACGATGAACATGCGTCTTTGATTATCCCTAGTGATCAATGGGACAGATAGATGAGTCTAGAGGTAGAAATGAGAATGGTACTAAAGTCATGTGAAAGAGTGAAAACATGTACTCATGAATGAATCACGAAGAGACGATTACGATATATGACACGGAACGTGTTATATAAGGGCAAGTATGAGTAAGTTGGCTAGAAGCCTATGGTTTGTGCATGGTTAGTAAATGCCATGGATGGGATTATAATGATCTCCTTCAGTATTATGTACTAATACATGTTTCCCTTCAGGGATGATGTGGTCGTTCTTTTCATGAAATTGTGATTGTATGAGAACGTTAACTGACGGAAAAAGTAGACTAAACGATTGTCGATTTAGTTAATTGAAATCGACATTCCTCTATCTCCTCGTAACCTTAATTGGGTACCTTGAGGAGGAAGTTGGTGATAATTCTTGTATAAGAAATGAAATCACAAGTTTCACGTCGTATGATGAGTTTTTGAATAAGATGGATAGATTTAATGAATTCGATCGAGATGTCCCTGCTATCATGAGGTATGATGATATTAAAGGTTTTAGATTAGCATAACAATAGAAAATCAGATGAGAGTGTGCTTAAAATATGTTCTCAGTATGGAGAAAAGAGTAGATTATTCTATTGAGATATGATTCAAATTTTGTGTATATGTGAGTAGGGAGCATGATATAAAGATATGCTCATCGAAATGTTCAAATAGTGATAGTTGAGTCGAAAGCTATTGAAAGAACTGGTTATTTGAAAGTTCTAGTACTGAGATCAGTCTGAATCGAGAGAAAGAGTTGACAGGTTGGTGATCTAGAGACGATCACTTTTGTATCTATGTTGTGAGTTAGATATTATGTATTGATTCATGGGAAGATCGATGTGTATTTTCTGAATTTTAATAAGTGAGGGTATCTTATGCTACAGAAGATTTTGAAGATGAAATAGTGGAAACGGCTTGAGCTATTACAATGGTGGGTATAGTTATTGTGATACTACTCAGATAGTAGACATAGTACAGATGTCTGAATGAAAGATCCATGTTTAGTAATGTGAGTTAGTTACTCGGTTGACTCTAGTTGGTAATATCCTAGTTTCAGCGAGGTTAATGACGATAGTGAGTCTTCCATTCAGAATAGAAGAGTTCAGAAATGTTATAATTAATGGTATTTTAAATAAGTTATCCATGTTGGATAAGATTTCTGTTGTTGATGCTTCCTCGAGATTGAAAGTGAATGATGTTGAATCCAGAACTTATACAAGAGTTTTGGTATGAGATTTAGTAGTAGCATATCTACTAATGCAAAAGTAAGGAAATGCAGTTATGTGCATAAATGTTTTGACATAGAGTACATTTCACGATATGATCGAGTTATGGTCAAAAGTAGTTGACCACTAAAAGCTGAGTTCCCAAAGCACACAAGACAAGACTACTACAGTCGGTAAATGCTTTAATGAGAGAGTGAGGTAAAACCTTATAGATTTCAAATTTGATGTGACAAAATTTCCAAGAAAGGGAAATGTCATTCGAATTGTAGTAAATCAACCAGTAAAGATTCGAATGATCATTTGGACATGTGTAGAGTTCCAAATTGGTAGATTACAGAGTATATGCCCAGAGGAAGAATAACCTAGGTCTCAAGTTACGTTTCGACCTTGTGTATCACAGCTTAAAAGTTATTGGCAAGAGAAACTTAAGGATAAGTGGATTCACAATTTTGAAGAGTAGATGGAAACATTTTAAGAATGTTTGTAGCAAATCCTCCTGATAAGATTTTCGGGGACGAAAATCCCTAAGGGGGGAGAATTGTAACAGCCCGATTTAGGGGCTAGTCGGAACAGTGATCTCGGAATCACTAATTCGAGGTTAGAGAAAATTATTTTCATGATATGTTATGTGTTATAACATGTTTATAAGGATGCATGAAAATTTTGGTGCCTTAATTTTAGCGACTTCTAGCTAAATTGTGAAAAAGGACTAAATCGCATAAAGTGCAAAAGTTCTATTTTATTTGCTAGAGGCGCCAAATAGCCATGGTTTATGAATTAGAGGTCCCAAATTTGCAATTTGGCCTTGTTTTAAGTGATTTGGCCGGCCATATGACATAGGGGACAAGAACTTTCAATTTTGGTCAAAATAGGTGGGAATTAGGTGATAAAATGAATAAAATAAGATAAATAAAGATGTTATCATCTTTTCACTATTCCTCCACCTTCATCCACCGAAAATTGAAGAGAAATAAGGGTTGTGGAGCTCAAAAATTTCAGCAAACATTCCTCCTCACAAGTAAGTGATTTTGATGATCTTTCTTGATAAAAATTGCATTTTTGGAGTCCCTAAAGCTTAAGCTAGCTAATGGGAGGATTAATTTGTAACATGGTTGAAAGTCTAGGGACTTACCATGAGAGAGTTCATGTTGTTTAATGAGTTTTTATGGGAGAAAATGAATGATAGGATGATGAGAAACAACTTTTGTGAAAGATGTTGTCATGAAAACACCTAATTGGGACTAAAATGCAAAAGTTGTAATTTGTTCATTAAGGCATGAAATAGATGGAATTGTGGATAGTCGTAAGAGGATTAAATGTTCAGCTAGGCTTGCTTAATAATAAATTGAGATGAAAATTTATTTACGAGCCTAGGGGCAAAATCATAATTTTGCCAAAGTGTAGGGGCAAAATAGTCATTTTTTCCTAAAGTGTAGATTATGGTGTATTATGATTTATAAATGATTGAATCAGTAAATTTCATTATTCTAGATCAAAGAAATCGAGTTTCGGACCTAGAACGGATGAAAAGAGAAATATGGGCAAAAAGGTCCCTTTTGGCCCTTTCGACATCGAGGTAAGTTCATGTGCAAATGTTGCAATTACGTATGAGTTAATTTAATGTTCCAATGTTGTATGTAATGTATATTTACTCTATGAAACATCTTTGATGAGAGGTCAAAATAATTGAATCTAAGAGTAATGGGAAATGTATGTAGAATGATATGATGATAGTTAAGGCCTCGTGTAAGACCATATTGGAATATGGCCTTGATGTAAGAATTCGTATAAGACCATGTCAGGGACATGGCATCGACATGTTAATATAAGTAAGACCCTATTGGGGTATAAATTCTTTGTGACATTATGAGTATGAGGCTCAAGAGAGTTATTTAATAACTTGAGTGATTCAACGTATATGTTGAAAGAAAGCAACTATGTGGTTGTACCACGAAAAGCACAAGTGTGTGTTAGAATTGAATTGATATGGATTCAGTATATGATGAATCCTTAGTGGGTTATGTGTATTTAATAGACCTTAGTTACATGAGATAGATTTATTAATGTATTATGTGAATACAAACGAGTATCATAGAAAGTTAAGTAAGAATAGAAGCGTGTGAGAATGTTCTCGGATGAATATTTGAAATAGAGATATACATGTGGATTACTATCCATGAATGTAAAATGAAAGGTGGGCTAAGTGCGAAACCACCATAAGTATAAATGATTGGTGGGCTATGTGCGATACCACCCTATTAGAGATTTAATGGTGGGCTAAGTGCGAAACCACTGAGATATTAGTAGCATGAGCGGCTTATTGAAAATGCTTGATGTGTTGTTTTATATGATCATGTGGTGATCAGTGAAGGAATGTATGCTAATTGAACGAGCAATTGGCTTGTGACATGGTAAGAATGTGGTAAGAGATTGAATGAGTAAGTTTCAAGAATATTTGAGCAAGTAACCATGAGTTTTGAGAGACACTCTTCATGATACTTTGTAATTATGTGTATTCAATGAATATCAATATTTGACACATTATGCAGATGAGCTGTAACAACCCAAACCCGGCCCAAACATTACGACCGAATTTGATTTGTTACGGAGAAAAACCTTTTGAACACCATTTTAAAACCAATTTAAGTTTTGTTGAAAACTTCTCGTTTTTGGTTATCTTGCCGAAACTATACTTAGATTTAATTTGGAAATTCAATTGAGTCCGGTTATTATACAAATTTCGAATGTGCCCGATGGCACGATAAAACATTTTCGTGTTAATTTAAGAAAACATGTGATTTTAATTTAATTTTAATAATATAGTTTAAATAAAGTGTCCAACATATGAGAAATAACAAAAGTAAAGTTTATGGAGGCCTTATTACAACCAAAATAAAAATAACCCAATAATAAAATAAAATAGCTAAGTTTAAAGTTCAGTTTATGCAAGTCCACTGCATGGCCACCTCGAGTCCAACCGGCTCCTCAACCGCCATCTACGAGTCACCTGAAAAATGTTAAAGGAGAAGGTGAGTCACCAAGACTCAGTATGTAACCCTTCCCCCGTTTTAAAAACGTTTCCATACACAACATATAACAATTAATATGCAGAATATTATGCGCCCAACCTAGCCAACCAAACGCCTTTATCTACCCCATGTGGTACCAAACCACTGGTGACCGTAGTCACAATGTGTTACCAAAACACCGGTGGTGCCAAACCACTTTGGTGACATATAGTCACGATGTGTTACCAAAACACCGGTGTCCGTAGACACAAATCGGGTGATGGGGCCAACCCATCGTGTGATACCAAATCACCGCGACGATCCCATATCTCAAGTGGGGCCAACCCACGGTGGTGTTAACCACGTGGACGAGTCGCTATGAGGTACCAAACCTCTGGAGGTACCAAACCTCTGGTGACATATAGTCACAGTGTGTTACCAAAACACTGGTGCTCGTCAGCACGAAATATCACTGCCCCCTCCACTCAGTCAATCCCACATCAGTCACATAAATATATGTTACATGCCATCATATGTATAAATCAATACATCATGCTTCCCAAAAGCATTAATAATAATTCACATTAACAGGTACTTACCTGAATTGCCATCTATACCGATATGGTATATCATCCAATGCTACATAAATCAAGTAAGCATTTACAATATTCAACACATTTAATAAGTTATAGTGTGTATGTACACACCTGTCACCCTTGGATGCTCTAAATCCGAAAAAGAAGGGTCGATCACCCTAGATCTACTGATCCCTATATTCGGCCAAATACCTGTGTTAGTACTATGGCCTAATCGGCCAACCAATTAATTTGAGAGGGTTCCTTGTGAACCCGAATCCTTACCTTCACACTTTTGGATACTAATCGCAATACTTGATTCCCGAAATCGCTCACAATCACCATTGATTAGTAAGTAAAACTAATAGCCTTCGGCTTTTAATCGAATTGTTATAATAAAGAAATTGATCTTACCACCACTTACCGAAATCGAATGCTAGAGATCGTATTCACAGTCGATCGCTTTCATTCCCGAGCACCTAGAAGAATCGTTCACTACTCGATTAGAAGCCTTATAACCATTTCCAAATCGGCACCTCCTTGTAAAAGAAATCGACGAAAAAGAAGGAAAAGGGGAGATAGACATTCGGCCATTACTTACCTTGATCCAAATCGATTAACAAAGGAGATGCAGGAAGATACTATGCTCAATATTCGCCAACAGAGAGGTAAAGAGAAGATGATGGGATTATGGCAAAAGGGAAACAAAAGATTGAGGTTTTGGAATTTTGAACACGTTTGTAAAAGAAACGAAAATAGCAAGGTTGCTTTCTAGGGAATTCGGCTATGTGCACGGATGAAGAAAAGGAAAATAAGGTGTTAGGTATGTGCCTTAAATAGGATTCGGCCCCTCTAGTAGCCTCTTGCCGTCCACTTCTCCTTGCTCAAGGAGTTCAACTCCTAGCCAACTCCTAGTTTTTCTCTTGGCCACTCATTTGATTTAATTCAAACGATTTGAATTAATAAATAATAATCTCCTAATAATCCATATAATAACCTCATTTATCTCCCATTATTCTTGAAATTAAACAAATAAAAATCTAATTTTAAATGCTCATATTATCTCTTATTAATAATAATAAAAGAGTTTAAAGGGAGGAAGACTCTCCCACTTGTGCCGTCCCAAACATAGTGCAAAAAGAAAGGGAATTTTGTGACTCGAACCCGTGATCCCCTTTGCTTGATGTGGCGTCACATGTTAGCTCTTAAGTGGGCTTACTTTGCCACTTATTCTAGGCTCATCTTATGTCCAAATTATCCCCATTTATTCTTATAACCCCCACTTGTTAAGGCTCCCTACCTCAAAGCTTGAAAATAATATTTTTCCCACTACTCGAGCTTACTAAAATCCATAATTAAGCCTTAACATTCCATAAATAATATCACAGCAGTTCATAATAAGAAAAATAATTAAATTCCAAATAACCCCATATTTGGGATGTTACATGAGCTTACTAAGAATTATTGCTTACTCCTTTACTTTTCTCATCTCTTATAGGTTATATTAACTAGCTCGGGTTGGAGACCGCCGGAGATGTTTTCACACTATCCAGCAGACTCTTGGTATAAGGTATCAAGTCCTTAGAAGTCATGGCATGTATAGGGCTAGTACTTGAGGTTGATTAAGTCATTGATAATGTGCCAAATTGTATTGGCCTAAGAGAATCTAAGTTGGTTGTATTTGTATTGGCAGTAGTTCTCCCTAGTGTATGGGATAAAGACTTTATCTCTTTATTGACTAAATGTGTTAATTCCTGTGTTTTAATTGATAATTTGAGAATGTTTTGAAGTAGTATATGAATGTATGCAAACGGGAGTGGTAAAAGGCTTGGTAAGATAGCCTCTAAGTGCCCACACGGATAGACACACGGGCGTTGTGTCTAGGCCATGTGTCTCCTGCACCTTAGTATCTTAAGTCGATTAGACCACGGGCTGGTCACACGGCCGTTTGTTCAGGCTGTGTGATACACATGGTTGGCACATGGGTGTGTGCCAAGGCCGTGTGAAGTCTGCACTTGACACTTAGAAATTCAATAGTCACATCGGTGACGCTGCACCAAGCGCAGTGTACAGACCGTGTGGATAAGTTAGAATGCCAAGGTTTGGCACACGGGCCAGGGCCACGGGCGTGTCTAGGCCGTGTGGATTTAGTCAATGTCGAGCACGGGTGGAAGGCACGGGCATGTCTTAAGGGCACACGGGCGTGTTCCTATACCAACACGGGCATGTGGCCCTTGTTTTAAAGAAAAGTTTCTTTTGGCTTGTAAAAGTTTTCGGACGCAAGTTTTAAGGCCTCGTATGCCCACGATATGAATGATTTGACTAAGAAAGAGAAGTTTTTAATTCGGAACAAAATTTTGTAGCCCGTAAGTACATGTTTAAGGAAGTTCAAGCATAGTAATGTCTCGTATCCAGTTTTAGCCTCGGAATTGGGTATGGGGTGTTACAAAAACAATGAACTTTAATTGAAATTATAATTGTGCTTCGTACGAGGCGATTAAGTCGATCCCAACTTTCTACCGAATGACCTTCTTTGCTATTCTCGAACCATGAACAACTTTGAGTGTGAGTTCAAAGTATTACAAACCAATTGCAAAGAATGAAAAATTTATTTAACTTTTAGTGGGAACGTTAATTATTTCTATAGCCAGAATTATGTACTTTTCCAAAAAAAGAATAGAACTTATTCTATAAAATAAATTATCACTATTTTCTAATAGAATACTGACACTTGTGAAGTGTTGTGTAAAATTTAACACATAGTTTCTATTTATAGAGAATCAGTTCAATAGTTCCATTTTAATAATGTTTAATTAAATAATAATACTTTAATAGAAAATACAACTTCTACTCTAATTAAAATACATAAGGGGCAGCTAAATTTAACACCTCTTACCCGTATTCAACGCCGGAACCGGATACAAGGCATTACCAAACTTATCTTGCTTAGACTTACAACTTTGGGCTATAAAATTTCGTTCCAACTTAAAAAATTTTCATTTACAATCGTAACTTCCCTATTATGGGTCTACGAGACCCTATACGTAGACTCGTAATGTTTCAAGACCAAACCGGAAACTTTCTAACACTTTCAACCATTTTGCAAGATAGACCCCTCATTAGCAAGATCATGATACAAGGGTCCTAAAAATACAAAAATCATTAAGAAAAGTCACTAAAATCACTTACTTGCAAGGAGAGAAGCTTGCTAAAATTTGAGCTCTCAAACCCCTTAGTATGCTATAAATTTTCGGTGGTGTTGGAGAGGAGAAAAGATGATATCTTTTCTTTCTTTATTATTCTCTTATTTTATTCATTAATCACCTAACACCACAAAAACTTTAACTAAATAAATCCTCTTGTCCCCCCTATGGCCGGCTATGGCTTTAAGAAAGGCCTAATTTCACATTAAGGGCCTCCAATTAAAAATTCTACAGCTATTTGGTACCTCTAGCTTGTAAAATTGAACTTTTGCTCTTTATGCGATTTAGTCCTTTTTCGCGATTAAACATGAAATCGCTAAAATTATAGCACCAAAATTTTCATAAACTTATATAATCATGCTCTAACTCATAAAATATCATGAAAATAATTTTCTCTAACCTTGGATTAGTGGTTCCGAAACCACTGTTCTGACTAGCCCCTAAATCGGGCTGTTACAATTCTCCCCCTTAAGGATTTTCATCCCCGAAAATCTTACCGGTGAAAAGGTTGGGATATTGGTTTCTCATAGCCTCCTAGGGCTCCCATGTAGCCTCTTCCACTCCATGTCTTTGCCATAATACTTTAACGAGGGCTATACTTTTGTTTCTCTGTTGTTTGACCTCTCGTGCCAAAATCTTAACCGACTCTTCGCCATAAGTCATGTCCGGTTGAATCTCTACTTCTGATGGCACAATCACATGTGAAGGGTCTGAACGGTAGCGACGTAGCAGACACGTGGAAGACATCGTGAATCTTTTCCAACTCAGGTGGCAAGACCAAACGATAAGCTACCGGTCCTATCCTCTCGATAATTTCATAAGGTCCGATAAAACGTGAACTCAATTTGCCTTTCCAGCCAAATCTGAGGACTTTTCTCCATGGTGATACTTTCAGAAACACTTTATCACTGGCTTGAAACTCAATCTCTATAACAACCCGAATTAAGGGCTAGTCGGGACAGTGGTTTCGAGACCACTAATCCGAGGTGGAGGAAAATTATTTTGATATTATTTTATGTGTTGTAACATGTTTATAAGGATGCATGAGAATTTTGGTACCTTAATTTTAACGATTGAACGCATAATTCTGAAAAAAGGACTAAATCGCATAAAGTGCGAAAGTTCTATTTTATTTGCTAGAGGTGCCAAATAGCCATATAATATTAATTGGAGGTCCTTAAAGTGCAAATAGGCCATGGGAGGAGTGATGGCCGGCCATAGGGGGACAAACAAAGGACTTTGTCAATGGTTAGGTGGAAATTTGGTGATAAAAATTTATTTTTTATCATAAAATAAAGAAAGGAAAATATCACCTTTCCTCTCCATCTTCTCTCCACCGAAATTGAGCAGAAAAAAATGGGGGTTGAGAGCTCAAAATTTCAGCCAAGCTTTCTTCCTTACAAGTAAGTGATTATGATGGTTTTAGTTGATAATTTTTGTACTTTTGAAACCCCCAAAGCTTAAGCTAGCTAATAAGGGGACTAAATTTCTAAATGGTTGAAAGTCTAGGGACTTTCCATGAGAGAGTTTATGTTGTTTTCTGAGTTTTTATGGAAGAAAATGAATGTTAGGGAGATGAGAAATAACTTTTGTTAAAGGTGTTATCATGAAAACACCTAAATGGGACTAAGTTGTAAATGTTGTAATTTGGTAATAAATGCATGAAATAGTTGGATTTGTGAGTAGTTGTAAGAGAAATAAATGTTCAGCTAGGCTTTTTTAATAAGAAAATGTGATGAAAAATGATTTACGAGCCTAGGGGAAAAATTGTAATTTTACCATTGTACAAGGGCAAAATGGTCATTTTTGTCTAAGAAGAGATTATGATGTAATATGATCATAAAATGATTAAATGAGTAAATTTTATTGTTCTAGATCAAAGAAAATGAGATTCAGACCTAGAACGGGAGAAAAGAAAAATATGGACAATTAGGTCCCTTTTTGCCCTTTTCGATATCGAGGTAAGTTCGTGTGCTAATAATGCAACTGTAAGTGAAGTATTTAATATTTCGATATTGTATGAAATGTATATTGACTCTACGAATATATATTAAATACGTTTTGACGAGATGTCAAGAATTGAAAGTCATCAATTGAATCTAAGAATAGAGGGAATACAAATATTATGATACTATGATAATTAAGGTCCCGTGTAAGACCATAATTGGATTATGGCCTCGGTGTGAGATTTCGTATAAGACCATGTCAGGGATATGGCATCGATATGATATTTCATTTAAGACCCTATTTGGGGTATGATGTTGATTTGATACTATATGTATGAGATTTAATAGTGTTCTTTAGCATTTTGAATAATTCAACAAGTATGTTGAAAATGAGAAAGTATGTGGTTATACCATGAGAGGTACAGGTATGTGCCAGAACTCAATTGAGGTGAATTCGGTATATCATGAACCCATGGTGAGTTATGTGTAAATGATGCATCCTGATTGCATATGTTATATTTATTAATGCATTGCATGAATGCAAATGATTATTTTAGAAATCTATTTAAGAATGATAGAGTGTGAGGATATTCTTAGATGAACATTCAAAACAGGAAAAAAGTGTGTGGATAAATATCCGTAAATGTATAATCAATGGTGGGCTGTGTGCGTTACCACCTTATTATTTGTTACCGATGGGCTGTGTGCGATACCATCATGCTTATTATTAAATGGTGGGCTATGTGCGATACCACCTTATAAATTATTAAATGGTGGACTATGTGCGATACCACCTTATAAATTATTAAATGGTGGGCTATGTGCGATACCACCTTGTAAATTATTAAATGGTGGGCTGTGTGCGGAACCACCAAGAGTTGGTATTATCCTGAATGGATCAATGAGAAATTGTTTAAGCATATGTGTCATGGATTGTTGTGATGATGGATGCAGGGGTTATGTGCTAATAAATGAGAGTACTATAATTGTCACATGGTTAGAATGTGGTAAGAGACGGATTGAGTAAGCCTTATGAATGATATAGTGGGTAACCATGAGTTTAAGAGTAAATCTTATTATAATGCCTTTGTGGTTGAGTAAAATCAATGAATGTCAATAGTTGATTATTATTTGCATATGAACTTACTAAGCAATATTGCTTACTCCTCTTCCTTTCCTATCTCTTATAGGTTAACTTAACTAGCTTGGGTTGGAAACCACTTGGGAGATGCTTTCACACTATCGAGCGCAGACACTTGGGTATGAGATTCAAGTCTTCTTGAAATATGGCATGTATAGGGATCTTATTTTGGTTTAATTAAGTCATAGTTAAAGTAGCCAAATGTGTTGGCTTAAAAGAGTTTGTGGATTGGTTGTGTACAGCCATAGATGATGGCTCAAGTCGGTTGTAATTGTACTAGTAATAACTCTCTCTCGTATATGGGATGAAGATTTAATTTTCATGATTCAAATGTGATAATTCAAGAGTTATAATTAATGATTTGAAAATGTTATGTGATGATGCGTGAATGTGTGCAAGAGAGGGTGGCTAAATGGCTTGGAAAATAACCTTGAATTGGTCCACACGGGTAGACACACGGGTATGTGTCTAGGCTGTGTGAGACACACAGTCAGCCCCATGGGTGTGTGACCAGGCCGTGTGTCCCCTGAGTGTTGATATTGCAAGTCAGTGTCGACCACGGGCTAGCCACACGAGCATGTGTGTAACAGCCCAAAATAGGGCCTAGTTAGAATAGTGGTTTCGAGACCACAAACCCAAAGTAACAATATTTAATTTATGATTGTTTTAGAGTCTATGATATGTTTGGGTGAAGGTGTGCAAATTTTGTTAAGTAATTTTTATCGATAAAGTGCCCAATTTTATTATTGGGATTAAATTGCATTAATTGCAAAATATGAGTTCTAGAACATAAGTACTTGTTTTAAATGGGGGTTTAAAATAGAGGTCTTTAAATGGAAAATAGACCATCATATTTTGTTATGGACAAAACTAGTCATGGAAGGGTGAAAATTAAAGGTTTAGTAAAAAGGGCATTTTTGTCATTTGGGTGTTTTAAGGCATAAAAGACAAAATTGAAACCCAAAAATTTGCTCATTCTCTTCTCCATGCTGCCGAAATTTTCAAGAAGCCATGGCTAGGGTTTAAAGCTTTTTCAATGCTCAATTGTAAGTGCATTTGAGCCCCGTTTTTAATGTTCTTCGTATTTTTAAGATCCTAGAAGCTTAACCTTTCTATTTTTACCATTTATTTGCATGAAAAATGAAGTTTAAAAATTGACCCATGCTAGATATTTGTGCATTTTGATGTTTAATGGTAGAATAAGGGTGCACGAGGTTAGGAGAACGATTTTTGCTAAGTGATTTTCGTTAAAAATGGTTAAAACGGGTTAATTAGTAAAAGTTATAAATGCTCCTAAAAGTGTGAAATAATATAAATTTAAGGTTGCTTTGGAAGAGAAAAAGGTTAGGCTGACCTTGAATTTTATAGAAATTGAATAAAAATCATATTACGAGCCTAGGGGCAAAATCATAATTATGAGAAAGTTTAGGGGCAAAATTGTAAATTTTCCGTGTATGATTTTTGTATTAAAATGAGTAATGTGAGTGATAATTAAGTGAAATGTGACATTTTAGATCAAAGAAATCGAGATTTGGACCAAGTACGGGGAAATGTCAATCAAAATGACCGATTCGCGTCGAGGTAAGTTCATATGGTTAGTCTATAGTGAACGATTATTAAATTTGAATTGAGATGAAGTATTATTTTATATATGTTTGTTATCTAATCATGAATTTATGCAAGTACAAGATTGGATTGAAGGATCAATCGTGAGAAATGCAAGGTCAACTACATTCGTACTACGACTCGTGATGAATTGACAGAAAAGACCATGGTTGGACCATGGCAGTGAGTGTGCCAATGTAAGACCATGTCTGGGACATGGCATTGGCCTCATGTTGTGTCAGTGTAAGACCATGTCTGGGACATGGAATTGACACCGAGATGAGTATGAGCTAGTGTAAGACCATGTCTGGGACATGGCATCGGCTTGAGATGAGTGCCAGTGTAAGACCATGTCTGGGGCATGGCATCGACACCGATATGTGATCCCATGTAAGACCATATCTGGGATATGGAATTGGCATCCTACCAGGTGTACGGTATATCCCGAACATCCCTAATATTACAAGTAGTTCAATGGGAAATTCAAGGAGTGTGCTCAAGATAAGTAAGAATAGGATATGTGAGTATTATGACTAGGCACAGGTATGTATACGAGACTCATAAATAATATGCTCGGATTAAGATGCATTATTGATAAGGATGCAAACGAGTAAGATGTGTCTATGATCACTTGATTGTTATGTGCCAGTTATAATATGCTTTGGTGTAAGTGTGTATAAATGAAAGTGAACACAAAGAATTAATGAATGAGTGAAATTAACATTAAAACAGTTGTGGGCAGCAGCATTAGTATAACTTTGAAAAATCACCAAAAATGGTGGAAATTTAATTAAAGGTTGGGTGAGATATGGAATTAAATCTTATTGAGTCTATTTTTTTTATAAAAGAAACAGAGTAAGCAAAAGAAGTGTGAATTATGAGATATTTTAATTTTAGTGAGACAAGGTCAGAATGAGTTTTGGAATCCCCTGTTCCAACTTTGGAAAATTAGTAAAAATTGTAAAAAAATAATTATAGAGTATAATTCATATGCTTGAAATCCTTAATAAGTATATTTTCAAGTTAAATAAATGAGAACATCATATTAATTTTATACGAGGAGAAAATTGATTCGTAGTGAAGAAGTGTCAGAACTGTTGGACAGCAAAACAGTGGTAAATTTAATGAATAAACATAACTAATTGGCTAGACCAAAAATTCTGAAATTTCTAGGGTAAGAAGTTATGTGAGTCTAGTTTCAGGTAAAATTAACGGTTCTTCATTCGAAGCTCTGTAGCTCGAGAAATAAATAATTTAGTGACAGTGACTCAAGTAGACAAATTAATGTGAACATGAGTAATAAGGTGTGAGCATGTGATATAATGATTATATCATCTTAAGAAATTATTGTGAAGATTCATCCACACAAGTTTACTAGTTTCTTATTATTTTCATATGAACTTACTAAGCATTTATGCTTACTTCCCCTCTCTTTTCCCTTTCCTTGTAGTATCGCCTAGTTAGCTCGGGGATCAGTGGACGTCGGAGATTCGCTCACACTATCAATTGGAACACTTGGTATATCTAGATACATTAATTTTTGGGTTAAGGCACGTATAGTAGGCTTGGCCGTTTTGTCATATATGTGATATTTCTTATGGCCTAAAATGTTGGCCCTTATTTAATAAATGTTCATTTTGATTAAGGCTATTTGGAGATGGCCAATATTGATGGTTGTTATACGCCTATGATGTGGTTATTCATGTATGTGGTAATTGCATATTTGAGAGGTTGTGGATGTGGTTTACAAATGATTTCATGAATGACGATGTTTATGGGAATGTGTATGCAAAATTGGATATTTGGATGTCTAATTATAGCATGATACATGTTAATGAAATGGATACAAGAGAGTTCGTGTTTTAGAGTGGGGAACTGGCTTGGAAAATAGCCAACTTCCAGGCCACACGGGCAGAGGCACAGCCATGTGTCTCAGCCATGTGACAGACACGATCTAAGAGCACGGGTGTGTGCCAAGGCCATGTGATCCTATTTTGATGATGACGTCATAAACAGAGAGTTACACGGGTTAGGGACACGGGCGTGTGACCCCTGTTTTGACAAAATTTTCTAAATTTTCCCAAAAGTTTCCAAAGTTCTCGGTTTAGTTCCGAACCATCCTAAAGGATGTTTTGAGCTTTATAAGCCCATATAAGGGACAAAATGCATGTGTTAGAAAAGTTTTAAATTTGACGAAATATTATGACCTAGTTTTACATGTTCAAGAAATTTTAAGTCCGGTAACGCCTCGTACCCTGTTCTGACATTAGATACGGGTAAGGGGTGTTACCGTGTGTCTAGGCCGTGTGCCCCATATGAGGTTGCTGACGTCACAAATAGAATACCCAGGTTTTTACACACGAGCGAGGACACGGGCGTGTCTAGGCCGTGTGGAGCACACGGGTCAAGAACACGGGCGTGTGTCCGGCCGTGTGAAAACCCCTGTAGGTTCGAAAAGAAAATAATTCTACACGGGTATGGAGCACGGGTGTGTGATATGTCACACGGGCGTGCCCCACTCTACACACGGGCGTGTGGCCCAGTTTTTATGTAAAATTTTCTAAGTGTTTAAAAGTTTCGGTTTGGTCCCAAAGCATCTCGGGTTTTTGTAAAGGGTCTCGTAGACCCATAATGGGGGCGTTACGATTGTAAATGAAAAAGTTTTAAATTGGAACAAATTTTATAGCCCAAAGTCGAATGCTCAAGCAAGTCAAGTCCGGTAATGCCTTGTACCGGGTTCCGGAGTTGAATACGGGTAAGGGGTGTTACATTTAGTGGTATCAGAGCTATGGTTTAGTTGATTCTCGAATTAACATAGCGTATGAGAGTTTAGCTGTACATGCCATGTTGCTCCTCAAGATAGTGTGATATTTCCCAGCTCTAACGAAATTGTTTTGTTAAGACAGAGATGATTCCCAACCGAGCTATTTTCAATAATGTTGTAAGTGATAATGAGGTAATTGAGATGTGCGTATGCATTAATGAAATTCAGAAAGGTACGAATAGAAGTTTATGATATACGTGTAATAGGGTACGAAAAGAGATAATCGTAAGTTGAGGAATGAAATGAAAGTTATAAGGTGATAAGCTTATCCATGTAGGTTCGATATGCATACGGTGTTATATAATCAACCTATTTGGATAAGTGAATATGGTGAGTAAATTTACCCAGTGAACGGGATAAGTGTGTATGTGCAACAGTTTGAATGATGTATGATCAATATGTCCACATAGTTGAATCTTATGTGCGATTGTTATAGTAGAGGATGTATAATGTTTTGTTTTATGACTCTGTTATGAAGCCACAAATATTATAGTGCGGGAGTTAAACTGGGTAGTTAAATTAAGTAGAACGCAGGAGATGAGTACGGTCGTTCAATGATAAATTGATGAATAAGACCATGGTTGGACCATGGCCGTATATGTGATCCCATATAAGACCATGTCTGGGACATGGCATTGGCATCGATATATGACCCTGTGTAAGACCATATCTGGGATATGGCGTCGGCATCGAATAGCGATTCCGTGTAAGACCACATCTGGGACCTGGCTTCGGTATGAAATCGTGTAAGACCATATCTAGGATATGGCATTGACATCGACATGTGTTCCCATGTAAGACCATATCGGGGAATATGGCATTGGTATCGATATGGGATTTCGTGTAAGACCATAGCGAGGCTATGGCATCGTGACGACATGTAAGATTATAACTGGGCTATGATATTGTGATACGAGTAAGACCATAGTTGGACTATGGCAATCAAGTAAACGACATACTCAAACCCGTAAGACGTTCTTTAATTTGATAAGTGATGGTAAGAGAAATTGGAGTTAAATGTTGAGTACTTGAATAGATATTAATATGGAGTTTGAGTAAGTGAAATCACCATTCGAAATTATGGGTGATAGAAACAATTGTAACATGAGTAAGGGTGAAAAATCACTTGGAGCGAGTTGTGCAATTACGATGATATTTCATTAATGATGAATGTTAAATCATATGTATGTAGTCATGAGAGTCAAGTTAGATGCTTTACGACCTCACCCCTTACCACTGTTGACTTATAATGAGATTTTTTTTACGAGAGTCAAGTTGAATAAGTTCATGAGAATGAAATAAAAGAGTTCTGTGGCGAAACAATTAGTAATGAGTATAGGGATAAAGGTAGTTAGAAGGTGAGAATAGTTTTGGGAAGAATATCTGAATGTTTTAAAGATTGTACTGATTATGCGATGTTACGAGTAAATAGAAGGTTGGTCTCGGCTATTTAACTCAATTGAGTAGGAAGCCTAAGGTGTACTTACTGAGAATCTTCCCGAATTGATGTTCATTAGCGAATGGGATAATAAAGGGGTTTATGATGACAGAAACAATATTCGAGATGTAAAAATGTTTGACTATGACAATCATGGTTGAATAGATTATAATGATCTCTTTGCGTATTCTGTATAGATACCTATAATTCTTTTTTGGGATTAAGTAGTTGTTCATTTTTTTATGAAATTATGGCCGTGTGAGAATGTTAGCTGATTGTAAAATCAGATGAAACAGTTGTCGATTTGGTTGATTTGCGATCAACATTCCTTTTTCTCTTCGTAATTCTATTTTGGTATTTTGGGAATAAAGTCGGTAATAAAAATTTTATATGAGACTACCCTTATGTTTCTGCTGATCATGGTTATCTTTAAAGTGTGTTCTTCTTGTTGTGATAGTTATATCTACCATGATTACGCTTTTGGTTTGATTCTAGAAAGGTGATAATTCTAGTATGTGGATATCTTTGATTTTTGTATAAGATGTTAATATCGAAAAAGTATAAGAAGTGAAATCACAAGTTTCAAATTGTGCGATGGATTTTTCGGGTAAGCCGAATAGAGTAGATTGATTTGTTGAGATATGATCCGAGTTATGTGTATGCCTACGCATGCTTCAACAGGGAGAATAAATCATGTGTATTCATTATTAGGGAGATGGATAGTCTAAATGAGAAAATTAGATCCTAAGAAGCATAATACAGAGATATGCTTATTGAAACATTCTAACCGGGTAATGTTAACTATAAGATGAAATTGTTTGGATTGAATGGTTGTCACCCTTACGAAAGTTTAAATGGTTTGTTGCAGGATGGTAAAGTTGAAAGCTATTGAAGGTACTATTAACTGAAAGTTCTAGTATTGAGTTCAGTTTGAATCGAGAAAAAGAGTTTATGATATTTAATGATGCGCTAATGAATAAACTGAAAGGTGTTTTAATACTAGAGTGTAAAGAGATAGTTTACATCTTTGGGTGGTTAGAGTTACGTCGAAAAGAATTGTTAGATTGGTGATCCAGAGACGATCACTTTTGTGTCTGTGTTGTGAAATTGATGTTATAATATGATCTGTGGAAAAAACGTCATGTGCTTTCTAAATCCTGATGAGCTAGAGTATCTAATGCTGCAGAAAAATTTGAATGTGAGACAGTGAAAATGGCTTGGACTATTACAAGAGTATGTATAGTTATTGAAATACTTCTCGGATGGTGGACATAGTGCAGATATCTGGATAAAAAACCCTCGTTTAATCAATGCGAGTTAGTTACTCGATTGACCTTGGTTGATAGTATCCTAGTTTTAGCGATGTTAATGGCTAAAGCGAGTTTTCCTTTTTAAATAAAGGAGTTCAGAAGTGAGATAGTGAGTGGTGTTTTAAATAAGTTCCGAATGAGTTGTTTCAGATGTTAAAATTCAGATTGGATAAGATTTCCGTTATTATTGTTACCTTGAGATAGAATTTGCAGATTGATGAATCCAGAACTTATACAGAAGTTTTGGTATGAGGCCCAGTAGTAACATGTCTACCCATTTAAGAATAAGAAAAGGGTACGGGTATATGCATAAATGTTTTGACAATTGAATACACATCACGGTATGATTGAGTTTATGTTCAGAAGTAGTCGGCCGGTAAAAAGCCAGAATTTTCGAGAGTTTAAGTCGGACTATTACTGATCGGTGAAGATCCTAGGGAAAAAGTGTGATAAAGTACTATAGATTTCAAATTTGGATTGACCTGATTTCCCAATGAGAGGGATATCATCCGAATTGTAGTGAATTATTCAATAAGTTTTGAATGATCATTTTAGCTTGTGCAGAGTTCACATTTGTCAAATTACTGAGTATATGTGCCCTAGAGGAAGTGTAATTTAAGTTTTAAGGTTGTGCTTCAACCTGGTATCCTACGGCTTAAAGGTCTTTGGCAAGAAAGAGGTTTGAGGGTATATCGACTTGAGATTTTGAAAGGTTGGTGGAAACGTTTCTTGAATGATTGAAAGCAACTTCTTCTGGTAAGATTTTCGGGGACGAAAATCCCTAAGGGGGGAGAATTGTAATAGCCCGAATTAGGGGATAGTCGGGACAATGGTTTTGAGACCACTAATCTGAGGTGGAGGAAAATCATTTTGATATTATTTTATGTGTTGTAACATGTTTATAAGGATGCATGAGAATTTTGGTACCTTAATTTTAACGATTGAACGCATAATTGCGAAAAAGGACTAAATCGCATAAAGTGCGAAAGTTCTATTTTATTTGCTAGAGGTGCCAAATAGCCATAGAAAATTAATTAGGTGCGAAAGTTCCACTAACGATAAGTATTTTTCCAAATTACCTTGGAATTCCAAAATGTAACATTGAAGCATGTCTTCAAGTATCTGTATCACTCTTTCCGACTGCCCGTCGGTTTGTGGATGGAAAGCTGTACTGAAACTCAATTTTGTGCCTAAAGCCTCTTGCAACTTTTTCAAAACCTTGACGTGAATCTCGGATCTCTATCCAAAATGATCGACAACGGTACACCATGAAGTCTTACTATCTCTGACACATACAAATTCGCCAACTTATCAAGAGAATAATCGACTCGTACTGGTATGAAATGGGCTGAATTCGTAAGTCTATCGACTACAACCCATACAACATCTTTCTTTTTCGGCGTCAACGGTAAACCTGTCACGAAATCCATAGTAATACGGTCCCATTTCCACTCGAGAACCATAATAGGCTGAAGTAGACCTGAAGGTACTTGATGTTCAGCCTTCACTTGTTGACAAATTAGACATCTCGATACAAACTCTGAAATGTCTTTCTTCATACTTGGCCACCAATACCATTTCTTCAAGTCGTTATACATTTCCGTGCACAGGAAAACATCCACTATGTGCTTCATGCAGAATCTTTCGGATAAGTTCACCATTTCTGGGTACACAGACCCTTCTCGAAACGTCAAACATCCGTCAGGACTTACCCGAAAGTCTGACTCAACATTTGACTCGCTTAGAACTCTTTTGGCTTGTAAGTTGCTATCATCTTTCTGAGCTTCGCAAGTCTCTTGGAGAAACAATGGTCTAGCCCTCAACTCGGCTAGAATAGAACCATCATCTGACAAAGCCATCCGTGTATTCATGGCTCTCAGTACAAACAAGGATTTTCTGCTCAAAGCATCGGCGACCACGTTCGCCTTTGCCGGATGGTAGTGAATCACTAACTCATAATCCTGGATCAGCTTTAACCATCTTCGTTGCCTCAAATTCAAATCCTTTTGAGTCATCAAATATTTTAGGCTTTTATGGTCGGTGAATATCTAACACCTTTCACCATATAAATGGTGTCTCCATATCTTTAATGCAAACACAATGGCAGCCAACTCTAAATCATGGGTCGGGTAATTCTTCTCTTGCAGATTTAATTGTCTAGAAGCATATGCAATCACCTTGCCTTCTTGCATAAGTACGCAACCCAATCCATTCATGGATGCATCATCAGAAACCACAAATTCTCTTCCTGCCTCAGTTGCACCAAAACAGAGCCTCGATCAACAATGCCTTTAGTTTCTCAAAACTCTGTTGGCACTTTTCTGTCCAATCAAACTTCACATCTTTTTGCAATAATCTCGTCATCGGAGTAGCAATCATGGAGAACCCCTTGAAAAAATGCCTATAATAGCCGGCTAGGCCCAGAAAACTCGTCACTTCAGTTACGTTCCTTGGCGGTTTCCATTCAATAATTGCTAAAATCTTACTCGGGTCGACTCTAATTCTATCTCCTGAGACAATGTGCCCCAAAAATCCAACTTCCTTAAGCCAAAATTCACTTTTACTAAACTTGGCATACAATTGTTTATCTCTCAAAATTTGCAGAACCTTTCTCAAATGCTCGGTATGTTCGTTTTCATCTCGAGAGTAGATCAGTATATCATCAATGAAGACCACGACAAATTTATCCAAATATGGCCGAAAAATGCGATTCATCAAGTCCATGAAAACGGCTGGGGCATTTGTTAAACCAAAAGGCATAACTAAAAATTCGTAATGGCCATACCTCGTCCGAAATGCAGTTTTCGGCACATCCGAGTCCTTGACTCTCAACTGATAGTACGCAGACCTTAAGTCTATTTTGGAAAACACCGTGGCTCCCTTCAATTGATCAAACAAATCACCGATTCTTGGCAACGGGTATTTGTTCTTCACGGTTACCTTATTAAGTTGCCAATAATCTATGCATAACCTCATAGACCCATCTTTCTTCTTCACAAATAATATGGGAGCACCCCACGGAGAAAAACTCGGTCTTGCAAAGCCTTTATCCATTAGTTCTTGCAACTGTGCTTTCAATTCTCTTAGCTCGGTTGGAGCCATTCTATATGGAGCAATAGAAATAGGGGTGATACCCGGAGCTAACTCAATCCCAAATTCAATCTCCCTAACCGGAGGTAACCCTGGCAATTCCTCTGGGAAAACATCTGGATATTTGCACACTATGGGTACCGACTCAATTTTCAACTCAGTCTCTTTAGCATTCATCACAAAGGCAAGGTAAGCTTCGTACCCCTTTCTTATATACTTCCGAGTCAACAAGGATGATATCACTACTGGTAATCTGTCTTGCTTATCTGATTCAACATGAATAAGATCCCCGCTTTCACATTTTAACTCAATAAACTTTTTCCACAATTTACAATCACATCATGAGTAACTAACCAATCCATCCCAAGGATGACATCGAACTCATCTTATGGTAATAACATGAGATTTGCAGGAAAACAATGACCCCTAATCATCAAAGGGCAACATTTGCATATTCCATCAACCAATACACATTTGCCTAGGGGATTCGACACTCTTATCACAAATTCAGTAGACTCTATAGGCATGCTCATGCTAGAGACTAATTTTATGAAAATATACGAGTGGGTAGATCCCGGATCATTTAAAGCTATAACACAAGTATCATAAAGAGAAAATGTACCCGTGATCACGTCAGGGGAGGACGCCTCTTCGCGAGCACGAATGGCATATGTTCTCGCTGGTGCTCTACCCTCCACTCTCGCAGCCTGCTCTCTAGATGAATTCTTGCCACTCATCTCATTTCCCGGTTTCTCGGTGGTCTTCCTCTAGCAGTATTTTCCGGTCTTACATTCTGAGGTTTCTCTTTCTCACCCGCCTCAAGGCAATCTCTGATAAAGTGGTCTAGAGACCCACACTTGAAACAAGCCTTCTCGTTTGCTCGACACTCACCAGAATGACGTTTGCCACACTGCGGAAATTCTGGCCTACTTGGTCGGGCATTGCCAACACTAGCAACCGAAGTAGTCTAAGCCTTAGACCCCGAGAATTGTTTGCCCTTACTTCGGTTTGAAAACTCGGCCGAAGTGGCTGATCGAGTAGCAAAATCCCTTGATTTTTTAGATGAGGATTGGTAGGACTTACTCAGTTGTCTCTTTCTCGAGTCACGGGACTCAATCTCATCTCTTCTTTTCTCTTTAGCCAACTCTTCAGCCTTACAAGCTCTACCTACCAACACCACAAATTATTTCAGTTCGAGGAGTCTGACATATAAACGGATATCCTCATTTAACCCGTCCTCGAACCTTTTTCAAATGATAGCCTCTGTCGATACGCACTCTCGAGCGTATTTGCTGAGCCTTACAAACTCACGCTCATATTCAGTCTGTAACACCCCTAACCCGTATCCGTCGCTGGATTAGGGTTAAAGGCGTTACCGGATAGATCGAAAACATTTTCAGAAGTTCATACATTCATCCATCAATCTCAAACATAATGTCCCTTAATACGGTCAATGAGACCTAAAACATGCTTATAAACCGGGTCGGGACTAAACCGGAACACATACAAAATTTCACGAAAATTTAAAACTTTTCTAAGTTTCAGGGGTTACACGCCCGTGTAAGCAAGACGTGTGCCTCCTACGGCTGCTGGACACCCTTGTGTGTCCTCCCCGTGGTCGAATCTGACCTCACATCCACGGCCACCAAGCACGCCCATGTGCCTTGGCCGTGGTCGAATCTGACTTCACATCCACGGCCACCAAGCATGCCCATGTGCCTTGGCCGTGGTTGAATCTGACTTTACACCCACGGCCACCCAGCACCCGTGTGCTAAGGGCGTGTACTCTTAGGCCATATACTGACTTTCTCACACGGCTACTAGACACGCCCGTGTGTCTTGGCCGTGTGCTATTAGGCTAGCTACTGACTTAGCCCCACGGTCACTAGGCACGCCCGTGTGCCACAATAGTGTGACATTATAGGCCATTTGCAAGGCCAAAATGTCACCCAATGGGTCATACCTACATGTAAAACCATCAAGACATCTCATGCCTATTTGACAACCAAAATCATACCAAAATAACCATCCAAATTTCAAGGCTAAAACTCATCTCATCACAAGCATCATTCATTCCTTTGCTTAATCAAAACTTGACCATTTCATGCATAATCTAACCATCCCAAAGACATACTTCATATATCACATACATTCAAGCAAATTCTCAACCCATAGCTAACCAAATCACATGGCTAAGTTCATATAGCAAACTCATATCAAATACTAGCCTATACATGCCATATCAAGCTATATACATATCCAAAGTGTACCAAAAATGAGTTTAGTAGTGTGATGACGATCCTTGACAGTCCCGAGCCTTCAGTAGCTTTAACAACCTATAAAAATAGAAAAAACACACATACAGAGTAAGCTTTCCAAAAGCTTAGTAAGTCATAAATACAAACAAACTTAGCAACTATCACATATATACTTTGGTCCATGTACTTGACCACATTTATCACATTAATCGATTCAAAGTCTTATATAAACATAGCTCATTCATGCTTACTCTCACATATCATATTGTTATTCCAATATACATAATCATCATAGTATGATCACATAGGTACTTACCTCATATACACACTTAGTGTATAAATCAACGTACCTGAAACGGATATACAATTCATTTAACCATTTGTATCACAGACTTGCCCGTTGAACCGATAGGAACCTAATAGGATACTTAGAAAGCTCGGAATAGTTGTACAATGCCAACATCCCAGACGAGGTCTTACGTGTACTCAGATATTGATGCCACTGTCCCAGACAGGGTCTTACACAAGTCAATACGATGCCGATGTCCCAGATATGGTCTTACACGTAAAGATAATATCGATGCCAACGTCCCAGATGTGGTCTTACATGTAAAGCTCATATCGATGCCAACGTCCCAGACGTGGTCTTACACGATAAGATAATATCGATGCCAACGTCCCAGACGTGGTCTTACATGAATGTCAAATCAACGCCAACGTCCCGGACGTGGTCTTATATGATAAAAACAGAACAGATACCTATGTATTCCTAGGTTTGTACGGGACTTCTCGGACATTGTCGCTAAGTCGATCTTATCTCGGAATTCATTTGCATTACACTTCATAAGCATTCATTATCAATGATAGGCATAGGAATATGCTCAACTCATACAATTACATTTATTTGTAATATGACTTACCTCGGATTCGATTTATCGGAAATAGAAGCGGCTACTCGCTTACTTTCACTTTCCCGCGATCTAAGTCCGTTTTCCTCGGTTCTTGATCTAAACATATTCAGAATTAACTCTTTTATTCACTAACTCATTCAATTCAATCCAAGGACACACATTTAGGGCTATTTGCCAATTAACCCACACATTTGCATAATTTATCAATTTAGTCCATTTTTCTCAAAACATCAAATTCACAAAATCATCATATACTCATGCTTAGCCGAATGTTCATACATCTCATACAAGCCCATATTTTCCATCAAATTTGCAATTCAATCCTTCAAATTACTATTTTCTCAATCTAGCCCTATTTAGCTAAATTCATCAAAATTTCAAGAACAAACTATGTTCATCTAGCTCAAATCTTTCATTTAACACCATAAAACATCACAAAGCTCAACATAACATTAATGATATTTCTCATGAACAACATCAATACACAAAATTGAGACATGGGCTTGATAGTAGACTAAGCAACGATTGTAAAAATGTAAAAATTATCAAAAACCATTTCAAAATCATACCTTAAATTTGCAATAGAAAGGCCGAATACCCTAGCTATATTTTCTTTCTCTTTTCTTCAAACTTTTGGCACCCCAAAGATGATAACATTCATCATTCTTATGTTTCTTTTATTTAATATTCATATTAATGCTAACTTACCAATTTGCCCATCTATTAGTCATATAAGACAAATTGATATTAAGGTTATTATGTCATTCTACCATCCAATAACTCTAAAATGGTTAAATTGCCTCATAAGGCCTCCACCTTAAAAAGCCATCAACAATTAAGTGCTTTAACATATAACATGCAAATTTCACATTTAATGCAATTCAATCCTTTTGTCAAATTAAACACACAGACGGACAAATTAACTTACGAAAATTTAGTACATGCTTAATCACTTATCAATGGCACAGAAAATAATATTAAAATATTATACGAACTCAGATTTGTGGTCCCGAAACCACAGTTTCGACCAGGGTATAAACTGAACTGTTACACAGTCACCGTCATTCGGCCTTGCTTTAACTCTAAGAACTCTTTCCTCTTCTGGTCATTGAATCTTTGACTAACATATTTCTTCCGGAACTCCTCTTGGAAGAATTCCCAATTTATCCTCTCCCTTGATACTACCGACACAAGGGTGTTCCACCACTGATAGGCTGAATCTCTCAAGAGAGATACTACACACTTCATGCACTCTTCAAAGGCAGCATGATGTACTCATCGAATACCCTGATGGTATTCTCAAGCCAGAATTTTGCCCTCTCCGGATCATCATCCTTACTAGCCCGAAATTCCTCGGGTCCTTATTTCCGGATCTTGTCGACCAGAGGCCTTTCTCTCCATACTACCTCTACCACCTGAGGAGCTACAAGAGCAGGCTGAGGAATAGGTGGAGGTGGAGGAGGTTGAGCGTTAGGATTTGCTCGAATATACTCAGTGTACCAATTGCTCATCATATGGAGAAAGGCTTCTCGAGCCTCTTCTCCCTAACCCAAAGTCTCGGGTCTACTCTCTACTGGCGCGGTCCCTTGTGCGGGAGTCGGCGTATTACTCGCAGCATCATCAGCTGTAGTCTGATCGAAATCCATTACTATATAAAAATAAAAGTCAAATCGTCAGGAGTCGTCACACTATCATTACACAAATACTCTTACGTATGGCATGTATAGCTAGACTCATTCTTACGCTATGTTAGTCCGAGAGCCGACTAAACTGTAGCTCTGATACCACTAAATGTAACACCTCTTACCTGTATTCAACGCCGAAACCGAATACGAGGCAATACCGAACTTATCTTGCTTAGACTTACAACTTTGGGCTATAAAATTTAGTTCCAACTTAAAACTTTTTCATTTACAATCGTAACTTCCCTATTATGGGTCTACGAGACCCTATATGTAAACTCGTAATGTTTCGGGACCAAATCGGAAACTTTCCAACACTTAAAATTTTTTGACATGAAACAGGGCCACACGCCCGTGTGAAGAATGGGACACGCCCGTGTGGCATTTCAAATGCCCGTGTGTTTACCCCTGTCCCTCACACGGCCTCGACACGCCCGTGTCTTAGCCCATGTGCCAAAACCATGGCATTCTATTTATGATGTCATCACCTCACTATGGTCACACGGCCAAGGCACACGCCCGTGTCCTTAGACCGTGTGTCAAATTAAATTCTTAATTTTAGGTGCAGACTTCACACGGCCTGGGCACATGCCCATGTCCATGGCCGTGCCTCCCATACGGCTAAGACACACGGCCGTGTCTCTGCCCCTATGTTTACTACTGAGCATACTGACTTGTAAACCTAGCATGCAAGGGGACACACGGCCTCTCAACACGTCTATGGGGCTGACCATGTGTCACACACTGCCTAGACACACGCCCGTGTGTCTACCCGTGTGGACAATTATATGGCTATCTACCAAGCCATTTGCCACCCTACCAAGCAACCACACTTATGCCAAATCAATTCAACCAATTTTATAACCATATGACACTTCCAAAAACTCAATTCAAAGCATCCACACAAGCATAAGCTTCATAATTTCATCACCATTGAATATAAATAAACTTGTCATGTATTGGCCCAATTCCCATGACCATTTACAAAATGACTTTGATAACATAAATAGCCAACACATTGGCTATCAAAATGACATAACAAAGTACCCAAGTCCTATACATGCCATACTCAAAATAAGTCTAGCTTGTTATACCAAAGAGATGTCGATAGTGTGATTTCTGAACTCCGACGTCCCACGATTCTCAAATTATCTTGGCAATACTACAAGGAAAAAGGGAAAAGAGAGGGGTAAGCATATAGCTTAGTAAGATTGCATAGAAATAAATAGCAAAAATAAGTTCATAATGACATCAATTCATGGCTTTGGATAACCACACAAGGTCATAAGCACTTTGCCATAACTTACTCGTACTTGTTCTTATCTATCATAGACCATGCCACATATCGTAAACATTCCTCGTGAATTATTCACGGGTAGCTGTATTCACTCAATCACATGACTTTAGTACTAATCTCATTTATATTTCCAAGCTTATCTATTTATCCCACTAATTCACTAGGGATACTCAAAGACGTATATTCATCGTCATTAACATAAACACGAAACCAATGCCACATCTCAGATGTGGTCTTATATGGGGTCACCTTTGAGTACCGATGCCATATCCCAGATATGGTCTTATACGGGATCTCACTTCAAGTATCAATGCCATATCCTGGATATGGTCTCATACGATTCTCATATTCAATATCGAAGCCATATCCCAGATATAGTCTTATACGGAATCTCAATTCAGTGTCGAAGCCATGCCCCTGACATGGTCTTACACGGGACCTTGTCCATCTCATGTCTCGATGATAGTATTCTCACAATTATTATAGTCCAACCGAGACTTCAACATCTCAACCTTTATCATCTTTTTCATTCAACACCAATACTCAATTTCATAGAATATCATGTATTATAATAATATCAAACATTCTCAAACATATTAGCATAAATGTTGAATTTATCACATACAAACTTACCTCGATTTTAAAATAAGCTAGATCGTCGATCTAGTCCGATACTTTGTTCTTTCCCCGGTCGAGGTAAATTCTTGGTTCTTATTGATCTATAATAGCAAATTAGCTCATTTACCAATCACATTAATAAATGCATTTCAATAACCATGCTTTGGAAAAATTACTATTTTGCCCTTAGACTTTTGCAAAATGACCATTTTACCCCTAGGCTCGGAAATCAATTCTAATCAAATTTCTACCTTTATCGAGCCTAGGTGAACACTTATTTCTCTTATGGCTACCATCAAAACTCAACATTTCACACATTTACTACATATTTTACAACCTTTACAAAGAGGTCCTTTTAGGTGTTTTCATGGTAACACCTTTCACAAAAGTTGTTCATCTAACAACTAAGACTCAATTTCTTCCATAAAAATGCAGCAAACAACATAAATTCTAACATGGAAAAACCCCAAGCTTTCAACCATTTTGCAAGATAGACCCCTCATTAGCAAGATCATGATACAAGGGTCCTAAAAGTACAAAAATCATAAAGAAAAGTCACTAAAATCACTTACTTGCAAGGAGAGAAGCTTGTTGAAATTTTGAGCTCTCAAACCCCTTAGTATGCTGTAAATTTTCGGTGGTGTAGGAGAGGAGAAAAGATGATATCTTTTCTTTCTTTATTATTCTCTTATTTTATTCCTTAATCACCTAACACCACCAAAACTTTGACTAAATAAATCCTCTTGTCCCCCTATGGCCGGCTATGGCTTTAAGAAAGGCCTAATTTCACATTAAGGGCCTCCATTTAAAAATTCTATAGCTATTTGGTACCTCTAGCTTGTAAAATTGAACTTTCACTCTTTATGCGATTTAGTCCTTTTTTGCGATTAAACATGAAATCGCTAAAATTATAGCACCAAAATTTTCATACACTTATATAATCATGCTCTAACTCATAAAATATCATGAAAATAATTTTCTCTAACCTTGGATTAGTGGTTCTGAAACCACTGTTCTGACTAGCCCCTAAATCAGGCTGTTACACTACACCTTTAGGGGAATACTAGGGTTGTCACCTCTTGCATGTATTATGTTCTTATTGGGCTTTTCATGTATTGAGTTCAATTATATGTGTTATCTAGACTTATCCAACACTAATAATTTATCCAACTCAATATTTATTTTTTATTTCTCAAAATATTATATTTAATCAGTTAATTAAATTAACTAAATTATTTTCTTAACTTAATTTTAATTACGTTAAAGTTATGACAACTTTATCGTACTAGAATCTATGAGGAAAATATAATTAATTGTCTTATTCAATGAATCCATGATGACTAATTAATTTTATTCTTACTTCAAACTTCAATTATTTAATTACAATTAATTAAATAATAATCTGAAAAACTTAAATTAATTTCTAAGTCGTCTTTTGTACTTAGCGAGAAAATGCATTCATTGTGGATAATGATACATGCGATCTATTTCTTTTAATTCATAGTTTTAATTCATTTCATATTTATTAGTTCTGCATGCAATTCGCTTCTAGTTACCTTAAGCTAACGAAGGGTTCGATTAGACATATATAATCAAGGCTCAAATAATTTGTAATTAAGTTTCGAATCTTTGCCTATTAATTATAACATTATTTAGTCATGAAGTCATTCCACTAAAGTATCATGACTGAGCTCTCCATTATTATCTACCATTACAAAAGCTACTTATTAAGTGCTCGTCCAATGGCCATGCCACAAGTGTGTTACCCTTATAGGATATCTTTAATCTCTTTGGGATAAATGTGTTCTCCCAATATGATCTTATTTTATCTCATGGTAACCACTATATCTTTCTTTATGAAAAGCCAATTACTAAGAAATAGTAATTAAATCATTTATCACTAAGACAAATGACTCGTGGTTACATTACTTTCCATCTATCATGTAATGCCGATAATAGGATATCACTTACCCTTTATTAAGCTATGAATTCCACTATTATGGGATGATGCTACATCATATAGAAGTCATATACCCAACGCACCAACTTTTGGTTCATTATCTATTTGAACTTAGGCTTATATTCACATCAAAGTATGAGTTACGCATACATAGTCCATCATCCATTTAAGATTAAGGTATGTCATACTATGTGATACATGTACGGATGGGGTGAAATTTATTAAATTTCGTTCACCGGAGCTGTCAATTTTCAAGTTCGAGAAATCAGCAGACTTACGATGACTTTTTGGATTGGATCCAGGCATTTTTGGGTTGAAATGACTTCATGGCGTTCGAATATCTACCTCTTATCTTTGAAACGCATTTTGAATCACTCTATTTTGAGTTTGGTAGCTTAAGTTATAACCATTTTATTGAAGATTACGCGAATAAAATTTCTGGACGAGATTATGACGGGAATTACGAGTTTCAGGCTTTTAATTCGAGTTTAAATCATATTGGGTCTGGGTTTTGGGCTTAATTTTTATTATATATTAGCCCAATATTGTATTTATCAGCTCTTATTATTTTATTATTCTGAAATTTTAATAATTATTAAGTAGTTTAAGTTATTTAGGAGTTTTATGTCAATAAGAAAGTTTAGTTTAAAAATACTTCTTGCTTAGATTAAATAGAGTTCTAGTATACTTAAGAGTTCTATTTAGATTTATTTATCTAGCCTATATATAGGCCTTTGCATTGCACACAAATCAATCAATTCATTATTATTCAACTTCTCTTTTGAGTTAATAAATTATCTTTGAGTTTTTCTTTTCAAGAATTTCTCTTGAGTTTATTTTAGAAGAGTTTTAACAATCTTTTAAGATTGTGGGGTTCATCCTCAAACTTTTTTCTTGTCAAGTTTTCTATCTTGGAGGGGAAATTAGAGCCCCTTGAAGGGGGTTGTGGATTTTTTTGTGTTTCTAAGGCTTTTTAGGACTTCTACATATCACGCTCTATCTTTTCCATATATCTTCTTTATTTTCTTCCTTATTGTTTCAATCTTTGATTTATTGTTCTATTTATTTATTTATTTGTTTGTTTTATTTGACTTGGATTTGATTGTGTTTTAGGTTGTGTTAAAACCCAAGTTTCTTTCTGAACGTTTAGAGCCCTATGTTGAATCCGCGACTTGAAGAAACTTTATGGTCCACTTTCGCATTCATCCGTATCATTTGGTATTAGATTTGGGCGTTTTAGGTGTTCTTATAAAATTGATTTCCAACAAACAACCTTTAAACAAAATTTTTTTACCTAGATAGTTTTCGAATTTTTTTTCAGTGGATGAACATTTTTTTCAAACGATCTGAAATTTTACATACTGTTTCTTGGCAATATTTTAGAATATAAAAAAATATTTCCCACAAAAAATGATCGAAAAAGTGAAAAAAATAGAAAAATACTAAAAAAAGAATAAGAAAAAATATTATTTCATTTGAATTTTGTGTCGAAACTTTCCAGATCAGATTTACATTATTTGAGGAGGTTCCAGTTTAAATTTCATGATTTTTGGAAATCGGGAAGACCTTGAACGAAGTTTGTCAAGTTACTTCGCAAATTTTTGGGTTTCAAGAATTTTCATTTACTCTTAGCCTTAGGTTTTCATTTGTTTTTTCTTTTTATTGTTCATTTACGCATTCTAACAGTTTATTGTTTCTTGTGTTAGTAGGTTAAAGGATGTTGCACATTCCTTCCTCCGTGCAACATAATTCTTTGGTGTTTAGCAGGTTTCAGACTCATAGTGCTACTAGGTTTGCCTTATTAGTTTGATTTTAATACATTCTGATTAATTGATATAAACACTTTTAAAAGACTCATAAGATTAGTTATTACCTCATTGAGAATTTTATTTTATTTCTGAGTGCATAAGGTGAGGTTTGCTTAAATTTTCTTTTAAGTGTTGTGTTTTTCCAGGCTTTCATAATGACTTGTGACACTTGTAATAGTAAAAACCATGATGAGACACCATCCGATGACAAAGAACAAGATGTTACATTTGAGAATATTATGGAGATGGTAAATTATCGACATCAACAATTGAATGAGTTACGTGATACAGTTGAGGCCAATTTGATTCAGTTTCTAATAGAACAAAAAGAAAACATAAATTATGTAACAACCCGTTTTCAGTGAAATCGAAACAGTGGTTTTGGGACCACAAATTTGAGTCCGTAAGGAAAATTATTTTAATATTATTGCATGGTCTGCATTATGATAGGAATGTCGTATAAAAATTTCGTTAAGAAATTTTTACCAATTACATGTCTAATTTGATAAATGACCAAATTGCATAAAATGCAAAAGTTGAGTTCTAGTAGCTATAGGTATCAAATAGCTATGGAATTCAAAATTTGAGGTCCTTATATGGTAAATATACCATTAAAAGGAATTAGTAGATGAGTATGATGATTCATCCATGGAAAATAAAATAAAGAAAAGGACTAAATTTGAAAGAAAAAGATGAAAAGATGATAAATAATAAAATAATATAAAATATCATCATATTATCATCTTTCCTAAAACAAAGACATGGAAATCCTAGTTTTTGGGTGTTGAGTTCAAACAAGTTGTTTTGGTTCAATTAGATCCAGATAGACCAAATACAGAATTGGATCGAGGAAAGGAAAAAGTATCGGATTAGTAGATTACAATTCACTAACACTTGTCAAGGTAAGTTCGTGTAACTAAATTGTATAACTATATGTTTGAAATGAATATTATGTATGTGTGTTGTGTAATTGACATGTATGAGATTCAATCACATATCCGAAAATGTCAGATAAATATTAAGTCTCGCTTGTATAAATGAAATTTGATGGATACAGAGTTTCCGAATTGGTTGTGGTCCAGCATATGTTGCGGATACACCACAGCTCGAAAGAGCATCCCGATATTAGCCCTCTCGAGCTTCCCGTTATATGGTTCTTGCGAGCTTCCCATAAATAGCTCTTCGGAGCATCCCGATTGGTTGTGATTCTGCATTTTTTGTAGACACACGGCAACTCTTATGAGTGTCCCGTTATATGGCTCTTCGTGAGCTTCCCGATTAAAGGCTCTTTGTGAGTTCCTGATTAATGGCTCTCCGGAGCTTCTCGATATGGCTCGCTTGAATTTCATGATATATGGCTATCCGAAGCGTTCTGATTAATGACTCTTCGGAGCTACCCATTATTGGCTCGCATGAGCTTTCCGACTATGGCTCTTATGAGCTTCCTATTATACAGCCCGGATAAGCTTCCCGTTACATGGCTCACATGAGCTTCCCATTATATGGCTCGAGAGAGAGCTTTCGGTTTATGTACTCGTATGAGCACTCCCAAATATGAATTGACAGATTTCAGTTTCGTACACTTTGTGTGTACTACCAGTGTATCCATTGATACTTTAAATGATTCAACGGGCAAAGTTTTGATATGAGATATTATGAAATTGAGACGAAATGTTACGAGTATATACTTGAAATATAAAGATATGAAGTGTAAATATTTCATGGATATTTGATGTGAAAAGTATATGTATATAGATATTGAATATTGATGAGCTCATAAATGTTTCTTGTTATTCATGTGAATTATATGACTAACATGCTTGATGAGGATATGTGTATAGGCAAATTGGCTTGAGCATGTTTATTTGCTTACCTTAAATGTGTATTAAATGGTAAGTTAATTTCCTGTTATACGAATTTACTATGTATTAAATGCTTACTCTGTTTTATTTCCTCTATTTTATTGTACTTCAGAAGCTCGTTGGGTTGGAAACTTGGCGGAGATAACTCACACTATCCATCAGCTCATTTCGGTATAAATAGTAAATTAATTTTGGTTATAATGACATGTATAGGTTTAAATAGCCAATATTGGCATATAAATGTTTTGGTTATAATTAGCCATTGGAGTGGCTTATGATGAATGTGTTTTGATGTAAATATATGAAATAATGTCATGTTTGATATGAGTGTTTAGTATGGTTAATTGATAGTAAACTTCATAAGTATGTCTATATGCATTTTTGGTCAAATAGGTAAGTTTGGATATATAGATTTATGAAGTGACATGTCATGCATAAGACTTGATTTTGGCTTGGGTTAAATGTCTTGGATTGGCTTGAGAATATGTTTAAGTGTTTATGTAGGTGGAAGGCAAGTTTGGGTGAGAAATAAGGTTTGGAAATGGCCTTATTTTGTCCACACGGGTAGAGACATGGGCGTGTGCCTCAACCGTATGTGACACACAGCCTAGCACATGGGCGTGTGTCCCCTGTATCTTTAAAATTTTAAAACATAATGCTCAAAATTGATCACACGACCTGGCACACGAGCGTGTGGCTTGGCCGTGTAACCCCTGCACCTACACATGGCCTGGCACACGGGTGTGTAACTTGGCCGTGTGACCCAAGTCAGAGAGTTACACAAGTATAGACACAGGCTGGGACACGGCCGTGTGCCCTATTTTGAATGCCCACACGGCTTGAGACACGAGCATGTGTACCCTGCACCTAAGAAAAATTTTGAAATTTCGTGAAAAATTCTCTGAGTACCCGGATTAATCTAGACTTATTTCTATTGCATATTTTGGGCCTCGAGGGCTCATATAAGGGACAATATAATTGATTATGATTGATTTCTGATATAAAGGAGAAACGATATGAAATGTTAGTACTTGATCTGATAACTCTGGTAAGGCTCTGTAACCTTATTTCAACGATAGATATGGGTTAGGGGTGTTACATTTATTGGTATCAGAGCTACGGTTTAGCCGATTCTCAAACTAACGTAGCATGTACGAGTCTAGCTATACATGCCATTATATAATTTGTGATAGCGTGATATCTTCTGACCATTTTAAACATGTTTTTCATATAGTAATATCGTCCAACCGAGCTGAATCTGAAGAAGCTGAGAGCAATGCTCAAGCTTCAGTACAAAGAGCAGCCTCGAGTAGTAGAAAGCCCATATCTGAGGGCTGGGAAGGAGAGGCTAAAGAAGCCTTTTTCCAAATGATGAACGAGTGGTTTACAGAATATGTAAGAACAAACCCGGCTGTACAACAACCTTCACCCTCTCCTTTCTCTCAATCGGTTCCCGATATGCTACAAGGTATAGAACTTGTTAGAACTGGTAAGCCTCTTGTTGATAAAATTCGTAAATATGGGGTAGAAGAATTTGGAGCTACAACTGAAGATGATCTTGAAAGGGTCGAATTCTGGTTAGAAAATACTATTGGAGTTTTTGGTGAATCATCTTGCACACCGGTCGAATGTCTGAAATATGTTGTATCTCTGTTAAAAGATTCAGCTTACCAATGGTGGAATACACTGATTTCTGTTATACTGAAGAAGATGGTCACATGAGAATTTTTCCAAACTGAATTCAAAAAGAAATATATCAGTCAGAGATTCCTTGATCATAAAAGACAAGAATTTTTGGAGCTTAAACAGGGGCATATGACTGTATCTGAGTATGAACAGGAATTTGTCTGAGTGAGTAATTATGCCAGAGAGTATATCCCGACTGAAATTGCAATGTGTAAACGGTTTGAAGAGGGATTAAATGAAGACATAAAGTTATTAGTTAGGATTCTTGAATTAAAATAATTTGTTGTACTGGTCGATCGAGCTTATAAAGTCGAAGAGCTGAGTAAAGAAAAGAAACAGGCTGAGATGGAAGCCAAAACATTGAGTAAAAGATTTATGGAAAAGTCACAACAGTCGGCTTCAAAGAAATCAAAGAAAAATTTTGATTGCTTTAACACCTTTGCGGGGTACTCTCGGAGAGATAGAAGTATTCCACGTTCCAGTTCAAGATCTCAGGCTACATCTGTAGCTAGTGAGGGCAGTGTAAGAAATACCAAACCCAGATGCAAGCACTGTAATAAATTTCATTTTGGTGAGTGCCGAATGAAAAGTGGAGCCTGTTTTAGATGTGGTTCCTTTGACCATTATTTCAGAGACTGCCTGGAAAGGCCTGAAAAAGATACTATTCAAACTTCAAGGCCGAGCAACCCCGCTGCAAGATGTAGACCACCTCAAAATCTCGACAATGTGAATGGAAGTTGAGGTACGAAAAAAGATTCAACTATCAAATTTGAGGCACGAGCACCAGCAAGAACATATGCTATTCGTGCACGTGAGGATGCCTCTGCACCCGACGTTGTCACTGGTACTTTTTCTCTTCTTAATACTGATATAATTGCTTTAATTGATCCTGGTTCGACATATTCATATATTTGCATGAATTTAGTGAATAATAAAAATTTACCTATTGAGTCCACTGAATTCGTGGTTAAAGTATCGAACCCGCTGGGCCAGTATGTAATAGTGGATAAAATTTGTAAGAATTGTCCGTTAATGATAGGGGTTTCTGTTTCTCGACTGATTTGATGTTATTGCTATTTGATGAATTTGATGGGATTCTAGGTATGGATTGGTTAACTCAGCATGATGCTGTGGTAAATTCTAAACAAAAACATATTGTATTGAAATGTCAGAACGGTGAATTACTCTGTATTGAATCTGATAAATTGGATGGTTTGTCTAATGTGATATCAGCCATGTCAGCACAGAAATATGTCAGAAAAGGGTATGATGCTTACCTTGCTTATGTATTGGATACTAAATTGTCTGAATCGAAGATTAAATCAGTTCCAGATGTCTATGAGTATCATGATGTGTTTCCAGAAGAATTACCTGGATTATCGCCGGTCAGAGAAGTTAAATTTTCTATAGATCTTATTCCAGGGACAACACCGGTATCTATAGCACCATATCGAATGACGCCTACAGAAGTAAAAGAGTTAAAAGCACAGTTGCAAGAACTAACTGATAGTGGTTTTGCATGACCTAGTTCATCACCTTGGGGTGTATCGGTTTTGTTTGTAAAAAAGAAGGATGGATCCTTGAGGTTATGTATTGATTACCAACAGCTCAATAAAGTCACAATCAAGAATAAATATCCACTGCCTCATATTGATGACTTGTTTGATCAGTTGAAAGGTGCTACAATATTTTCGAAGATAGATATCTGTTCTGGCTACTATCTGTTACGAGTGAAAGACTCGGATGTACCAAAAACAACATTCAGAACCAGGTACGGACATTATGAATCATCACAGCCCGATTTTGGGCCTAGTCAGAACTGTGGTTTCGGGACCACAAATCCGATGCAAAAAAGTTCGTTTTTATTATATTTTTATGGTCTACAGTTTCACGGAATGATTTTGTGAAAATTTTGTTCGAAAATTTTGACGTTTGGGCACGCAATTTAGTCAAAAGGACTAAATTGTAAAAAGTGCAAAAGTTGAGTTCTACATGCTAGAGGTGTCTAATTGCTATGAAATCTTAAATTGAAGGTCCTTAGATGGTAATTAGACCATTGGTTAAGTTAATGGACAAAAATGGACATGGAGTAAGAGAATTTTAATGTTTTAAGTTAGGGGCATTTTGGTCATTTGGCTAATTAAATGAATTAATAATCAAATTAAAAGCCAATTTTTGCTTATCTTCAACCCCTTGGCCGAAATTTACAAGAGGGAGACATAGATAGGGTTTTCAAGCTTCCAAGCTCGATTGTAAGTGCATTCTAGCCCCGTTTTTAATGATTTCTATGTTTTTGAGATCCTTGTAACTTGATCTATTTATTTCTACCATTAATTTAAGGAATAATCAAGGTCTAGGGTTTGACCCATGTTGTATATTTGTGTATTTTGATGTCTAATGGTGGATTATGCATGTTTGATGTGTGATAAACAACTTTTGCTAGACGGTTTTTGATAAAAATGTCAAAATGACCTATTTGTAAAAAGATTATAAAATGTGTGTAAAAGTGTGATTAAATGAAAAATGTGGACTGCTATAAGTATAAAAGAGGATCGGCTAGGTTTGGGAATCGATGAAATTGAATAGATTTCATTTTTTGAGCCTAGGGGCAAAAATGTAAATATGTTAAAGTTTAGGGGCAAAAATGTAATTTTCCATAATGTGATTTTTGGACTGGATTGAATAATGTGAATAATAAATGAGTTAAATTTGCTATTATAGATAAAGAGAAACGAGGTTCGGACCTATATCGGGGGAAAAATAAAGTATTTGACGATTAGGTCCCATTCCTACTGTTTTTGTACCGAGGTAAGTTCGTATGTAAATAATGCATTGTTTTGTTTATGTTTCTAAATGCTTTAATATTGTATGAATTATGACCGACTCCTTGAACATAATCGAAAAAGTTCGACAAGCGAGAAAATCTCGGTTGAACCTTAGGAATAGTTAGGATACAAATGTCATAACATGAGGGTTATTGAGATTTCGTGTAAGACCATATCAGGGATATGATATCGATATGAGACTTCGTGTAAGACCATAGCTAGGCTATTGGCATCGATATGAGATCCCATGTAAGACCATATCTGGGATATGGCATTGGTATGGTACTGTGAATGCGAGATGTCCCAAGTATCCTTTAGTATTCCAAGTGGTTCAACGGGTAGTTTGACAAAAATGTTAAAGTTGTGAAAGACTTTGGTATGTTGCACTTGGGTATAGGTATGTACATAAGACTCATGCTTAATGAACTCGATATGTGATGAACACTCGGTAAGTTTGTGATTGAGTAAGTTTGACTATGAGATTATAATTACATTTATGTTAATTTACATCATGTTAATTATGTGTTAAATATGTGTTATAATGCCTATTATTTGCATAGGAACTTACTAAGCTTTAAAGCTTACTCCCCTTTCTTTTCCATTGTCTTATAGTGTCACCAAGCTAGCTCGGGGATCGGAGATTATCGGAGATTCACTCACACAATCAACATATCATTTTGGGTACCGATGAATTTAACATTTTGAGTTATGGCATGTATAGGGACTTGGTCATTTTATTATGTGTCATAATTGATTTGGCCAAATGTTTTGGCTTATGATGGTTGATAATTCATTTTTTATATGGCCATTGAAATTGGCTAATATTGGTTTAGGTATATATATACAATTGATGATGCCTTTCATGGATGTGGAAGTTTGCATGGTATGAGTTGTTAAGCATGTGATGTTTGTATGTGATTAATGGTGGCATGTGATGGAAGTGTTAATGTCTTGGTTGTGGTTGATTGGTTGTATGTATATGCTTGGATTAGTGTTATTTTTTGTGGTGTAGGTATGTGCATAAAAGGGTGGCAAAAGGGCTTGGTAAATAACCTTATTTTTGTCCACACGGGTAGGCACACGGGCGTGTGTCTAGTCCGTGTGTGACACACGGCTTGCCCCATGGGCGTGTGTTCAGGTCGTGTGTCCCCTGCGCCTTAATTGTTGCAAAATACAATGCTCAGTAATGAGCACACGGGCAGAGACACGGACGTGTGTCTCAGCTGTGTGGATGGCACGGCCTCAAACACGGACGTGTGCCCTGGCCGTGTGAAGTCTGCACCTATTTTATGGAAAATTATGAAAATTTGATCGATCACACGGCCTAAGCACACGGGCGTGTGACTTGGCCGTGTGACCTCAATTTGATGATGATGTCATAAACAAAAAGCTCCCTAATTTGAACACGGCCTGAAGCACGGGCGTGTCTTAGGGTCACTTTACATGAAAAATTTTCTAAGTTTCCCAAAAGTTTCCAAAGTTCTTGGTTTAGTCCCGAACCACTTCCGATGCATGTTTTGGGCCTTGTAGGCTCGTGATAAGGACGATATGAATGTATGTGAAAGGTTTAAACTTGGATGGAAATTTATGTCTCGGTTTTATATGTTTCTTGTGTTTATGTCTGGTAATGCCTCGTACCCTGTTTCGGCATTGAATACGGGTAAGGGGTGTTACATTTAGTGGTATCAGAGCTACGGTTTAGTCCATTCTCAGACTAACGTAGCGTGTGTAAGAGTCTAGCCATACATGCCATAAATGAACTGTGATATTGTGATGACTCATGAAAATTTTAAATTGTGTTTTCGTATAGTAATGGATCCCGACCGAGCTGTGGATGATGACGTTGAAAGTAATGTGCTGGCTCCCGTTCAAGGGGCAGCACCGTCTGATAGTAGTCCCACTACGGTTGGTCAAGAAGAAGAGGCTAGGGAAGCTTTTCTCCACATGATGAATGAATGGTATACAGAACTTGTTCAAACAAATTCGAATGCCCAACCTCCTCTACCCTACCTATTCCTCGACCGGTTCCCGTTACTCCACAAGGTATGGAGTTTGTAAGAATGAATAAGCCCCCGGTTGATAAGATCCAAAAGCATGGGGCTGAAGATTTTAGAGCTAATGTGGATGATGATCCCGAGAGAGTCGAGTTTTGGCTCGAAAACTCCATTAGGGTATATGATGAGCTATCTTGCACACCGGATGAGTGTTTAAAGTGTGCCATCTCTTTTCTGAGGGATTTTGCATATTACTGGTGGAATACACTGGTATGGTGGTACCAAGAGAGAGGGTTACATGGGAATTCTTTCAAGAGGAGTTCCGGAAGAAATATATTAGTCAGCGGTTCATCAATCAGAAACGTAAGGTCGTATGTTAATTACCAAATATGAATGAGAATTCGTCAGACTTAGTAAATATGCTTGGGAGTGTGTTTCCACCGAGGCTATTATGTGCAAGATATTCGAGGATGGTTTGAATGAGGAAATTCGTGTGTTAGTTGGGATCTTAGAGCTGAAAGAATTTGTTGTGTTGGTTGAACGGGCTTGTAAGGCCGAAGAGTTGAATAAAGAGAAGAGAAAAGTTGATCTTGAAGCTAGGGGTTCGTGGAAAAGACCTATGAGTAAGTAATTTTTGTCTCAATCAGAGAAATCTAAAGAAATGTATTCCCGTTTGAATGTTTCAGTGGGGTATTCACACCGAGATCATGGGAAGCAACATTCGAGTTTTAAGTCTCATGCTACTTCAATTGCAAGTGTGGGTAATGTGAGGTCTAACAGACTCGAATGTCAATATTGTGGAAGATTACATCCCGGTGAGTGTAGGGTGAATGACCGGGCTTGTTTCAAGTGTGGTTCTCAAGAGCATTTTATCTGAGATTGCCCTGAAATGGCTGAGAAAGAAAAATTTCAGAGTGTGAAGTCAAGTAATACTACTAATAGGGGTAGGCCACCGAGAAACACTGGAAATGGAGCTAGTAGTAAAGGTGTGATGAAAGATACAACCGTGAGATCTAAAGCTCGAGCACCTGCTAGAGCCTATACCATTCATGCTCGATAAGAAGCGACATCCCTCGATGTTATCACTGGTACTTTTTCTCTCTATAATACTAATGTAGTTGCATTAATTGATCCTGGATCGACTCATTCTTATGTTTGTGTGAAATTGGTAACTAGTAAGAACTTGCCTATTGAATTTACTGAGTTTGTGATTAGAGTGTCAAACCCTTTAGGCAAACATGTACTAGTTGATAAAGTTTGCAAGAATTGTCCATTAATGATTCGAGGTCACTGTTTTCTGGCAGATTTAATGTTGTTGCCATTTGATGAATTCGATGTTATTTTGGGCATGGATTGGTTGACATTGCATGATGCCGTAATGAACTGTAAAAAAAAGATTATTTAACTGAAATGTGAAAATGGTGAAATTTTTTGGATTGATTCAGATGAACTGGGTGAGTTACCCGTTGTAATTTCTTCGATGTCTGCCCGAAGATATGTAAGGAAAGTTGAATACAAAAGAGTCTGAATTGAAAATTGAATCAGTGCCGATAGTTTGTGAATATCCGGATATGTTCCCGGAAGAATTGTCTGGGTTACCACCAGTTAGAGAAGTTGAGTTTGGTATTGACTTAGTACCAGGGACCTCACCGATATCTATTGCTCCGTATAGAATGGCTCCGACCAAATTGAAAGATTTAAAGACTCAGTTGCAAGAGTTGACAGATAAGGGTTTTGTGAGACCAAGTTATTCTCCCTAGGGTGCTCCAGTATTGTTCCTAAAGAAGAAAGACGAGTCTATGAGACTTTGTATAGATTACCGACAGCTCAATAAGGTAACCATTAAGGACAAGTATCCTTTGCCGAGGATTGATGATTTATTTGACCAACTGAAAGGAGCGACAATGTTCTTGAATATAGATTTGAGATTTGGTCACTATCAGTTGAGAGTAAAAGAGTCGGATGTGTCGAAAACCGCTTTCAGAACAAGGTACGGACACTTGAATTCCTTATTATGCCTTTTGGGTTAACGAATGCTCCTGCAGTTTTTATGGACCTAATGAATCGAATCTTTAGACCGTATTTGGACAAGTTTGTGGTTGTGTTTATTGATGATATTTTGATTTATTCTCGTGATGAGTCCGAGCATGCCGAACACTTGAGAACTCTTTTGCAAACTTTGAGAGATAAGAAGTTGTATGCTAAGTTCAGTAAAAGTGAGTTTTGGCTCCGAGAAGTCAGATTTTTAGGACATATTGTCTCAGGTGATGGTATTTGGGTTGATCTAAGTAAGATTTCGGCAATTATTGATTGGAAATCGCCAAGGAATGTATCTGAAGTTAGAAGCTTTTTGGGCTTAGCTGGTTATTACCGACGTTTTGTCAAAGGATTTTCAATGATTGCTACTCCAATGACCAAGTTGTTGCAAAAATATGTTAAATTTGAATGGTCCGAAAATGTCAGCAAAGTTTTGAGAAATTAAAGGCATTATTGGTTGAGGCACCGATTTTAGTACAACCTGAATCGGGAAAAGAATTCGTAATTTATAGTGACGCGTCACTGAATGGATTGGGATGTGTGTTGATGCAGGAGGGCAAAGTGATAGCTTATGCCTCGAGACAGGTGAAACCACACGAGAAGAATTATCCGATGCATGATTTGGAACTAGCTGCTATTGTGTTTGCCTTGAAAATTTTGAGACGTCATCTGTATGGTGAGAAATGTCATGTTTTTACTGATCATAAGAGCTTAAAGTACTTGATGACTCAAAAAGATTTGAACTTACGGCAACGAAGATGGCTTGAGTTACTGAAAGACTATGACTTGGTGATTGACTATCACACGGGTAAAGCGAATGTGTTCGTCGACGCCTTGAGTAGGAAATATTTGTTTGCTTTGAGAGCGATGAATACACGGTTGACTTTGTCCAGAAATGGTTCGATTCTAGCCAAGTTGAGAGCTAGACCGTTGTTCCTTCAACAAATTTGTGAAGCTCAGAAATGTGGCAGTGATTTGCAAGCTAAGAGAGCTCAGTGTGAATTGGGCAGTGATTTAGATTTTCATATCAGATCCGATAGTTGTTTGATGTTCCGAGGTAGAATATGTGTACTGAAAGATGATGAAATTATTCTGAAAATTCCCTGTGAGGCATATAATGGTTGCTTGTCTGTGCATCCAGGTAGTACGAAAATTTATAACGATTTGAAGACATTGTACTGGTGGTCAGGTATGAAACGAGATATTCCAAAGTTTGTTTCAAGATGTTTGATTTGTCAACAAGTAAAAGCCGAACACCAAGTGCCTTCGGGTTTACTTCAATCAGTGATGGTACCCAAATGGAAATGGGACAGGATTACGATGGATTTTGTAACGGGATTGCCTTTGACTCTGAAAAAGAAAGATGCCGTATGGGTTGTGGTTGACAAATTGACGAAATCAACTCATTTTATACCTGTACGTACTGACTACTCACTGGATAAGTTAGCTGAATTGTACATTTCTGAGATTGTGAGATTGCACGGGGTGCCTATTTCTATTATTTTGGATAGAGATCCGAGGTTTACTTTGAGATTTTGGAAAAAGTTACAAGAGGCTTTGGGTACGCAGTTAAATTTTAGTACTGCATTTCATCTGTAAATCGATGGTCAGTCTGAAAGAACAATTCAGATTCTTGAAGATATGCTCCGATGTTGTGTTCTGGAATTTGAGGGTAGTAGGGAGAAATATCTACCATTGATCGAATTTTCATATAACAACAGTTTTCAGTCGAGTATAAAGATGACACCTTATGAGGCATTGTATGGCTGCAAGTGCCGAACATTTTTGTATTGGACCGAGCTCAGTGAGAAACGAATTCACGGGGTTGACTTGGTTAGGGAAACTAAAGAAAAAGTAAAGGTAATTTGAGATTGCTTGAAAGTCACTTCAGATCGACAAAAGTCGTATGCAGACTTGAAAAGAAAAGAAATCAAATTTCAGGTCGAGTGACAAAGTCTTTCTGAAAGTATCTCCGTGGAAGAAGATTCTAAGATTTGGCCGTAAAGGCAATTTGAGTCCACGTTTCATTGGGTCGTATGAAGTTATTAAAAGAATAGGGCCAGTGGCATATCATTTAGCTTTACCGATAGAGCTGGAAAGGATCCATAATGTGTTTCATGTGTCTATGCTGCGACGTTATCGATCAAACCCTTCACATGTGATTTCTCTGACAGAGGTTATCGATCGCACCCTGCTTCCCTGTTACACGGAAAAACCCAATTTTTAGGGTTTCTGAGCATTCTAAAGTTTATAAATACATATTAGAAGAAGACCTAAGAGGGGAGACAGAGCTGAACGAAGAAAAGACTCGAAGAACGCCAATGGATTCAACTCAGAAGTAGGATCTCCTTCAAGACTGAAGATTTCTATTCAATTTCTCTCGAAGTTTTTGGGTTTTTTTATGTTTTGTTGTTTTCCTAATTTAGAGATGTTTTCCTCCAAAAGTGTGAACTAAATTCCCTAGATACTTAGGGAGGATGAAACCTAAGACGGATCTTATTATTTGATTTTTTCTGAATTACATGATAAATATTTGTTCTTGATCTCAATTATGTATTCTTACTTCATGTTTTAATGTTTTCAGGATATTAATTCATGACTGATGTGCTTATTTAGTGGAGCAAAAGTCACTGTTTAAGAGTAGATCTAGCATAATTGAGTGGAGTTGCATGCAATCCTAGAAATATAACGACATAAATCTATCGGATTAGAGTCAAATCTAATAAGGGAATCCATAAATCGAGCTACTACGACAATAGGAGTTTTAATTAGAAAGAGATTTCAATTAATCAACCTAGAGTCAGTTGTTTTTATTCTTGAAAGATATATTAACATAAGTTAGGGATTTCTATGGATCAAGGCAAGTGAATATATCATTTAATTCAGATTTAGAATAAAAAGTGAAGTCTAGGTGGATTCTTTCCTGGGTATTGTCTATCTAATCGGTTTTCTTCTAATAGTTTCCTACTTTAGTCTCTGTTTCGTCTTAGTAATTAGGTTAGTTAAGATTAGGTTAAAATAAATCCCTTCAATTTATTTGGCTAGATAATAAAAAAAGATAGTAACTACTAGTACTTTTAGTCCTCGTGGATACGATATTCCCGACTCACCATAGCTATACTACCATTCGATAGGTGCGCTTGCCTTTGTCATATTTTAGTTAGTTCGTGACGTCATCATGTAACACCCTGGTTTTAGGGGTTAGATTTTTGGTGCTTAGCTCGGGTGTTGGCACACTTCAGTGTGTGTTTGGGTAAGTTTTAGGGGTCCTGAGAACCCTAGGTGGTGGTAGATTGTTTTGGTAAATTTTTAGTTTTAGGGGCTAAAAGGGGGAGTTTGGATGGAGAGGGCTTTAAGAGAATTTTTGGTGGGGTTTTGGCATAAGAATTGGGCTGGTGGAGTGGCAAGGGAGACGCCACTAAGAGCTTGGGGAAGTGACGCCTCAGGTGCAAGGGAAGGGGGGGCCAGTGTTCGAGCTGCGAAGGCAGCACTTTGGCCTTTGTTTTTGCATCAAGGAGGTAAGGAGTTGGGTGGCTTTTGGATGCTTAAAAGATGGAGAAAGACTTGGTCTTTATTTTTAAATTTTGGCTAGTTAGGTTTGACTCATTCAAACTTTTTGAATGGGTGGAAGGGAGGTATTTTAGGAGAATTTTGAGGATTATTTTTGGGGGGTTGGAGCTAGGCCGTGTAGTATAAATAGGGGGAGGGGAGGTGCTCATTTCATTCACCATCTGCTCATCATTTCTTTGTAGCCGAAAGTTCATTCTCTCATCTCCCTCTTGTGCCGAATTTTATTGGTTCTTCTCTAGTTGTTTGTGGCCAGAATTTGCAAGCAAGAGAGAACCTCTTCTTTCCCCATTTATTTTGCATAGGCCGAAACTTCTTTTGAGCACCATTGCCGAAACCTCTTAACCTTTTTCCTTGTAGCCTAAGCCGAATATCCACAGCCTTTTCTCCTTTTCTCTTCTTTATGTTTTAGCCGAATCTCCTCTCACCCTTGTCGAAATATCCTCTTAGTAGCCTAGGGTGGTTGGCCGAATATCAGCAAGGGCGACCTCTCCTAGTTCTGCTCCATTCGGTTTAAGGGAAGCCGAAAGAAGGAAGCATTGAGGAAGTCTCTTGGATTCGATCATCTAAGGGCATATCGACAAGAGCAAGGGAAGCCTTCGGGATCTCGAGATTATTTCGGTAAGGATATTAGTAAGTGACTTAGAATTAGTTGATTATGACTTTGATTAATCGTGTGGTTACGATTAAGTGACTTTCGATGGGCGTGGATGCGAGTACGATCAAGAAGGGAAAGGGAAGGTCCTCGTCCCAAAGTTTAAGAAAAGATCCGTTTACGCAGATGCGAGATTGGCCACGGTGTGTGGGCCAAAGAAAGCGTTAAGCAAGCAAATAGCCGTAGTTTCGCTGAGACGATAGCGTCGAGGATCGAGAGTCTAGAACTCCTAGTAATAAGGTGTGTAGTTAGCCATTGTTTCCGGATTTGCGTGATATTTGCCTATTGTATATGTTTGCTAACAAGTGCAGTTAAATGTGAAAATGGTACCCTTAAGGGGTATAGCGATGATCAGGTTAGTATCGGACCTGTTGCAATGTGATTATTTGTTGATGAGTATGTTTATGGATATTAATAAGCATGTGCATGCATTATCACGATTATATTTTATGTGGCATGTGCATGGGTGGGATATGAAAAGAAGGTACGGGTGTACTTCGAGTACGTGGTTGATGTCAGCTTTGTGCTACATCGTGGATTGGCGCTGACTGAGGTCGCGTTGTGGATCTTTGCGATTTAGTTCGCGTGGTTACCTTGATTGATATGGGCTTTATGCCATATCGTGGCTTGATGGATTGCTGTGTGCTCCATCGTGGTTTGATGTTAGCTATACGCTACATCGTGGATGGCCTTGGTTGCCTTTTTGGAGGGAAAAGGAGAGGGTGACTCGATAGTCCCCTGGTGTGTGGTAGGCTGGATAAGGGGGTGTGTAGCGGATGGACCCTAGGTTGGGTTGGGAATCATGTTGCATTATATTTTTGTAATAATATGGAAATGGGCCAAGCCCAATATGACATGAGGATAGGTATGTCTTGGAAACATACGTGGAAATGGGCCAAGCCCAGTTGATATGTGGTTTATTGAGAAATGGGCCTAGCCCAGTATTTGAGTATGATTTGAATGTGGGCCAAGCCAGATTGTGGAAATTGATATTACTTGTTGCAATTGATAATTGGGATATTATGTGGCTAGCGTGTGGGTGGATTTCAGTGGTTATCTTACACACTGAATCTGTATGACTCACCCAACTTTTTAATCATCGCAGGTGAGTCATGATTAGTGGACGGGTTGGAGTGGATACAAGGTGGCCCATGCAGAAGGAGATTTTCATACAGAAGATGTTTTACTTTATTTAAGTATTTTATATTATCAGTATTTTGGAATTTTATTTGATGTAATAAGGGCCTCTTTGATTTAAAGTACTCTATTTATGATTTTTAAAGTTTATACTATACTTAGAAATATTTACACAAATGATTCATATTATAACAACTTATAATAATGTTTTAATACGGAAGTTTTCAACAAGCTTATATTTTTAAGTTTTTAAATGGACACGATTTCCAGAGATAATAAATTTTCAAGTTTAATTCTAAAGTCAAAGATTTCCAACCGTCTTTCCCAGTGACATAACCAGATTCGGTCGTAGTGAATGGGTCGGGTTTGGGGGTGTTACAGTTTGGTATCAGAGCCCGGTTCAAAACTCGGCTTTGAGGGTTTTGGGCCAAAAACATTTTCAAAGTGGGCTTTTAAGAAATTTTTCAGATTATTCTGGCATGGCACCTGTACCTCAGGCCAGAAGTCCACTGTAAGTACTTCGGACTCTCTTGAAGTGATCTGTTTGTATGAATTGATTTGGGCTTAGTTTGGGCTCGTAGAATAGAATACTAGGATCTGTTGGACCCTAGGATTAGTCTACTCAAACACATGCATAAGACTTAAGGTTACTAAACAAACACAGATTAAGTCGCCCAGAGTTAAGGTGTGGCAACCATTGTGCGCATGTCTAGGAGTGGATCCTAAGAGCACGGTACTTAAGCAGTCCCTCGTGACTCACCTCCTCTTCGCAGGGATCCTACCTGCGTGCGTAACCGGTTCACCTTAACCAAGAGGATTTGTTCATAGGCTAAACTAATTATTAAAACCCGAAAGGGAATTAGCCTTCTTTGTTTTCTAAATTCCTGTTTTTAAATTTTCAAATTTACCCCTCCGGTTTGTGAAACCTTAAATCTGATTGTGAAGGACGTTTTCTTTCGATTTACAAAATTACCAAAATGCCCTTAGTGGCAAAATTACCAAAATGCCCTCTGTTGCAAAAATTATCTTGTACTACCCTCAAATTTTGATAAAATGCTCTTTACCTTGCAAAATACTAAAATCCGAGTTTTCAAAATATTAGGATACTCGACTTGTGGAAATTTACTGAAAATACCCACAGTTGTGAAATTACCCCTGGGTAGGAAAAGGAAACTTGATTGCTCGAAAGAACTACTCTCGGAACCTTCATTGCATAAAATTGCTCGTGAATAAAACAGTGAAACAATAATTTCTAATGCATAAAACTTTCTAAACAGATTAAATCGAAGCGCTAGAGATGAGTTCTAGGGGACGCGGTAGAGGAAGAATGACAGCTTCGGAACCAGTAGGGTCTGGCTATGGGTCAGAAAGCGAAGTGCCGCCAGCAGTGGATGTAGAGGAACAAGATCCGATAAGTGAAGAGGACGCAGTGTCGCAGGCTATGTTACGCGTGCTTCAGCAAGTGGCAAGAGCTAGTAGGGGAAATGGAGCTCGGAAGTCAGTGTCCGAGAGACTTAGGTCGAACGGGGCTGAAGTTTTTAGGGGAGTATCTGGAGTGGCCCCGAACGTAGCGGAGTATTGGCTAGAAGGAGTCGAGAGAATTATGGACGACTTGGATTGTGCCCCAGAGGAAAAGCTAAAAGGTGTTGTTTAGCTTCTTGGATGAGGCTTATCGTTGGTGGCTCACTGTCAAACAAGGTGTACCGGCAGATCGATTGGATTGGGACTACTTTAAGGAAAAGTTTGAAGGAAAATACGTTGGAGCAAGCTACTTAGATGCGCAAAGGAAGGCGTTTCTAAATCTGGTGCAAGGAAATAAGTCGATAGCGGAATACGAAGCAGAGTTTGTACGGCTAAGTCAGTATGCTAAGGGAATCGTGGCTACTGACTATGTGAGGTGCGTCCGGTTTGAAGACGGATTGCGAGATGAACTTCGAGTGCTGATCGCTCCACAGAGGGAAAGAGACTTCGCGGTGCTAGTGGAAAAAGCTCGTATAGCCGAAGAAGTTAAGAGGACGGTAAGGGAAAACCGAGAGAAGAATAGGAACGAAGATAAGAGAAATATTGGACTGTCAACATCATGTGGAAATGTCCAGAAAAGACCAAGGATCGAGAATCCTGTGAGTGCACTTGTACCAGTGGATCGGAATCGTTCTTGTGCTCGATGTGGAAGACCTCACACACAGAGAGTCTTTGGGAAATAGTAAAGAATGTTTTCGGTGTGGATCTAAGGCACATCTGGTTAAGAATTGCCCTCAAGCGACGAGGGGTCGTGGTTCAAGTCTTGGAAGGAATGGTTCTAGTCGGAGTCAACCAAGGATGTGATACTAGGTAAGCTCCTTTGCTTTGGTGCATGCTTTAATTACTTTGTTTGCTTATGAGTTAGCCTTTTCTGTGTTGCTAAGAGAGGCGTTTCGAATTTTGAGCGCGAATTTGGAGATTGTGTAGGTACGATAGCCTTAGTAAGATCAGAGTGCGCAGCATAAGCGTAAGGTGGTAAAATAGGTTGTATGGACGTTTGTTAGTAAAGTAATTTCGAGGACGAAATTATTTCAAGGAGGGTAGAATTGTAACACCCTGGTTTTAGGGGTTAGATTTTTGGTGCTTAGCTCGGGTGTTGGCACACTTCAGTGTGTGTTTGGGTAAGTTTTAGGGGTCCTGAGAACCCTAGGTGGTGGTAGATTGTTTTGGTAAATTTTTAGTTTTAGGGGCTAAAAGGGGGAGTTTGGATGGAGAGGGCTTTAAGAGAATTTTTGGTGGGGTTTTGGCATAAGAATTGGGCTGGTGGAGTGGCAAGGGAGACGCCACTAAGAGCTTGGGGAAGTGACGCCTCAGGTGCAAGGGAAGGGGGGGCCAGTGTTCGAGCTGCGAAGGCAGCACTTTGGCCTTTGTTTTTGCGTCAAGGAGGTAAGGAGTTGGGTGGCTTTTGGATGCTTAAAAGATGGAGAAAGACTTGGTCTTTCTTTTTAAATTTTGGCTAGTTAGGTTTGACTCATTCAAACTTTTTGAATGGGTGGAAGGGAGGTATTTTAGGAGAATTTCGAGGATTATTTTTAGGGGGTTGGAGCTAGGCCGTGTAGTATAAATAGGGGGAGGGGAGGTGCTCATTTCATTCACCATCTGCTCATCATTTCTTTGTAGCCGAAAGTTTATTCTCTCATCTCCCTCTTGTGCCGAATTTTATTGGTTCTTCTCTAGTTGCTGTGACCGAATTTGCAAGCAAGAGAGAACCTCTTCTTTCCCCATTTATTTTGCATAGGCCGAAACTTCTTTTGAGCACCATTGCCGAAACCTCTTAACCTTTTTCCTTGTAGCCTAAGCCGAATATCCACAGCCTTTTCTCCTTTTCTCTTCTTTATGTTTTAGCCGAATCTCCTCTCACCCTTGTCGAAATATCCTCTTAGTAGCCTAGGGTAGTTGGTTGGAATATCGCAAGGGCGACCTCTCCTAGTTCTGCTCCATTCGGTTTAAGGGAAGCCGAAAGAAGGAAGCATTGAGGAAGTCTCTTGGATTCGATCATCTAAGGGGCATATCGACAAGAGCAAGGGAAGCCTTCGGGATCTCAGATTATTTCGGTAAGGATATTAGTAAGTGACTTAGAATTAGTTGATTATGACTTCGTTGATTAATCGTGTGGTTCTGATTAAGTGACTTTCGATGGACGTGGATGCGAGTACCAGTCAAGAAGGGAAAGGGAAGGTCCCTGTCCCAAAGTTTAAGAAAAGATCCGTTTCTGCTGTACGAGATTGGCCACCAGGGTGTGGGCCAGCAACAGGAAACGTTAAGCAAATAGCCGTAGTTTCGCTAGACGATAGTGTCGAGGATCGAGAGTCTAGAACTCCTAGTAATAAGGTGTGTAGTTAGCCATTGTTTCCGGGATTTGCGTGATATTTGCCTATTGTATATGTTTGCTAACAAGTGCGATTAAATGTGAAAATGGTACCCTTAAGGGTATAGCGATGATCGAGTTAGTATCGGACTGTTGCAATGTGATTATTTGTTGATGAGTATGTTTATGGATATTAATAAGCATGTGCATGCATTATCACGATTATATTTTATGTGGCATGTGCATGGGTGGGATATGAAAAGAAGGTGCGGGTGTACTTCGAGTGCGTGGTTGATGTCGACTTTGTGCTACATCGTGGATTGGCACCGATCGAGGTCGCGTTGTGGATCTTTGCGATTTAGTTCGCGTGGTTACCTTGATTGATATGGGCTTTATGCCATATCGTGGCTTGATGGATTGCCGTGTGCTCCATCGTGGTTTGATGTTAGCTATACGCTACATCGTGGATGGCCTTGGTTGCCTTTTTGGAGGGAAAAGGAGAGGGTGACTCGATAGTCCCCTGGTGTGTGGTAGGCTGGATAAGGGGGTGTGTAGCGGATGGACCCTAGGTTGGGTTGGGAATCATGTTGCATTATATTTTTGTAATAATATGGAAATGGGCCAAGCCCAATATGACATGAGGATAGGTATGTCTTGGAAACATACGTGGAAATGGGCCAAGCCCAGTTTGATATGTGGTTTATTGAGAAATGGGCCTAGCCCAAAGATTTGAGTATGATTTGAATGTGGGCCAAGCCAGATTGTGGAAATTGATATTAATTGTTGCAATTGATAATTGGGATATTATGTGGCTAGCGTGTGGGTGGATTTCAGTGGTTATCTTACACACTCGAAGTCAGTATGACTCACCCAACTTTTTAATCATCGCAGTGAGTCATGATTAGTGGACGGGTTGGAGTGGATACAAGGTGGCCCATGCGATGAGATTTTCATACGAGAAGATGTTTTACTTTATTTAAGTATTTTATATTATCAGTATTTTTGAATTTTATTTGATGTAATAAGGGCCTCTTTGATTTAAAGTACTCTATTTATGATTGTTAAAGTTTATACTATACTTAGAAATATTTGCACAAATGATTCATATTATAACAACTTATAATAATGTTTTAATACGGAAGTTTTCAACAAGCTTATATTTTTAAGTTTTTAAATGGACACGATTTCCAGAGATAATAAATTTTCAAGTTTAATTCTAAAGTCAAAGATTTCCAACCGTCTTTCCCAGTGACATAACCAGATTCGGTCGTAGTGAATGGGCCGGGTTTGGGGGTGTTACACATCAAGTTTTTGGCGCTGTTGCCGGGGACTAAAATATTAGGAACACTTAAGTTTTATTACTTTAGCCATTTTTATTTTCATTGCATTTTATTTTGTTTTAATTTTAATGTTTGTTTACTAACTTTTCTTTTATTTGCTTCTGGCAGGTTCCTTTAGTTTATGACTAAAGGAAACCCGTCAGGACCTTTAGTGTTTGACAGCGAAATTGAAAGCACAGCTCGCAGAAACCGTAGAGAAGTGAGGTAAAGTCGACAGAGTACAACAGAAGAGTAAGAGGAAGTTATTGTTATTACTGAGGAGATGGCTAAAAATCAGAATAATCAGCTCCCTCCTGTGGTTGCCGCAAATCCTGCTTCTCGTACTATGTACGATTATGCCAAGCCCAATTTAAATGGGGCTGAATCGAGTATTGTTAGACCTGCTGTTGCTGCAAATAATTTTGAACAGAAACCTAACACTATTCAAATGATTCAACAGTTTGTTCAGTTTGATGGTTTGCAGGATGAAGACCCAAATACTCATTTGGCTAATTTCTTAGAATTTTGCGATACTTTCAAGATAAATGGCGTTTATGATGATGCCATTCGGCTATGGTTGTTTCCGTTCTCATTAAGAAATAAAGCTAAACAGTGGTTGAACTCCCTACCGCGAGGATCTATTACTACATGGGAACAAATGACCGAAAAATTCTTGTTGAAGTACTTTCCATCGGCTAAGACAAATAAGGCGAGGAATGATATCTCTTCCTTTGTACAGATGGACTTAGAAACCTTATATGATGCATGGGAGAGGTATAAGGATTTATTAAGAAGGTGCCCTCACCATAGGTTACCTCTATGGCTATAGGTTTAAACTTTTTACAACGGTTTGAACCCCTCAACTAGGCAGTTGATCGATGCATCTGCCGGTGGGACTCTGAATAACAAAACACCTGAAGAGGCTTACGAGTTTATAGAAGAAATGTCGCCGAATAATTATCAGTGGCAAGTCATGAGGATAAAGCCGATGAAAGCAGCCTGTGTTTTTAACGTTGATGCGGTCACCATGTTGTAAAATCAGGTAGAACTCTTGAATAAAAACATTGATGGTTTATATTGTTCTACGCAAGTACATCTGGTGATGCAATGCGATATAAATGGAGGAGGGATGAACAATCTAGAATGCTTATCCTACAATCCTAGCACAGAGAACGAACAAGTCAACTATATGGGTAACAATTCTAGACCTCAGAATAATCCCTATAGTAACACTTATAATGCAGGTTAGAGGAACCATCCCAACTTCTCTTGGGGTGGTCAAGGAAATCAAATACCACAACCCCTCCAGGCTTTCAACCACCTTACCAGCAGGAGAAGAAGCCGAACCTTGAGGAGATGTTGATGAAGTTTATTTTGGTGTCAGAAACTCGTTTCCAAAACACCGAGGCAGCACTTAAAAATCAACAAGCGTCGATTCAAGGGCTCGAGAAACAAATAGGTCAGCTGGCTAAGTTGATGTTAGAAAGACCACAAGGTAGCTTGCCGAGTAATAATGAAACTAACCCAAGAGAGCAGCTTCATGCGATTACTGTTTGAGATGAAGAAGGGTTAGCTGAATCTGAATCTGAACCGAGGCAAGAAACTATGGTAAGTAATGGTAAGGTTGAGGTAAGCCACAACGAACAAAAATCGGTCGATAAGGAATATAAACCTCGTGTGCCATATCCAAATGCGACAAGGAAAGACAACACAAACGAACAATTCGGTAAATTCCTTAAATTGTTGAAAAAATTACATATTAACTTACTGTTTATTGAAGCTCTTTCGCAGATGCCCAATTCAGTGAAATTTTTAAAGGAGCTTTTAGCAAATAAACGGAAGTTAGATGATGCGTCACATGTGGAGCTAAATGTAGTTAGCTCAGCTATCTTACATAATAAACTACCCAATAAATTGAAAGATCCAGGGAGTTTTACTATTCCTTTTTTAATTGGTAGTTTAAATGTTAAAAATGCTTTGGCTGATTTAGAGGCGAGTATTAATGTCATGCCCTATAAAATGTTTAAACAACTAGGTCTTGGGAAACCTAAACAAACTAGGATGAGTATCCAATTGGTAGATAAAACTATTAGATTTCCTAGGGGTATTATTGAGGACGTGCTTGTTAAAATTGATAAATTTATATTCCCAGTTGACTTTGTTGTTCTAGACATGGATGAGGATAGTGACGTACCCTTAATTCTAGGTCGACCCTTTTTAGCGACTGCTAGAACTATCATTGATATTGGTACAGGTGAATTGATACTTTGTGTAGGTGATGATATGATTAAACTCCAAGCTCGTGATTCTTTTAGGATATCTAGTGATCGAGATGAATATACGAGTTCTGTTAATATGAGTAACCTTGTGGCCCAACCGTCTTTGCAGGAATCCCCTCAGAAAAATGTGATGGAGCCACCTTCCAGTCCATGTAACAAAAACAGAACAACTCATGAGGAACGAAGACTACAGATTGATGAACTAGATGAATGGCGAACACATGTCAAGGAGAAACCAAGAATACACGATGAACTAGAGTGACACCATGACGAGCATAAGGATGGAACGAGTCAATTTAAGATCGGGGATCAGGTATTGTTGGATAAAACGGACCCTCGAATTGCCACTTCAGAGCTTAATGCAAACGGAGCAACTCTTGTTACGATACTGAATATTTTCCCATATGGTACAGTCGAGGTAAATCATTCTAAATTTGGCACTTTTAAGGTAAATATTACTCGGCTAAAACCTTATTTGAATAAAAGAATTAACAACGAGAAAGAGGAGTCTACACTCCGCGAACCACCATGACTGTGCGAATACGAGGTAAGTCAAGCTTAGACTTTAAATAAGCACTTCTCGAGAGGCAACCTGAGTGTTAACACTGCTAATTTTCTTAACTTTATTTCATGATTTTTTTTAAAATTAATTAATTTTCAAAATATTTAAAAAAAAGGGGTGTGTTTTTGACCCACGCGACCTGGACTGTAACATCCCAGTTTAGGGCCTAGTCAGAATAGTGGTGCGAGACCACAAATCCGAGGGTTATAAATGAGTTTTTTTTTTGAGGTTTATGCCTTGTATGCATGCTAGTGTGAAAGTTTCATGAAGCAATTTTGTGAAATTGTGGTTGAATTGTCCAAAAGGACTAAATTGCAAAAGTTGCAAAATGTGTGTTTCTAGAAGCTATATGTGTGAAATAGCTTTAGATTATTAATTAGAGGTCCTTAAATAGAAATTTATCTAAATTCTAATATTTGGACAAAATTGGGCATGGATGAGTTAAAATAGAAAGTTTATCAGAAAGGGCATTTTGGTCATTTATCAAATAAGTGATTAAAATAGGAGAAAAGATGACAAAATTCATTCATCTTCTTCCCCAAGGCTGCCGAAAATTCCAAGAGCCATTGTTAGGGTTCTTCAAATTTTTCGAGCTTGCTAGTAAGTGCATTTAAGTCCCGTTTTCGATATTCTTTGTATTTTTGAAGTCCCGGTAGCATGAGTAAGCTTTTTTTAGCTATTTGATGAGCTATAATGGATGTTCAAAAATGTGGTTATGTATGACATGCATGTATATTGATATTTTATGGAAGATTATGAAAGCTTGATGTAGTAGAAACATCTTTTGTTAAGTGATTTTCCATGAAAATGCATGTAGGGACTTGATTGTGAAAATCTTAAGTTTGGTCATACATGTGTGTTTTAGTGAGAATTGATGATAGCTTTAGTTGAATAAGTGGTTCGACTAAGCATGAAAGTTTAGAAAGTTGAATAAAAATCACTTTACGAGCCTTTGGGGCTAAAGTGTAAATATGAGAAAGTTTAGGGGCAAAATAGTAATTTTGCTAAAGTATGAAATGTGGGTCAGTTTAGTCAATGTATGTATTGAATAAGCTGATTTACTCATTATAGATCAAGAAAGACGAAGCCCGGATCGAAACCGAGGCAAAAGTAAGGTGGTGGACTAAATTACAAGTCTCAATACTTTTGAGTACCGAGGTAAGTCTATGAATAAACAATGCATTCATACTTAAAATTTGTTGATAATAGCTAGTGTGTAGCTTGTTCGAGATTGATTGAAAACCTATGTGGTTCAAGTAGAATGAATGTAGTAGAATTGTGAATAGATGTTTAATTGAGTAAGTAGACATGTGAATGTGTAGTGATAATGCCAGATGGCAGGCTAAGTGCGATACCATCCTAATGCATATTGTCGATGAGCTGGCTATGTGCGATGCTATCGTTAGGTATGTTATTTAGTGGGCTATGTGCGAGACCGCTATGAATACCTTGTTGGTAGGCTAAGTGCGATACTACCTTACTAATTGAATGGGGTGGGCTTAGTGCGGAACCACCGAGAGATTTGTTGTGTGGATGTGATAGTGATTAGATTAGTCGTGTGGATTAGGCGTGTGGATGTATTATCGAGAAATAATGATGTGTTGTATATTGTGTAAATGTGACATTGAATGCAGGGGTGCATTTCGATGGTTATGAGTATGTGACTCATGATGTGTTGGAAATGAGGTAAGGGATAGAAAGAGTAAGCATAGTTGTTCATTACTTTTGGTAGTATAATGCTAATTATTGTTTAGCTTATACTATGATGCTTAATTGTTTATGTGTAAACTTACTAAGCTCAAAGCTTACTCCCTTTCTTTTCCCTTGTCTTATAGAGTAAAAGTGTTGAATCGAGATACGAGGATCAATTGGAAGATCGCCCACACTATCGGCACACTCTGGTACATGAGACTCAATGTTTTGTATATGGCATGTATAGGGGCTAGACAAGTTAGTGAATTTTGTTGTAAATGGCTAAGATGTGTTGGCCTTTAGATGGATAGTGTATTTTGTATAATGCCATGGTTGTTGGCTATTACATTATATGAAAGAAAGATGTAGTTTTCTATGTGAGATTGCACTTCAATTTGAGTTGATTATGATTGTGTTAGATGAGTATATGTTGTGTATGATAGAGGGGTGAAAAGAACTTGGCACATAGCTTTGTTCTTGTCCATGTGGATAGACACACGAGCGTGTATCTAGGCCATGTGTGACACACGACCAGCCCACGGGCGTGTGACTCAGCCGTGTGTCCCCTGCATGTTAGTATTTGAAGTCAGAATAGACCACGGACTAGTCACACGGGTATGTGCCTAGGGCGTGTGGGATTAATCAGTGTTGCCCACGGGCTAGCTACACGGGCGTGTGTCTAGACTCTAGGCCGTGTCAAGGTAGTCAGTGTGCACCACGGGTGGTAAGCACGAGCGTGTGCCTTGGCCGTGGGGCATTGGCAGAATGCTGGGTTTTTAAGCACGGTTTGGGAACATGGGCGTGTGTGTCCATGCACGGGCGTGTCTAATCTTGCACGGGCGTGTGAGATCTGTATGAAAGAGAAAAAATTTAAGATTGGAAAAGTTCCGGTTTAGTATCAAGAGCCCTCGTGTGTATGAGTGAGGCCTCGTAAGTCGAGAATGAGGTTGTTGAGATGACTTCAGAGAGTAGTTACGACAAGCTTAAGTGGCGATCAAGTGGTTTGAGTTCGGTAACGCCTCAGGCCCAGTTCCGGCATAGAACCCGGGTAAGGGGTGTTACATTTAGTGGTATCAGAGCTATGTTTTAGTCAGTTCTAGGACTACCGTAGCGGGTGTAAGAGTCTAGCTATACATGCCATAAGTGTACAATGATAGTGTGGTGGTTTCTGATGATTTTAAATCTTATTTTATATAGTATATGGATTCTGATCCATCGACTGCTGATGAAGCAGCTAGTAATGCGTCGGCTCCTGCGCAAGGAACCGTGCCTGTTCAAAGTGGACCCGAGGTTAGGGGTCAAGGGGAAGAGGCACGAGAAGCCTTTTTCTAGATGATGAGCAATTGGCACTCAGATTATATTTGAGCGAACCTTAATGCTCAACCTCCTCCACCTCCTCCTCCTATACCTCAGCCAAATCCACTGGCTCCTCAAGGTATGGATGTAGTGAGGATATCGAAACCCCCGGTGGATAAGATTAGGAAGCACGGGGCTGAGGAGTTTAGAGCTAAGGTAGATGATGACCCAGAGAGGGCGGAGTTCTGGTTGGAGAACTCGATGAGGGTGTTCGATGAACTCTCATGTACGCCTGAGGAGAGCTTGAAGTGTGCCGTATCCTTGCTGAGAGATTCGACATACCATTGGTGGAAAACATTAATGTTGGTAGTCCCGAGAGAGCGGGTGACGTGGGACTTCTTTTTGGAAGAGTTCCAGAAGAAGTATATAAGCCAGCGATTTAATGATTGGAAAATGAAGGAATTCCTTGAGTTGAAGCAAGTAAGGATGTCAGTAGCAGAGTATGAGCGTGAGTTTGTTAGGCTTAGCAAATACGCTCAAGAATGTGTATCGACTGAGATCATCTTGTGTAAGAGGTTCGAAGATGGGCTGAATGAGGACATCAAACTCCTAGTGGGCATTTTAGAGTTGAAAGAATTTATGGTATTAGTTGAGAGGGCAAGTAAGGCCGAAGAGCTGAGTTCAGAAAAGAGGAGGGCTGTGAGTGAAGCCCGAGATGCTAGAAAGAGGTCGATGAGCAAGTCGTACCAAGCTCAGTCGAAAAGATCCAAGGAAGTGAATCCTTGAACGATAGCACTAGTGGGTTATTCGCGTCGAGACTTGGGCAATACTCGTTCAGGTTCGAGTGTCCAGGCTACCTCGATGGAAAGTGTGGGCAATCCGAAGAGTAAACAGGAGTGTCCAAGTTATGGTAGATATCATACCGGAGAGTGTTGGGGAAATAGTCAGAAATGTTATAAGTGTGGTTCCCCTGACCACTTTATCCGGAACTACCCCGAGAGGGATGATAACGAAGAGAAGCAAGAGATGAGACCTAGTGATGTGTCTGCAAGGGGTAGACCACCAAGAAACCCTAGAGGTGGGAATAGTGGTAGGGGTGCATCCAAAGACTCTGCTATGAGACCGGAGGGTCGGGCACCTGCAAGGACATATGCTATTCGCGCTCGCGAAGAAGCATCCTCCCCTGATGTGATAACGGGTACTTTTTCTCTCTTTGACACCTTTGTTATTGCTTTAATAGATCCAGGGTCTACTCATTCTTATATTTGCATGAGATTAGCATCTAGTTTGAGTATGACCGTTGAGTCTACGGACATAGTGGTTAAGGTGTCAAACCCGTTAGGAAAGCATGTGTTAGTGGACAGAGTGTGTAAGAATTGTCCTTTATTGATTGAGAATCATTATTTTCCGACAAACCTTATGTTCTTGCCATTTGATGAGTTTGATTTAATCTTAGGCATGGATTGGTTGACTACCCATAGTGTCTTAGTGAACTGTGGTAGTAAGTTTATTGAATTGAAATGTAAGAGTGGAGATGTGGTTCGGGTTGAATCAGGTGGATCGGATAGTCTACCAGTGATGATTTCTTCCCTAGTGGCTGAGAAATGTTTGAGAAAAGGATGTGAGTCCTATCTTGCTTTTGTGTTGAATACTCGAGAGGTTGGAGTAGAGTTTGAAACAGTGCCAGTGGTATGTGAGTATCCAGACGTATTTCCGGACGAGTTACTCGGATTACCTCCAGTGAGAGAGGTCGAGTTTGGAATTGAGTTGGTTCCAGGAACGACACCTATTTCAATTGCTCCATATAGAATGGCACCTGTAGAGTTGAAAGAACTAAAGGTTCAGTTGCAAGAGTTGACAGATAAGGGTTTTATAAGACCGAGCTACTCGCCGTGGGGTGCTCCGGTATTATTCGTGAAGAAGAAAGATGGGTCTATGAGGTTGTGTATAGACTATAGAAAGCTTAACAAAGTGACGGTTAAGAATAAGTATCCTTTACCAAGGATTGATGATCTTTTTGATCAACTGAAGGGAGCTACAGTCTTCTCCAAGATAGACTTCAGGTCAAGCTATTATCAGTTCAGAGTAAAAGAGCAAGATGTGTTGAAAATTGCATTTCGGACAAGGTATGGCCATTGTGAGTTTTTGGTTATGCCGTTTGGTTTGACGAATGCACCTGCGATTTTTATGGATCTAATGAACCGTGTTTTCAGACCGTATGTGGACAAATTTGTAGTTGTCTTCATTAATGACATATTGATCTATTCTCGGGATGAGAACGATCATGAAGAGCATTTGAGAATTGTCTTGCAATCTTTGAGAGATAAGCAGTTGTATGCTAAGTTTAGCAAGAGTGAGTTTTGGTTCCGAGAAGTCGGATTCCTAGGACACATGGTGTCAGGTGATGGTGTCAGAGTTGACCCGAGTAAGATATCGGTTGTTGTGGATTGGAAACCGCCAAGGAACGTGTCTGAAATCAAAAGTTTCTTGGGATTAGCAGGATATTACAGACGTTTTGTAAAGGGGTTCTCCGTGATTGCTACTCCGATGACGAATTTGTTGCATAAAGATGTCAAGTTTGAATGGACTGAGACATGTCAATAGAGCTTTGAGAGACTGAAAACAATGTTGACTGAGGCACCGATTTTGGTTCAACCAGAATCGGGGAAGGAGTTCGTGGTTTATAGTGATGCGTCGTTTAATGGTCTCGGTTGAGTGTTGATGCAAGAGGGTAAGGTAGTCGCTTACGCCTCGAGGCAGCTAAAACCGCACGAGAAGAAATATCTGACTCATGATTTAGAGTTGGCTGCGATTATTTTCGCGTTAAAGATTTGCCGACATTACTTATATGCTGAGAAGTGCCAAATCTTTACAGATCACAAGAGTTTAAAGTATTTGATGGATCAGAAGGATCTGAATATGAGACAAAGACGGTGGCTTGAATTGTTGAAAGACTATGAGTTAGTCATTAACTACCACCCGGGAAAAGCGAATGTGGTGGCGGATGCCCTGAGTAGGAAATCCTTGTATGCTCTAAGAGTTATGAGGACGAGTTTAGCATTGTCTGATGATGGTGCTATTTTGGCGGATTGAGAGCTAAGCCGCTATTTGTTCAACAAATATGTGAGGCTCAGAGAAAGGACAGTGAGATGCAAGCTAAGATAGCTAAGTGCAGATCAGAAAGTGATTCTGATTTTCGAGTGGATTTGAATGGTTGTCTAATGTATCGTGATAGAATTTGTGTTCCTAAAGATGAGGAGTTGATTTGAAAGGTTTTGCATGAGGCCCACAGTGGATGTTTGTCAGTACATCCGGGCAGTACGAAAATGTACAACGACTTGAGGAAGTTGTATTGGTGGACGGGTATGAAAAGAGATATTTCAGAGTTTGTGACAAAGTGTCTGATTTGCCAACAAGTGAAAGCTGAGCATCAAGTGCCTTTGGGATTGCTTCAGCCCGTAATGGTACCCGATTGGAAGTGGGATCAGATTACCATGGATTTTGTAACGGGGTTGCCGATGACTTCGAGAAAGAGTGATGCTATGTGGGTTGTTGTGGATAGATTGACGAAGTCGGCTCACTTTATTCCAGTACGTGTTGATTATTCATTGGACAAGTTAGCTGAGTTGTATGGGGCAAAGATAGTGAGGTTGCATGGTGTACCTGTGTCTATTATATCGGATAGAGATCCGAGGTTTACTTCGAGATTTTGGAAAAAGTTGCAAGAGATCATGGGTATGAGATTGAATTTCAGTACTGCGTTCCATCCGCAAACTGATGGTCAGTCTGAAAGAGTAATTCAAATTCTTGAAGATATGCTTCGATACTGTGTGTTAGAATTCGAAGGTAGCTGGGAAAGATATCTACCTTTGGTCGAATTCGCCTATAACAACAGTTATCAGTCGAGTATACAGATGGCACCGTATGAGGCTTTGTATGGTCGTAAGTGTCGGACTCCTTTGTATTGGACCGATCTTAGTGAGAAGCAGATCCATGGGGTCGATCTAGTGAAAGAAACCGAAGAGAAGGTGAAAGTAATTCGTAATAGTCTGAGAGCTGCTTCGGACCGACAGAAGTCGTACGCGGATTTGGAAAGGAAAGAAATTGAGTTTAAAGTGGGTGACAAAGTGTTTTTGAAAGTGTCCCAATGGAAGAAGATTATGAGATTTGGACGAAAAGGGAAATTGAGTCCAAGATTCATAGGGCCGTATGAGATTACAGACAGAACTGGGCCTGTAGCGTACCAGTTGGCTTTACCGGTAGAGTTGGAAAAGATTCATAATGTGTTCCATGTGTTGATGTTGCGACGGTATCGCTCCGATCCTTCACATGTGATTCCTTCGACGGAAGTTGAGATAAGACCGGATATGTCTTATGAGGAGGAGCCGATTAAGATCTTTGCTCGAGAAGTGAAACAGTTGAGAAATAAGAGCATAGCACTAGTGAAAGTGTTATGGCAGAAACATGGTGTGGAAGAGGCTACGTGGGAAACGGAAGAAGCTATGAGAGAGCAACATCCAAACCTCTTTACTGGTAAGATTTTCGGGGGAAAAAATCTCTAAAGGGGGGAGAGTTGTAACATCCCGGTTTAGGGCCTAGTCGGAATAGTGGTGCGAGACCACAAATCCGAGGGTTGTAAATGAGTTTTTTTTGAGGTTTATGCCTTGTATGCATGCTAGTGTGAAAGTTTCATGAAGCAATTTTGTGAAATTGTGGTTGAATTGTCCAAAAGGACTAAATTGCAAGTCTCAATACTTTTGAGTACCGAGGTAAGTCTATGCATAAACAATGCATTCATACTTACAATTTGTTGATAATAGCTAGTGTGTAGCTTGTTCGAGATTGATTGAAAACCTATGTGGTTCAAGTAGAATGAATGTAGTAGAATTGTGAATGGATGTTTAATTGAGTAAGTAGACATGTGAATGTGTAGTGATAATGCTAGATGGCAGGCTAAGTGCGATACCATCCTAATGCATATTGTCGATGAGCTGGCTATGTGCGATGCTATCGTTAGGTATGTTATTTAGTGGGCTATGTGCGAGACCGCTATGAATACCTTGTTGGTAGGCTAAGTGCGATACTACCTTACTAATTGAATGGGGTGGGCTTAGTGCGGAACCACCGAGAGATTTGTTGTGTGGATGTGATAGTGATTAGATTAGCTGTGTGGATTAGCTGTGTGGATGTATTATCGAGAAATAATGATGTGTTGTATATTGTGTAAATGTGACATTGAATGCAGGGGTGCATTTCGATGGTTATGAGTATGTGACTCATGATGTGTTGGAAATGTGGTAAGGGATAGAAAGAGTAAGAATAGTTGTTCATTACTTTTGGTAGTATAATGCTAATTATTGTTTAGCTTATACTATGATGCTTAATTGTTTATGTGTAAACTTACTAAGCTCAAAGCTTACTCCCTTTCTTTTCCCTTGTCTTATAGAGTAAAAGTGTTGAATCGAGATACGAGGATCAATTGGAAGATCGCCCACACTATCGGCACACTCTGGTACATGAGACTCAATGTTTTGTATATGGCATGTATATGGGCTAGACAAGTTAGTGAATTTTGTTGTAAATGGCTAAGATGTGTTGGCCTTTAGATGGATAGTGTATTTTGTATAATGCCATGGTTGTTGGCTATTACATTATATGAAAGAAAGATGTAGTTTTCTATGTGAGATTGCACTTCAATTTGAGTTGATTATGATTGTGTTAGATGAGTATATGTTGTGTATGCTAGAGGGGTGAAAAGAACTTGGCACATAGCTTTGTTCTTGTCCATGTGGATAGACACACGGGCGTGTGTCTAGGCCATGTGTGACACACGACCAGCCCACGGGCGTGTGACTCAGCCGTGTGTCCCCTGCATGTTAGTATTTGAAGTCAGAATAGACCACGGACTAGTCACACGGGTGTGTGCCTAGGGCGTGTGGGATTAATCAGTGTTGGCCACGGGCTAGCTACACGGGCGTGTGTCTAGACTCTAGGCCGTGTCAAGGTAGTCAGTGTGCACCACGGGTGGTAAGCACGGGCGTGTGCCTTGGCCGTGGGGCATTGGCAGAATGCTGGGTTTTTAAGCATGGTTTAGGAACATGGGCGTGTGTGTCCATGCACAGGCGTGTCTAATCTTGCACGGGCGTGTGAGATCTGTATAAAAGAGAAATTTTAAGATTGGAAAAGTTCCGGTTTAGTCTCGAGAGCCCTCGTGTGTATGAGTGAGGCCTCGTAAGTCAAGAATGAGGTTGTTGAGATGACTTCAGAGAGTAGTTACGACAAGCCTAAGTGGCGATCAAGTGGTTTGAGTTCGGTAACGCCTCAGGCTTGGTTCCGGCGTAGAACCCGAGTAAGGGGTGTTACATGGACACACGGGTGTGTGGAGCACACGGCCTGGACACATGGGCGTGTTGCAGGCCGTGTGTGAAATGAGGTAATCGACAGAGAGTTACACGGCCACACGGGCGTTTGGGATCTCACATAGGCGTTGGAGAAGCGAAAGAAAACACACACGGCCTGGCGACATGGCCATGTGACCCACACGGCCTGAACACACGGGCGTGTCCTAGGCTGTGTGAAACCTGGAGCTAATTTTTTTTAAAGTCAGAGAGTTACACGGGCAAGGCACACGAGTGTGTGGGATCTCACATGGGCGTGGGAGAAGCGAAGGAAAACACACATGGTCTGACACATGGCCGTGTGACCCACACGGCCTGGACACACAGGCGTGTCCATGGCCATGTGAAAACTGGGTTAATCACCCCATTTTTATTTTATTTTATTTATTTATTATTATTTATTATATTATTTATTTTTATTTTACTATTTTTTATTTTTTATTTTTTATTCTTATACTTATATTTAATTTTTTTGCTATATCTATTTTTTAATATTTTTTTACTATTATTATTACAATTACCTTTAAGTTTATGGGTATCATTGAGTTTATTATTATTATTATTATTATTATTATTATTATTCGTTTTATTTTTTATCTTTCTTTTTAATTTTGTGTTTAGTTGCTTTATTATTATTTTCTTCAACTTATTTTCATTATTATCTTTTGAAATATATATGGTTGTTTCTAATCGAGTTATAACCCCTTAATCTTCTTTATTATTTGTGTTTATTTTCTTATTAGTTTTCTCGGAATCATGCGTTACATTTAGATTTGACTACAATTCCGCTTTTTACTATTCTGAGGATTTCATCCAATATTCAGGGCAGTTTTAGTTTTCTCCCTCTCGTATGATATTCTGTTTATACTGTGATTATATATGTTTGTACTTTGAGGACAATGTACATCTTAAGTGTGGGGAGGTTATCCATATAATTATTAGAAAATCCCTAAATTATGTCTTGTGTTTAAGCAATTTTCTCGTACTACTATTAGAATGAATTTTTATCGATTTGTGATTTTATTGATGTGTTTTGGATTAAATTCATAAATATTTGTGTATTGGTTGTTTTAAAATTTAAAACATGAGAGAATCAAGCATGATAAGTTTATTTTCAGAATTAAAAATTTTAGGTTGTTTCCCTGAATTGATGTATTATCTTGAAGTTTTAAATTTACTAGTTTGACATCAAAAACCATAATTTTTTGTGAGATTTTGAGCCTTTAGAGCATACACTTTTCTTGCTAATTTTATTATTGGTTATGAGTGTGTCAATTTGATTTGTTATTCTAGAACTTGCTTCGATTATGAATGTCGAGATATACTGAGATGATAAAGGCACTTAGGTTTTAACCCACTTATTTCATAAAAAGCCTACCTACATAATTAACCCTTAGTAAACCCCTTCGAGCCTAACACACCGTCTCTTGATTTACCCATTAATGATAACCCATAACTCATTTTTTGTTCATTGAGAATTTTTCCCATTTTATTGACTCCATTTTTATCGAGCTTTGATTTGGTTAATTGCCTGATTAAGCCTCTTGATTAAGTTGCTGAATTATTTCTTCTTATTTACATATAAAAAGAAGAAAAAAATAAAAAGAAAAAAAATACATATATAGTTATTTAGTTCTTTGTTATTTGAGCTTGAACAGTTAAAATCATACTTTGAGAAGAAGCTCGTGTTATTCTTGAATAGTTTCGATTGATGTAATTATTTGTAATTCAGCATTTGTTATTTTTCTAGTTTGGTAATTTATCAATTCGATCTCGATTCTAACCTTTTTTTTTCAGCCTTTCTCCACACCTTTAACCTAAGCCCCATTACAACCTTATAAAGACCTTTTGATTTGTGTATCATCTCATTTTATAGTGGTGGAGATTTGATTTCCATGCAAGCCTATGGTAATGACTTTTCATGTTTGACTGTTGAGTACTTAATTTTTGAACCTTAAACACTTTGAGTGATTTGAGTGAATCTTTACTGAGGATGTCAATTCTTGTCGATTTTGAATTAAAGGTAGTTACTTAGATAAGGGAAAATACCCATGTTTTCATGATTTCTAAATACTCGACTTAGATTGTTTAAATCTTTAATGCTCTTTTAGTTGAATTATCAATGTATGATTATTTGTGAATTATGACAAAACATTATTGATGAGAATTACAAGTTGAGAAAGATTAATTTTAATTGTGAGTTGAGGATTTTTCTTGAGGACAAGCAAACGCTTAAGTGTGGGATATTTGTTAAGCCATAAAAGTAACATGTTTTCAATCCCATTCTTGATGCGTTTTTTGGATGATTTATTATGTGAATTAGTGAATTTGATGCTCCTAATCTTTTAAATTCATGTTTCTATACTTAGGTGAGCATAAGGGAGCGAAAGGAGCGTAAAACGAGCCAAAATCAGGAAAAAAGAGCTGCTTCCAGGATCCACATGGCATGGGCATTTCCACACGAGCTGGCCATACGCCCATGTGAGCCACACGGGCTGGCCACACGCCCATGTGCCAGCCCGTGTTGATTTCGCACCCTGCTTCCCTGTTACACGGAAAAACCCAATTTTTAGGGTTTCTGAGCATTCTAAAGTTTATAAATACATATTAGAAGAAGACCTAAGAGGGGAGACAGAGTTGAACGAAGAAAAGATTCGAAGAACGCCAACGGATTCAACTCAGAAGCAGAATCTCCTTCAAGACTGAAGATCTCCATTCAATTTCTCTCGAAGTTTTTAGGTTTCTTTATGTTTTTTTGTTTTCCTAATTTTAGATGTTTTCCTCCAAAAGTATGAACAAATTCCCTAGATACCTAGGGAGGATGAAACCTAAGACGGATCTTATTATTTGATTTTTTCTTAATTACATGATAAATATTTGTTCTTGATCTCAATTATGTATTCTTACTTCATGTTTTAATGTTTTCAAGATATTAATTCATGATTGATGTGCTTATTCAGTGGAGCAAAAGTCCCTGTTTAAGAGTAGATCTGGCATAATTGAGTGGAGTTGCATGCAATCCTAGAAACAGGACGACATAAATCTACCGGATTAGAGTCAAATCTAATAAGGGAATCCATAAATCGAGCTACTGCGACAATAGGGTTTTAATTAGAAAGAGATTTCAATTAATCAACCTAGAGTCAGTTGTTTTTATTCTCGAAAGAGATATTAACATAAGTTAGGGATTTCTACGGATCAAGGCAAGTGAATAAATCATTTAATTCAGATTTAGAATAAAAAGTGAAGTCTAGGTGGATTCTTTCCTGGGTATTGTCTATCTCATCAATTTTGAAACACCCCAAACCCGGCCCACGAACCCTGACCGGATCTGGTATGTTCCTGGAGTAAAACAGTTCAAAGCTTGTTTGTTTCTTGGAAAACTTTGGGTGATTTAGGAGAAAAATTTGGATTGGGTTCAAATTGAAAACATCGTTATTCTCGAAGATTAGGCTTTATTAAGACTTTATTGTTATACTTCAAAACCATAAGTTAAAGGAAAAAGTCGAGTTTTTAGAGTTTACTATTTAAATTGGAAATCATTTGTGTTGGGTGTTAAAACATTTAAAGATTTATTTTTAAAAAAAGGTGCTTAAACTTTAAATTGATAAAAATTGTATCATAATAAAATAAATAAAATGCATGCATAATCAGTTTATAGCTATGGCCTTATTACATTAAAACAAAACCCGAATAAATCCAAAATACTTAGAAATAAAAAGTCCAAAATTAAAATAAAGTCTGAGTTGAACATGGCCACCACTAAGCTCCTGCCGACCCGGTCCAGATTCTTGAGTGTCACCAAAAATATCCCACAACGGGGTGAGTCAAATGCAGACTCAGGTGTGTATAACCAACACTAAGTCCCAACGATTCGGGCATATCATATCATATCATACGTATATATATATGCATGAAAATAATGATGCAAACCCAACCCATACCTAGATAATCATCCGCTACACATCACCCGTACCAACCATCACACCGTGGGGACTACTAAGTCAACCCTCCATCCGCCGCACATCATCGAAGGTAGTCGCCGCAGACGACTTGCTCATCACCCTTATAAATTTTGTGGCATAGCCACTGGACATTATTTTGTGACATAAGTCACCACATTCGATTTCGTGACATGAGTCACCACATTCGAGATATTGTGGTATAAACCACCGGATCACTTCCCTTTCCATATAACCCATATGCCCCATGTCACACAGAATATGCAATATCATGCCTTATTCCTTATTCCACATTCTTATCGATATTCACATATGTACCATATTCCAAATATTCATATCATAATATTATTCATATCATTTATTAACATAATGTTAAGGTTACTTACCTGAGTACTTTGTACCATCACATGGTACCTTTGCCCACTTTTCACATTATTATAAACACATATATTAAATTAATGCCATAAATCTATTAAGAGTTAGTGTGGGGTACACACCTAGTTTACTTAACGAATTCACTGAAATCCCGAAAGTCTATCGAATCGGATTGTACTCCTCCCTAAACAGTCAAAGTTAGAATCGGCCACTCAAATAATCACTAAATATAGCCTTGGCCGAATGTTAACACTCTCTTACCTTGTGGATCTAAACCCCGAATAGTGTCCCTTGGTTGGTATCTGTCGAAATACCTATAAGCTCGTGTTAGATCTGATTTCCAATACTTAATGGACACCATACATGGCCTTCGGCCTAATATTGCACTTTACTTACCTTGAAGAATCAAATCCCGAATGATCTCCCTAGAAGTCGGCTACTCCAAAAACCCCGAAAGATCCTTCAAGGTTTCACCTAGAAACAATAATGGGATTAGTGCCTTGATTTTCGACAGTTAGAGAAAGAAAAGAACAAGAGTTCGGCTAGAGAGATCCTTACCAATAAGATGACTAAGACACAATTGATCACTACCTTCAAGAAATCGGCAAGAGAGCTTGTAGGAGAAATCGATTCAAAGAGTGGCAATGAAGTGAACTTTCGGCTTTGAACCTTCGGCTAGGGGTTACCTTGAGTGTTCGGCTTTTGATGATCACTTAGAGAGATTCGGCTTCAACAAGGGAAAGAAAAGAAAGAATATGAGGCTTATGGAGAATCGACAATGATGGGATTTGAGAGAGGAATATTCGGCTTGGTCAATTGAAGAGGAAGGGAAGAAGAAACAAAGAGAGCAAATTGAATTCCTAAGGACTTTTCGGCACAAAAGAGAGAGATGAGAAGAGAAGAAATTTCGGCACATAACCTCCCTCGTATGATCGATTGCCTCACTTACTTCCCCCCTCCTGAATTCGGCTAGCATTCAAACACTAGCTACTCCTTGCTTTTCTCCTATTTTCTCTCTTCTTTGCACATTCAAAATAATTTTAAATAAATCAACATTTTATCTTCTACCTTAGCCGAATGTTAAAAGGAATTGACCAAGTCTAATCCTCATCTAAATAAAGTCCCTATGTCATGTCCCTACTGCTCCCCATTGCCGCAAAAATAAAAGCCCCAAAATGTTGCTTGTGCTGCTCGAACCCAAGCCCTTGCATACTGATTATGGTGTCACCTCCCTAGGCTTTAAGTGGCGCCTCCTTGCCACTTTAACAAGCTGATTTTTATGTCCTATTTCCCCTACTAATTTTCTTAAGCCCTATCAAGCTTAGCTCCTCTTTAAAACGTAAAATTCAATATTTTTCTAAGGCATTCACCTACACTCTTAAGGTTCTAAAAATTCATAAAACATATTTACAACACACACAGGCATGCTACTTCACATAATTAAGCAATAATACACAAGCCCAAAATCTCGGATATTACAAGTTTTCTTCAAATATTTTCCTACTTTATTCTCTGTTTCGTCTTAGTAATTAGGTTAGTTAAGATTAGGTTAAAATAAATCCCTTTAATTTATTTGGCTAGATAATAAAAAGATAGTAACTACTAGTACTTTTAGTCCTCGTGGATACAATATTCCCTACTCAGCATATACTACCATTCGATAGGTGTACTTGCCTTTGTCATATTTTAGTTAGTTTGTGACGTCATCATTAAATGATGTGTAATGATCAGTAATACCTCGTAACCCTACTCCGGCGACGGATACAGGTTAGGGGTGTTACAGCTTTAAAGCTTACTCCCCTTTCTTTTCCCTTGTCTTATAGCGTCACCAAGCTAGCTCGGGGATCGGAGACTGTCGGAGTTTCACTCACACTATCAACATGTCATTTTGGGTACAGATGAATTTAACATTTTGAGTTATGGCATGTATAGGGACTTGGTCATTTTGTTATGTGGCATAATTGATTTGGCCAAATGTGTTGGCTTATGATGGTTGATAATTCATTTTGTAAATGGCTATTGAAATTGGCTAATATTGGTTTAGGTATATATATACAATTGATGATGCCTTTCATGGATGTGGAAGTTTGCATGGTATGAGTTGTTAAGCATGTGATGTTTGTATGTGATAAATGGTGGCATGTGATGGAAGTGTTAATGTCTTGGTTGTGGTTGATTGGTTGTATGTATATGCTTGGATTAGTGTTATGTTTTGTGGTGTAGGTATGTGCATAAAAGGGTGGAAAAAGGGCTTGGTAAATAGCCTTATTTTTGTCCACACGGGTAGGCACACACAGGCGTGTCTAGTCCGCGTGTGACACACTGCTTGCCCCATGGGCGTGTGTTACGGCCGTGTGTCCCTGCACCTTAATTGTTGCAAAACAGAATGCTCAGTAATGAGCACACGGGTAGAGACACAGGCGTATGTCTTTGCCGTGTGGATGGCACGGACTCGAACACTGGCGTGTGCCCTGGCCGTGTGAAGTCTGCACCTATTTTATGAAAAATTATGAAAATTTAATCGATCACACGGCCTAAGCACACGGGTGTGTGACTTGGCCGTGTGACCTCAATTTGATGATGACGTCATAAACAGAAAGCTCCCTAATTTGAACACGGCCTGAAGCACGGGCGTGTCTTAGGGTCACACGGGCGTGTCCCAAACCCACATGGGCGTGTGACCCCTTTTACATGAAAAATTTTCTAAGTTTCCCAAAAGTTTCCAAAGTTCTCGGTTTAGTCCCGAACCACTTCCAATGCATGTTTTGGGCCTCGTAGGCTTGTGATAGGGACGATATGAATGTATGTGAAAGGTTTAAACTTGGATGGAAATTTATGTCTCGATTTTATATGTTTGCTTGTGTTTATGTCTGGTAATGCCTCGTACCCTGTTCTGGCGTTGAATATGGGTAAAGGGGTGTTACATGATTTCCTTGTGATGCTGTTTGGTTTAACTAATGCACCTACGATATTTATGAACTTGATGAACAGATTTTTTAGACCATATCTGGATAGATTTGTGGTGGTATTTATTGATGATATTCTAGTGTATTCTCGAAATAAAAATGAACATGCTGAGCATCTAAGAATTATTTTTCAAACTCTACGTGATAAACAATTATTTTCCAAATTTAGCAAATGTGAATTTTGGCTTCGAGAAGTTGGTTTTCTTGGACATATAGTATTTGCTAAAGGCATCAGATTTCTGGGATTAGCAGGTTACTATCGAAGATTTGTACAAGGTTTTTCGATGATGGCTTGACTGATGACACGGTTGTTACAAAAAGATGTGAAGTTTGAATGAACTGATAAATGTCAGCAAAGTTTTGACCAGTTGAAAGCCCTGTTGATCGAAGCACCAATTCTGGTTCAGCCTGAATCGGGTAAAGAATTTGTGATTTATAGTGTTGCATCATTGAATGGTTTAGGCTATGTCTTGATGCAAGAAGGTAAAGTAATAGCCTATGCTTCTAGACAACTAAAACCATATGAAAGAATTACTCGATACATGATTTAGAATTGGCAGCTATTGTTTTTGCACTGAAAATTTGGCGACACTACTTGTTTGGTGAAAAGTGTCATTTTAACTGATCATAAAAGTTTAAAGTATTTGATGTCGCAAAAATATTTGAATATTAGACAGTGCAGGTGGCTTGAATTGTTGAAAGATTATGATCTAGTTATCGATTATCATCCGGGAAAAGTAAATGTGGTTGCAGATGCTCTGAGTAGAAAGTCTCTGTTTGCTTTATGAGCCATGAATACCCTATTGTCATTGGAAAATGATAGCTCAATCTTAGCTGAGTTAAAATCTAAACCGACGTTTCTGCAACAGATCTGCAAAGCTCAGAAAAATGATGATGAGTTACAAGCTAAACGGGTACAATGTGAGTTGACTTCTGATTCAGAGTTTTAGATTGGATCCAATGATTGTCTGTTATTTTGAGGTAGAGTCTGTGTACCAAAGAATTCGAAACTTGTACAGAAGATTTTATATGAAGCTCACAGTGGTACTATGTCTGTGCATTCGGGGAGTAATAAAATGTACAATGATTTGAAACAAATGTACTGGTGGCCGGGAATGAAGTGTGATATTTTTGAATTCGTATCTAGATGTTTGATATGTCAGCAAGTTAAAGCTGAACATCAAGTACCTTTGGGATTATTACAGCCAGTCACGATACCAGAATGGAAATGGGAAAGAGTTACCATGGATTTTGTGTCGGGGTTGCCCCTATCACAGAAAAAAAAGATGCTGTTTAGGTAATCGTCGACCGTTTGACAAAACCTGCACACTTTATTCCGGTACATATGGATTTCTCCCTGGATAGATTTGCTGAGTTGTATGTTTCTGAGATTGTCAGATTACACGGTATGCCAGTTTCTATTATTTCTGATAAAGATCCGCGGTTTACATCCCGATTCTGGAACAAGTTGCAAGAGGCCTTAGGTACACAGTTACATTTTAGTACTGCATTCCATCCTCAAATTGATGGTCAGTCAGAGTGTGTGATTCAGATTCTTGAAGATATGCTTCAGTGCTGTGTATTAGAATTCGAAGGTAATTGGGAAAATTATCTGCCATTAGTCGAATTTGTATATAATAACAGTTATAAGTCAAGTATAAAAATGGCACTGTATGAATCTCTATATGGTTGTAAATGTAAAACTTCGTTGTATTGGACTGAGCTCAGTGAGAAAAAGACGGAGTTGATTTGATTCGTGAAACCGAAGAAAAAGTGAAAGTGATCAGAGATAGTTTGAAAGCAGCTTCTGATCGTCAGAAATCCTATGCGGATCTTAAATGTAAAGAGATAGAATTTCAAGTTGGCGATAAGTATTTCTAGTAGCTATAGGTATCAAATAGCTATGAAATTTAAAATTTGATGTCCTTATATGGTAAATAGACCATTAAGAGGAATTAGTAGATAAGTATGATGATTCATCAATGGAAAATAAAATAAAGAAAAAGAGTAAATTGGAAAGAAAAAGATGAAAAGATGATAAATAATAAAATAACATAAAATATCATCATATTATTATCTTTCCTATAACAAAGACATGGAAACCCTAGTTTTTGGGTGTTGAGTTCAAACAAGTTGTTTTGGTTCAATTAGATCCGGATAGACCAAATACGGAATTGGATCGAGGAAAGGAAAAAGTATCAGATTAGTAGGTTACAATTCACGAACACTTGTCAAGGTAAGTTCGTGTAAGTAAATTGTATAACTACATGTTTGAAATGAATATTATGTATGTGTGTTGTGTAATTTACATGTATGAAATTCAGTCACATATCCGAAAATGTCTGATAAATATTAAGTCTCATTTGTATAAATGAAATTTGATGGATATAGAGTTTCTGAATTGGTTGTGGTCCATCATATGTTGTGGAAACACCACAGCTCGAAAGAGCATCCCAATATTAGCCCTCTTGAGTTTCCCGTTATATGGTTCTTGCGAGCTTCTCGTAAATAGCTCTTTAGAGCATCCCGATTGGTTGTGATTCTGCATGTGTTGTAGACACACCGCAGCTCTTATGAGCGTCCCGTTATATGGTTCTTCGTGAGCATCCCGATTAAAAGCTCTTTGTGAGTTCCTGATTAATGGCTCTCCGGAGCTTCCCGATATGGCTCGCTTGAATTTCCCGATATATGGCTATCCAGAGCTTTCTGAGTAATGGCTCTTCGAAGCTACCCGTTATTGGCTCGCATGAGCTTCCCGACTATGGCTCTTATGAGCTTCCTATTATACAACCCGGATAAGCTTCCCGTTACATGGCTCACATGAGCTTCTCGTTATATGGCTCGAGAGAGAGCTTCCCGTTTATGTACTCGTATGAGCACTTCCGAATATGAATTGACAGATTTCAGTTTCGTACACTTTGTGTGTACTACCCGTGTATCCATCGATACTTTAAATGATTCAACGGTCAAAGTTCTGATATGAGATATTATGAAATTGAGACGAAATGTTATAAGTATATACTTGAAATATAAAGATATGAAGTGTTCATGTTTCATGGATATTTGATGTGAAAAGTATATTTATATAGAAATTGAATATTGATGAGCTCATAAATGTTTCTTGTTATTCATGTGAATTACATGACTAACATGCTTTATGAGGATATGTGTATAGGCAAATTGGCTTGAGCATGTTTATTTGCTTACCTTAAATGTAAATTAAATGGTAAGTTAATTTCCTGTTATACTAACTTTCTAAGCATTAAGTGCTTACTCTGTTTTATTTCCTCTGTTTTATAGTACTTCGGAAGCTCGTTGGGTTGGAAGCTTGGCAGAGATAACTCACACTATCTATTTGCTCATTTCGGTATAAATAGTAAATTAATTTTGGTTATAATGGCATGTATATGTTTAAATAGCCAGTATTGGCCTATAAATGTTTTGGTTATAATTAGCCATTGGAATGGCTTATGATGAATGTGTTTTGATGTAAATATATGAAATAATGTCATGTTTGATATGAGTGTTTAGTATGATTAATTGATAGTAAACTTCGTAAGTATGTCTATATGCATTTTTGGTCAAATAGGTAAGTTTGGATATATAGATTTATGAAGTGATATGTCATGCATAAAACTTGATTTTGGCTTCGGTTAAATGTCTTGGATTGGCTTGAGAATATGTTTAAGTGTTTATGTAGGTGGAAGGCAAGTTTGGGTGAGAAATACGGTTTAGAAATAACCTTATTTTGTCCAAACGGGTAGAGTTACGGGCGTGTGTCTCAGCCGTGTGTGACACATGGCCTTGCACATGGGCGTGTGTCCCCTACATCTTTTAAAGTTTCAAAACAGAATGCTCAGAATTGATCACACGGCCTAGCACACGGGCGTGTGGCTTGGCTATGTGACCCCTGCATCTACACACGGCCTAGCACACGGGCGTGTAACTTGGCCGTGTGACCCAAGTTAGAGAGTTACACGGGTATAGACACGGGCTGGGACACGGCCGTGTGCCCCATTTTGAATTACCACACGGCCTGACCACACGGGTGTGTGTACCCTGCACCTAAGAAAAATTTTGAAATTTCACGAAAAATTCTCTGAGTACCTAGATTAATCTTGACTTTTTTTATTGCATATTTTGGGCATCGTGGGCTCATATAAGAGACAATATAATTGATTATGATTGATTTCTGATATAAATGAGAAATGATATGAAATGTTTGTACTTGATTTGTTGATCGTATGTCTGTCGAGTTTTAAAATTAATAAAAAGAATGATCGAACCTGGAAACTAACTCTGACAACGATTTAAGGCAAGTGCACCTATCGAACAGTAGTATAGCTTAGGCAAGACCGGATTATCGAACCCAAAGGAACTAAAAGTACTAATATTGTACTAATACTAACTTTCTTTCTATTTTTTAGCCTAAGAATTAAGCGAATGGTTGTTTAATCTAAATTAATTAACTAATAGACTAAAGACTCTAAGACAAAGAAGAATGAATTTGGGAGAATACTTGAGGAAAAACCAATTGATTAAGACGACACCCAAGGAAGAATCCACCTAGACTTCACTTGTTATCTAACTCTGAACCAAACGATGTATTCACTTGACTTGATCCGTAGGATTCCCTAATTTATATTAAACTCTCTCTCGAGGCGAATAACGTCTAACCCTCTGTTGATTAATTGAAATCTCTTTCTAATTAAAACCCCTAGAATTGCATTAACTCGATCTATGGACTCCCATATTAGGTTTCACCCTAATCTGGCAACGCTTCGTCACCCTATCTCTAGATGTGCGATCAACTCTACTTAACTATGCTAGACCTACTCTTAGGTAGGGACTTTTGCTCCTCCACCTAAGCACATCAAACGTGAATCGATATCCGCGAAATATCAACACAAGAATTAAGAACACATAATTAAGAACAAATCAAATATTTATCATATATTTCAGCAAACGATAACAAGATTCATCTAAGTTTCATCCCCTCGTATCTGAGGTTTAGTTCATAACAATAAAAGAAAACATCTCGAAGAAAAGATAAAACAAAACATAAGAAATCTCTAAAACCCCCTGAAGGAATTGAAGAGGAGATCCTCCGTCTTGAGTATAATTCCGGCTTCCTGAGATGGATCAACTGGCTATCCCTAAGTGATTCCCCACAAATCTGCCCTCTCTGGCCTAGCAAGACGCCCCTAAATGATAGCTTTAGGCTCCCCTCGACAGAGGGTTTCTGTCGAACTCTCCCCTTAAGTTGCCCCCTAGGATGTTTATATAGGCTTGGAGATGCCTTACTTGGCCTCCAAGTATCCTAATCTGAGTGAAGTTCCTATTTGGGTGTTTAATTAGACTTTAGAATGTGTTTCTTTGCCTTCAAGTATCCAAATCCGAGTAAAACTCCTCTTGGCCACGGCAGGGGCACGGCCATGACACACGCCCGTGTAAGTCGTGGCCAGGCCGTGTGGACTCCGTTAGTGAGGCACAGCCGTGTGGTCTTTGGTTCAGGCCGTGTTCGAGATTATTGAGGCACGACTGTGTGGTCTTTGGCCCATTTGGCCCGTTTTAAGCCCGTTTCTTGTTCTTTTCATCCTCCAGTGCTTTCCTGAGTATATAACATGAAAAGAAAGGATTAAGAGCACCTTTTTACATAAAATAAGGGATAATTCATCCAAAAGCATACTAGATGTGGGCTTAAAATATGTTACTTTTACGGTTTATCAAATACCCCCACACTTAAGCTTTTGCTTGTCCTCAAGCAAAATTCTCAACTTAGAATTAAAACGAACTTTCCATAATTCATAATAGTCATTAATAATGTTTCATCATAATTCACGGATAATTTATACATGGATAATTCAACTCAAAGAGTCCTAAAGATTCAAACAATATAAGTCATACATTTGTAGCACAAAACATAGGTGTTTCCCATCATCTAAATAATTACCTTTGATTCAAAATCGACAAGGATTGACATCCTCACTAAAGATTCACTCAAACCACTCAAAGTGTTTAAGGTTCAAAATTAGGCACTCAAAAGTCGAACATGAAAAGTTAATCCCATAAGCTTGCATGAAAATCAAATCTCCACCACTATAATATGAGATGATACACAAATCAAAAGGTATTTTACAGGGTTGTAACGGGGCTTGGGTTAACGGTGTGGATAAAGGCCGAATTAGAGGGTTAGAATCGAGATTGACCTGAAAAATTACCTAACTAGAAACAACGAACTGAATATAAGTAATTACATCAATTGAAAAATTAATAATACTACTAATACGAGCTTCTTCTTCAACAATTGGAATTTAACATATAAGCTCACCTAATCACAAAACTAATAATGAATATACTTCATTTTTTTTAAGAACAAGTCACAAATAATATTAAAGAACTTTAACAGCTGAAATAAAGAACATAGTTAGGTAACCGCTCAAGATCAAATCTCGACAAAAAGGGTAGTCAAGAAGAATGGTCATAACAAATACAAGATGGGTTTTAGGTTAATGTTAATGGGTGAGTCAATAAAAAGGTTTGTTAGGATTAAACGGGTTCACTAGGGGTTAGTTATGAAGGTAGGTTTTTTATGGAGTAAGTGGGTTAAATCCTAGGTGCCTTCATCATCTCTGTATATCAAATCAAGGGTGTGGTCTCGACATGTATAATCGATGCAAGTTCTAGAAAAACAAATCAATGTTGACATACTCATAATCAAAAAGTGAGCAAGAAAAAGAATATATGCTCTATAAGGCTCAAAAAATCTCACAAAAATTATGGGTATTTCGATGTCAACCTCGTAAATTTCAAATTTCAAAGTAACATTCAAATTCAGGTAGACAACCTAGAAAATTTTTAATTATGAAAAATAGACTTATCATGCTTGATTCCCTAGTATCCTTCAAATTTAATTCTCAATGCACAATTATCAATAACTTAATCCAAAACACATTAACAAAAATCATGAATCAAAGGGATTTTCATTCCAATCATAATATGAGAAACTTACTTTAAGACAAGGCTTAATTCAGGATTTGAGAATAATGCAAAAAGTTTGGCACTTTTAAGATTTCACCCCCCACACTTAAGATTTACATTTCCCTCAATGTACCAAGATAGATAATAGCACAATAATAATAAAATCATAAGATATGGGAGAGAAGTGAAACTTCCTGAATTTTGGATGGAGCCAATGAAAAGAAACCGGATAGGAATTGGGAAAGGAGAACGTGGGGGAACGCCTATAACCGTTTGAATCTGAATCCTCGAAGTAGCCGGCCCAATTTTATTGTATCCTAAGCTAAATCTAAATGGCATGAAGAATAAGAAGAAAATACTAAAGAAAATAAAATAAAAATAAAAATAAAAATAAAAATAAAAGTAAATAATGGAAGGTGAAAGAAGAAAGCCAATTGGAAAAGAAAAAGGAAGAATGGGGGTTTAAATAGAGATGCAGCTCGTGTTTTGGGAAAAATTTTATCCTGTTGCCACACGTCTACGACTACGCCCTTTTACCTACCTATGGTTCCCACACGGCCACGGCCACGGCCGTGTGCAAGGCTGTGTGGGTATGAAAACCTGCGCCTAAATATGAAAAGAAATCAAACTAAACTAATTAGTAGGGTTAGTGCTCGGGTTGCCTCCCGAGAAGCGCTCGTTTAAAGTCTTGAGCTAGACTTACATATCATTCGCATTATCAGGGTGGTTTGAGGAGGTGAAAATCCTTTCTCATGCGATCAATTTGGTTTTTCCTAAATAATTTAAGTCGAGTAATGTTTTCCTCAAAAGTGCCGAAATTATAATCTGTTACCTTGACCGTTCCATCTGGGAAGATTTTGAGTACCTGATCTCCTATCTTAAGTTGGGTTGTCCCATTATTAAGTTCGTCGTGGATTTGCCTCATTTTTGCTTCGTGTGTTTTTAGTCTCTCCTTGAAGTGTGTCTTCCATTCGTCTAGTTCATCGATCCAAAGCCTTCGTTCCTCATGCATTTCTTCTTTATCGACACGAGGTCTAGGATCTAGCATCTGCGAAAGAGCTTCTAGAAATGGCAAGTTAATATGAAATTACTTTGAAAGTTTAAGAGGCTTACCGAGTTGTTCCTCTGTGTGGTCTTTCTTTGTCGCATCGGGGTATGGCACACGGGGTTGGTACTCTGTAATCACCGGGTTTGGTAAAATCATGGCTTACCTCAACCTTACCTTCACTTACCACAGGCTCTTTCCTTGGGTCAGATTCCACTAACCTTTCACTGTCATGAGTTGTTACGGCTTGAATTTGCTCTTTTGGGTTAGTTTCAGTGTTGCTTGGCAAGCTTTCTTGTAGTTGTTCTGAGATTATCTTTGCAAGTTGTCCAACTGTGTTAGTAAGTTGTCCAACTGTCTTAGTAAGTTCCCCAAGTTGGCTCTCGATCCCTTTGATTGATGCCTGTTGATTCTTAAGGGTGGTCTCAGTGTCTTGGAGACGGTTATCTGTAGCTGCCATGAATTTTGTCAGCATCTCGTCAAGGTTCGACTCCTCTTCCTGTTGGTGAGGTGGTTGTTGAAAATTTGGAAGAAGTTCCGGTCTTTGGCTACTTTGATCATCCCACGAGAAATTGGGATGGTAACTCCAACCTGCATTATAAGTGTTATCATAAAAATTATTTTGAGGTCTAGCATAGTTACCCATATAGTTGACTTGTTCGTTTTCCATGCCATGTCCGTAGGGTGGGTACTCAGGATTCGCCACGCCTCCCCTTATTTCACACTGCATAACTGGATGTGCCTGCGAGGAACCGTATAAACCATCAAATTCTTTATGTAACATCTCAAACTGGGTTGATAGCCTGGTTACTAGGTCGAGGTTGTAGATATCGGCTGCTTTTGTTGGCTTTGTCCTCATAACTTGCCACTGGTAGTTGTTCAGTGCCATCTCCTCTATAAACTAAAATTTTCCTGACAAAAGCAAATAAAAGAAAAATTAGCAAAATAAAAATAAAATTTAATAAAATATGGCTAGAGTAATAAAAATTGAGCATTCTTAATATTTTAGTTCCTCGGCAACGGCGCCAAAAAAACTTGATCGTGTGTCTGTCGAATTTTAAAATTTATAAAAAGAATGATCGAACCTGGAAACTAACTCTGACAACGATTTAAGGCAAGTGCACCTATCAAACAGTAGTATAGCTTAGGCAATACCAGATTATCGAACCTAAAGGAACTAAAAGTACTAATACTAACTTTCTTTCTATTATTTAGCCTAAGAATTAAGCGAATGGTTGTTTAATCTAAATTAATTAACTACTAGACTAAAGACTCTAAGACAAAGAAGAATGAATTTGGGAGAATACTTGAGGAAAAACCAATTGATTAAGACGACACCCAAGGAAGAATCCACCTAGACTTCACTTGTTATCTAACTCTGAACCAGAAGATGTATTCACTTGACTTGATCCGTAGGATTCCCTAATTTATATTAAACCCTCTCTCGAGGCGAATAACGTCTAACCCTAGGTTGATTAATTGAAATCTCTTTCTAATTAAAACCCCTAGAATTGCATTAACTCGATCTATGGACTCCCATATTAGGTTTCACCCCTAATCCGGCAACGCCGTCACCCTATCTCTAGGCGTGCGATCAACTCCGCTTAACTATGCTAGATCTACTCTTAGGCGGGGACTTTTGCTCCTCCACCTAAGCACATCAAACTTGAATCGATATCCGCAAAATATCAACACAAGAATTAAGAACACATAATTAAGAACAAATCAAATATTTATCATATAGTTCAAAGAAACGATAACAAGAATCATCTAAGTTTCATCCCCTCGGTATCTGAGGGTTTAGTTCATAACAATAAAAGAAAACATCTCAGAAGAAAAGATAAAACAAAACATAAGAAATCCCTAAAACCCCCTGAAGGAATTAAAGAGGAGATCCTCCGTCTTGAGTATAATTCCAGCTTCTTGAGATGGATCAACTGGCTATCCCTGAGCGAATCCCCACAAATCTGCCCTCTTTGGCCTAGCAAGATGCCCCTAAACGATAGCTTTGGGCTCCCCTCGACAGAGGGTTTCTGTCGAACTCTCCCCTTAAGTTGCCCCCTAGGATGTTTATATAGGCTTGGAGATACCTTACTTGGCCTCCAAGTATCCTAATATGAGTGAAGTTCCTATTTGGGTGTTTAATTAGACTTTGGAATGTGTTTCTTTGCCTCCAAGTATCCAAATCTGAGTAAAACTCCTCTTGGCCACGGCAGGGGCACGGCCATGACACACGCCCGTGTAAGTCGTGGCCAGGTCGTGTGGACTCCGTTAGTGAGGCACGGCTGTGTAGTCTTTGGTCCAAGCCGTGTTCGAGATTATTGTGGAGGCACGGCCGTGTGGTCTTGGGCCCAGGCCGTGTCGATTTTGTGCTTTGGCCCGTTTTAAGCCCGTTTCTTGTTCTTTTCATCCTCCGGTGCTTTCCTGAGTATATAACATGAAAAGAAAGGATTAAGAGCACCTTTTTACATAAAATAAGGGATAATTCATCCAAAAGCATACTAGATATGGGCTTAAAATATGTTACTTTTACGGTTTATCATCTGTAAACTCCAGTAATGCTCCGTAACCTTATTCTGGTGACAGATATGGGTTAGAGGTGTTACAAATCAGCTTGCCAATAATATTCAAATTCTAACTCAAGCTGTTGCTGTATCATTCTAGAATTAGGGGTTCTGCATGTTAGGCTTTTCTCTGTGTAGGTTGTTCTGCTTGTTATTTATATGTGTTTGGGGGTCCTGGTGAGGCTCGGGTTCAAGCCAGAGCCGTGATAAAATTTTGGTTTTGGGCACTTTAGGGGGAAAAGCTAGTAGGAGCAGGCCTTAAGTTTATTTGCGTGTGGTTGTTGGCACAAAGGAGCTTGTGTCCAAGTGGAGGTGGCGTCACTTGTAGGAGCAGAAGGGGAGGAGTTCGAATCCCATAAGCCTCATTATGAAGCTTTATTTTTGGCACCAGGAAGGAGAGAAGATGGATTCGGCAGGGACTCTTCAAGGGTGATGGTTGAATGGGTCAATGTATTCAAATGGATGGACAAGAGTGCTTGAAGGAATTTGAATTGGTCAAACCAATTTGAATGGGTGTTGGGGAGTGAAAATAGGAGCAAATTAAGGGATCTGGTGATGGTGGAGGTGTTGGCCGAATGTGGGGAGCTTGAGGGGGGATTTCGGTTTAGTTGCTAGGAGGTGAGCGTGCCGAAATTCCCATAGGTCTTAGGCATTTTTCATTTTCGGCATTTTCGGTCATTAAGGGTGAGTTCCAATTTATGCAAAAGTCTTCTTAAGTTCTCTCTTTTTCTCTCATTCGGTTCCCTACTTCTCACTGTGCCGAAACTGCCAGCTTCTCCTATTCATCTCTTTTGCTTCTTTGACCTTAGTCGAAATCAGTGTGACCATTCGGGCATCCCTTTTTCTTCTTCTTTTCTCCTTTGATTCTTTTGTTTTCTTTAGCCGAACCCTCTTCTACCTCTTAGCCGAATTTTGGTTCTCTTCTACTCATTTCTTTCACTTTTCTTTTCTTTCACCCTTTTCAAAAGCGAAACTCTCTACTCCTCTACTGCTCTCCTAGCCGAATACTTTCTCGCACTTCTCCCATATCTTTTATTTTCTCATTGTGCACCCTTATTTCTTGTTCTCTAGCCAGAATCTTAAGAAGCGAGTAGTTAATTTCTCAAATGCACTAAAATATCCTCTACACTCAGTAGGTGCGTTTTGTAAGGTAATGTTCTTCTTCCTTAATTCTTTGCTATCGATTCTTGTTCTCTTCCTTTTAAAGCCGAAAGTCTCATTTTGGTATTTTTTTTCCTATGGCCGAATCTGTTGGTGTTCTAACACACCCTTCTAGCCTTTTCTTAACGTCGGGTTCTCATTAGGGATTCATCAAGCATCACAAGCCGAATCTATTGATAAGATTTTTTGGTAGCCAAGGTAAGGGGTTTCTCTTTTATTCTTTGTGATCAACTTCTATTCATATTACTCTGCCGTAATCAAACCCCTTGTTGGGGCAATCCCTGTATTCGCTATAGCATTATATTGATCAAGGTTGTTCATCATGGATATGAGTGCTAGCCGATCCAAGGAGGGTGCATCTAAGGAGTCTGAGGGGGGTGGACTCATAGTCTCTAATCCGTCGTTCAAACGACGTGCTGTTTCGGCGGTTCGTGACTTTCTGCTGGGTTGTGGAAGAGAGACGACATCTGCCTGGGATAGACAAATCGCGGTTGTTTCTTCTAGTGAAAGTGTTGACGAGTTAGAGTGTATAGTCTTACGCGTTATCAGGGGTGTAATGCTCACACTTTACTTTATTAAATTACATTAATAACTGTGTTGGCTGAAAGCCGAAACGACAGTATAGATAGTCGAGATACCTTCGTGGGTAAGATTGGAGATACCGGGTAAGTTCTGATATGATGTTACTTTCGAATATATGCATGTATGAATTAATTATCCGCTGTACATTGAAAGTATGTTGCGTTCATCTCAGTATGATAATATGTTGCATGGGTTTTGGGAAAAGATTGAAAGGGCAAGTGTGATTCAGTGACTGTCACAGTGGTCTGGGACCACGGTGGGTTGGCCCCACATATTTTATTCAGTGACTATGTCACAGTGGTTTAGGACCACGGTGGTTTGGAACCACGTATACATATGGTTATCAGTGACTTATCTCAGTGGTCTAGGACCACAGTGGATTGGCCCTACGTATACTTATCAGAGATCGTCACAGTGGTCTGGGACCACAGTGGGTTGGCCCTACGTATATATATTCTATGACTCTGTCACAAGTGGTCTGGGACCACAGTGGCTTGATGCCACGAGTGTTTGGCTGATTCAGGAGACCTAGAGGATGGAAAACTAGGATTGGGCTGGGCTGCATTGCATACATTCTTAATATGCCATATTGTGTGGGCTAAGGCCCAATGTGCATCTGTGGGCTTAAAGCTCAATTGCGTTATAAGGGGAATTACACACTGAGTCTCGGAGACTCACCCCTCTGCTTAATTTTGCAGGTGATCCCTAGATTGTGGAATTGGGAGCCAAGGCGGACTTTGTGGTGGCCATGCATGATTTTTCTCGTACACTTTCGTTTTCCTAATTAAACTCTTTTTTTTTTATTTTTGGGATTTTGCAATGTAATAAGGCCTCCATAACTTTAATTTGGGTTTTTGCTTTAATTGGTTATTGCATATCTTATGAATTGTCAAATATGGAGTTTTTTCTAAAATGAAACCATAAACCATCATTTTTCTAAAAAGGTGATAACAAGAAGATGACATGCGAATGACTAATTAATTCGGAGATTTTCGTAAAACCTCAACATTGTTTTCAAATGTCACATTTTTAAAATCACTAAACGGAAAGTTTCCAAATTTCGATGTTCTGTTGAAAATTTCAAAACTTCTTTTTCTGTAACATACCAGATTTGGTCGTAATGTATTGACCAGGTTTGGGGTGTTACAATTGTGGTATCAGAGCCTAGGTTGCAAAACTCGGCTGTGGGTTTAGGGTTCGAAAATGTTTTCAAAAGTTGGTTTGTAATATGGTTTAGAAAAATACATGTTTTCTGGAAGCATGGCACCCGAGTCTCCGGCACCAAATCCATACGGTAAGTCTTTTGACTATTGATTGAATTGTATGAAAGATTATATTGTGTTGTGCTGTGATTGCTAGTTTTAAGAGATACAACTTTAGAAACTGAGACCTTTAGGTATGCGATTGGCAAAAATTACTTTTAATACTATTTACATAAGCTATCCGTTAATAAACAGTGGAAGACGTACTAATCCATAAAACTTTTAATCAGATTAAGTCGACTTCGTAATTATGAGCACCAGAGGATGTGGACGTGGTATGCGCGGCCGGGGTAGAGGCCGGGGTGTTGAGGCTGAACCCTCGGAATCAGGGCATGGGCCAGAAGGTGAAGTGCCAGCATCACCAATTGCTAAGGCAGGATTTCAGGATCAGACTGGTGGAGACGATGCTGTGTCTCAAGCTATGTTGCATGTTCTGGAGTAAGTTCTTTGGAGCAAGCACGGATCGATGAGCTTGAAAATCATTTCGAGCGACTCCGAGGTAATGGGGCTGAGATGTTTAGGGGCATTTCTGGTGTGGCTCCTAACATAGCTGAGTACTGGCTGGAAGCGGTTGAACGAATCATGGACGATCTTAATTGTACCACGGAGGAAAAGTTGAAAGGAGTAGTGTCCCTCCTTCGAGATAAGGCATACCAGTGGTGGCTCACGGTTAGAGATGGTACATCAGCGGATCGTATTACCTGGGACTTCTTTAAATCAGCGTTACAGGGAAAGTACGCTGGGGCAAGTTACGTGGACGCTCAAAGAAAGGCATTTTTGAACTTGGTCCAGGGGAATAAGTCGATGACTGAATATGAGGCGGAATTCCTACGTCTAAGCCATTATGCCCGGGGCATTATTGCAACAGATCACGAGCGCTGTGTCCGATTTGAGGATGGTCTGAGGGGCGAGTTGCGAGTACTGATAGCTTCGCAACGGGAGAGAGAGTTTGCTATTCTGGTGGAGAAGGCTAAGATAGCCGAAGAGGTGAAGCGGTCTGAAAGGCAGAATCAGGATAAGAATAGGGGTAGGAATAAAAAGAATTTTGGGTCGGCAGGATCTGCTGGAGGTTTCCAAAAGAGGCCTAGGTTTCATGGGCCGAGTCGAGTTGGAAAGCCTGTTGCTGTTGGACGGTCTCAGCAGTGTGCTAGATGTGGGAATTTTCATTCGAAGTGTTGGGAAAGAGTAAAGGATGTTACAGTGTGGATCCATAGATCATCTCGTCGTGGATCATCCCACAAGAGACGAGCAGGGCACGACCAGTAGGTCAGAGATATGTACAGCCTGGAGGAGGTGGGCAGCAACCACCGAGAGGTCGTGGTCCGGCCAGAGGAGGAAATGGTTTTGGTCGAGGGCGTGGAGCATCGGGCAGAGGTGCTGGGAATACAGATGCGAGACAGCCTGGGTTGGTTTATGCAGTTAGACACCGAGAGGGTGGCGATGCACCGGACGTCATAACCGGTACGTTCCTTATTTTTGGTTTGCCCTTTACAGCACTGATAGATATTGGGTCTACACATTCATATGTTGCTAGTACTGTGTCTGGAACTTTGAACATAGAATCTGAGGTTGCTTCCAGAGAAATGACTGTGATTAGCCCTTTAGGACAATCTGTAGTGGTGAACAAATTATTTAGGAGTGTGCCTTAAGAAGTACAAGGGGTAGTCTTCCCAGCTGACTTGATGGAATTGCCGTTCGGCGAGTTCGATTTGATTTTAGGCATGGACTGGTTAGTTAAGTATCATGCAAATTTGGATTGTGCTGCTAAGCATATGATTTTGAAGACTCTCGAGGATAAGGAGGTGTTGGTAATAGGTGAGAGAAGGAATTACCTGTCCAATGTGGTGTCTACTATAAAGGCTGAAAGGATGGTGAGAAAAGGGTGTGAGGCTTTCTTAGCTTTCATTAGTGCTTTGGAAGCCAAGGAGTTGTCTGTAAGAGATGTTAGAACGGTGAGAGAATTCTCAGATGTTTTTCCAGAAGAGCTTCCAGCGTTATCTCCGGATCGCGAGGTGGAGTTTAGCATTGATCTTCTTCCGGGAACAGCTCCGGTGTCTGTTGCCCCGTACAGGATGGCGCCGAAGGAGCTGGTGGAACTTAAAACTCAGATTTAGGAATTGTTGGACTGTGGTTTTATCCGACCAAGTGTGTCTCCGTGGGGAGCACCGATGTTTTTCGTCAAGAAAAAGGATGCGTTGATGCGTATGTGCATTGACTACAGGCAATTGAATAAGTTGACGATTAAGAATAAGTACCCGTTGCCAAGGATTGACGACCTGTTTGATTAGCTACGAGGTGCTTCGATCTTCTCGAAGATAGACTTGAGGTCAGGTTTTCATCAGCTTAAGGTTAAGGAGGCGGATATTCATAAGACTGCTTTTCGAACTCGTTATGGTCATTATGAGTTCTTAGTGATGCCGTTCGGATTGACGAATGCACCAACCGCATTTATGGATATGATGAACCGGGTATTCCAACCCTATCTGGACCGGTTTATCGTGGTATTCATAGATGATATCTTGGTATACTCAAGGACAGAAGAGGAGCATGATTCACATCTTCGGATTGTTCTGCAAATTTTGAGAGAGAAGCAGCTGTATGCCAAATTTAGCAAGTGTGAATTTTGGTTGAGGGAAGTTACTTTTCTGGGGCATGTTGTGTCTGCCGAGGGGATTAGGCTTGATCCCCGAAAGATTGAGGCTGTTTTGGATTGGAAACCACCGAAGTCTGTAGCAGAAATTCGAAGTTTCCTTGGGTTAGCTGGATATTACAGAAGGTTTGTTGAGGGATTCTCGTTGATCGCTGCACCTTTAACCAAGTTGTTACGAAAAGGGGTACCGTTTGTATGGACAGATAAGCAGCAAGAAAGCTTTGAGAAGTTGAAGAAGATTCTGACGGTGGCACCAGTGTTGATTCAGCCTGAGGCTGGAAAAGAGTTTGTTGTCTACTGTGATGCGTCGCACACAAGGTTAGGATGTGTGTTGATGCAAGAAGGGAAATTAGTAGCGTATGCATCTCGGTAACTAAGACCGCATGAAGTGAACTATCCCACTCATGATCTGGAGTTAGCTGCGGTAGTTTTCGCTTTGAAGATTTGGAGACATTACCTGTATGGGGAGAATTCTATTATCTACACAGATCATAAGAGCCTGAAATATCTCCTTACCCAAAAGGAGTTGAACTTAAGGCAGCGGAGGTGGATTGAATTGTTGAAAGACTACGATTGCTCGATTGAGTATCACCCAGGTAAAGCTAACGTAGTGGCGGATGCGTTGAGCCGTAAGGTGATATCTGATCTGAGGGCAATGTTTGCTCATCTCAGTTTGTATGATGATGGAAGCTTGTTAGCTGAACTTCAAGTGAAGCCTTCATGGGTAAGTCAGATTAAAGAGAAGCAGTTGTCAGATGAATCGTTAAGTTCTAGATTTCAGCAAGTGGAAGGTGGTGAGACAGAAGACTTTAGTTTGAACAGTGATAGGGTATTGTGCTTTCGTGGAAAGGCTTTTATGCCGAAAGATTTCGAGTTAAGACAGAGGATTCTGCAAGAAGCGCATACTAGTCCATACGCTATGCATCTCGGTGGGAGTAAAATGTATCGAGATTTGCGTGAACAGATTTGGTGGCCAAGATTGAAGCAAGAAGTTACAGAGTTTGTGGGTAAGTGCTTGACGTGTCAGCAGGTGAAGGCGGAACATCAGTTGCCTTAAGGGCTGCTACAACCAGTGAAAATTCCACTTTAGAAGTGGGAGAGGATAACTATGGACTTTTTTAGTGGGCTACCTCTTACGCCTGCTAGAAAGGATTCGGTGTGGGTGATTATCAATCGGTTGATGAAGTTCGCACACTTCATACCGGTTCATGTTGATTACTCACTACAGAAGTTATCCAAGCTATATGTAGCGGAGATTGTGAGGTTACATGGGGTACCAGTGTCTATCATATCAGATAGAGACCTCAGGTTTACATCGCAGTTCTGGAAGACGTTGCATAAAGCGTTGGGTACAAGATCGGATTTCAAAGACAAATACTTTCATCCACAGATCGATGGTCATCGAGAGGGGTAATTCGATTCGGAAGATATGTTGAGAGGCTATGTTATCGACTTCAGGGGTAATTGGGAGGATTCCTTACCGTTGGCAGAATTCGCTTACAACAACAACTATCAATCCAGTATTCAGATGGCACCCTACGAAGCATTGTATGGTCGTAAGTGTCGTACTCCTACCTACTGGACAGAGTTGGGTGAGCGACAGTTGTTGGGTCCGGAATTGGTTTCAGAGACAGAGGAAAAGGTTAGGTTGATTCGAACTCGGTTGAAAGAAGCTTCCGACAGGCAAAAATCTTATGCAGATCTAAGGCATAAGGAAATAGAATTTGTAGAGGGTGATCAAGTTTTTCAGAAAGTTTCGTCTTGAAAGAAGGTTTTAAGGTTTGGACGAAAGGGCAAGTTGAGCCCCAGGTTCATCGGGCCTTATCGAGTGTTGAAACGTGTGGGGCCAGTAGCTTATCAGCTCAAGTTACCTTCAAAATTGAGTCAGATACATGATGTATTTCACATTTCGATGTTACGGCGCTACCGTTTGGATCCATCTCACATAGTGCCGGTAGAAGAAATTGAGGTAAAACCTTATTTGTCTTTTGAAGAAGAACCCGTTTATATCTTAGATCGAGATGTTAAAGTGTTAAGAAGGAAGACAATTTTATTGGTTAAAGTTCTTTTGTAGAATCACGGTTCAGAGGAAGCCACGTGGGAGCCAGAGGGTAAATTTCGAGGCCGAAATTTCTTTAAGGGGGTAGAATTGTAACATCCTAGAATTAAGGGTTCTGCATGTTAGACTTTTCTGTGTGTAGGTTGTTCTGCTTGTTATTTAAATGTGTTTGGGGGTCCTGGTGAGGCTCGGGTTCAAGCCAGAGCCTTGGTAAAATTTTGGTTTTGGGCACTTTAGGGGGGAAAGCTAGTAGGAGCAGGCCTTAAGTTTATTTTCGTGTGGTTGTTGACACAAAGGAGCTTGTGTCCAAGTGGAGGTGGCGTCACTTGTAGGAGCAGAAGGGGAGGAGTTCGAATCCCATAAGCCTCATTATGAAGCTTTATTTTTAGTGCCAGAAATGAGAGAAGATGGATTCGGCAGGAACTCTTCAAGGGTGATGGTTGAATGGGTCAATGTATTCAAATGGATGGACAAGAGTGCTTGAAGGAATTTGAATTGGTCAAACTAATTTGAATGGGTGTTGGGGAGTGAAAATAGGAGCAAATTAAGGGATCTGGTGATGGTGGAGATGTTGGCCGAATGTGGGGAGCTTGAGGGGGGATGTCGGTTTAGTTGCTAGGAGGTGAGCGTGCCGAAATTCCCATAGGTCTTAGGCATTTTTCATTTTTGGCATTTTCGGTCATTAATGGTGAGTGCCGATTTGTGCAAAAGTCTTCTTGAGTTTTCTCTTTTTCTCTCATTCGGTTCCCTACTTCTCGCTGTGCCGAAACTGCCAGCTTCTCCTATTCATCTCTTTTGCTTCTTTGACCTTAGCCGAAATCAGTGTGACCATTCGGGCATCCCTTTTTCTTCTTCTTTTCTCCTTTGATTCTTTTGTTTTTTTTAGCCGAACCCTCTTCTACCTCTTAGCCAAATTTTGGTTCTCTTCTACTCATTTCTTTCACATTTCTTTTCTTTTACCTTTTTCAAAAGTCAAAACTCTCTACTCCTCTACTTTTATCTCTCCTAGCCGAATACTTTCTGCACTTCTCCCATATCTTTTATTTTCTCATTGTGCACCCCTATTTCTTGTTCTCTAGCCGAATCTTAAGAAGCAGAGTAGTTAATTTACATGCTCAAAATATCCTCTACATTCAGTAGGTGCGTTTTGCAAGGTAATGTTCTTCTTCCTTAATTATTTGCTATCGGTTCTTGTTCTCTTCCTTTTAGTTGTTCGTTATAAAAGCCAGAAGTCTCATTTTGGTGTTTCTTTTCCTATGGCCGAATCTGTTGGTGTTCTAACACACCCTTCTAGCCTTTTCTTAACGTTGGGTTCTCATTAGGGATTCATCAAGCATCACAAGCCGAATCTGTTGATAAGATTTTTCGGTAGCCAAGGTGAGGGGTTTCTCTTTTATTCTTTGTGATCAACTTCTATTCATATTACTCTGCCGTAATCAAACCCCTTGTTGGGGCAATCCCTGTATTCGCTATAGTATTGTATTGATCAAGGTTGTTCATCATGGATATGAGTGCTAGCCGATCCAAGGAGGGTGCATCTAGGGAGTTTGATGGGGGTGGACTCATAGTCTCTAATCCGTCATTCAAATGACGTGCTATGTCAGCGGTTCGTGATTTTTCGCCGGGTTATGGAAGAGAGCCGACATCTGCCTGGGATAGACAAATTGCGGTTGTTTCTTCTAGTGAAAGTGTTGACGAGTTAGAGTGTATAGTCTTACGCGTTATCAGGTGTGTAATGCTCACACTTTACTTTATTAAATTACATTAATAACTGTGTTGGCTGAAAGCCGAAACGACTGTATAGATAGTCGAGATACCCTCGTGGGTAAGGTTGGAGATACCGGGTAAGTTCCGCTATGATGTTACTTTCAAATATATGCATGTATGAATTAATTATCTGTTGTACATTGAAAGTATGTTGCATTCATCTCAGTATGATAATATGTTGCATGGGTTTTGGGAAAAGATTCAAAGGGGAAGTGTGATTTAGTGACTGTCACAGTGGTCTGGGACCACGGTGGGTTAGCCCCACATATTTTATTCAGTGACTATGTCACAGTGGTCTTGGACCACGGTGGTTTGGAACCACGTATACATATGGTTATCAGTGACTTATCTCAGTGGCCTGGGACCACAGTGGGTTGGCCCCACGTATACTTATCAGAGATCGTCACAGTGGTCTAGGACCACAGTGGGTTGGCCCCACGTATATATATTCTGTGACTCTGTCACAAGTGGTCTGGGACCACAGTGGCTTGATGCCACGGGTGTTTGGCTGATTCAAGAGACCTAGAGGATGGAAAACTAGGATTGGGTCAATCAGTGTGCATACATTCTTAATATGCCATATTGTGTGGGCTAAGGCCTAATGTGCATCTGTGGGCTTAAAGCTCGATTACGTTATAAGGGGAATTACACACTGAGTCTCGGTGACTCACCCCTCTGCTTAATTTTGCAGGTAATCCCTAGATAGTGGAATTGGGAGCCGAGGTGGACTTTGGGGTGGCCATGCATGATTTTTCTCGTACACTTTTGTTTTCCTAATTAAACTCATTTTTTTTTATTTTTGGGATTTTGCAATGTAATAAGGCCTCCATAACTTTAATTTGGGTTTTTGCTTTAATTGGTTATTGCATATCTTATGAATTGTCAAATATGGAGTTTTTCTAAAATGAAACCATAAACCATCATTTTTCTAAAAAGGTGATAACAAGAAGATGACATGCGAATAACTAATTAATTCGGAGATTTTCGTAAAACCTCAACATCGTTTTCAAATGTCACGTTTTTAAAATCACTAAACGGAAAGTTTCCAAATTTCGATGTTCTGTTGAAAATTTTAAAACTTCTTTTTCTGTAACATACCAAATTTGGTCGTAACGTATTGACCAGGTTTGGGGTGTTACAGTTGCTCGATTGGAGACTTTTTCGAGCCGACGGTCTTATGCTCGTGATAGTGATGATGATGATGATGATGATGGGGACAATGAACAACTTTGTATTCGTTTTAATAATGGTAGACGCAGATGTCGTCACACTGATAAAACTTTGGGTATTCCTGATCAAGACCAGCTTTCTATAGCTAAACCAAAGTTCAACATTCCACCATTCCAAGGGAAGCATGATCTCGAAGCATATTGTGAGTGGTAATTAAAAATTGAACTTATGTTTTGTTACTATAAATGCCCAGAAAAGGAAAAAGTCTCATTGGCGACCCTTGGATTTTTTTATTATGCTTTGAGTTGGTGGATTCAACTTGGAATTAATCCTTAAAGAAACTATGAAAAGGTAATTGAAACATGGGACAAGTTGAAGCAAGTGATGCGAAAGGGTTACGCTCCTTCTCATTACTACAGAGAGGTCAAAATGAAATGTCGACAACATGTCAAGTTAACCGATCATTTGATGAGTATTTCAAGAAGAGATGGCCAAACGAAAGGAGGAGTACAACTGATCTCTCACTGATGGAGCTCGAAACTAACTATTATTTCGACAAAGGCAAGCGCACCTATCGAACAGTAGTATAGCTGTGGTGAGTCCGAAATATCGTATCCTCAAGGACCAAGTACTAGTATTAACTATCTTTTTATTATCTAGCCTAATAATTAAGGGGATTTATTTTTAATCTAAAATCTATTAACTAATTTAACTAACGATGAACGAGACAGAGAGTAAATTGGGGAAAATACTTTTAAACAACTTATATGAGATGGACAATACCTAAGGAAGAATCCACCTAGACTTCACTTATTACTTTTGATTCATGCGATTTATTCACTTGGCTTAATCCATAGAAATCCCTAAATTATATTAATACCTCTCTCAAGGCTACTAACAACTGACTCTAGGTTGATTAATTGAAACCTCTTTCTAATTAAAACCTCTATTGTCGCATTAACTCAATCTATGGATTCCCTTATTAGGTTTGATCCTAATCCGACAGATTTTCGTCGCCCTATCTCTAGGGTTGTAATCAACTCCGCTTAATTGTGTTGATCTACTCTTAGACATGGACTTTTTCTGCACTGAATAAGGATATTCGACTTGAATCAATAACCTGAATTATCAAAACAAGAATAAGAACTCACAATTAAGAATAAGCACAAGTATTTATCTCATAAATCAAATAATAGTAAGATCTGTCTTAGGTTTCATCCCCTTAGGTATTTAAGGGATTTAGTTCATACTAAAAGAGGGAAACATCATAAAAGGGGAAAAATAACAAAACATAAAAAAACCCAAAAACTTCTAAAGAACTTGATGGGAGATCCTCAGTCTTGATGGAGATCCTTCTCCTAAGCTGTTCCTGACGGCTTTCTTGGAGTATTTTCTCCTTCTACTCGGTGTCTATTCGACGTCCTGTCGAGCTCTCTTTTTAGGTTGCCCCCAAGGGTGTTTATATAGGCTTCGAGATGCCTTTCTTGGCCCACAAGTATCCTAATCCGAATGAAACTCATCTTGGCCATGGCAGGGTGATAAACCGTAAAAGTAACATATTCTAAGCCCACATTTAGTATGCTTTTGGATGATTTAAGCCCCAATTTATGTAAAAAGGTGCTCTTAATCCTTTCTTTTCATGTCTTATACTCAGGAAAGCACCCGATGACGAAAAGAACGAGAAACAGTCTTAAAACGGACCAAATTGGGCCAAGCCACGAAATCAGCACGGCCTAGACTTCAAGCCACACGGCCGTGCCACCATTCCTACTAGAACACGACCTTACCACGACTTACACGGTTGTGCCTCATTCAACAGTGTCGAACACGGCCTGGCCACGATTTACACGGGCGTGTGCCATAGCCGTGCCTCTGCCGTGGAGAAGAGCAATTTCATTCGGGAAAGGATACTTAGGGAGAAAGAAACGTGTTTCAAAAGCCTATAAATACACCCTAGGTACCAGCTGAAAGGGGGGCGGAGAGCTAGGCCAAGAAGCCAAGCCGAGAAGGTCAAATTTGTGGGAATCACTCGAAGATAGCCAGTTGATCCATCTCAAGAAGCCGAAATTCTACTCAAGACGGAGGATCTCCTCTTCAATTCCTTCAGGGGGTTTTAGGGATTTCTTATGTTTTGTTTTATCTTTTCTCTTGAGATGTTTTCCTTTATTGTTATGAACTAAACCTTCGGATACCCGAAGGGGATGAAACCTATGATGAATCTTGTTATTTGATTATTTGAATTATATGATAATAACTTAGTTTGTTCTTAATTGTGTGAACTTAATCCAAATCTAATGTGCTTAGGTGGAGGAGGAATAGACCCTGCCTAAGAGTAGATCCAACATAATTAAGCGGAGTTGATCGCACGCCTAGAGATAGGGTGACGAGATTTTGCCGAATTAGGGTGAAACCTAATATGGGAGTCCACAGATCGATTTACTGCTATTCTAGGGGGTTATTATAAGCGAACGAGAGTTCCACTAATTAACCTAGGGTTAGACGTTATTCGCCTCGAGAGAGGGTTTAATATATGTTTGGGAGTCTCACGGATCAAACTAAGTAAATAAATCATATGGTTCAAGGTTAAATAACAAGTGAAGTCTAGGTGGATTTTTCCTAAGGGTATCGTTTGAGTCAACTGAGTTTTCCCAAAAGTTATTTCCCGAATTCATTCTTTTTGTCTTTGCGTCTTAGCTTAGTTAGTAGATTATTTTTAGTTTAAACAATCAACACTTTATATTAAGGCTAAATAATAAAAAGATGGTGAGTATTAGTACTTTTAGTTCCTTTGGGTTCGACAATCTGGTCTTGCCTAAACTATACTACTGTTTGATAGGTGCACTTGCCTATAATCGTTGTCAGAGTTAGTTTCCAGGTTCGATCATTCTTTTATAAATTTTAAAACTCTGATTTACAGCGATCACAGGGACACGCCCGTGTGACATGCCCGTGGTGGACTCCCTTGGCCGTGGTCGATCCTGCTCGCCACACACGACCATGTGTGTAACATGCCGGTTTAGGGCTTAGTCAGAATAGTGGTTCGAGACCACAAATCTGAGGGTCATGAATGAGTTTTTGAGGCTTATATTATGTATGCATGCTAGTGTGAAAGTTTCATGAAGCAATTTTGTGAAATTGTGGTTGAATTGTCCAAAAGGACTAAATTGCAAAAGTTGCAAAATGTGTGTTTCTAGAAGCTATTTGTGTGAAATAGCTTTAGATTATTAATTTGAGGTCTTTAAATAGCAATTTACCCAAATTCTAATTTTTGGGCAAAAATAGGCATGGATGAGTTTAAATTGAAAGTTTATCAAAAAGGGCATTTTGGTCATTTATCAATTAAGTGATTAAAATAGGTGAAAAGATGATAGAAATTCATTCATCTTCTTCCCATAGCTGCCGAAAATTAGAGAAGCCATTTTTAGGGCTCCTTCAATTTTTCAAGCTTGCTAGTAAGTGCTCCTAAGTCCGGTTTTTGATATTCTTCGTATTTTTGAAGTCTCGATAGCATGAGTAAGCTATTTTTAGCTATTAGATGAGCTACGAGGGATGCTCAAAAATGTGGTCATGTATGACATGCATGTATTTTGATGTTTTATGAAAGATTATGAAAGCTTGATGTAGTAGAAACATCTTTTGTTAAGTGATTTTCCATGAAAATGCATGTAGGGACTTGATTGTGAAAATCTTAAGTTTGGTCATACATGGGTGATTTAGTGAGATTTGATGAATGCTTTAGTTGAGTAAGTGGTTCGGCTAAGCATGAAAGACTAGAAAGTTGAATAAAAATCACTTTACGAGCCTTTGGGACTAAAGTGTAAATATGAGAAAGTTTAGGGGCAAAATTGTAATTTTGCTAAAAGTGTGAGATGTGGGTCAATTTAGTCAATGTGTGTATTGAATAAGCTGATTTATTCATTATAGATCAAGAAAGACGAAGCCCGGATCGAAACCGAGGCAAACCCAAGGTGGTGGACTAAATTGCATATTTCTGTACTTTTGAGTATCGAGGTAAGTCTATGCATAAACAATGCATTCATACTTACAATTTGTTGATGATAGCTAGTGTGTAGCTAATTCGAGATTGATTTAGAACCTATGTGGTTCAAGTAGAATGAATGTAGTAGAAACGGTGAATGAATGTATGATCGAGAATGATTGGGAATCTATGTGGTTTGAGTAGACTTGTGCATGTGTTGTGATAATGCTAGATGGTAGGCTAAGTGCGATACCATCCTAATGCATATTGACGATGAGTTAGGTATGTGCGATGCTATCGTGAGGTATATCATCTAGTGAGCTATGTGCTGAATCACTACGAATACCATTGTGGTAGGCTAAGTGCGATACCACCTTATTAATCAAATGTGGTGTGCTAAGTGCGAAACCACCGAGATATTGGCTGTATGGATTAACTGTGTGTATTAACTGTGTGGATGAGCTGTGTAGATTAGTTATGTAAACTAGCTGTGTGGATGAGCTGTGTGGATAAGTTATGTGGATTGACTGTGTGGATGTATTACGATAAATAATGATGTGTTGTATATTACGTAAATGTGATATTGAATGCAGGGGTGCATTTCAATGGTTATGAGTATGTGACTCATGATGTGTTGGAAATGTGGTAAGGGATAGAAAGAGTAAGCATAGTTGTGAATTACTTGTTGGTATAATGCTAATGGTTGCTTAGCTTATACTATGTTGCTTATTTGTTTATGTGTAAACTTACTAAGCTCAAAGCTTACTCTCTTTCTTTTCCCTTGTCTTATAGATTAAAAGCGTTGAATCGAGATACGAGGATCATCGTAAGATAGCCCACATATCAAAGACACTTTGGTACATGAAACTTAATGTTTTGTATATGGCATGTATAGGGGCTAGATAAGTTAGTAAATTTTGTTGTAAATGGCTAAGATGTGTTGGCCTTTAGATGGATAGCTTATTTTGTATAATGCCATGGTTGTTGGCTATTACATTATATGAAATAAAGATGTAGTTTTCTATGTGAGAATGCACTTCAATTTGAGTTGATTATGATGGTGTTAGATGAGTATATGTTGTGTATGTTAGAAGGGTGAAAAGAACTTGACACTTAGTCTTGTTCTTGACCATATGGATAGACACACGGGCGTGTGTCTAGACCATGTGTGACACATGGTCAGCCCACGGGCGTGTGTCTAGACCATGTGTGACACACGGTCTGCCCACGGGCGTGTGTTGTGGCCGTGCGTCCCCTACATGTTAATATTTGAAAACAGAATAGACCACGGACTAGTCACACGGGCGTGTGCCTAGGGCGTGTGGGATTAATCAGTGTCGGACACGGGATAGCCACACGGGCGTGTGTCTAGACTCTAGGCCGTGCGAGGGAAGTCAGTGTTCACCACGGTTGGGGAGCACGGGCGTGCCATGGCCGTGGGGAAATTGGCAGAATGCTCGAGTTTTTAGCACGGCTAGGGAACATGGGCGTTTTTGTCCATGCACGGGCATGTCTAATCTTGCACGGGAGTGTGAGACCTGTATAAAAGAGAAAAATTTTAAGGATCGTAAAAGTTCCGGATTAGTCTCGAGAACCCTCGTGTGTATGAGTGAGGCCTCGTAAGTCGAGAATGAGGTTATAGTGAGTAATGACGTTGAGCCTAAGTGGCGATTAAGTGGTTTGAGTTCGGTAACGCCTCGGGCCCGGTTCCCGGTGTAGAACCCGAGTAAGGGGTGTTATATTTAGTGGTATTAGAGCTATGGTTTAGTCGGTTCTAGGGCTACTGTAGCGGGTGTAAAAGTCTAGCTATACATGCCATAAGTGTACGATGATAGTGTGGTGGTTTCTGATGATTTTAAATCTTGTTTTATATAGAATATGGATTCTGATCCAATGACTGCTGATGAAGCGGCTAGTAATGCGCTGGCTCCTAAGCAAGGAACCGTGCCGGTGCAAAGTGGACCCGAGGCGAGGGGTCTAGGGGAAGAGGCACGAGAAGACTTTCTCCATATGATGAGTGATTGGTACTCAGACTACGTTCGAGCGAACCCTAACGCTCAACCTCCTCCACCTCCTACTATACCTCAGCCAAATCCAGTGGCTCCTCAAGCTATGGATGTAGTGAGGATATCGAAACCCCCGGTGGATAAGATTAGGAAACACGGGGCTGAAGAGTTTAGAGCTAAAGTAGATGACGACCCTGAGAGGGCAGAGTTCTGGTTAGAAAACTCGATGAGGGTGTTCGATGAGCTCTCATGTACACCTGATGAGAGTTTGAAGTGTGCCGCATCTTTGCTGAGAGGCTTGGCATACCATTGGTGGAAGACGCTAACATTAGTGGTCCCGAGAGAGCGGGTAACGTGGGACTTCTTTCTGGAAGAGTTCCGGAAGAAGTATATAAGCCAAAGATTTACTGATCGAAAGAGGAAAGAATTCCTTGAGTTGAAGCAAGGAAGAATGTCGATGAGCGTAATATGAGCGTGAGTTTGTTAGGCTTAGCAAATACGCTCAAGAATGTGTGTCGACAGAGACCATCTTGTGCAAGAGGTTCGAAGATGGGCTGAATGAGGATATCAAACTCCTAGTTGGCATTTTGGAGTTGAAAGAATTCGTGGTATTAGTTGAGAGGGCAAGTAAGGCCGAAGAGTTGAGTTCAGATAAGAGGAGGGCTGTGAGTGAAGCCTGAGATGCGAGAAAGAGACCGATGGGCAAGTCGTATCAAGCCTAGTCGAAAAGATCCAAGGAAGTGAATCCACGAATGTCAGCCTCAGTGGGATATTCGTATCGAGACTTAGACATTACTCGTCAGGGTTCGAGAGTCCGAGCCCCCTCGATGGAAAGTGTGGGCAATACAAAGAGTAAACCGGAGTGTCCAAGTTGTGGTAGGTATCACACCGGAGAGTGTTGGGGAAACAGTCGGAAATGTTACAAATGTGGTTCCCCTGACTACTTTATTCGTAACTGTCCCGAAAGGGATGATAAGGAAGAGAGGCAAGAAGTGAGACCTAGTGATGTGTCTACGAGGGGTAGACCACCAAGGAACCCAAGAGGTAGGGCTAGTGGTAGAGGTGCGTCCAGGGACTCTGCTGTGAGACTAGAGGGTCGAGCACCTGCGAGGACGTATGCCATTCGCGCTCGTGAAGAGGCATCCTCCCCTGATGTGATAACGGGTACTTTTTCTCTCTTTGACACCTCTGTTATTGCTTTAATAGATATAGGGTCTACTCACTCTTATATTTGTATGAGATTAGCATCTAGTTTGAGTATGACCGTTGAGTTTACGGACATTGTGATTAAGGTGTCAAACCCATTAGGAAAGTATGTGTTAGTGGACAAAGTGTGTAAAAATTGTCCTTTGTTCATTGAGAATCATTGTTTTCTGGAAAACCTTATGTTGTTGCCATTTGATGAGTTCGATTTAATCCTAGGCATGGATTGGTTGACTACCCATAGTGTTTTAGTGAACTGTGGTAGTAAGTACATTAAATTGAAATGTGAGAGTGAAGATGTAGTTCGGGTTGAATCAGGTGGATCGGACAGTCTACCCGTGATGATTTCTTCCTTAGTGGCTGAGAAATGTTTAAGAAAAGGGTGTGAGTCCTATCTTGCGTTTTTGTTGAATACTCAAGAGGTTGGAGTAGAGTTTGAAACAGTGCCAGTGGTATGTGAGTACCTAGATGTGTTTCCGGAAGAGTTACCCGGGTTACCTCCAGTGAGAGAGGTCGAGTTTGGAATTGAGTTGGTTCCAGGAACGGCACCTATTTCGATTGTTCCGTATAGAATGGCATCTGTAGAGTTGAAAGAACTAAAAGTTCAGTTACAAGAGTTGACAGATAAGGGTTTTGCAAGACCGAGCTACTCGCGATGGGGTGCTCCGGTATTGTTTGTGAAGAAGAAAGATAGGTCTATGAGGTTGTGTATAGACTATAGACAACTGAACAAGGTGACGGTTAAGAATAAGTATCCTTTACCAAGGATTGATGATCTTTTGGATCACCGAAGGGAGCTACAATGTTCTCCAAGATAGACTTGAGGTCCAGTTATTATCACTTCAGTGAAAGAGCAAGATGTGTTGAAAATCGCATTTCGGACAAGGTATGGCCATTATGAGTTTTTGGTTATGCCATTTGGTTTGACGAATGCACCTGCAATTTCTATGGATCTGATGAACTGTATTTTCAGCCCATATGTGGACAAGTTTGTGGTTGTCTTTATTGATTTACATATTGATCTATTCTCGGATGAGAACGATCATGAAGAGCACTTGAGAATTGTCTTGCAAACTTTAAGAGATAAGCAATTGTATGCTAAGTTTAGCAAGAGTGAGTTTTGGCTCCGAGAGGTCGGATTCCTAGGACACATGGTGTCAGGTGATGGTGTCAGAGTTGACCCGAGTAAGATATCGGCTGTTATGGATTGGAAACCGCTAAGGAACGTGTCGAAATCGAAGTTTCTTGGGATTAGCGGGATATTATAGACGTTTTCGTAAAGAGGTTCTCTGTGATTGTTACCATGATGACGGCTTATTGCATAAAGATGTCAAGTTTGAATGGATCGAGGCATGTCAACAGAGCTTCGAGAGACCGAAAACAATGTTGATCGAGGCACCGATTTTGGTTCAACCGAATCGGGAAGGAGTTCGTGGTATATAGTGATGCGTCGTTTAATGGTCTCGGTTGCGTGTTGATGCAAGAGGGTAAGGTAGTCGCTTACGCCTCGAGGCGCTTAAAACCGCATTTGAAGAATTATCTCGACTCACGATTTGGAGTTGGTCATGCGATTATGTTTGCGTTAAAGATTTGGCGACATTATTTGTATGGCGAAAAGTGCCGAATCTTTACGGATCACAAGAGTTTAAAGTATTTGATGGATCGTAAGGATCTGAATCGAGAGACAGAGATGATGGCTTGAATTGTTAAAAGGCTATGAGTTAGTCATTGATTACCACCCGAAAAAGCGAATGTGGTTGCGGATGCCTTGAGTAGAAATCCCTCGTGCGCTCTAAGAGTTATGAGAGCGAGTTTAGCATTGTCGATGATGGTGCTATTTTGGCGAGTTGAGAGCTAAGCCACTATTTGTTCAACAAATATGTGAAGCTCAGAGAAATGACAAATGTAGATGCAAGCTAAGATAGCTAAGTGCGGATCAGAAAGTGATTCTAATTTTTGAGTGGATTTGAATGGTTGTCTAATGTATCGTGACAGAATTTGTGTTCCTAAAAATGAGGATTTGATTCGAAAGGTTTTGTATGAGGCCCACAGTGGATGCTTGTCAAGACATCCGGCAAGATTTAAAATGTACAACGATTTGAGGAAGTTGTATTGGTGGACGGGTATGAAAAGAGATATTTCAGAGTTTGTGGCAAAGTGTTTGATTTGCCAACAAGTGAAAGCTGAGCATCAAGTGCCTTTGGGATTGCTTCAGCCTATGATGGTTCTCGAATGGAAGTGGGATCGGGTTACCATGGATTTTGTGACGGGGTTGCCGATGACTCCGAGAAAGAGAGATGTTGTGTGGGTTGTTGTGGATAGATTGACGAAGTCGGCTCACTTTATTCCAGTACGCGTTGATTATTCACTGGATAAGTTAGCTGAGTTGTACGTGGCAGAGATAGTGAGATTGCATGGTGTACCTGTGTCTATTATATCAGATAGAGATCCGAGCCTGTGTCTATTATATCAGATAGAGATCCGAGGTTCACTTCGAGGTTTTGGAAGAAGTTGCAAGAAGCCATGGGTACGAGGTTGAATTTTAGTACTGCATTCCATCCGCAATCCGATGGTCAGTCTGAAAGAGTAATTCAAGTTCTTGAAGATATGCTTCGATGCTGTGTGCTAGAATTCGAAGGTAGTTGGGAGAGATATCAACCTTTGGTCGAATTCGCCTATAACAATAGTTATCAGTCGAGTATACAGATGGCACCGTATGAGGCTTTGTATGGCCGTAAGTGTCGGACTCCTTTGTATTGGACCGAGCTTAGTGAGAAGCGGATCCATGGGGTCGATCTAGTAAAAGAGACCAAGAGAAAGTGAAAGTAATCGCAATAGTCCGAAGTCGCTTGACCGGCGTAAGTCGTGACGTGGATTTGAAAAGAAAAGAGATTGAGTTTGAAGTGGGTGACAAAGTGTTTTTAAAATTGTCCCCATGGAAGAAAATCATGAGATTTGGATGAAAAGGGAAATTGAGTCCAAGGTTTATAGGGCCATATGAGATTACAGATAGAATTAGGCCTGTAGCTTACCGGTTGGCTTTGTCGGTAGAGTTGGAAAAGATTCATAATGTATTCCATGTGTCGATGTTGCGACGGTATCACTCCGATCCTTCACATGTGATTCCTTCAATGGAAATTGAGATAAGATCGGATATGTCTTATGAAGAGGAGCCGATTAAGATCTTGGCTCGAGAAGTGAAACAGTTGAGAAATAAGAGCATAGCACTAGTGAAAGTGTTATGGCAGAAACATGGCGTGGAAGAGGCTACGTGGGAATCGGAAGAAGCTATGAGAGAGAAACACCCAAACCTCTTTTCTGGTAAGATTTTCGGGGGCAAAAATCTCTAAAGAGAGGAGAGTTGTAACATCCCGGTTTAGGGACTAGTCAGAATAGTGGTTCGAGACCACAAATTCGAGGGTCATGAATGAGTTTTTGAGGATTATATTATGTATGCATGCTAGTGTGAAAGTTTCATGAAGCAATTGTGGTTGTGAAATTGTGGTTGAATTGTCCAAAAGGACTAAATTGCAAAAGTTGCAAAATGTGTGTTTCTAGAAGCTATTTGTGTGAAATAGCTTTAGATTATTAATTTGAGGTCCTTAAATAGCAATTTACCCAAATTCTAATTTTTTGACAAAAATGGGCATGGATGAGTTTAAATTGAAAGTTTATCAAAAAGGGCATTTTGGTCATTTATTAATTAAGTGATAAAAATAGGTGAAAAGATGATAGAAATTCATTCATCTTCTTCCCATAGCTGCCAAAAATTAGAGAAGCCATTGTTAGGGCTCCTTCAATTTTTCAAGCTTGCTAGTAAGTGCTCCTAAGCCCGATTTTTGATATTCTTCGTATTTTTGAAGTCCCGGTAGCATGAGTAAGCTATTTTTAGCTATTTGATGAACTATGAGGGATGCTCAAAAATGTGGTCATGTATGACATGCATGTATTTTGATGTTTTATGGAAGATTATGAAAGCTTGATGTAGTAGAAACATCTTTTGTTAAGTGATTTTCCATAAAATGCATGTAGGGACTTGATTGTGAAAATCTTAAGTTTGGTCATACATGGGTGATTTAGTGAGATTTGATGAATGCTTTAGTTGAGTAAGTGGTTCGGCTAAGCATGAAAGACTAGAAAGTTGAATAAAAATCACTTTACGAGCCTTTGGGACTAAAGTGTAAATATGAGAAAGTTTAGGGGCAAAATTGTACTTTTGCTAAAAGTATGAGATGTGGGTCAATTTAGTCAATGTGTGTATTGAATAAGCTGATTTATTCATTATAGATCAAGAAAGACGAAGCCCGGATCAAAACCGAGGCAAACCCAAGGTGGTGGACTAAATTGCATATTTCTGTACTTTTGAGTATCGAGGTAAGTCTATGCATAAACAATGCATTCATACTTACAATTTGTTGATGATAGCTAGTGTGTAGCTAATTCAAGATTGATTTAGAACCTATGTGGTTCAAGTAGAATGAATGTAGTAGAAACGGTGAATGAATGTCTGATCGAGAATGATTGAGAATCTATGTGGTTTGAGTAGACTTGTGCATGTGTTGTGATAATGCTAGATGGTAGGCTAAGTGCGATACCATCCTAATGCATATTGATGATGAGCTAGCTATGTGCGATGCTATCGTGAGGTATATCATCTAGTGAGCTATGTGCTGAATCACTACGAATACCATTGTGGTAGGCTAAGTGCGGTACAGCCTTATTAATCAAATGTGGTTTGCTAAGTGCGAAACCACCGAGATATTGGCTGTGTGGATTAACTGTGTGTATTAACTGTGTGGATGAGATGTGTGGATTAGTTATGTAAACTAGCTGTGTGGATGAGCTGTGTGGATAAGTTATGTGGATTGACTGTGTGGATGTATTACGATAAATAATGATATGTTGTATATTACGTAAATGTGATATTGAATGCAGGGGTGCATTTCAATGGTTATGAGTATGTGACTCATGATGTGTTGGAAATGTGGTAAGGGATAGAAAGAGTAAGCATAGTTGTGAATTACTTGTTGGTATAGTGCTAATGGTTGTTTAGCTTATACTATGTTGCTTATTTGTTTATGTGTAAACTTACTAAGCTCAAAGCTTACTCTCTTTCTTTTCCCTTGTCTTATAGATTAAAAGCGTTGAATCGAGATACGAGGATCATCAGAAGATAGCCCACATATCAAAGACACTTTGGTACATGAAACTTAATGTTTTGTATATGGCATGTATAGGGGCTAGATAAGTTAGTAAATTTTGTTGTAAATGACTAAGATGTGTTGGTCTTTAGATGGAAAGCTTATTTTGTATAATGCCATGGTTGTTGGCTATTACATTATATGAAAGAAAGATGTAGTTTTCTATGTGAGAATGCACTTCAATTTGAGTTGATTATGATGGTGTTAGATGAGTATATGTTGTGTATGTTAGAAGGGTGAAAAGAACTTGACACTTAGTCTTGTTCTTGAACATATGGATAGACACACGGCGTGTGTCTAGACCATGTGTGACACAGTCAGCCACCACAGGCGTGTCTTTGTGGCCGTCGGCCCCCGCATGTTAATATTTGAAAATAGAATAGACCACGGACTAGTCACACGGGCGTGTGCCTAGGGCATGTGGGATTAATCGTTGTTGGACGCGGGCTAGCCACACGCGGGCGTGTGTCTAGACTCTAGGCCGTCACGAGGAAGTCGTGTTCACCACGGTTGGGTAGCACGGGCGTGCCATGGCCGTGGGGGCGCTTGGCGAGAATGCTCGAGTTTTTAGCACGGCTAGGAACATGGGCGTGTGTGTCCATGCACGGGTGTGTCTAATCTTGCACCAGCGCAGAGACCAGTATAAAAGAGAAAAATTTTAAGGATCGTAAAAGTTCCGGATTAGTCTCGAGAGCCCTCGTGTGTATGAGTGAGGCCTCGTAAGTTGAGAATGAGGTTATAGTGAGTAATGACGTTGAGCCTAAGTGGCGATTAAGTGGTTTGAGTTTGGTAACGCCTCGGGCCCGATTTTCGACGTAGAACCTAGGTAAGGGGTGTTACAGTGTGATCTACCCGTGGTCGATAGTCCAGGTCGTGTCTAGGTTGTTGCTCGAAACACACGGCCCTGGGTGATAGAGCGGGCCGTGTGAGTCTCTAAGGGAGGCTCATTTTGTCCCTTTTTGCCCCGTTTCTCGTTCTTTTCGATTTCCTAAGCTCCCCTGAGTATAAAACATGAAATTAAGAGATTAGGATCATCGAATTCATCAAATCTAATGAATATTCATCCAAAATTAAGCCAAGCATGGGGTTAAAATATGTGTAAATTATGGTTTATCAAATACCCCCACACTTAAGCTTTTGCTTGTCCTCAAGCAAAATTCTCAACTCACAATTAGAATTGACTTCCTCAATTTATAATCCTCATCAATAATGTTTCATCATAATTTATAGATAATTCATACATTGATAATTTAACTAGAAGAGTCCTAGAGATTCGAACAGTCTAAGTCATAAATTTTTATAGCACGAAAATATAGGTGTCTCCCCTTACCTAAATAATTACCTCTGATTCAAAATCGACAAGGATTGACATCCTCACTAAGGATTCACTCAAATCACTCAAAGTGTTTAAGGTTCAAATTAAGCACTCAGAAGTCAAGCATGAAAAGTTAATCCCATAGGCTTGCATGAAAATCAAATCTCCACCACTGTAAAATGAGATGATACACAAATCAAAAGGTCTTTAAAAGGGTTGTAAAGGAGCTTGGGTTAAAGGTGTGGATAAAGGCTGAATTAGAGGGTTAGTATCGAGATTGAATTGATAAATTACCTAACTAGAAAAATAACTAAAAGTTAAATAATTACAACAATTAAGAATTCATCACTAATAACACGAGCTTCTTCTCAAAATGTGAAATTAACGCATAAGCTCAACTAACATAGAACTAATAATGAATATACTTCGTTTTTTTAGGAATAAGAACATACAATAATAATAAGATAGGATTTAACAACTGAAATAAAGAAAATAGTTAAGCAACCGATCAAATCAAATCTCGATATAAAGGTAGTCAAGAGAAATGGTGATAACAAATACAAAGTGGGTTTTGGGTTAATATTAATGGGTGAGTCAAGAAATGGTTTATTATTCTCAAAGGGGTTCACTAGGGTTTAATTATGAAGGTAGGCTTTTTATGGAGTAAGTGGGTTAAAACCTAGGTGCCTTTATCATCTCAGTATATCAAATCAGAGGTGTGGTCTTGACATGTATGATCGAAGCAAGTTCTAGAATAACAAATCAATGTTGACACACTCATAATTAATAAAGTGAGAAAGAAAAGAATATGCTTTAAAAGGCTCAAAATCTCACAAAAATTATGGTTTTTGATGTCAATCTTACAAATTTCAATCTTTAAAGTAATATTTAAATTTAGGAAAACAACCTAGAAATTTTAATTACGGAAAATAGACTTATCATGCTTGATTCTCTAATATCTTAAAGTTTAAATCATCAATGCACAATTAACTATGGCTTAATCCAAAACATATTAATGAAAATCATAAATCAAAAGAAATTTTATTCTAATAGTGATATGAGAAAGTGACTTGAGAAAAAGATGGAATTCAGGGATTTGAGAATAATGCAAAAAGTTAAGAATAAAATTCACCCCCCACACTTAAGATGTACATTGCCCTCAATGTACAAAGATATTTGTTCTAGAGATTAATAGCATGATATCATAAGAGAGAGAGAGAGAAGTGAAACTTCCTGAATTTTGGATGGATTCCTTGAGTTGGAAGTGTAGAAAAAATTGGAGGCGTGGTAGATTTTCCTCATTAGAGTTGGGTATTCCAGAGTGCTATTTTAGGCTTTTTAACTGCGATAAAATCAGTGGGTTCTTTAGACTGTAAGGATTATTCAAATATTGCCAAAAGATGTAAATTGGGTAATAGTGGTTATGAAATCTAAAAATAACTTAAAATAAACATGAGTCAAAAATAAAATGAAAATAAAAATAAAAATAAAATGAAAAGTAGTATTCTAAAATTTAAAGGAAAATAACAAAAGAAAGAGGACTCAGAAGTCCTCCTCGCCAGATGGCTCGCGAGGTGGGGGCGGCGATGAAATGTGAAGGTGCTGACATATCTGGTGGAGGGTGGCGTCGATGTGATCGAAGCGCTGGAAGCATTACTGCTTGAATCGTGTTAGGCGCTCAGATATGTCTGAAATAGAAGCTGCCGCATGAACTGGGCGATTGCTCGATGGTGGCTCCTTGTGTGGTGGGGGGACATCGTCAGTAATGTCCTCAGGCTCCTCCTCCTCGGTGGTATGGGCTAGACGATATTGGGGAGGATCGGTCCCACAGTGACGCTTGATCATCCTCATGTTTATCATGGTCAGGATGCCCTGTGGAGACATCTGGCCTATCAAGGTGATGGAGGATGATTGTGCCGCAGTGTTGAGGAGGCCAAAGTGTCTCGCGAGGCGTGTCACATAGGGCCCCATGGAATTACCCCCTTACGATGCCGCTCCGTCTGATGTTGGATGGCGAGAGCGATGAAGTAGGCAAGGTCGAACACGTGGCCGTGCGCCATGTTCCACAGAAAATAGGCGTCGTGGGTATTAACAACGCCGGTGCTCTCGCGCCTTACTGTTAATGTATGTGCGAGGATGGAATGGAGGTACCTCAGTGATGGGGGAAGAGCGATCGCCTTGGAGCGACTAGGATCGTATGTTACTGAAACTTGAACCAAGGCCTGCCAATATTTGGAAGGTGAATAGTGGATGTGGCGGTGAAGAGTGTCGAGTTCATTCTCCTTCATGAACTCTTTTGTGTAGAGTCCTAGAGCGATTCCAAGTTCAGGGACACTCATCTCGCGAACCAAACCTCCTAGGCGGAACTGTATGGTGCCTGGGTCGTCGTGGTTCATCATCACCACCTGCAAATGAAAAGTAGAGCAAAGCTCTAATGTTAGTTCGAGGTATGTTGGCTCGACAATACTGAAGAACCACTCCCAAGGGTCAGTGGATAGTAGGGCCCGAACGGCATCAGCAAGTTGTACTTGCTCTAGAGCGGCCCAGTTGATACACCTCCCCACGCTGAGGGGTCGTGCTCGAAGTAACCGAAAGAGCTCCTCCTGGGGTTCTAAAGGAAACTGTAGGAATGGGTGTCGTACTTCGGCAGAAGCGCTAGAGGAAGTTGCATCGGTACCTTTCTGTTTTTTGGAAACGAGCACAGCGGTGTTCTTCCCACGTAGGGGAGTCATTATGTACCTGAAAATGCCAAAGAGTTTCCATAAATCCAATATCATTACCAGCCGGAAAATTGTTCTATTCTAGTCGAATCCTATTATATTTCATCAACTAGTGTAGAACGTAAATACTTGTCCTCATTCGAATCGGGTTTATTAGCATTAGTAACACTAAAATAATGAACTATCAGACTAACCCAAACTAAGTAAAACAAGAGAATGAGTAATAAATAAGAATTTAAAACATGAAAATATGAACAAGGGATAATATAAAATTTAAAGAAATAAGTAATCAATGGTGAAGAAGGGGAACCGATGGAGGTGTTGAAGGAAATGGCACGGTCGGAGTGGTGGCACACGGTTATGGCGGTGGTGCACGGGCGTGGTCTGCGGGAATGGAGTTGCATGAGCGTGGACTTACGTTGAGAAGAATAGCGGGGAAGAAGAAAGGGAAGGGAAAATAGGAGGGAAGGGAAGTGAGAGGAAAAAGAGAAAGATTCGGCGGTCGGAATGGGGAGGAGGGGGAAAGCTTGGGTGCAAACGGCTAGGGTTTTGGAGGGGAAGAAGATGAATAGTAGGGGTGTTTAAATAGGGGATAGGGCATACGGTTAAGGGCCACGCCTGTGTTCACTTTTAATGGCCCGTGTGTTTCTTGAATTTTAAATTTGGGCGTGTCTGGGTTGAGTCCCACGTCCGTGTTCCATGGGCGTGTTATGGCACACGGCCATATCGCACGGCCGTGTGATGCTTCACTCGTTTCTCCCACGCTCGTGTAGATTTAGCATGCCCGTGTTGATTTAGTTAGTGTCGACCACAGCCTATAGGAACGGGCGTGTCACTTGCCCGTGTCACTTACTCAGTGTCGACCACGGCCTTATCGTACGACCGTGGCCTTTTATGATAGCCCGTGTTTTTGAGTCATTTTCGACCACAGCCGTGTCGCACGGCCGTGGCGTTTTATCGTAGCCTGTATTTTGGGAAAGATTTACGTCCTTGGCTCGCACGGTCTCCATCACGCCGATGTGCCTACCCGTGGTGTCCACACGGCCACGGCCACGGCCGTGGGTAAGGCCGTGTGGTATGGAAACCTGCGCTTATTAATCTGGTTAGTTTTTAGTTAGGTGCTAAAAATAAAAAATATGAATATTAATGGGGTTAGTGTTCGGGTTGCCTCTCGAGAAGCGCTTGTTTAGAGTCCTAAGCTAGACTTACCTTGTATCCGCTCTTTATGGAGGTTCACGGAGCTAAAGCTCCTCTCTAATATCTCTAAAATCCTCACCGTTATATAATTTAAGGCGTTGACCGTTTACTTTGAATGTACCACGAGTCGGATGAGTTACCTCGATCGCGCCATAGGGAAAAATGGTTTTGATTACGAATTGACCTGACCATCTTGATTTTAGCTTTCCAGGGAACAACTTGAGCTTCGAATTGTTTAGTAGAATAAGATCTCCAACTTCAAAATGCTTAGGTTGCTTCAAACGAGCATCATGGCGTCGCTTTGTTGCTTCTTTGTATAAACGTGAGTTCTCGTAGGCATTCGCTCGCAACTCATCTAGCTCGTTCAACTGCATCAATCTTTTCTCACATGCAAGTTTAAGATCGTAATTTAAAATTTTGTAGCCCAAAATGCTTTGTGCTCTAATTCAAACGGTAGATGATAACTCTTTCCGTAGAAAAGTCTGTATGGGGATGTTCCTATGGGGGTTTTAAAAGCAGTTCTATAGGCCCATAAAGCATCATCTACTTTTAATGCCCAATCTTTCCTGTTCGATTCTACTGTTTTTTCTAGAATACGCTTAAGCTCTAGATTTGCTACTTCCACTTGTCCACTGGTTTGAGGGTGATAAGGGGTAGCTGTTCTGTGGTGTACTCCATATTTCTTTAAGACTCAATCAAATTGAGTATTACAAAAATGAGTACCCCTATCACTAATAATTTCTCTAGGTGTTCCAAATCGAGAGAAGAGTTTCTTAAGAAATCTTACTACCACTCTAGCATCATTAGTAGGTAAGGCTTGAGCTTCCACCCATTTTGACATATAATCAATCACACTAAGATGTATTTATTCCCAAATGAGCTAGGAATGGACCCATAAAATCAATACCCCATACATCAAATATTTCACATGATAACATATATGTTTGAGGCATTTCATCGCGTTTAGAGATATTACCTATTCTCTGACATCTATCACATGAAGCAACATACCTGTTAGCGTCTTTGAATAGAGTAGGCCAATAAAAACCTGATTCGAGCGTTTTGTGTGCTGTCCTAATCCCACTATAATGTCCTCCTGATGGTCCTGAATGGCAATGTTCTAGTATTTTTCTTTCTTCTGCCTTTGTAACACATCTCCGAATTACTTGATCTGTGCATATACGAAACAGAAAAGGGTCCTCCCAAAAATAGTTTTTTGCATCAGCAAAGAATCACTTCTTTTGATGATGTGTTAACCCTTTTGGCAGGTTGTTAGCAGCTAAATAATTCGCAATATCTGCTAACCAAGGTACCTCAAAGTCGGGGATAGCAAAGAGTTGTTCTTTAGGAAACGAGTCGTTTATCTCACTTTCATCGAGTTCTTTGATATGTGAATTTTCCAGCCTAGAAAGATGGTCTGCCGCGAGGTTTTCAGCTCCTTTCTTATCCTAAATTTCCAAATCAAATTCCTGTAAGAGTAAAATCCATCTTATGAGTCGAGGTTTTGCATCAGATTTAGTTAAAAGATAACGAAAAGCTGAATGGTTAGTGTAAACAAGAACTTTAGATAATATCAAATACTGTCTAAATTTATCAAATGCAAAAACCACAGCTAGCAACTCTTTTTCTATGGTGGTGTAATTTTCTTGTGCGGCTATCAATGTTTTGCTAGTGTAATAAATTGGCTGAAAATGCTTGTCTCTTCGCTGTCCCAAAACCGCACCTACTGCAAAATCACTCGCATCACACATTAGTTCAAAGGGTAAATTCCAATCAGGTGCAATTATAATCGGAGCATTTATTAATTTATTTTTGAGGTTATTAAATGCATCTAAACATTCCTGATCAAAATTGAAAGGCACATCTTTTTCTAGTAATTTAGTTAAAGGCTTAGCTATTTTAGAAAAATCCTTAATAAATCTTCTATAAAATCCAAATATGACCTAAAAAGCTTCTAATAGCCTTAACTGAACTAGGGGGAGGTAATTTTTCTATGGTTTCAATTTTTGCTTTATCAACCTCAATCCCTTTACTAGAAATTTTGTGACCTAATACAATCCCTTCTCAAACCATAAAGTGACACTTTTCCAAATTAAGCACAAGGTTCGTTTCCTCACGTCTCATTAGAACTCGTTTTAAATTTTTAAGGCAAAGATGGAAGGAATTACCAAATACCGAAAAGTCATCCATAAATACCTCCATAATATCTTCCACGAGTTCATCAAAGATGGCTAGCATGCATCGTTGAAAAGTAGCAGGAGCATTACATAATCCAAAAAGCATTCTACGATAAGCAAACGTACCATATAGACATGTAAATGGTGTCTTTTCTTGATCCTCAGGAGCTATTGGAATTTGGAAGTAGCCAGAGAGTCCGTCTAAGAAGCAATAGTACATATGCCCAGATAATCTTTCTAACATCTGATCAATTAAGGGAAAGGGGAAGTGATCTTTTCTCGTGGCATCATTTAACTTTCTATAGTCAATGCAAACTCTCCAACCTGTGACTGTCCTTGTTGGAATCAATTCATTCTTTTCGTTGGCTACAACAGTCATGCCTCCCTTCTTTGGAACAACCTGCACAGGACTTACCCAAGTACTGTCAGAAATAGGATAAATAATTCCAACATCTAGAATTTTAATTACCTCAACTTTAACAACTTCCTTCATGTTGGGATTTAATTGTCTTTGAGGTTGCACACATGGTTTATATTCATCTTCCATTAGAATTTTGTGGGTGTAAAACGATGGGCTTATCCCTTTAATGTCAGAAATCTTCCAAGCTATGGCTCTTTTATGCTCCTTTAGTACCTGTATTAACTCGTCTTTCTCATTGGGTTCCAATTATGAAGAAATAATTACCGGTAGTGTAGAATTATCTCCAAGGAATGCATACTCTAAGTGATTTGGTAACTGTTTCAATTCCAATTTGGGGGGTTCTTCAATAGAGGGTTTTTGTTTTAGTCCGTTGTTTATTCCATGCCCTCATACTTATTTTGTCTTGGGGAAGAAATTTTTACTTCCCCCATCTCATTGGTATCGTCATCGGCCTCCCCTCCTTGGGCAAGACACAGTTCCAACGTGTCTTTATGTATGATTTCCTGAAAAGAATCTTGAATAGAATGATCAATAGCATCGATAAAATAACAGGAATCATCTTTCTCTCTAGAGTATCGCATAGCATCATAAATTTTAAAAATAATTTCCTCGTCACCTATCTTGAGCCCAAGTTTACCATCTCCTACATCAATAACAGCCCTAGCAGTGGCTAAAAATGGGCGTCCTAAAATTAAAGGTACCTCAACATCCTCATCCATGTCAAGCACAACAAAATCAACAGGGAATATGAATTTATCAACTTTTACCAAAACATCTTCAATAATTTCCCTAGGATACTTAATAGATCTGTAAGCTAATTGGATACTCATCCTAGTGGGATTTGGTTCCCCAAGACCGAGCTGCTTAAACATTTTATAAGGCATTAAATTAATACTGGCACCTAAATCAGCTAATGCTTTCTCAATATTTAAACTACCAATTTAACAGGGAATGGTAAAACTTCCTGGATCTTTTAATTTGGTTGGAAGTTTATTTTGGAGAATAGCTGAACATTCCTCGTTAAGTTCCACAGTTGATAGCTCTTCAAACTTCATTTTATTTGTTAGAAGCTCTTTTATGAATTTTACGTATGTTGGCATCTGCGAAATAGCTTCAAAAAAAGGTAAGTTAATATGTAATTGTTTAAAAAGTTCAAGAAATTTACCGAATTGTGCATCCATGCGGTCTTTCTTCAAATTTGTCGGATATGGGATCGGTGGTTTATACTCTTTAAGTACCAGTGTGACATTCTCGTTTACCTCCTCACCCTTTTTCTTATTAGTTTCTTTTGGCATTTTCTTTTCAGCTTCAACCAACTCCTTCCTACTCTCTAGCGTGACTGCTTTCACATGCTCTTTTGGTTTAGGTTTGGTGTTACTAGGTAAACTGCCTGGTTGCCTTTCGGAAACTAACTTAACCAGTTGTCCAATTTGACTCTCAAGCCCTTGAATCGATGCTTGCTGATTTTTCAACTTCATTTCGGTATTCTGAAAACAAGTCTCTGACATCGAAATAAACTTTGCTAGCACATCTTCAAGGCTCGGTTTTTTCTCCTGCTGGTAGATTTGTTGTTGGAAGCCTGGAAGGGGTTGTTGTCTCCTATTGCCTTGACCACCCCATGAAGAATTGAGATGGTTCCTCCAACCTGGATTATAAGTGTTACTATAGGGATTAGTCTGAGGTTTAGAATTATTACCCATATTGTTTATCTGTTCATTTTCTATGCCAGGGTTGTAGGATGGATATTTTATATTTCCCATTCCTCCTCTATTCGTATCGTAATGTGTTACTGAATGTACCTACAAAGAGCCACACAAACCATCAATCTTTTTATTTAACAGTTCTACCTGGTTTGATAGCATGGTTAATGCGTCGAGGTTGAAAACACTGGCGGCTTTTGTTGGCTTTGTTCTCATAACTTGCCACTAATAATTATTCAGTGACATCTCTTCTATAAACTCATAGGCCGCTTCAGGAGTCTTGTTATTTAGGGTTCCACCGGCGGCTGAATCAATCAACTGGCTAGTTGAGGGGTTCACACCGTTGGAAAAGGTTTGAACCTGTAGCCATAAAGGTAACCCATGGTGAGGGCACCTTCTCAACAAATCCTTGTATCTCTCCCATGCATCGTACAGTGTCTCTAAGTCCATCTGCACAAAAGAAGAAATATCATTCCTCAACTTAGCCGTTTTAGCCGGCGAAAAATATTTTAACAAAAAATTTTCGGTCATTTGTTCCCATGTAGTGATTGATCCTCGTGGTAACGAGTTTAACCACTTTTTAGCTTTGTTCCTCAACGAAAAGGGAAACAACCGAAGGTGAATGGCATCATCAGAAACGCCATTTATTTTGAAAGTGTCACAAAACTCTAGAAAAGTTTCCAAGTGATTGTTTGGATCCTCATCCTGCAAACCATCAAACTGAACAAACTGTTGAATCATCTGTATAGTGCTAGGTTTCAGCTTAAAATTATTTTCAGCAATAGTAGGTCTAACAATACTCAACTCGATTCCTGTTAAATTAGGTTTAGCATAATCATACATAGTACGAGGAGCAGGATTTTGATTCACCGGGTTTGCGACAACCACAGGAGGTAGCAGATTATTATCAGCCATCTCTTCGGTAGTGTTGGTATCGTCCTCTTTTTTTTCCTCTATGTACTGTAGGCTTCGCCTTATTTCCCTATGATTTCTGCGAACGATACCTTTTATATCACTGTAAAAAATCAAGGGTCCTGACGGGTTCCTCCTAGTCATAAACTAGAATTACCTGCCAGAAGCAAATAAAAGGAAAATTAGCAAAGTTAAAAATAAAATAAATATAAATTTAAAATAAATAAAATGGCTAAAGTAATAAAAATTTAGTTTTCCTAATATCTTGTTCCCCGGCAACGGCCCCAAAAACTTGCTGGAGCTCGAAACTAACTATTATTTTGACAAAGGTAAGTGCACCTATCGAACAGTAGTATAGCTGTGGTGAGTCCGGAATATCGTATCCTCAAGGACCAAGAGTACTAGTATTAACTATCTTTTTATTATCTAGCCTACTAATTAAGGGGATTTATTTTTAATCTAAAATCTATTAACTAATTTAACTAACGATGAACGCGACAGAGAGTAAATTGGGGAAAATACTTTTAAACAACTTATATGAGATGGACAATACCTAAGGAAGAATCCACCTAGACTTCACTTATTACTTTTGATTCATGCGATTTATTCACTTGGCTTAATCCGTAGAAATCCCTAAATTATATTAATACCTCTCTCGAGGCTACTAACAACTGACTCTAGGTTGATTAATTGAAATCTCTTTCTAATTAAAACCCCTATTGTCGCATTAACTCGATCTATGGATTCCCTTATTAGGTTTGACCCTAATCCGGTAGATTTTCGTCGCCCTATCTCTAGGGTTGCAATCAACTCCGCTTAATTGTGTTGATCTACTCTTAGACAGGGACTTTTGCTCCACTAAATAAGCACATTCGACTTGAATCAATAACCCGAATTATCAAAACATGAATAAGAACTCACAATTAAGAATAAGCACAAGTATTTATCTCATAAATCAAATAATAATAAGATCTGTCTTAGATTTCATCCCCTTAGGTATTTAAGGGATTTAGTTCATACTAAAAGAGGGAAACATCATAAAAGGGGAAAAACAACAAAACATAAGAAAACCCAAAAACTTCTAAAGAACTTGATGGGAGATCCTCAGTCTTGATGGAGATCCTTCTCTTAAGTTGTTCCCGACAACTGTCTTGGAGTATTTTCTCCTCCTACTCGGCGTCTATTCGACTTCCTGTCGAGCTCTCTTTTTAGGTTGCCCCCTAGGGTGTTTATATAGGCTTCGAGATGCATTTCTTGGCCCACAAGTATCCTAATCCGAATGAAACTCATCTTGGCCATGGCAGGGACACGCCCGTGTGACATGCCCGTTGTGGACTCCCTTGGCCGTGGTCGATCCTGCTCGCCACACACGGCCGTGTGATCTATCCGTGGTCGATAGTCCAGGCCGTGTCTAGGTTGTTACTCGAAACACACAGCCGTGGGTGATAGAGCAGGCCGTATGAGTCTCTAAGGTAGGCTCATTTTGTCCCTTTTTGGCCGTTTCTCGTTCTTTTCAATTTCCTAAGCTCTCCTGAGTATAAAACATGAAATTAAGAGATTAGCAGCATCGAATTCATCAAATCTAATGAATATTCATCCAAAATTAAGCCAAGCATGGGGTTAAATATGTGTAAATTATGGTTTATCACTCACCTGTTGTGAAATGTTATTGGTGTATTCTAAAGATCATGAGGGTTTCTATTGTCCAACTAAATATCCAACTAAAGAAGAAAGTAAGTATGACTTCGTGCCTTCTATTGACTCTTACTCTAGTGGAAAAGCAATTTGTAATGACGAACTTTGTGAACCGGAAAAAGATGATAGTGAGAATTTTTCCCTTGAGTCTATAGAGTTAGATGATACACAAACTTCAGGTTCTCCTACTAAGATATATTGTACTGAATTAAATATTCATAATACTTGTAAGAGGGATATGGGAAGTAAGAAAGAATCATGTGAAAAGACAGAGGAGAAAATAGACCTTGAGTGATAAAAGTCTACTTGATGGTCCAAATTTGGTGAGTGGAAATCCATATGAGGTAAAATTAGAGAGTTCTCAAGTGGAAAAGGAAAATAAAAATAAGAAAATACCCATACAAAAGTGAGGAATGATTATGTTTTAACTAACCCTAACTTAAATTTGTTTAGTAGTGTTTCTTCATTACAAGATTTCAGGGACTTCCAATTATATTACTCTACCATCGAAAGACGATTTTACTTGTGGGAAAGAGGTAAGTTGAATATTGATAATTCCCCACAAGTGCTACAAGGAAATAAAGGTAAAGAAACATTATAAATTGATTTAAAAAGGCATGCATTGAATGTTTTTTTTATAAGTATGCTACTAATCTTGTTTTTCCTTACAACATGCTTTCTCGTTGGTCAAATTTCATTAAACCTTGGTCTGAAAGTTCAATTGATTTTATGGGTTTATCTAGATTTGTAAAGGTTAAAAATAGTAATTATGTTGCACTAGATAGGTTTATTAAAGCATCTTATATATTTGCTCTTGCAGCAATTTTTTTTTATCTTGACCCTTTAACGATGAATTTTTACATAATCTTAACATTCTTGATTTTTATAATCATGTGATATTCTTGACTCATAGTTGGAAATTATTATAGATGACCATGTATATTCAAAGAAAGTTACATGTTATTTTTTACTTAAACACTCATGTGCTTGATATTTCTTTATTTAGTGTTGATGGTTTGTTTTTGAAAGAGAGATACTTGATCTATGCTGATTTTGGAGATCAAAATCATATCTTTGATCCTGAAGATAGTTTTGGTGCACAAGAAAGCTTAGGTAAATATTTTTTTCATTTTTTTATTTATTCTAATCCCTTTTTCTTTCTGTATAGCTAAAGATTCAGGGATGAATCTTCTTGAGGAAGGGGGAATGATGAGAATATCAAGGCTTAATTTCAGACCCATGGATATGATGGGCTCACACTACCTCAAGGCCCAACAACAAAGTCAAAGGCCAAGAAAATTGAACCAAGATTTGATCAAAGACAAGATTTGAGGACAAATATTTTCGAGGAAAGGGGGAATGATACATGTACAGATGGGGTGAAATTTATTAAATTCCATTCACCAAAGTTGCCAATTTTCAAGTTTGGGAAATCAGCAGACTTGCGACGACTTTTTGTGTGGGATCCAGGCATTTTTGGGTTGAGATGTCTCATGGCGTTCAAATATCTATCTCTTAGCTTTGAAACACACTTTGAATCACTCTATTTTGAGTTCGGGAGCTCAAGTTATAACCATTTTAGTGAAGAATGCGTGAACAAAATTTCTAGATGGGATTATGACGGGAATTACGAGTTTCAGACTTTTAATTCGAGTTTAAATCATATTGGGTTCGGGTTTTGGGCTTAATTTTTATTATATATTAGTCCAATATTGTATTTATCATCTCTTATTATTTTATTATTTTATTATTCTAAATTTTTAATAAGTATTAAATAGTTTAAGTTATTTAGGAGTTTTATGTCAACAAGAAAGTTTAGTTTAAAACTACTTCTTATTTAGATTAATTAGATTTCTAGTATACTTAAGAGTTTTATTTAGATTTATTTAGCTAGCCTATATATAGGCCTTTGCATTGTACACAAATCAATCAATTCATTATTATTCAATTTCTTTTTTGAGTTAATGAATTCTCTTTGAGTTTTTCTTTTCAAGAATTTCACTTGAGTTTCTTTTAGAAGAGTTTTAACAATCTTTAAAGATTATGAGGATCATCTTCAAACTTTTTCTAGCCATGTTTTCTATCTTGGAAGGGAAATTAGAGCCGTTTGAATGGGGTTGTGGATTTTTTTGTGTTTCCAAGGCTTCTTAGGACTTCTACATATCACGTTCTATCTTTTCCATCTATCTTCTTTATTTTCTTCTTTATTGTTCCAATCTTTGATTTATTGTTATATTTATTTATCATAGTTATTTATTTTTTATTTTTTTTATTTGATTTGGATTTGATTGTGTTTCAAGTTGTGTCAAAACCCAAGTTTCTTTCCAAACGTTTAGAGCCCTAAGTCAAAGCTGCGACTTGAAGAAACTTTATGATCTACTTTTGCGTTTATTCGCACTCATCTATATCACTATGAAAGTCACAAGTGAATAAATCCATAAACGGATCTAGGATTTATTCTACTTAGGTCTTGTCTAATGTACTGTTAGTCCAGTCAGTAGCATCTATATCTTTATCTTTTTGGAGTCATCTACTTTGATACCTAAGATAAGATATCTCCCTAATTGGACTTGATAGACGACATATTAGTCTTTCTATCGATTTGCTAAATTATGATTAGACTAAGGACGTGTTTAGATTGTCTACTAATTTAATTTGTCTTTTTGTATTACAATCTAACTACGTAATATTGCTTTAATACTGGTTAAACGTTAGCTAATCAATGAGATAATATTTGTTTTATTTTTATTTGCGTGCAAAAACCATTAAGGAAAATATGCAGAGATATTAATGATAATGAAGAATATTTTATTAAACCAATTTAATCGAAAAATTATAAATACATATAGACAAAATTACCACACTAATGAAACTAAATTCCAACATTATGATTGCGGATGAAGATGAAATATATAAAGCAACAGTTACAAACAATAGAAGAAAGGAAGAAGTGAGAATTGTGCAAAATATTGATAATTAAATGCATGGTTTCATTTAGGTGGTCGTTGAAAAATTTTGGGGTGGGCTTTGATTATTTATTTTGGGTGGGAGTTGGTTATGTACTAAATAAATATTTGATCTTTTTGGGTGATGTTAATAGAAACAATTATAAAACATACCGAATTTGTTTAATGATGGTTGGATTGATGTTATTCCTACTATTAATGGAGTTAGTATTGTTAGTGATGAGTTTGTGAGATTGAATAAATGGGGTTTTTTACCGGAACATTATAAAAAAAAAACCAAAATGGTATGTTGCTAAAATTAAGTACCACAATGGTACATTTAGATGGGTGGAGGGTGGTGCATAGGCGGCACCACCCTCATTTTTCTGACAGTCCACAGTTAAAAAAAATAAAATAATGGTGGAGGGTTTTAGATAGGCGGCACTAGTTGTGCCTACCTGATAGCCGGCACTGGTTGTTCCTATCTGATAGGTGGCACACCCAGTATATTTCCCCCCAACTCCCCCATCCGGCTCGTATTAGTTTGGAAAAAAAATTAGCAGAATAAGAGAGTGAGAAGAGAAGAAAGAAAGAAAAGAGAAGATAGAAAAGGTATTTTTTATTGTTATTTTCTAATATAATAGATTATGATAAGAAAAAATTATTTTGTTAGTATTATATAGTTTGTTTAGTGTTATTTTTATGTTTTGTTTTAAAGTTATTTTGTTTATTGTGATTTGTTAGTAAGTTTTGTGTTTAGATTATTGAGAATGTTATGTTGTAAAATTTTTTAATATATTTGAAAGTTTTTATGTTAGTAACTATTATAAAGTAATTGTTAGTTAGAGATAACAACAGGAAAAAATAGATAAATACTGAAAATATTTTTATCATAGATATTGTTAGAAATAGCAATAAATTTCATATTGTTAGAAATGAACTATTTTCATTCATTAAATTTTTTATGTAAGTATTTTTATGCTGTTCGACATTGTTTTGAGAATTTGTTGTTAATTTTTTAACAAATTGAGTATTGAAGATGGACAATCAGTTTTTCGCATGCGTTTATTTCGATGGAATTGTAACACCCCAAAAACGACCTAGACGTTATGGTCGGATCTAGCATGTCACATCAAAAGATAGTTGAAAAAGTAAGAGTTCGTTGAAAGCGTTGCATCTCTTTTGAAACTCCGAGTTTCGTTGTTTGTTTGTAAAAACGCGATTTGCTTGATGTCCGTTTTTGAAAAGTTGTTATTATTTTGAAAACTGCTTTTGTTGTGATAATTGAATTTGGATAGTCGTGGAAACGTGATATTTTGGAAAACTCAGTATTCAAACATTAGACAATTTAAAAGTAGCCGAATTGAAAGTTAAAAGAAAAAATAAAAGCCAAAGGCCTTATTACAAAATATTAACCCAAAATAAATAATCTTAAAATAAAGTAAAAACTGAATTTACTAAAGTTCGCGAGGAATAACTCCGATGTATGGCCACCACCGAGTCCTCCACGGCTCCAAATCCTCTATCGCTGGGGATTACCTGCAAGGTTAAGGGAAAAGGGGTGAATTCCAAAAACTCAGTGTGTAATCCCCTAAATGAAATTAACTGGGCCCGAGCCCAGAAGACATCAATCTGGGCCTAAGCCCTATAATCATGGTAGTGCAAATGAAGTAGTGCAAATGAAATGGTGCAAATGAAATAGTGCAACTCAACCCAATCCAACCAACACACCCCCGTACCAGCCAATCACACCTGTGGGGGATCAAGTCAACCCACCCCGCTAATCACACCAATATTGCAGACAAGCTGCTAATCACAATATTTGTGGCTGAGCCACCAGAGTCAAAATTATATATATATATTGTGGCTATGCCACCAGGCTACACTGCTCTTCATTCGTTAACCCGCCCCATGCAACATGATAACATGCAATATACATAGCAACATATACAAGTGTAAGGTAAACATACGATCGTTACTTAACAACACTGAGGGTAAAACGGTCATTTAACCCATCGAGGGTATTTGAGTAATTTCGCAGCCCAGGGGCATTTTGGTAATTTACCCTTCAAGGTTATTTTAGTAATTTTCTCTGTTATGGCCTTTCTGAAGGCCTACTGTAGGCTCGAGCGACTCGGGACCCTTATTGGGTCTTTACGGAATTATTGGGCCCTAAAGCCATTTTAGGCCCAAACGGGCCTACACGCTCGTGTGGCCCATTTCGCTTGGTTTCAGTCGCAGATTTCTAGATTTCACAATCGCACTTACCCTTTGACGATTTTTCACCAACTTTGCCCATGTGGGCCGAAAAGCCCATTGGGCCCGTTAAGCCCGTATCGGCTCGGTTAGGCCCGTTACAGCCCAAACATCACGAGAGCGCTCGTGACACTCTCAACGACTTACCGTCACTACTCATATCTGGATTCACCACTACGAGTGCTCGCACACTCGAGTGGCACAGATGCCGATGTTTCGACTTTTCGGCTTTTGGCCGATTCGCAAGTCATCACATGCAGTCATATAAAAGGGTGTGAGATTACACACCTGATCACTTTGAGTATTACACACTCACGATCATCGTCACTTTCACTAGCGCGAGCAACCGTGATTTGCCTCTCTAAACCAGGGGCCGATGCCCTTCCACAACCCGGCGAAAAAACCCATACTGCTGACACCCTACGCCGTTTAAACTTGGGAGCAGGTGCTACTAGTCTATTTCTATTAGGCACTCCTCCTGATCCCCCCCTCAGATAGATTATTTTCCTCCATGACAAACTCCAATAATCTAAGAAGTCCACTGCAAGGGATAGGTGTTCAATTGGCCCTCTGATTAAGCACGTCGACAACCCTAGTAGTGTTTGGCATTAAAATAAATGTTAGTAACCCCCCTTAGTCAAAGTCGCAACGAAACCAAGCAGCCATTCGGCTTGAATAAAAATCAACCAAAGAGTAAAATCCTACCACCAACATTCGGCCTAACACCCACTTACCAATCAGCTTTCGAAAACCAAGGCTAAGAGAATGATGAGTGGTAGCAAAGGATAACTTGATTCGGTCCTTACCCAAAGAGAACAAAAAGGAGTTTAGAATAAAAACGGGTGGTTAAATTCGGCTTAGCCAAGAGAAGAAAAGTAAAGAACAAAAGAGAAGGAGGCATTACCTTTGATCAAAGAGAAGTCGAATGGAAGAAAAAGATTTGGCCCCCCAAAAGTAAAACACCAAGCAATCGGCCACAAGGATCAAAGTAAGTAGGGTGGCTATCGTTCAAAGAAAAGAGAAGAAGTGGAAGAGATGAGAGAATAGGTGAGTAGTTAGAGAATTCGGCTATTAGAAAAAATAAAAAGAGAACCCGATTCAAATGAGCAAGGAGGAAATTCGGCTTAGGTTCACAGAAGAGAGAAAATGACTAAGAAAGAATTGGAAAAGAAAAGAGTAAGAAAAGGATTTTGACAAAAGGAAAAGCAACAAGGTGACTTGAGATGTGCCAAGAAGAAAAATGCACGAAATGCACAGATGCCAAATAAAATGTTAAGGGAATTCCACACTCTTTCCTTGTTCAAGCCGAATATGCACTCCTCCCAAACAAAATGAACTTAGCAAAAACGACACCTACACACCCACAAAACCGAATGTGCTCCCTAAACACTTCCTCAATTTCAGCCAAACACCTCCACTCTTCAAATCCCATGATTCTCTCCTTGATTTGCTCACCCATTCACTCTCCAACACCCATTCAAATAATTTGACCCAGTCTTCCCTCTCTCCAGCAGAGTTTGAACTCCACCCAGCTTCCTCCTTTCCTGAGCACAAAAATAAAACTCCCCATGTGCTACCTGTGGGATTCGAACCCCACTTCCCTTGCTTCACAAGTGACGCCAACACCATTCCACCACAAGCTCCCTTTTTTTTTATCACAACACCAACAATTTTCCTTAAGCCTTGCCTCCTACAGCTCTCCCCACTTAAGTGCCCAAAAACCAAAATTCTCATATGACCTAACTTGATCCCGGGACTTCATAAGAGCCCCCTAGCCTTCCAAAATCACTCATCTGATATGCTCAACTTGCACTAGTGCCGTTCTCCTGCTTTCAAAAATTCAGACATGCTTCAACGCTCGGGGTCCAATAGGCCCAATTCTACTAGGCCCGATTTCGGGATGTTACAAATCTACCGCCTTAAAGAAATTTCGTCCTCGAAATTTCCAGCTATCTTACAGTGGTTTAACACAGACTACTTTACCACGCTGCCGCTACGCCACTCTGATTTCAATTATACACATTCCCTTCTAACCTAATCTAGAAGTCTCTTTACCCAACTAGATATCTAACCACAGAAGCAGACCGATATTTATCACACATACATACAATTTCTATATTCAAACATCACATCCAAACAAAACACACACAAAATAAATACCAAAAATACAGTCATTACAGCACATAATAGAGTATAAGGTCAAGAAACTTACGGATTTGGTGCCGGAGACTCGGTGTGCCATACTTCCAATAACACTATCACTATTTCTAAACCACAGTTTAAACAGATTTTGAAAAAAAATTTCAAACCCATTCCACAGCCGAGTTTTGCAACCTGGCTCTGATACCATAAAATGTAACACCCCAAACCCGGCCTAGACGTTATGGCCGGATCTAGCATGTCACATCAAAAGATAGTTGAAAAACTAAGAGTTCGTTGAAAGCGTTGCATCTCTTTTGAAACTCTGAGTTTCGTTGTTTGTTTGTAAAAAAGGTGATTTGCTTGATGTCCATTTTTGAAAAGTTGTTATTATTTTGAAAACTGCTTTTTTGTGATAATTGAATTTGGATAGTCGCGGAAACGTGATATTTTGGAAAACGGTTATAAGCATTTTGGAAAACTCAGTATTCAAACATTTGACAATTTAAAAGTAGCCGAATTGAAAGTTAAAAGAAAAAACAAAAGCCAAAGGCCTTATTACAAAATATTAACCCAAAATAAATAATCTTAAAATAAAGTAAAAATTGAATTTACTAAAGTTTGCGAGGAATAACTCTGATGTATGGCCACCACCGAGTCCTTCACGGCTCCAAATCCTCTATTGCTAGGGATTACCTGCAAGGTTAAGGGAAAAGGGGTGAGTTTTAAGAACTCAGTGTGTAATCCCCTAAATGAAATTAACTGGGCCCGAGCCCAGAAGACATCAATTTGGGCCTAAGCCGTATAATCATGGTAGTGCAAATGAAGTAGTACAAATGAAATAGTGCAAATGAAATAGTGCAACCCAACCCAATCCAACCAACACACCCCCGTACCAGCCAATCGCACCTGTGGGGATCAAGTCAACCCACCCCGCCAATGACACCAATATTGCAGACAAGCTGCTAATCACAATATTTGTGGCTGAGCCACCAGAGTCATAATTATATATATAAATATGTTGTGGCTATGCCACCAGGCTACACTGCTCTTCATTCGTTAACCCGCCCCATGCAACATGATAACATGCAATATACATCGCAACATATACAAGTGTAAGGTAAACATACAATCGTTACTAAACAACACTGAGGGTAAAACGGTCATTCAACCCATCGAGGGTATTTGAGTAATTTTGCGGCCTAGGGGCATTTTGGTAATTTACCCTCCAAGGGTATTTTAGTAATTTTCTCTGTTATGGCCTTTCCGAAGGCCTACTGTCACCTCGAGTGACTAGAGACCCTTCTTGGGTCTTTACGGAATTATTGGGCCCTAAAGCCATTTTAGGCCCAAACGGGCCCACACGCTCGTGTGGCCCATATCGCATGGTTTCAGTCGTAGATTTCTAGATTTCACAACCGCACTTACCCTTTGACAATTTTTCACCAACTTTGCCCATGTGGGCCGAAAAGCCCATTGGCCCCGTTAAGCCTGTATCGGCTCGGTTAGGCCCGTTATAGCCCAAAGGTCGCGAGAGTGCTCGTAACACTCTCAACGACTTACCGTCACTACTCGTATCTCGATTCACCACTACGAGCGCTTGCACACTCGAGTGGCACAGATACCGATGTTTCGACTTTTTGGGTTTTGGTCGATTCGCAAGTTATCACGTGCAATCATATAAAAGGGTGTGAGATTACACACCTGATCACTTTGAGTATTACACACTCACAATCGTCGTCACTTTCACTACCGCGAGCAACCGCGATTTGCCTATCTAAACCAGGGGCCGACGCCCTTCCACAACCTAGCGGAAAATCCTGAACCGCTGACACCCTATGCAGTTTAAACTTGGGAGCAGGTGCTACTAGTCCATTTCTATTAGGCACTCCTCCTGATCGCCCCCTCAGATCGATTATTTGCCTCCATGACAAACTCCAATAATCTAAGAAGTCCACTGCAAGGGATAGGTGTTCAATTGGCCCTCTAATTAAGCACGTCGACAACCCCAGTAGTGTTTGGCATCAAAACAAATGTTAGTAACCCCCCCTTAGTCAAAGCCGCAACGAACCCAATCAGCCATTCGACTTGAATAAAAATCAACCAAAGAGTAAAATCCTACCACCAACATTCGGCCTAACAACCACTTACCAATCAGCTTTCGAAAACCAAGGCTAAGAGAATGATGAGTGGTAGCAAAGGATAACTTGATTCGGCCCTTACCAAAAGAGAACAAAAAGGAGTTTAGAATAAAAACGGGTGGTTAAATTCGGCTTAGCCAAGAGAAGAAAAGTAAAGAACAAAAGAGAAGGAGGCATTACCTTTGATCAAAGAGAAGTCGACTGGAAGAAAAAGATTCGGCCCCCGTAAAGTAAAACACCAAGCAATCGGCCACAAGGATCAAAGTAAGTAGGGTGGCTATCGTTCAAAGAAAAGAGAAGAAGTGGAAGAGATGAGAGAATAGGTGAGTAGTTAGAGAATTCGGCTATTAGCAAAAATAAAAAGAGAACCAGATTCAAATAAGCAAGGAGGAAATTCGGCTTAGGTTCACAAAAGAGAGAAAATGACTAAGAAAGAATTGGAAAAGAAAAGAGTGAGAAAAGAATTTTGACAAAAGGAAAAGCAACAAGGTGACTTGAGATGTGCCAAGAAGAAAAATGCACGAAATGCACAGATGCCAAATAAAATGTTAAGGGAATTCCGCACTTTTTCCTTGTTCAAGCCGAATATGCACTCCTCCCAAACAAAATGAACTTAGCAAAAACGACACCTACACACCCACAAAACCGAATGTGCTCCCTAAACACTTCCCCAATTTTGGCCAAACACCTCCACTCTTCAAATCCCATGATTCTCTCCTTGATTTACTACCCCATTCACTCTCCAACACCCATTCAAATAATTTGACCCAGTCTTCCCTCTCTCCAGCAGAGTTTGAACTCCACCCAGCTTCCTCCTTTCCTGAGCACAAAAATAAAACTCCCCATGTGCTACCTGTGGGATTCGAACCCCACTTCCATTGCTTCACAAGTGACACCAACACCATTCCACCACAAGCTCCCTTTTGTTATCACAACACCAACAATTTTCCTTAAGCCTTGCCTCCTACAGCTCTCCCCACTTAAGTGCACAAAAACCAAAATTCTCCTATGACCTAACTTGATCCCGGGACTTCATAAGAGCCCCCTACCCTTCCAAAATCACTCATCTAATATGCTCAACTTGCACTAGTGCCGTTCTCCTGCTCTCAAAAATTCAGACATGCTTCTATGCTCGGGGTCCAATAGGCCCAATTCTACTAGGCCCGACTTCGGGATGTTACAAGAATCATCTTGACAACAACCGTTGGATGTATATTTGAATGTCGGCAACAAATAGCAATGATATTTAATAGAAATGTCTCGTTGGATGATATAAAGGAAAGGATTCGCACAAAAATTGTTAGACGTTGTGGGAGAAGGATCTCGAAACTTTTCTACAAGTTTCCAGTTTCGACATATCCCATCAAATTCATCGAAATGGAACTTGTAGACGATGAAGATGTGGAGATAATGATCGCTCTTTATTGTGGGAATTGGAGTGACAAAAACGCACTGATTCACTTATTTACTGAGTTAGCCGGTGTGGAGCAAAATGAAGATCTCACTGCATATGGTGAAGAATATTGAGCTCAAGAACCGTGCATGGTGGCTCCAATATCGTAAGTTGATAGTGAATCGACTATATGCGGGATCGATATTGATCTTAATGTTGCATCCGATATTGTTGTGGTTGGTGATGATGGATACAATAATAATGATCTTTGTGATGAAGAGGTCGATAATGATAGTGATCCCGATGTTGACGAGGCCCCCAATGATATTTACGATGAAGACGTGAATGATGATGGAAACATTAACGCGTCTTCGGTAGGGAACCAGATTCGACGTATTGTGATACACAATAATCCTGGGCCACACATGTCGCTCATAGACCCCGGTGCAGCGCACGTAGCCAAGTTCTTTGAGTACCCTGAAATACTACCTGCTCATCGGCTGGCTGTAAATTTTGATCCTAAAGAGTTGTTCGTAGGTCAGAGATTCGAAAGTAAGGAAGAGTTCGTATTTGATATTAAGGAGTATAGCATGAATATATCAGTGGACTACAAAGTCGCAATGTCTAAACTAACATTATATATTGGGGAGTGTTGGAAGTCGGTGAAAGGTTGCAATTGATGGGTACGAGCTGTATTTATTCAAAATTCCCAGATGTGGGAGATACGAAAATTTGTTGGGCCTCACACATACACATTAACACGTATGACAGAAGATCATCGAAAACTTGATTCCAAAACTATCTGTACGTGTATCATGCCAATGGTGAAGGACATGTCGACCATTAAAGTTTTGGGACTGATTGTCAAAATGTAGGTACGATTCCAGTATCGAGTATCATACCGAAAGGCGTGGATAGCTAAACAGATGGCAATGAAGCAATTGTACAGGGATTTCGTTGCATCGTATAATGAGCTACATGGATGGATAAACACTATGTGGGAGTACGTACCGAGGACTGTCATTGAGTTACAGACACTACCTTATTACGACTCAGATGACCAACTACAACTAGGAAAAAGAATTTTCTATCGGATGTTCTGAACGTTTGATCCATGTGTGCACGCATTTCCCCACTATAAGCCATTTGTGCAAGTAGATGGGACCTGGCTATATGGAAAATATACACAGATCCTACTTCTTACGATAGCTTAATACGACAATAAGAACATGCTCCCGATAGCATTTGCCATTGTAGATAAGGAGAACATGGAATCGTGGGAATTCTTCCTTACCAACTTGCGGAGGTATGTTATTAGTGACGATAATATTTGCATCATCTCTAATAGAGGGAAAGAATTAATTGCCACCATTAGGCGTTCCGGTGTGCTATGGAGATCCGTTTACTACATCCGGCACATCGCGGCTAACTTCCATCGAGATTATAAGAATGCAGACTGGCGGAGACAAGTTGTGAGAATGGGTAAAGGATAACCTCATCTTTTCAATATAAGTTTTAATGTTTTAGGGCAATATTGTAACTTATCTTTTCTTAATACATATACAACGCACGAGCTAGAGCCACATATTTTCCGCTGTAGAATGACTCGACTTGAGAGTGACATGGAGGGTCAAACGAACACATTTTTTCGACAGTGGTTAGGTACTATGGAGCCGTGGCAATGGGCTCAAAGTTTTGACGAGGGCTTTCGTTATGGTCAAATGACCACAAACTTGGTGGAGGGGATCAACGTTGTGTTGTTGAAAACACGACATCTTTCAATTTCATCTGTCTTCTCGGCTACATTCTACAGGTTGGCTACCTTGATGCCAAGAATGGGTCAGCAACAAGTCAACCAGATGGAGGCAGGACACGTGTTTGTCGAAGATGCCAGGGATGCAATGGTTGTAAACTGTCAGATGGCGAGGTCGATGAATGTAGAAGTATATTCACGACGTCTTAAAACATTTCGAGTTACGGAGACCATCAATCATCGACCCGGTATACCACTTAAGTCCTATGGAGTTGATCTCCGGAATAGACTGTGCGATTGCAGAAGGTTCCAAACACTTCATTATCCATGTGCGCATGTCGTAGCAGCGTGTGCTAAAGTTTCGCTCAATGTTGAACAATTTTTCGATGATGTGTACACACTCGAGCGCAAGTTGCGTGTCTAGGAGAATGAGTTTCCCGTCCTGCTTGACCTGTCTATGTAGGAGGTGCCTCCGACGACTTTCGAGCTTGTCCCAAACAAAAGGGTTGTGTAGGAATCGGAAAGGTCGTCCGTAGTCATCCAGAATCCGTAATGAAATGGACATTAGGGAGAAATCCGACGGTAAGCGTTGTAGATTATGCAGATTAGCTGGTCATAATCGGAGTAAATGCCCACAGGGAAACTACCATGTTGGACAATCGTCACGATCGGGTAGGAATTGAGCATATATAATTTATATAACAAAATTTATATTACAAAGTTTGTTCCAATTAGATTAATATTGTAATGTATTTAATTTATATAAAAAAAATTATTTTACAAAGTTTGTTTCAATTAGATTAATGTTGTAATATATTTAATTTATATTTCAAAATTTATATTACAAAGTTTGCTCTAACTAGATTAATGTTGTAATGTATTTAATTTATATTAAAAATTTATATTACAAAGTTTGTTTCAATTAGATTAATGTTGTAATGTATTTAATTTATATTACAAAATTTATATTACAAAGTTTGTTTCAATTAGATTAATGTTGTAATGCATTTAACTTATATTTCAAAATTTATATTACAAAGTTTTCTCCAATTAGATTATTGTTGTAATGTATTTAATTTATATTACAAAACTAAGTTTGTAATGTGTTTTAATGTTGTAATTTTGCAATTAATCTAATTTATGACCACAAAGTTTGTTCCACGTTTTAATGTTGCAATTAATCTAATTAAATAAATACAAAGATTGTCTTTTTCTTGAATTATATTTTTTAGAATAAAAAAGTACAAACTTTGTAATATTTAAATTGCAAGAAACCCCTAAGATTGATGGTTTGATGGTGTGGTCCAAGGGGTATATTTCTGCGGGGGTCGACGTTCATGCTGTGGGTGATTGCAGTGATCAACATCCTCTTCAGTCGTAGGTGGGGGTGTGCGAAACATGGAAGAAAAATCATATGCCCCGAACGCCGTCGATGAACTTGAGCCGAGAGGAGTGCCATACTACAGTGGATACGAGCCGGGAGGAGTACCATACTGCGGTGGATACGGGCTTGGAGGAGTGCCATACTGCGATAGATATAGGCCGGAAGGAGTGCTGTACTACAGTGGATACGACCCAAAGATATTAAACCTAGAATGATATTTGTGTCCTGATGAGCCCGGGAAATAGTCATTGACCTGCAACTCCGGATGATAAGAACTATCATCAGAATGTGTATGCGATCGCTCGGCTCGGGCTCCTGCTGGGGCTAGGGCTCGGGATCTGGCTCTGGTTCTAGCTTGGCCTCTATATCAGCCACTGGCTCGTATGCCCCATGTCGATGCATGTGCGGGGGGACTACAGTCGACTACCCACCAAGTAAATATGGTTTTCCCGTACTATAGTACCATTGTATGTACTCTAACAATAGTTGCAAACCGGAAGAAATATCCATCTGAGGTCTCCGTGCCATCCGATTATCCCACACTGCAATATATTTCCGGTGCACAACCCCCCAATTATTTCCATGTTTTCCTCTCTTGTTGATCAAGTGAATCTTCCCCAACTACATAGGCGGATCCGGGATATACTGGATGCAACCAAACTGCCAGAGTACGCGATCCTCGTTATACCACTCAACTGTCTGGAAATTGATAATCGGTGCGTTAATGCACTACAGATGAGAATGAATGTGGGTAGACGAGGGTATAACAGCCGCAGTTTCTGGTCTCCGATATGACATCTAGAGAAACTGCACGATTAATAACATGGTTAAAATTTAACACGGTTTGAGAAAGATATACAAAGTAATTACATGTCACGAATATTGGAATAGCTTACCCCTTCCCTGGCATGTTGTTTAATCATAAGATGATATATCGGGACAGTGTACGACCTCCCAATACCCAGATAATAACTCCATCTACGAAAACAAATTACATGTTAGAATAGTATCGTTAGAATAATATCATTAGAAAAAAATGTCAATTAATAACAAGTTAAATTTTAACATCTGTTCACTAGCGGAAATACGTATGGTTGGTGCCTATGTATCAGCCCGATTTTGGGGCTAGTCGAAACAGTGGTTTCGGGACCACTAATCCGAGGTCAGAGGAAATTATTTTTAATATTATTTTATGTGTTCTAGTATGATTATGTGAGTGCATGAAAATTTTGGTGAATTAATTTTAGTGATTGCATGCTTAATTTTGAAAAAGGACTAAATCGCATAAAGTGCGAAAGTTTTATTCTACAAGATAAAGGTGTCAAATAGCTATAGAAACTTAAATTGGAGGCCCTTAATGTGCAATTAGACCCTTTAGGGAGTGTTGGTCGGCCATAGGGGACAAAGAAATAAGAATGTCAAGGGATTAGGTGAGGTTTTGGTGAAAAATTAACTAGAAATAAAATAAAATAAAGAGAAAAAGATATCATCTCTTCCTCATCATCCTAACCACCAAAATTTTCAGCAAAGAGGAGCTTTGGAAAGCTTGAAAATTTCAGCAACTTACAACCTTTACAAGTAAGTGATTTTGATGGTCATTTTTGATGATTTTTGTGTTTTTGGAACCCTTGTAGCTTAAACTAGCTAATGAGGGGACTATTTTGCAAAATGGTTGAGCGTCTAGGGTTTTGCCATGAGAACATTAGTGTTGTTTGCTGAATTTTTATGGAAGAAAATGGATATTGGTTGTTAAATAAACAACTTTTGTGAAAGGAGTTTCCATGAAAACACCTAAAATGGACATTTTTGTAAAGGTTGTAAAATAGGTAATAAATGTGTGAAATAATTAAATTTTTGAGTTGCTATAAGCTTAAAATAGATTCGGCTAGGCTTGGTTAATGAGGAAATTTGATGAAAATCGATTTACGAGCCTAGGGGCAAAATCGTAATTATGTGAAAGTTTAGGGGCAAAATAGTAATTTTGCCAAAGTAGGAATTTTGAAATGTCTTGACTAATATGATAATTAAATGAGTTAATTTTATCATTTTAGATCAAGAAAAACAGAGTTCGGACCTAGAATGGGGGAAAACCAAGCTAGTGGACTAAAATCAAATTAGTCGCCCTTATTTTGTATACCGAGGTAAGTTGTACGTAAATAATACAACGTTATTGTATTTATGCATTAAATAATTGATATTGCATAAAATGATTGAATATTGATGTGAATGTGCATGATGAGAATTGATGTAGTAAAAATCCCCAGTTGAGCCTTAGGAATAGATTGGATATCCATGCCATGACAATTGGGTTGATATGTTGCTAGTGTAAGACTATGTCTAGGACATGGCATCGGCCACATTGTGAGAGCCAGTGTAAGACAATGTCTGGGACATGGCATCGGCGTTGATATGTATGCTAGTGTAAGACCATGTCTGGGACATGGCATCGGCATTAATATGTGTGCTAGTGTAAGACCATGTCTGGGACATGGCATCGGCCACATTATGAGAGCCAGTGTAAGACCATGTTTGGAACATGGCGTCGGCATTGAGATGAGAGCTAGTGTAATACCATGTCTGGGACATGACATCGGCCTCGATATGTAAGCCAGTGTAAGACCATGTCTAAGACATGGCTTCGGCATTATACCCTCTTGTGTGAGGCTTATCGGATATCCTTTGGTATTCCAATGGGTTCAACGGGTAAATAAAAGATTGTGTCAAAAGTGAGAAAAGTTACGCCTATGTTGTAAGTGATACAGGTACATACATGAGATTCATGAGAAATGAGATCTAATTATGTTGTGTAATTATTAAGGGTGGAAATGAGTAAGTTATGCCTTTAAATCATTCAAGAATCATGAGCAAGTTTATGTTATGCTATGAGTATGATAATGCATAGTAATTGTTGTTAATTATTTACATGTGACTTACTAAGCTTTATGCTTACTCCCTTTCCTTTCCATTTTCTTATAGTGCCATCAAGTTAGCTCGGGATCATCAGACGTCAGAGGCATTGATCACACTATCAATCTGAACATTTGGTATAGTTAGATTTATCATTTAGATTTATCATTTTGATTATGGCATGTATAGGGACTTGGTATTTTGTTAAGTGTCATATTGTTTCGGCCAAATGTGTTGGCTTGTCTTGAAGAGGAATTCATTTTTTATAAGGCCACAGTTGATGGTTAATACTTGTTGTTGATAAATGCATATGTTGGTGTTTTCATGAATGTGGTTATTACATGGGTTGGTTGATAATAAGAAATGTTATAGGTGATAGAAAATAACTCGGATTTGAGGTGTGGATGCTTTGGTTGTGATTGATTTAGTCATGTGTTTGTGCTTTTGATGGTACTATATGATGTGTTTTGATGTGTGCTTGAAAGGGGTGACAAAGAGGCTTGGAAAATAGCCTAACAGCCGTCCATATGGGCAGACACATGGCCGTGTGTTTAGGCCATGTGTGACACACGGTTGCCCCATGGACAGGTGTTGAGGCCGTGTGTCCCCTGCACCTAATTTGTAAAAACTCAGATTAGCACACGGACTGGGCACAAGGGCGTGTGCTAGGCCGTGTGACATCCTAATTTCTCGCGAGGCACAAGTCAGGCTCACGCACGGGCTAAAGACATGGCCATGCCAGTCACACGGCCGTGCCATGAGTCCATACGGGCGTGTGCCCTTATTTTTTTAGAGAAGTTTTCCAAAGTTTCCTAAAGTGCCTAGTTTAGTATCGAACCATTTCTAAAGTATATTTTGGACCTCGTAGGCCCATATTAAGGATTTTAAGATGTAGTTTGAAAAGTTTTAAATTTGAACGAAATTTCATATTCCTGAAATGTTTGTATGTACGTTATTAAGTCAAGTAACATCTCGTACTCTGTACCGATGTCGGTTACGGGTAAGCGGTGTTACATTTAGTTGTATTAGAGCTATGATTTAGTCGATTCTCAGACTAAGCTAGCATGTGTACGAGTCTAGCTATACATGCCATATATGAATTATGATAGTGTGACGACTCCTGACATTTTAAAATGTGTTTTTATATAGTAAATGAATCCCAATGGAGCTGTGGCGGATGATATCGAAAGTAATACGTCGGCTCCCGCAGAAGGGATCGCGGCAGCTGAAAGTGGACCCTTTGACACTGAGTCAGGGCGGAGGGGCTAGAGAAGCCTTCCTTCATATGATGAATGTCTGGTATTCAAAGTTTGTTCGAGCAAACCCGAACGCTCCACCTCCTCCACCCCCTCCAATTCCCCAGTCTGCCCCTGTAGCTCCCCAAGTGGTGGAGATGTTGAGAAGGGAAAAACCTCTAGTTGATAGAATTCGGAAGCAAGGGGCTGAAAAATTTAGAGTGAATATAGATGATGACCTAGAGAGGGCAGAATTCTGGCTAGAAAATACCATTAGGGTATTCGATGAGTTGTCTTGCACACCTGAGGAGTGTATGAAGTGTGTTGTACCACTCCTGCGAGATTCGGCTTACCAATGGTGGAACACCCTTGTGTCGGTTGTACCAAGGGAAAGGATTACATGGGAGTTTTTCCAAGAGGAGTTCCGAAAGAAGTATATTAGTTAGAGGTTTATAGACCAGAAAAGGAAGGAATTCCTTGAGCTAAAGCAAGGCTGAATGACAGTAACAGAATATGAGCGTGAGTTCGTGAGACTCAGCAAATGCGCTAGGGAGTGCATATCCACCAAAGCCATCATGTGTAAGAGGTTTGAGGATGGATTAAATGAGGACATCCGATTATTTGTTGGTATTTTAGAACTGAAAGAATTTGTTGTACTAGTAGAGAGAGCATGCAAGGCCGAAGAATTGGCTAAGGAGAAAAGGAAGGCTGATATTGAGTCTCGTGACTCAAAAAAAAGACAGTTGGGGAAATCGTTTCAGTCTTCATCTAAGAAATCAAGAGAGTTCACCACTCGATCCAATGCTTCAGTTGGATTCTTAAATTGAAATAGGAGTAAGCAGTACTCGGTTTCTAAGGATCAGACCACTTCTGTTGCGAGTGTTGGTAGTGCTCGACCAAATAAACCAGAGTGTTCGCAGTGTGGTAGACAACATTTCAGTGAGTACCGAGGAAACGAAAGAGGCTATTTCAAGTGCGGTTCGCTAGACCATTTCATCTGAAATTATCCTGAAATGGAAGAAAAAGATGGAAAGCGAGAACTGCGAGCGAATAATGCTCCTTCTAGAGGTAGACCATAGAAGAACCCGGGAAGTGGGGCTAGCAGTAGAGGTGCGCCTAAAGATTCCGCCGTGAGGTCCGAGGGTCGAGCGCCTGCAAGGAATTATGCCATTTGCGCTCGCGAAGAGGCATCGTCACCAGATGTGATTACGGGTACTTTTTCTCTTCATGATATCTCTATTGTTGCTTTGATTGATTCGGGGTCTACCCATTCGTATGTTTGTATGAAATTGGTATCTAGTATGAATATGCCTATTGAGTCCACAGAAATTGTAATAAAAGTGTCAAACCCATTAGGCAAGCATGTACTAGTTGACCAAGTGTGTAGAAATTGTCCTTTGACAATTAGAGGTCATTGTTTTCTGGCTAATCTTATGCTGCTACCGTTTGATGAATTTTATGTGATTCTTGGTATGGACTGGCTAGCAGTTCATGATGTGATAGTAAACTGTGGTAGTAAGTTTATTGAACTGAAATGTGAAAATGGGGATATCCTTCGGGTTGAATCAGGTGAATCAGATAGCTTGCCTGTACTGATTTCTTCTATGACTGTTGAGAAATGCATGAGAAAAGGGTATGAGTCCTATATTGCATTTGTGTTGAATACCTAAGAGTCGGAAGTAAAGATTGAATCAGTGTCAGTGGTATGTGAGTACCTAGACGTGTTTCTGAAAGAGTTGCCCGGATTGCCTCCAACTAGGGAAGTCGAGTTTGGTATTGAGTTGGTCCCTAGTACGACACCTATTTCAATTGCCCCATATAGGATGGCTCCGACGGAGTTAAAGGAGCTGAAAATCCAGTTGCAAGAGTTAACGGATAAGGGTTTTGCGAGACCGAGTTATTCTCCGTGGGGTGCTCCGGTACTTTTTGTGAAAAAGAAAGATGGGTCGATGAGATTATGTATAGACTACTGACAGCTCAACATGGTTACAGTTAAGAACAAGTATCCTTTGCCAAGGATCGACGATTTGTTTGACCAATTGAAGGGAGCCACAGTGTTTTCTAAGATAGACTTGAGGTCCGGTTACTATCAGTTGAGAGTTAAGGAGCAAGATGTACTTAAAACCGCATTTCGGACGAGGTATGGCCACTATGAGTTCCTGGTCATGCCCTTTGGCTTAACAAATACTCCTGCCGTGTTTATGGAATTAATGAATCGTATTTTATGGCCGTATTTGGATAAGTTTGTCGTTGTTTTTATCGATGACATATTAATTTATTCTCGTGATGAGAGTGAGCACGCGGAGCATTTGAGAATTGTTTTACAAACTTTAAGAGATAAGCAGTTGTATGCTAAGTTTAGCAAAAGTGAATTTTGGCTTCGAGAGGTCGGATTCTTAGAACACATCGTGTCGGGTGATGGAATTAGAGTTGACCCGAGTAAGATCTCAGCTATTGTTGAGTGGAAACCATCGAGGAATGTATCAGAGATTAGAAGCTTTTTGGGCCTAACGGGATACTACAGATGGTTTGTTAAAGGATTCTCCATGATTGCTACTCCAATGACGAGGTTACTATAGAAACAAGTCAAGTTCGAATGGACAGAGAAGTGTCAACAGAGTTTTGAGAAACTAAAAGCATTATTAACTGAAGCTCCAGTTTTAGTGCAATCGGAACCGAGAAAGGAATTTGTGGTGTATAGCGATGCATCCTTAAATGGATTGGGGTGTGTGCTTATGAAAGAAGGCAAGGTAATAGCATATGCCTCGAGACAACTAAAGCCGCATGAGAAAAATTATCCGACTCACGACTTAGAGTTAGCCGCCATAATGTTTGCATTGAAGATTTGGAGACACCATTTGTATGGTGAGAGATGCTGAGTATTCACTGACCATAAAAGTCTAAAGTATTTGATGACTCAAAAGGAGTTAAACCTACGTCAGCGGAGATGGCTAGAGCTCATAAAAGATTACAAGTTGATAATTGACTATCACCCTGGGAAGGCGAATGTGGTCGCCAATGCTTTGAGTAGAAAGTCATTGTTTGCGTTGAGGGCTTTGAATACCCAGTTGTCCATGACTGATGATGGTTCGGTCATAGCAGAGTTAAGAGCTAGACCGATGTTTTTGCATGAAATTTGCGAAACTCAGAAAAGTGATAATGAGTTACAAGCCAAGATAACTCAGTGCGAGACAGGTATTGAATCGGATTTTCGGATTGGTGCCGATGGCTATTTAATGTTTCGAGACAGAATCTATGTACCCATAAACGACGTGCTTATTTAGAAGATTCTGCGTGAGGCACATAGCAGTTGTATGTCTATTCATCCGGGTAGTGTGAAAATGTACAATGACTTGAAGAAATTGTATTGGTGGTCGGGAATGAAAAGAGACATCTCAGAGTTTGTCTCTAAGTGTTTAATTTGTCAGCAAGTGAAAGTCGAACACCAAGTACCTTCGGGTTTACTTCAACCCGTGATGGTTCCCGAGTGGAAATGGGACCGTATTACCATGGATTTTGTGTCTGGATTGCCATTGATGCCAAGGAAGAAATATGTTGTATGGGTTGTGATTGACAGGTTAACTAAGTCGGCTCATTTTATACCGATGCGTACCGATTATCCACTCGAGAAATTAGCCGATTTGTATGTTTCTAAAATTGTAAGACTTCACGGAGTGCCTTTATTGATTATTTCAGATAGAGATCCGAGGTTCAGTCACGGGTTTGGAAAAAGTTACAAGAAGCTTTGGGGAAAAAGGTTAAATTTTAGCACGGCTTTCCATCCACAAACCGACAGTCAGTCGGAAAGAGTAATTAAGATACTTGAAGACATGATGCGGTGTTGTGCTCTTGAGTTCCAAGGTAGTTGGGAAAAATACTTACCATTGGTAGAGTTTGCCTACAATAATAGCTATCAGTCGAGTTTGAAAATGGCGCCTTATGAGGCATTATATGGGCGTAAATGCCAAACGCCTTTGTATTGGTCCGAAATCAAGGAAAATCAGATACACGGGGTTGACTTAGTCAGAGAAACCGAAGAGAAAGTAAAAGTGATTCATGACTGTTTGAAGGCTACTTCGGATAGATAGAAATCCTATACGAACTTGAAACGGAAAGAGATTGAGTTTCAAGTAGGTGATAAGGTGTTTTTGAAAGTATCCCCGTGGAAGAAAGTCCTCAGATTCGGTAGGAAAGGCAAATTAAGTCCACATTTTATTGGACCTTATGAGGTGACTGAGAGAATTGGACCGCTAGCCTATCGATTAGCATTGTCATCTGAGTTAGAAAATATCCACGATGTATTCCATGTGTCTATGTTGCGCCGTTACCGTTCTGACCCATCACATGTGATTTCACCAACAGAGGTTAAGATTTGTTCAGACATGACCTATGGTGAAGAGCCGGTTAAGATTTTAGATCGGGAGCTTAAGAAATTCAGAAATAAGAGTATAGCACTAGTGACAGTACTATGGCATAGACATGGGATTGAAGAGGCCACATGGGAGCCCGAGGAAACCATGAGAGATCAATACCCGAACTTTTTTTGCTGGTAAGATTTTCAGGGACGAAAATCCCCAAGGGGGAGAATTGTAACAGCCTGATTTTGGGGCTAGTCAGAACAGTGGTTTCGAGACCACTAATCCGAGGTCGGAGGAAATTATTTTTAATATTAGTTTATGTGTTCTAGTATGATTATGTGGGTGCATGAAAATTTTGGTGAATTAATTTTAGTGATTGCATGCTTAATTTTGAAAAAGGACTAAATCACATAAAGTGCGAAAGTTTTGTTCTACAAGATAAAGGTGTCAAATAGCTATAGAACCTTAAATTGGAGGCCCTTAATGTGCAATTAGACCATTTACGGAGTGTTGGCCGGCCATAGGGGACAAAGAAATAAGAATGTCAAGGGATTAGGAGAGGTTTTCGTGACAAATTGACTAGAAATAAAATAAAATAAAGAGAAAAAGATATCATCTCTTCCTCATCATCCCTACCACTGAAATTTTCAGCAAAGAGGAGCTTTGGAAAGCTTGAAATTTTCAGCAACTTACAACCTTTACAAGTAAGTGATTTTGATGGTCATTTTTGATGATTTTTGTGTTTCTGGAACCCTTGTAGCTTAAGCTAGCTAATGAGTGGACTATTTTGCAAAATGGTTGAGGGTCTAGGGTTTTGCCATGAGAACATTAGTATTGTTTGCTGAATTTTTATGGAAGAAAATGGATCTTGGTTGTTAAATAAACAACTTTTGTGAAAGGAGTTTCCATGAAAACACCAAAAATGGACCTTTTTGTAAAGGTTGTAAAATAGGTAATAAATGTGTGAAATAATTGAATTTGTGAGTTTCTATAAGCTTAAAATAGATTTGGCTAGGCTTGGTTAATGAGGAAATTTGATGAAAATCGATTTACGAGCCTGGGGGCAAAATCGTAATTTTGTGAAAGTTTAGGGGAAAAATGATAATTTTTCCAAAGTAGGAATTTTGAAATGTCTTGACTAATGTGATAATTAAATGAGTGAATTTTATCATTTTAGATCAAGAAAAATGGAGTCCGGACCTAGACCGGGGGAAAACCAAGCTAGTGGACTAAAATCAAATTAGTCACCCTTATTTTGTATACCGAGGTAAGTTGTACGTAAATAATACAATGTTATTGTATTTATGCATTAAATAATTGATATTGCATAAAATGTTTGAATATTGATGTGAATGTGCATGATGAGAATTGATGTAGTAAAAATTCCCTGTTGAGCCTTAGGAATAGATTGGATATCCATGCCATGACAAATGGGTTGATATGTGTGCTAGTGTAAGACCATGTCTGGGACATGGCATCGGCCACATTGTGAGAGCCAGTGTAAGACCATGTCTGGGACATGGCATCGGCGTTGATATGTGCGCTAGTGTAAGACCATGTCTGGGACATGGCATTGGCCACATTGTGAGAGCCAGTGTAAGACCATGTCTGGGACATGGCATCGGCCGCATTATGAGACCCAGTGTAAGACCATGTTTGGAACATGGCGTCGGCATTGAGATGAGAGCTAGTGTAATACCATGTCTGAGACATGGCATCGGCGTCAACATGTAAGCCAGTGTAAGATCATGTCTAAGACATGGCTTCGGCATTATACCCTCTTGTGTGAGGCTTATCGGATATCCTTTGGTATTCCAATGGGTTCAACGGGTAAATAAAAGATTGTGTCAAAAGTGAGAAAAGTTACGCCTATGTTGTAAGTGATATAGGTACATACATGAGATTCATGAGAAATGAGCTCTAATTATGTTGTGTAATTATTAAGGGTGGAAATGAGTAAGTTATGCCTTTAAATCATTCAAGAATCATGAGCAAGTTTATATTATGCTATGAGTATGATAATGCATAGTAGTTGTTGTTAATTATTTACATGCGACTTACTAAGCTTTATTACTCCCTTTCCTTTCCATTTTCTTATAGTGCCGTCAAGTTAGCTCGGGATCATCAGGCGTTAGAGGCATCGATCACACTATCAATCTGAACATTTGGTATAGTTAGATTTATCATTTTGATTATGGCATATATAGGGACTTGGTATTTTGTTAAGTGTCATATTGTTTCGGCCAAATGTGTTGGCTTGTCTTGAAGAGGAATTCATTTTGTATAAGGCCATAGTTGATGGTTAATACTTGTTGTTGATAAATGCAAATGTTGGTTTTTTCATGAATGTGGTTATTACATGGGTTGGTTGATAATAAGAAATGTTATAGGTGATAGAAAATAACTTGGATTTGAGTTGTGGATGCTTTGGTTATGACTGATTTAGCCATGTGTTTGTGCTTTTGATGGTACTATATGATGTGTGTTGATGTGTGCTTGAAAGGGGTGACAAAAAGGCTTGGAAAATAGCCTAACAGCCGTCCACACGGGAAGACACATGGCCATGTGTTTAGGCCGTGTGTGACACACGGTTGCCCCATGGGCAGGTGTTGAGGCCGTGTGTCCCCTGCACCTAATTTGTAAAAACTCAGATTAGCACACGGATTGGGCACACAGCGTGTGCTAGGCCGTGTGACATCCTGATTTCTCGCGAGGCACAAGTCAGGCTCACGCACGGGCTAAAGACATGGCCATGCCAGCCACACGGCCGTGCCATGAGTCCACACGGGCGTGTGCCCTTATTTTTTTAGAGAAGTTTTCCAAAGTTTCCTAAAGTGCCTAGTTTAGTATCGAACCATTTCTAAAGTATATTTTGGACCTCGTAGGCCCATATTAAGGATTTTAAGATGTAGTTTGAAAATTTTTAAATTTGAACGAAATTTCATATTCCGAAAATGTTTATATGTATGTTATTAAGTCAAGTAACGTCTCATACCCTGTACCGGTGTCAGTTACGGGTAAGGGGTGTTATAGCCTAACCGATGCCAAGAATAACATCCGATAAAGAGCCCATGACTGTAGCAATATAAGGCATCCACCTATGTCTACGGCATCAGGCTTTGTCGTCCGACAAAGCTCACGATACAACATAGCCAGAACTGCGGAACCCCAACTATACGAGCGAACATTCTACAAATCAGCTAATAGGGGTAAATACATCAAACGAACCATGTTGTTGTTCAAATCGGGCATCAGTACACCCACTATAATATGCATAATGTACGCTCGAGCTGCGCACATGTAACACCCCTAACCCGTATCCGTTGCCGAAACAAGGTTTCAGAGCGTTACCCGATCATTCAGAACATTTATCGATTAATTCTGGCAAGTTACTATTTATTCACCAAGGTCATTCATAATGTCCCTTAAATGGACCCTCGAGGCCCAATACGAGGATTAGAAATCAAGTCGGGACTAAATCGAAAACTCAGGGAATTTTTTGCGAAATTCCAAAATTTTCCAAGGTGCAGGGCTCACACGCCCGTCTGGTCCAAGGGACACGCCCGTGTGACCCTGGGACACACCCGTGCTACAGGCTGTGTTCGATTTAGGGTGCTCTCTGACTTGTGCCACACGACCATGCCACACGCCCGTGTATTAGGCCGTGTGGTTATTTAATTCAATTCGAATTAGGTGCACCTTTCACACGGCCAAGACACACGCCCGTGTTCTAGGCCATGTGGCACACACCGCTGAGGCGCATGCCCGTGTCTCTGCCCGTGTGCTCAATTCTGAGCATTCTGTTTCTCAAAATTAAGATGCAGGGGACACACAGCCTAACCACATGCTCGTGTTACCAGGCCCTATGTCACACACGGTCTAGACACACGCCCGTGTGTCTGCCCGAGTGGACAGAATAAATCCATTCCTAGCTTCATCTCTCAACCGAATCTTTGCCATAATCCTACGCCACATCTTGCATTCATAACCCAACTAATCCAAGCATTTTATTCCAGTTAATTCTATCATTTAACATGATATATCATCACATACAATTACTAACCATTTCAAGCATTCTAATCAAGCATATTCCATCCATCATCATGGCATATCATTTCATGTATACATGTTTACAATCTTACCTTGGTTATGTCCTCATGTTAGACATAATTTGATCAACTACTTAACATATATGTGGCTAACATAATATGACATTACAAGAATATCAAAAAAATCATTACTAGCCATTCCAATGGCTAGATTACAAGCATCGTTTATGTTTACATGCCAATATGGCCAACATATCCTATACATGCCATTACAACCGCAATTGAATTACCATACTATACCGACATGGGCCGATGGATAGTGTGAGTGATCTCCACCAAGTTTCCAATCCAACGAGCTTCCGATTACTCTAAAACAGGGGAAATAAAACAGAGTAAGCATAAAATGCTTAGTAAGTTCGTATAACATGTTACTTAACTTACCATTCTTCCTATCTGAGGTAACTAAGTAAGGTATAATCAACCACTTTGATCTCAAGCCCTACACACATCATCATTTCCCTTGTTAGTCATATATTCCACAGTAATATCAAGACATGTATAGGCTCAACAATAATCAAGTTTCCAAGCACATATGCTTTCCACATCATGTATTCATTCAACATACATAATTAATCTCATTATTTCGAGTACAATTTCATAATAGTTCATTTCGAGTTCAGATCATTTTTCATCATAACTTTACACATATTACTCAGAATATCAAAATCACGATTAGTACACTCTAGATGTACAAGTCTATAATCAAGAATGAACATTCTCATCAAATAGTTTCCATGTACAAATATCATCATCTCATATTTCATATATCACTTGTCATGTATCATCATTTTCTTGCATTTCATGTAACATTCTTTCATGTCATATTTCCATATCATATACACCATTCCATGTCAATTTGTCTTAGATTTATATTTGCCCCTGTTAGAACCTTGCCCGTTGAATTTATTTGAATTATCAATGGATACATAAGTAGTACACTCGAGGAGTACAAATCAGGATCCGTCAATTCATATTCAATGGTACCTATAAGGTACTATTTCAGAGCGTATACTCTCGAGCCAAATATATATATATACTACAGGATTACCAGTCCAGGCTAAATCCTTTTTATGACATATGCTCTAAAGAGCTTGATTATGATTACCCGTCCGGGCTAAATCCAATCCATAATATATGCTTGAGAGGACTTATATCAGGATTACCCGTCCGAGCTAAATCCTATCAGAATTGAGGTCGAAGGATTACTCATCCGAGCTAAATTCTATCCGCAACAAATGCAGGACCTCTTTCGTTTCGAAAAATCACATATCCATCAATTTTCCATTTATTCAACCAGGATTTAAACACTTTTCAAGCATTATCAGGCATTTGATATTTCATACCTCCGTAACATTTATGTAATTCGAGTAAAACACATTCCACATTCATGTCAAGCATACAAGTAACATTTTATTCATTTACCATTTTATCGGGCATTTTCATTTATCGGGCTATATCGAGTAGGTGATCATTTCACATATTTATGACATTGATAAAATTCACAAACACAACATTTAAATCAAGCATAAAAACATATACAATTTAGTTACACGAACTTACCTCGACAAAGGTTCGTGTACGTAAAATCTTCTAATCCGACATTTTTCTCATTCCTCGTTCTAACTCCGAATTTGGTCTATCCGTATCTATACGAGTAGATTTAACATCAATTTATCATATTTTACATTCATATGGACTAAATTTTCATCCTAGGCAAAATTACTATTTTGCCCCTAACTTTTCCATAAATTCCATTTTCGTCCCTAGGCTCGGAAAATGAAACTTGTGCAAATTACTCCCTATTCCAAACCTAACAAAAGCTTCATTACAAAATCTACAGCACATGTATTCTTAAAATTTTAGAATTTTTCTTTCAATTTCACAAGATTACATTTTAGTCCCTAAATCATGTTTTCATCAAAAATCCCTTTGTAAAAGTTGTTTATCTATCAATAATCTTTCATTTTCTACCATAAATTTCTAATTTCCAGCATATACATCCATGACCCATTTTTCATATCTTGATAACTTTTCAATTTAATCCCCCAAATAGATAGTTTAGACTATCCCGATTCTAAAAATATCAAAATTACTAAAAACGAGATAAGAAAACTTACCCAATTTGGCCATTAAAGTTTCTTTTCTCTCTCTTAGGGTTTCCATGTTTTATTTTGGGGAAGAACATGAGAAAATAAGATGATATCTATTTTATCATCTTTTAATTAATTAAAATTTTCACTTTTCACTTTAGTCCTTACCTTTTTTCTATATTTCCATGGATGAGTCACCCAGAAAAATCTACATACTTTTCTTAATGGTCTAATTACCATATAAGGACCTTAAGTTTTGAATTCCATAGCTATTTAATCTTTATAGCTACTAGAATTCAACTTTCGCATTTTAAGCGACTTAGTCCTTCTCGTAATTAAGCACTCAATCGATAAAATTTTCGTACCAAAATTTTCACATGTCATATCTATCATAATACGGACCATATAATAAAATAAAAATAAATTTTATTTTCAGCTCGAATTTGTGGTCCCGAAACCACTGTTTCGATTTCACTGAAATTTGGGCTATTACAACTCTCCCCCTTAAGAAATTTTCATCCTCGAAAATTTTACCAGTAAAGAGATTCAGACATTACTCTCTCTCATAGTTTCCTCCAATTCCTAGGTAGCTCCCTCTATATCATGTCACTGTCAGAAAATTTTACTAAAGCTACCTTTTTATTTCTCAGCTTTTCTCTCCAAGAACCAGAATTTCAATCAATCTCTTACTGTAAACCGTGTCAGGCTGAACTTAACATTTATCAAAGAAATAACAGATAATGAGTTTGATCGATACTGTCGTAACACATATACTCATAAAAACATTGTGAATTCTGTAAATCTCTGATAATAATACTAATCGATCATATGTGTCTAATTCTTTTCAATGATCGATAAGTCATGCGCGACCTTTTTTTTCGAATAACACCATTTGAATAACTTTCTTTCATGGTAAATTTTTAGAAATACTTTGTTACCATCAGAAACTATATTTCTTTTCATTTCAGATCCACATCAGATTTCTGACAATCAAATGCTGCTTTCAAACTATTTCAAATCATTTTCATCTTTCTTCGGTCTCAAAGAATCAAACCTACTACATGTATCCTTTCTCACTGAACTCCGTCCAAAACATCGGAGTTTTACATTTGTGACCATGTAAAACCTCGTACAGTATAATTTTATACTTGACTGTCAACTATTGTAATAGGCAAATTCAACCCAAGGCAAATACTTTTCTTAGTTACCTTCAAATTCAAGTACACAACATCGAAGTATATCTTCCAAAATCTGATTTTTATGTTCAGATTGATCAACCGTCTGAAAATGAAATACGGTACTAAAATGTAACCGTATACCCAGAGTTTCTCGTAACTTGTTTCATAATTGGAATATGAACTATAAATCTCTACCAGAAATAACAGAAGCTAACACATTATGTAATCTGACAATTTCAAAACCAAATTATTCAAGCAATCTATCAAGTGAGAAACTCATTCATACCATGATAAGATGTTCAGGCTTTGTCGAAAAATTGACAATTACTCATTTCGTATATTTCTTTTTCATGGTCAGGGAGAATCCTGATATAAAATCCATAGTAACTTTGTCTCACTTCCATTTCAGTATTTTCACTGACTATAACCATCTTGAAAGTATCATCTCTATCTTTGTAACACCCCTAACCCGAAACCATCGCCGGAATAGGGTTAAGAGACATTACCGAACAATCAGAACATTTCACATCCATTTCAAAACACAAAGTCAATCATCAATCAAACATATTCAAATATAAACATATAGTCCCTTATTGAGGTCTACGAGACCTTAAATATGTGTTAGAAAGAGGTCGGGACTAAACCGAACACATACGAAAATTTTTGAAATTCAAACATTTTTCTAAGTTACAGAGGTCACACGCCCGTGTGGGTAGGCCGTGTGCCTCACACGGCCTCGGACACGCCCATGCGTCCAAGCTGTGTCAAAACAGGGCATACATACTGACTTGTCCACATGGCCTGAGACACGCCCGTGTGCCTCACCCGTGGTTGACACTGACTTGCACCACACGGCCAGTCACACGCCCGTGTGTCCAGCCCGTGGTCGCTACTGACTTGTTTCACTTGGCAAACTTAAACAATACAGTCGAGCCACACGCCCGTGTGCTCAACCGTGTGGGAAATTATAGGCCATATTCAAGGCAAAACTTGCCACCCACACTTAGGTACACCTACAAGCTTCAAAGCATTACCAATTCATGCCTCAAAATGCATCTAAACATACCATTTCATACACCAATTAATCACCAACTATACCATCTATAATTATACTCAATTTCATCTCACATTGGTTCAACCAAAGTATCAAAATTCACATCTCAAACATATAGACCAAACATCATATAAACCTTACCACCATTCACATTTAAACCACAATTTTCATCAACCATTTAAGAATGAAACATACCATATTCATCATTTACAAAGTCCACCCTTAAAACCTACATCATTCCACTTCCAAGCCAAATCACATGGCAAGGATTAAACATTCCAAAACATGCCATATCAACTAGCCTATACATGCCATATACCAACTATATACATCTTTCAAAAGTACCCAAAGTAGATAGACGATAGTGTGATAGAGATGCTGACGATCCCCGAATCTGAGCTAGCTTTACTCGACAATCAGAAAGCAGAGAAAAAATCACACGATAAGCTTTCAAAGCTTAGTAAGTTCGTAATATAATACATACTGCTCAATAATACATTCACCATATACAAATATAATCCATCACATAGATCAACTTACAAATACACATATACCATGTCATCCATAACTAATATGCTTACTCAACTATCCATAAATCCGTTCACGATTTCATCAACCACATAGGTTCCGTATGTACCTTAGCCAACACTTAGATATCGATCACACATGCTACTCAAAGCTCAATACTTTATTTCGACCAAACTTCGTTACCTCTTCGATTCAATCGCACACTTAGTGCCCAATCATAGCCAAAGCTTAAATAACATTGCAGACTTAGTGCCTAGATACAAAATCGAACATAATTCGGCATCGCACACACAGTGCCAATCGATAAAGCCGAAGCATCTAATACTTCGCACACACAGTGCTATTCATCTCAGTCTCGATTTCAATTACGCACACTTAGTGCCACATTTCTCAATCTCATATTTAACATTTCTAATTCAATAATTACCCATTCATTCAATTCTCATCACATATATATAATTTAACAACTAGTATTATATCCGAACTTACCTCGGACGTCGAAATACCGAAACTAGCCAATCAATCGAGCACTTTGTCTTTGCCTCGATCTCGATCTAAACCTCTCCTTTCTTGGTCTATACATATTAAAATTTAGCTCATTCAATTACCAATTCATTCAATTTAATCCAAACACACATATTTAGGTCATTTTACAAAATAACCCTCACATTTTCACATTTCGACACTTTAGTCCCTATTACACAAAATCATCAAATTCACATAATTTCACTTAGCATATGCCTAGCTGAATTTTCACTATGGTAATACCAATCCATACATTTCATTTATTTCACATTTTAGTCCTCCAATTTCTCATTTTCTCAATTTAGCCCAAATTACTCAATTTCACCAAAAATTCAAAGACAAAGTATGTTAATCTTTCACATATCTATCATATTTCATCACCAACTATCACAAAGCTAAAACATTCATCAATGGCATATCTCAAAATCACCATCAAATTCTAAAATTAAAGCATGGGTTTTGAAGAACACAAAGCAACGATCACGAAAACGTAGAAATTATCAAAAACCGAACAAAAACTAACCTTGAATCAAAGAACTTGATGGCTGAACTTTACAAAGTCTAAAACCCTTTCTTTTCTTCAATATTCGGTGGTGATAAAGATGATAATGGCCATCAAATTTTGTTTTATGATAATTATAATGACTTTATAATTCAATTACCATTTTATCCTTTGATAAAAACATTAAAATTCCACTAATATAAGCCCATTTTTGTCCATCCCATTAATCAATGGTTTAATAACAACATAAGGACTTCTCATGTAGAAAGCCATGACAAATAAACACTTTAACAATCAGCACTCAGTTTTACATTTTATGCGATTAAGTCTTTTTCATAATTCAACACACAGTCGATAAAATTTTCACACAGAATTTTCACATATGCTCAATCACATACTGTAAACACAGAAAATAATATTAAAATATTATATTGACCTCGGATTTGTGGTCTTGAAACCACTGTTTCGACTAGGGTCTAAACCAGGCTGTTACAACTCTCCCCCTTAGGGATTTTCGTCCCCGAAAATCTTACCAGTGAATAGGTGCGGATATTGCTCTCTCATAACATCTTCAGGCTCCCACGTAGCTTCTTCAACTCCGTGTTTGTGCCACAACACTTTCACTAAGGAAATTCTTTTGTTTCTCAACTCTTTGATCTCTCGTGCCAAGATTCGAATCGGTTCTTCACTATACGACAAATCTGACTGAATTTCAACCTCAGTAGGAGCAATCACATGTGATGGATCTGATCTGTATCGTCGAAGCACCGATACGTGAAACACATTATGAATCTTTTCTAATTCAGGTGGCAAAATCAATCTGTAAGCAACCGGCCCTATTCGTTCAGTGATTTCATACAGACCGATAAACCTCGGATTGAGCTTGCCTTTTTGGCCAAATCAAAGTATCTTTTTCCACGGAGACACTTTCAAAAACACTTTGTCACCAATCTCAAATTTGATATCTTTCCGTTTCAAATCTGCATAGGATTTCTGACGATCTGAGGCCGCTTTCAAACTATCACGAATCACCTTTACTTTCTGCTCAGTCTCTTTTATTAAATAAACCCCGTGAATCTTATTCTCACTCAGCTCAGTCCAATACAATGGAGTTTGACATTTTCGACCGTAAAGAGCCTCATACGGTGCCATTTTAATGCTAGATTGAAAACTATTATCGTTCGCAAACTCAATCAACGACAAATGTTTTTCCCACGTACTTTCAGACTCAAGTATACAGCATCTCAACATATCTTCGAGAATCTGAATAATTCGCTCGGACTGACCATCCGTCTGCGGATGAAATGCAGTACTAAAATGAAACTTTGTGCCTAAAGCCTCTTGCAATTTCTTCCAAAATCGCGACATAAATCTCGGATCTCTATCAGACACAATAGGTAGTGGCACCCCGTGCAATCTCACAATCTCAGCAATATACAATTCGACTAACTTTTCAAGTGAATAATCTGTTCTCACCGGAACAAAATGAGCTGATTTCGTCAATATGTCAACTATCACCCAAATTGTATCTTTCTTTCTCGGAGATAAAGGCAATCTTGACACAAAGTCCATCGTGATTCTCTCCCATTTCCACTCAGGAATCATAATCGATTGTAACAAACCGGACGGAACCTGATGTTCAGCTTTAACTTGCTGACAAACTAAACACTTCGACACAAAGTCAGAGATGTTTCTTTTCATATCATGCCACCAATAAAACTATTTCAAATCATTGTACATTTTTGTACTCCTAGGGTGAACAGTCATACGGCTATTGTGAGCTTCGTTCAAAATCAATTGAATCAACTCTGGATTCTTCGGAACACAAATTTGATTTTTGAATTTCAAACAATCATCACTATCAACTCGATATTCTGAATCAGAATTCAAATCACATTGAGCTCGTTTTGCTATCATTTCATTATCACTTTTCTGAGCATTACAAATTTGACGTATGAACATCGGCCTTACTTTCAACTCAGCCAAAACTGAATCATCATCACATAGATCTATCTGAGTACTCATGGCTCGCAAAGCATATAAAGACTTTCGACTCAAGGCATCAGCAACAACATTAGCTTTACCCGGATGATAATCTATCACAAGCTCGTAGTCTTTCAACAAACCACTGTTCCGACTAGGATCAAAACCGGACTGTTACACAGTAAGCTTTCAAAGCTTAGTAAGTTCGTAATATAATACATACTGCTCAATAATACATTCACCATATACAAATATAATACATCACATAGATCAACTTACAAATACACATATACCGTGTCATCCATAACTAATATGCTTACTCAACTATCCATAAATCCGTTCACGATTTCATCAACCACATAGGTTCCGTACGTACCTTAGCCAACACTTAGATATCGATCACACATGCTACTCAAAGCTCAATACTTCATTTCGACCAAACTTCGTTACCTCTTCAATTCAATCGCACACTTAGTGCCCAATCACAGCCGAAGATTAAATAACATCGCAGACTTAGTGCCTAGATACAAAACAAAACTTAATTCGGCATCGCACACACAGTGCCAATCGATAAAGCCGAAGCTTCTAATACTTCGCACACACAGTGCTATTCATCTCAGTCTGGATTTCAATTATGCTCACTTAGTGCCACATTTCTCAATCTCATATTTAACATTTCTAATTCAATGATTACCCATTCATTCAATTCTCATCACATAGATATAATTTAACAACTAGTATTATATTCGAACTTACCTCGGACGTCGAAATACCGAAACTAGTCAATCAATCGAGCACTTTGTCTTTGCCTCGATCTCGATCTGAACCTCTCCTTTCTTGGTCTATACATATTAAAATTTAGCTCATTCAATTACAAATTCATTCAATTTAATCCAAACACACATATTTAGGTCATTTTACAAAATAACCCTCACATTTTAACATTTCGACACTTTAGTCCCTATTACACAAAATCATCAAATTCACATAATTTCACTTAGCATATGCCTAGCCGAATTTTCACTATGATCATACCAATCCATACATTTCATTTATTTCACATTTTAGTCCTCCAATTTCTCATTTTCTCAATTTAGCTCAAATTACTCAATTTTACCAAAAATTCAAGGACAAAGTATGTTAATCTTTCACATATCTATCATATTTCATCACCAACTATCACAAAGCTAAAACATTCATCAATGGCATATCTCAAAATCACCATCAAATTATAAAATTAAAGCATGGGTTTTGAAGAACACGAAGCAACGATCACGAAAAGGTAGAAATTATCAAAAACCGAACAAAAACTAACCTTGAATCAAAGAACTTGATGGTCGAACTTTACAAAGTCTAAAACCCTTTCTTTTCTTCAATATTCAGTGGTGATAAAGAAGATAATGGCCATCAAATTTTGTTTTATGATAATTATAATGACTTTATAATTCAATTACCATTTTATACTTTGATAAAAACATTAAAATTCCACTAATATAAGCCCATTTTTGTCCATCCCATTAATCAATGGTTTAATAACAACATAAGGACTTCTCATTTAGAAAGCCATGACAAATAAACACTTTAACAATCAGCACTCAGCTTTTACATTTTACGCGATTAAGTCCTTTTCATAATTCAACACACAGTCGATAAAATTTTCACACATAATTTTCACATATGCTCAATCACATACTGTAAACACAGAAAATAATATTAAAATATTATTCTGACCTCGAATTTGTGGTCTCAAAACCACAGTTCCGACTAGGGTCTAAACCGGGCTGTTGCAATCTTGCTGATACATCCAACATTTATATATAGATTTAGAAATACCACATTTCATTCCGGCTACCAATAAATCTTTTTCAAATCGTTGTGCATTGTATCATTTCCTAGATAAACAGACATAGTACCACTATGATCATTCATGTAAAATTTTCTGTAAAAGTTCCAAATTCTTCAGTACATGAAATCTGTTTTTGAATAATACAGTTCTACTCTAAAATTTTGAATCAGAATTTATTTCACACTATATTCATTTAACCTACAACTCATTATCACTTTTCTGAGTTTCACTAATATGTGGTAGAAACATCGGTTTAGCTCTATACTCAGTTAAAATTGAGCTATTATCAGACAATCATAATCGGTATCCATGGCTTGCAAAGTATATAGAGATTTTCTACTCAGAACATCTGTAACTACCTTCGTTCTTTCGAAGTGATATGCAATTATCAAATCACAATCTTTCAACTTTTCAAACCACATACGCTATCTCAGATTCAAATCTTTTAGCAACATCAGATACTTCAAACTTTTATATTCAGTGAATAAATGACATTTTTCACTAAACAAGAAATGTTGTCAGATTTCAATACAGAAACAATGGCTGTCAATTCTAGGTCTTGTATCGAGTAATCCATTTCATGTGGTTTTTAACTGTCTGAAAGCACAGGCTATTACTTTGCCTTACTGCATCAAAACACAATCTAATCCCATTCAATAGTATATCACTATAATAACAAATTCCTTACCCGATTTAGGCTGAACCAGAATTAATACTTCGGTCAACAGAGCTTCCAACTGGTCAAAACTTTACTGATATTTATCGATCCATTCAAATCTTACCTCTTTTCTGTTATAACTGGATCATCAATATAGCTATTTCAATTGTTAACATTGAAGCTTTGAGTTTTTCCAAAGCCAGAACCATCAAATAGATTTAAAATCATAATGCATCAATATGATCGACATTTCAACCAATAGATAAAGCATCACTTCAATATCAATAGTGTACCTCAAATTAGAAGAGGGAAAACCGAAAGTGGCCCGAATAATAACCAATGCAGTAATACAGTTTCTATAATCTGTGATCTCTATTACCAAACTTCATGATCGAGTCAATATTTATAGGTAATAAATGTAATTTACCTCCAACTAATGAATATCTTTCACAAACAAACCATGTTTAAATAATAAAGATATTGATGATGTCTCAAAGAAAATTCAGAAGAGCAATATCACACATACTCAGTAGAAACAACTATGACAAAGATAATATAATTTTGCATATTCGTAATTCAGGGCTTCAATCAGTAGAAGCAGAAAATAACATCACATGAACCTTATCATCAGATCTTATATCATTCATGATGAATTAGCAACCCAAGTAAATGGAGCAATACCGCTCATGAGTCAACCAGACTTTCAGTAATTCCACTTATCATAATTTACTAGTCTTTCAATACGATGAATATTGCATCTGTACATGCAAAATTTCATATGTCTCTGATAATAACAGAACTTATAGAGTACCAGGAGAGATTGCTATAATATACTCAATTATAACAATTGCATTCAAATATCGGTGCAATTTCATCACTATTCCACTGACTAATAAAGTCATCGATAATCTTAAATTATTCAGTTCACTGAAAGAGTTAATTCAAAAAAAATTTCGGCCAATCCGTTCTGTAAATATCATATCTGGGTAAGTCATTTACCCATTAACAACTTCTTCCTTAACAATGACATCACATAATCAAAATAATCCTCAGAAAAAATCTGATATCTCTTTTAATACCGTCTTTACTTATTAACCCATTCTCATTCTGACTACATCATTAGTCATTCAGCCTTTGAACTCTTTAGTTCCACATTCATAAGCTTAATCCATATAAATCTTGTAAATTTCATTGTATAACACTATACTGGTAAAGGAGTGGAGTTTGCAAGCCTCAAAAATTAACTTTCGTAAATACACACATATCACTTAACATGTACCATTAACATGTTAACTATAAAACATTTATTTCTTACCTTTACAAGTCTCATTTCATCATAAGTAACATTTTTACTCTGGCACGTGAGTATCACTTTCAGTAGTATCAGAATCAGCTCGGTTGGAAAGCATCTCTGTCTATTTGTGAAACAATTTTCATCAAAGTCGAGAGATATCACACTATCACAGGTTATATAATGGCATGCATTTCTTGACTCCACATATGCTACGTTCAATCCAAGAACTAATTAAACCGTAGCTCTGATACCATTAAATGTAACACCCCTAACCCGTATCCGTCGCTGGAACTGTAACACCCATAACCCGTATCTGTCGCCGGATTAAGGTTACAGGCATTACCAGACAGATCGAAGACTTTTACCTATAATTCATAACTAAGTCATCATTTCACATCAAAGCGTCCCTTAATGAGGTCAACAAGACCTCAAACATGCTTTATAATTGGACCGGGACTGAGCCGATCACTTAGAAATTTTTCCAAAGTTTTCAACATTTTTTCAAAACTGTAAAGGTCACACGCCCGTGATGTCAGGCCGTGTGCCTTCAACGGCTACCAGACACACCCATGTGTCCTGGCCGTGCCAAAACAGGGCATACCTACTAACTTGTCCACACGGCCACCAGACACGCCCGTGTGCCATGACCATGTGTAACTAAGCTAGCTACTGACTTGATCACACGGCCATCAGGCACGCCCGTGTACCATAGCCGTGTAAAATTAGGCTAACTACTGACTTAATCACACGGCTACTAGGCACGCCCGTGTGCCACGGCCGTGTAAGGAAAACAGGCCATTTGCAAGGCCATAATGCCACCCACATTAGGGTCATACCTACAAGCAATATACCAATTCATCCCATGCACAATTGACAACCAAAATCATGTCAAAAGATCAACATGCCATCTTATCCAATTTCAACTCAAATCATGCAAACTTATCTATCAATTTGCATAACCAGAACACATATGCATTCAAGTATGATTCATCTACATTTACCTTTCATATAACCATTTCTTTGATCAAACATACATACTCAAAATTTCATCCATATGCTTACCATAAACATGTCCATTCATAGTCATAAGATCATGCTAAAACCAACATCATACCATATTCACAAATGCATAATACCAACACATAACTAGCCACATCACATGGCTAAATTCATATCTCAAACTTATACTAAATAACTAGCCTATACATGCCATATTTAGCTATATACACATTTTCAAAGTACCAAAACAAGTTTGAGTAGTGTGATGACGATCCTCGACGGTCCTGAGCCTTCAGTAGCTTCGACGATCTATAAAATAGAGCGAACACACACAGAGTAAGCTTTCAAAAGCTTAGTAAGCCATATACAAATAAACTTAACATAAATTACACATAATCAAATTAATATAATGGCATTTATAGTTCTCATAGCCAATTCATCACATATTCCTTGGCTCATATGCTTAGCCATATCTTACCACATTCTTCAACTCAAATATCACTTACTCACATAGCTCATTCAAGCATATCTTCACATATTATCTCATCATTTCAATATACATATTCATCTTAATAAATTCATATAGACACTTACCTTTCATACACACATAGTGTACTTTGCAAACGTACCTGAAACATATATACCACTCACATAGTCGCTCATTTCTCAAATTTGCCCGTTGAACCGTTCGAAATTTATTAGGATACTCAGAGTGATCGGAATAGTCGTACAATGCCAACGTCCCAGACGTGGTTTTACATGTAACCAGATATCGATGCCACTGTCCCAGATAGGGTCTTACACGAATCAATACGATGTCAATGTCCCAGCCATGGTCTTACACATAAATCTCATATCGATGCCAACGTCCCAGACGTGGTCTTACACGAAATCACGAATCAATGCCAACGTCTCAGACGTGGTCTTACATGATATCAAATATCGGACACCTATGTCATGACATATACTATCCTATCTATTCCTAGGTTCAAATGGGACTTCTTCTATCTCGAAATTCATGTATACATCGTCTCATGTGGATTCATCCTTAAAAATAGTCATATGAACATATATAATTCAATATATATACATTTATTTGTATATCGACTTACCTCAGATTCGGATATTCGTTCAGACTCGGTTATTCGACTACTTTCGCTTTCCCGCGATCTAAGTCCATTTTCTTCGGTTCTTGATCTATACATATTCAAATTTAACCCTTTTATTTACCAACACATTCAATTCAATCCAAAAACACATATTTAGGGCAATTTACAAATTAGCCCTCACATTTTCACATTTGGACAATTTAGTCCCTAATTCACAAAATTACAAATTACACTTAATTTACTTACACCCATGCTTAACCGAGTACACCCCATGATCATATCAATCCATACATTTCATTTATTTCATAATTTAGTCCCTCAACATGCTATTTTTGCAATTTAGCCCTAATTAGCTAAATTCATCAAAAATTCAAGAACAAAACATGTTCATTAAACACATATCTTTCATTTAACACCAATACTCATTACAAAGCTTACCATTTCATCAATGGCACCTCTCACAAACATCATCAATTCTTCAAATTACAACATGGGTTTTATAGCATACGAAGCAACGATTGCAAAACATAGAAATTATCGAAAATCGAAGTCAAACATACCTTGAATCAAGCTTATACTTAGCCGAAACCTAGATATTCTTCTTTCTTCTTTTTCTTTTCTAATTTATGGCACTAAGGATGATAACCTTACTATTTTCATACTTTTGTTTCATTAATAATACATTATTAATTCAATTACCAATTTACCCATCTATTAACCATATAAGAAAAATTGATATTAAGGTTATTATGTCATTTAACCTTCCACTATCTTATAATTGGCTTAATTGCCACATAAGGCCTCCCCATTTTAAAAGCCATCTCAAATAGGTGTCTTCTCATAAAGCATGCAAATTTTGCATTTTTCATAACTTAATCCTTATGTCAAATTAAGCACACAGTCAGACAAATTAATGCACATAAATTTCACACATACTAGTTCATATATCATAAACACAGAAAATAATATTAACATATTATTCTAACTCAGATTTGTGGTCCCGAAACCACTATTTCGACTAGGGTCTAAACCGGACTGTTACAATTCTCCCCCCTTAGGGATTTTCGTCCCCGAAAATCTTACCATTGAACAGATTCGTATATTGCTGTCTCATTGAATCTTCAAGCTCCCAAAAAGCCTCTTCAATTCCGTGTCGATGCCATAACAATTTTACTAACGGAATTTTCTTGTTTCTCAACTCTTTCAGTTCACGAGCCAAGATACGGATCGGTTCTTCCTTGTAGGTCATATCAGATCGGATTTCAATCTCAGACGGAGTAATCACATGTGACGAATCAAATCTGTATCGAAGGAGCATTGACACGTGAAATACATTATGTATATTTTCTAGCTCAGGTGGCAACAATAATCTATATGCAACAGGTCCAACACGCTCAATGATCTCATACGGTCTGATAAACCTCGGACTCAACTTACCTTTATGTCCGAATCGGGGTACTTTCTTCTACGGAGACACTTTCAAGAACACTTTGTCACCGATCTCAAATTCGATATCCTTTCGTTTCAAGTCTGCATAGGACTTCTGACGATCAGACGCTGCTTTTAGACTGTCACGGATCACTCTCACTTTTTGTTCAGTATCTTTTATCAAATCAACCCCGTGTAGCTTATTTTCACTGAGCTCGATCCAATACAGAGGTGTACGACATTTGCGTCCGTACAAAGCTCCATAAGGTGCCATTTTAATACTCGACTGAAAACTATTATTATACGCAAATTCAATCAATGGCAAAAATTGTTCCCAAGAACCATTAAACTCAAGGATGCAACATCTTAACATATCCTCGAGAATCTGAATTATCCGCTCGGATTGACCATCCGTTTGTGGATGAAAAGCTGTACTGAAATACAATTTCGTGCTTAAAGCTTCTTGCAATTTCTTCCAGAATCGTGATGTAAACCTCGGATCTCTATCGAACACAATGGATAGTGGCACCCCGTGCAATCTCACTATCTCAGAAATATAAAGCTTAGCTAATCTATCAAGTGAGAAATCAGATCGTACCGGAATAAAATGAGCAGATTTCGTCAATCGATCAAGTACGACCCAAATCGCATCTTTCTTTCTCGGAGTCAAAGGTAATCCAGAAACAAAGTCCATCGTTACTCTATCCCATTTCCACTCGGGAATCAGAATCGGTTGTAGCAAACCAGATGGAACCTGATGTTCAGCTTTAACTTGCTGACAAACTAAACATTTCGAAACATAGTCAGAAATGTCTCGTTTTATACCAGACCACCAGTAATGTTACTTTCGATCATGATACATCTTTGTACTACCCGGATGAACAGATAGACGACTGTTATGTGCTTCATTCAAAATCAAATGAACTAACTCTGAGTTTCTCGGAACAAAAATTCGATCTCGGAATCTCAAGCAATCATCATTATCAATTCGAAATTCAGAATCAGAGTTCGGATCACACTGAGTTCGCTTTGCTAACAATTCGTTATCAACTTTCTGAGCTTCACATATTTGTTGTATAAACAACAGTTTTGCTTTCAATTTAGCTAACACTGAACTATCATCAGACAGATCTAATTGAGCATTCAAAGTATGTAGTGCAAACAATGATTTCCTACTTAGTGCATCAGTAACGACATTTGCTTTACCTGGATGATAATCAATTACAAGTTCATAATCTTTCAATAACTCTAACCATCTTCTCTATCGCAGATTCAAATCTTTCTGAGTCATCAGATATTTCAGACTTTTATGATCTGAAAACACATGACATTTCTCGCCGAACAGATAATGTCGCCAAAACTTTAATGCGAACACAATCGCAGCTAGCTCAAGATCGTGTGTCGGATAGTTCTTTTCATGAGGCTTCAACTGTCTTGAAGCATAAGCTATTACTTTGCCTTCCTGCATCTGAACACATCCCAGACCATTCAACGAAGCATCACTATAAATTACAAACTCTTTGCTTGATTCTAGTTGTATCAAAACTGGAGCTTTAGTCAAAAGAGCTTTTAACTGATAGAAACTTTTCTGACATTTATCAGACCATTCATATCTCACATCTTTCTGAAGCAATCTAGTCAACGGAGTAGTTATCATCGAAAAACCTTTTACGAATCTGTGGTAATAACCAGTAAGTCCCAGAAAACTACAAACTTCAGACACATTCTTCAGAGGTTTCCAATCTAGAATAGCAGAAATCTTGCTCGGATCTACTCGTATTCCAGAGGCCGATACAATATGTCCCAGAAAACTGACTTCACGTAACCAGAATTCACATTTACTGAATTTTGCATACAATTTCTTTTCTCGCAGAGTTTGCAACACAACTCTCAGATGTTCAGCAAGTTCAATCTCATCCCATTAATATATCAAAATGTCGTCAATGAATACAACAACATATCGATGTAGGTACAGTCTGAAAATTCTATTCATCAGATCCATAAAAATAGCAGGAGCATTCGTTAGTACGAAAGGCATAACTAAAAACTCATAATGTCCGTACCTTGTTCTGAAAGCGGTTTTCAGAATTTCTAAATATTTTACTCTCAACTGATAATATCCCGATCTCAAATCTATCTTTGAAAACACAGTGGCTCCTCTTAACTGATCAAACAAATCGTCAATCCTGGGCAACGGATAATTGTTCTTTATGGTCACTTTGTTCAACTGACGATAGTCAATACACATTCTCATAGTGCCATCTTTCTTTTTCACAAACAGAACAGGAGCACCCCAAGGTGATAAACTTCGATGCAGCGAACCCCTGTCGATAAACTCTTGCAATCAGAATCAGTAACTCTTTCAACTCTGTTGGTACCATTCTATATGGAGCTATCAAAATAGGTGTCATACCAGGAAACAAACAAATTCAAAATTAAACTTCACGTATCGGAGGCAATCCCGGTAATTCTTCAGGGAATACATCAGAAAACTCACAAACAACTGGCACTGATTCAACTTTCTTTTCAGATACTTTCGAATCAATCACATAAGCAAAACATGCCTCATATCCCTTTTTCATATATCTTTGAGCTTCTAATACAGATATCACAGCAGGCAATCCATTCAAATCATTAGACTCAACCCTAACTAATTCATCATTCGGACATCTCAAATCAATAGTCTTTCTTTTACAGTTCACAATAGCATCATGCAATGTCAACCAGTCCATACCTAGAATGATATCAAACTCATCAAATGGTAATAACATCAGATTAGCAGGAAATCATATATCTCGAAAAATTAACGGACAATTCTTGCATACTTTGTCAACCAGGACACTTTTACCTAAGGGGTTCGATACTTTTATAACAAACTCGATGAGACTCTACAGCAAAAGTCTTCTCGGATACTAAGTTCATGCATATATACGAATGAGTAGAACCAGGGTCTATCAATGCAATCATAGAAGTATCATAAAGTGTAAATGTACCCGTTATAACATCTGGAGATGAAGCTTCCTCACGAGCTCGGATGGCATACACTCTGGCAGGCACTCTAGCTTCGGATCTCGCAACAGTATCTCTCGTAGTTCTCTGACTACCACTAACATTCCTTGCATTTCGAGAAGGTCTACCTCTCACGGGAACATTATCGGATCTCGGATTCTGGGCAGCCTCTTGTTCAACAGATTCTGGGCAATCACGGATAAAATGATCTAATGATCCACATCTAAAGAAAGCTCGATCATTCAATCTACAACTTCCCAGATGCCATTTTCCACAATGCTTACATTCAGGTTTCTCAGATCGAACATTTCCAACACTTGCTATTGAAGTTGCTGGAGTTTTGGAGCTCATTTGTGATCTAGCTCGATCTCTATTCGAATGTCACACATTAACTTTTGAACGACTTTGTTCATCTCTGAATTTCTTTGATGCAGACTGAAATAATTTACTCGAAAATCTCTTTCTCATATCTCTGGCTTCAGACTCAACTTTTATTTTATCTTTCTCGAGTGCCTCAGCTTTGCATGCTTGATCAACAAGTACAACAAACTCTTTTATCTCCAAAATCCCAACTAGTAAATGGATATCTTCATTAAGACCATCTTCGAACCTTTTGCACATTATTGCTTCGGTCGATACACATTCTCGAGCATACTGACTTAGTCTTACGAACTCTCGTTCGTATTCAGTGACAGACATACGGCCCTGTTTCAAGTTCAGAAATTCCTTTCAGTTCTGATCAATAAATCTCTCACTGATATATTTCTTCCGAAACTCAATCTGAAAGAAGTCCCGTGTGACCCACTCTTTCAGAACAACAGAAATTAGAGTTTTCCACCACTGATAGGTCGCGTCTCGTAGCAATGATACAACACATTTAATACTTTCCTCTTGAGTCAAGGACATCTCATCAAATACCTGGATAGTGTTTTCTAACATGAACTCGGCTTTCTCGGCATCGTCATCACTGGTAGCCCTGAACTCTTCAGCCCCATACTTACGAATTTTGTCGACCGGAGGCTTGTTCAACAGATTCGGATTCATAGTCGGAGGCATAGCAGATGTCTGAGAGAGATTAGGCGGGGGCGGAGGTTGTGAAATAGCCGGATTATTTCTTACGAACTGAGTGAACCACTCACTCATCATTTGGAAGAAAGCTTGTTTAGCTTCTCCCTCATGACCGCTCGTAGCCGGTCTCGGATCAGAGGGCGCTGTCCATTGAGCTGGAGCAGGCGCATTGCTTTCTACATCGTCAGCTACGGCTCTTTCGGGATCCATTACTATACGAAAATCACATTTTTCACGTCAGGATTCCTCACACTATCACAGTTTAGATATATGGCATGTATAGCTAGACTTTGACATGCTACGTTAGTTCGAGAATCGACTAAACCGTAACTCTGATACCAATCAAATGTAACACCCATAACCCGTATCCGTCGCCGGATTAGGGTTACAGGCGTTACCGGACAGATTGAAGACTTTTACCAAAATGAGTTTGAGTAGTGTGATGACAATCATCGACGGTCCCTGAGCCTTCAGTAGCTTCGACGATCTATAAAACAGAGTGAACACACACAGAGTAAGCTTTCAAAAGCTTAGTAAGCCATATACAAATAAACTTAGCATAAATTACACATAATCAAATTAATACAATGGCATTTATAGTTCTCATAGCCAATTCATCACATATTCCTTGGCTCATATGCTTAGCCATATCTTACCACATTCTTCAACTCAAATATCACTTATTCAAATAGCTCATTCAAGCATATCTTCACATATTATCTCATCATTTCAATATACATATTCATCTTCATAAATTCATATAGACACTTGCCTTTCATACACACATAGTGTACTTTGCAAACGTACCTAAAAAGATATACCACTCACATAGTCGTTCATTTCTCGGATTTCCCCGTTGAACCGTTCGGAATCTATTAGGATACTCAGAGTGATCGGAATAGTCGTACAATGCCAACGTCCCAAACATGGTCTTACATGTAACCAGATATCGATGCCACTATCCCAGACAGGGTCTTACACGAATCAATACGATGCCAATGTCCCAGACATGGTCTTACACGTAAATCTCATATCGATGCCAACGTCCCAAACGTGGTCTTACACGAAATCTCGAATCAATGCCAACGTCCCATACGTGGTCTTACATGATATCAAATATCAGACACCTATGTCATGACATATACTATCCTATCTATTCCTAGGTTCAAACGGGACTTCTCGGACGTTGACACTATGTCGATTCTATCTCAAAATTCATGTATACATCGTCTCATGTGCATTCATACTTAACAATAGTCATATGAACATATATAATTCAATACAAATACATTTATTTGTATATCGACTTACCTCAAATTCGGATATTCGTTCAGACTCGGTTATTCGACTACTTTTGCTTTCTCGCGATCTAAGTCCATTTTCTTCGGTTCTTGATCTATACATATTCAAATTTAACCCTTTTATTTACCAACACATTCAATTCAATCCAAAAACACATATTTAGGGCAATTTACAAATTCGCCCTCACATTTTCACATTTGGACAATTTAGTCCCTAATTCACAAAATCACAAATTACACTTAAGTTGCTTACACCCATGTTTAACCGAATACACCCCATGATCATATCGATCCATACATTTCATTTATTTCACAATTTAGTCCCTCAACATGCTATTTTCGCAATTTAGCCCTAATTAGCTAAATTCATCAAAAATTCAAGAACAAAACATGTTCATTAAACACATATCTTTCATTTAACACCAATACTCATTACAAAGCTTACCATTTCATCAATGACACCTCTCACAAAAATCATCAATTCTTCAAATTACAACATGGGTTTTATAGCATACGAAGCAACGATTGCAAAACATAGAAATTATCGAAAATCGAAGTCAAACATACCTTGAATCAAGCTTATACTTAGCCGAAACCTAGATATTCTTCTTTCTTCTTTTTCTTTTCTAATTTATGGCACTAAGGATGATAACCTTACTATTTTCATACTTTTGTTTCATTAATAATACATTATTAATTCAATTACCAATTTACCCATCTATTAATCATATAAGACAAATTGATATTAAGGTTATTATGTCATTTAACCTTCCACTATCTTATAATTGGCTTAATTGCCACAAAAGGCCTCCCCATTTTAAAATCCATCTCAAATAGGTGTCTTCTCATAAAGCATGCAAATTTTGCATTTTTCACAACTTAATCCTTATGCCAAATTAAGCACACAGTCGGACAATTTAATGCACAGAAATTTCACACATACTAGTTCATATATCATAAACACGGAAAATAATATTAAAATATTATTATAACTCAAATTTGTGGTCTCAAAACCACTGTTCCGACTAGGGTCTAAATTGAATTGTTACAACAACAGGGTTTCGGAGCGTTATCGAATCATTCAAAACATTTATCGATTAATTACGGTAAGTTACTACTCATTCACCAAGGTCATTCATAATATCCCTTAAATATACCCTCAAGGCCCAATACAATCATTAGAAATCAAGTCGAGACTAAATCGGGAACTTAGGAAATTTTTCGTGAAATTCCAAAATTTTCCAAGGTGCAGGGCTCACACACCCGTGTGGTCTAAGGGACATGCCCGTGTGACCCTGGGACACGCCCGTGCTGCAGGCCGTGTTCGATTTAGGGTGCTCTTTGACTTGCGCCACACGGCCATGCCACACGTCCGTGTGCTAGGCAATTAATTCAATTCGAATCAGGTGCAGGTTTCACACAGCCAAGACACACGCTCGTGTTCTAGGCTATGTGGCACACACGGCTGAGACGCACGCCCGTTTCTCTGCCCGTGTGCTCAATTCTGAGCATTCTGTTTTTCAAAATTAAGATGCAGGGGACACACGGCCTAACCACATGTCTGTGTGTCACACACGGTCTAGACCTACGCCCGTGTGTCTGCCCGTGTGGACAGAATAAAGCCATTCCTAGCTTCATTTCTCACCCCAATCTTATCCATAATCCTACACCACATCTTGTATTCATAATCTAACAAATCCAAGCATTTTATTCAAGTTAATTCTATCATTTAACATGATATATCATCACATACAATTACTAACCATTTCAAGCATTCTAATCAAGGATATTCCATCCATCATCATGGCATATCATTTCATGCATACATGTTTACAATCTTACCTTGGTTATGTCCTCATGTTAGACATAATTTGATCAACTACTTAACATATATGTGGCTAACATAATATGACATTACAAGTATATCAAAACAATCATTACTAGCCATTCCAATGGCTAGATTAAAAGCATCGTTTATGTTTACATGCCAATATGGCTAACATATCCTATACATGCCATTACAACTGCAGTTGAATTACCATACTATACCGACATGGGTCGATGGATAGTGTGAGTGATCTCCGCCAAGCTTCCAATCCAACGAGCTTCTGATTACTCTAAAACAAGGGAAAATAAAACAGAGTAAGCATAAAATGCTTAATAAGTTCGTATAACACGGTACTTAACTTACCATTCATCCTATCTGAGGTAACTAAGTAAGGTATAATCAACCACTTTGATCTCAAGCACTACACACATCCTCATTGCCCTTGTTAGTCATATATTCCACAGTAATATCAAGACATGTATGGGCTTAACAATAATCAAGCTTCCAAGCACATATGGTTTCCACATCATGTATTCATTCAACATACATAATTCATATCATTATTTCGAGTATAATTTCATAATAGTTCATTTCGAGTTCAGATCATTTTGCATCATAACTTTACACATATTACCCGGAATATCAAAATCACGATTAGTACACTTTAGATGTACAAGTCTATAATCAAGAATGAATATTCTCATCAAATAGTTTTCATGTACAAATATCATCATCTCATATTTCATATATCACTTGTCATGTATCATCATTTTCTTGCATTTCATGTAATATTCTTTCATGTCATATTTTCATATCATATACACCATTCCACGTCAATTTGTCTTAGATTTATATTTGCCCCTGTCAGAACCTTGCCCGTTGAATTTATTTGAATTATCAATGGATACATAAGTAGTACACTCGAGGCGTACGAATCAGGATCCGTCAATTCATATTCAATGGTACCCATAAGGTACTATTTCAGAGACTATACTCTCGAGCCACATATATATACTACAGGATTACCAGTCCAGGCTAAATCCTTTTTATGATATATGCTCTAAAGAGCTTGATCAGGATTACCTGTCCAGGCTAAATCCAATCCATAATATATGCTCGAGAGGACTTATATTAGGATTACCTGTCCAGGCTAAATCCTATCAGAACTGAGGTCGAAAGATTACTCATCCGAGCTAAATCCTATCTGCAACAAATGCAGGACCTCTTTCGTTTCGAGAAATCACATATCCATCGATTTTTCATTTATTCAACCGGGATTTAAACACTTTTCAAGCATTACCGGGCATTTGATTATTTCATACCTCCGTAACATTTATGTAATTTGAGTAAAACACATTCCACATTCATGTCAAGCATACAAGTAACATTTTATTCATTTACCATTTTATCGGGCATTTTCATTTATCGGGCTATATCGAGTAGGTGATCATTTCAAATATTTATGACATTGATAAAATTCACAAACACAACATTTAAATCAAGCATAAAAACATATACAATTTAGTTACACAAACTTACCTCGACAAATGTTCGTGTATGTAAAATCTACTAATCCGACATTTTCCTCATTCCTCGTTCTAACTCTGAATTTAGTCTATCTGTATCTATACGAGTAGATTTAACATCAATTTATCATATTTTACATTCATGTGGACTAAATTTTCATCCTAGGCAAAATTACTATTTTGCCCCTAATTTTTCCATAAATTCCATTTTCGTCCCTAGGCTCGGAAAATGAAACTTGTGCAAATTACTCCCTATTCCAAGCCTAACCAAAGCCCAATTACAAAATTTACAGCACATGTATTCTTAAATTTTTAGAATTTTTCTTTCAATTTCACAAGTTTATATTTTAGTCCCTAAATCATGTTTTCATCAAAAATCACTTTGTAAAAGTTATTTATCTATCAATAAATTTTCATTTTCTGCCATAAATTTCTAATTTTCAGCATATATATCCATGACCCATTTTTCATATCTTGATAACTTTTCAATTTATTCCCCCAAATAGATAGTTTAGATTATCCCAATTCTAAAAATATCAAAATTACTAAAAACGGGATAAGGGAAGTTACCCAATTTGGCCATGAAAGTTTCTTTTCTCTCTCTTAGGGTTTCCATGTTTTATTTTGGGGAAGAAGATGAGAAAATAAGATGATATCTATTTTATCATCTTTTAATTAATTAAAATTTTCACTTTTCAATTTAGTCCTTACCCTTTTTCTATATTTCCATGGATGAGTCACCAAGAAAAATCTACATACTTTTTTTAATGGTCTAATTACCATAAGGACCTTAAGTTTTGAATTCCCTAGCTATTTAATCCTTATAGCTACTAGAATTCAACTTTCGCATTTTATGCGACTTAGTCCTTCTCGTAATTAAGCACTCAATCGATAAAATTTTCGTACCAAAATTTTCACATGTCATATCTATCATAATACAGACCATATAATAAAATAAAAATAAATTTTATTTTCGGCTCAGATTTGTGGTCCCGAAACCACTGTTCTGATTTCACCGAAATTTGGGCTGTTACAGCACATCACCTCATGCTCAGTGGCATTAATTGATAAAAGTTCAATATTGGCTTTCAGCCATGAAAATTTCAAACCCATAAAATTGGACTCGGCATCGGCGGGCGAGATTCCTAGTAGGCTATAACAAAGGGCAGTCGGCTCCACTATCGCACTTACGCCCGTTATAGCACTCCCGTCGATTGGGATCCTAAGTTGCAATGCAACATCCTCCAGAGTGACAGTGCACTCCCCACACGGCAAATGAAAAGTGTGGGTCTCCGGACGCCAATGCTCGACCAATGCGGATATTAAATCGTACCGCAAATCAAACGTCCGGATTAATACTGCTGACCCGAATCCAGCTAACTCCAAGTATGGCATCAGTCGTTCATCCGGGGAATATCCTAAACCATTCACTCGACCTGTAACACCCCTAACCCGTATCCGTTGTCAGATTAGGGTTAAAGGTATTACCGGACAGATCGGAAATGTTTACAGACATTTCATAATACAAGTCATTGATTGCAATCATTGTGTCCCTTAGATAGGTCACTAAGACCTTAAGCATGCTTTAGAGGAGGGTCGGGACTAAACCAAACACATACAAAAATTCTCGAAAATTTTAAACTTTATGAACAACTGCAGAGGTCACACGCCTGCGATCGGGACAAAGTGCCTCCCACGGCTACTAGACACACCCATGTGTCTTGGCCGTGCCAAAACAGGGCATGTATACTGACTTATCCCTACGGCCACCAGGCACGCCCGTGTACCATGGCCATGTACTCTTATACTATATACTGACTTAATCCCACAGTCACTAGGCACGCCCGTGTGCCACAACCGTGTCTGCTTAACAGGCCCTTTACAAGGTCAATATGCCACCTACAATTTGGTTTACCCTACAAGCTACATACCAATTCATTTTATGTACAATTAACAACCAAAGACATGTCAAATGATCAACAATTCTTCACAACCAAACTCATTTCTAATCATGTCATTTTGCACAACTAAATCATACATATACATAAGCATGGTTTAACCACATTTATCCTTCATAGAAACATTCTTTTGATCAAACATGCATACTCATAATGCATTCATAAACTTACCAAAACCTTGGCCATTTCAATAGCTAATTTTCCATAAAAAACATGCATCATATATCATATTTACTCATGGATATTACAAACACATATCCAGCCACATCTCATGGCTACTTTTACACATTTCAAAGATAATTCAAAGTGACTAGCCTATACATGCCATATCTAGCTATATATATTTCCAAAAGATACCAAAATGAGCTTAGGTAGTGTGATGATGATCCTCGACGGTCCCCGAGCCTTCAGTAGCTTTGACGATCTATAAAACAGAGCAAACACACACAGAGTAAGCTTTCAAAAGCTTAGTAAGCCATATACAAATAAACTTAGCATAAAATGCATATAACTAAAATGATATAGTAACATTATTGGTTCTCATAGCAAATTCATCTCATATATTCCTTGGCTCAATTGCTAGGCCATATCTTACCATAATCTTCAACTCAAATATCACATATACATATGGCTTATTCAAACATATCTTCAAATATTATCTCATCATTTCAAAACACATATTCATCATAGTAAGTTCACATAAACACTTACCTTTCATACACACTTAGTGTGCATATCGAATGTACCTGAAACGGATATACTGATCACATAATCGTCTGTTTCTCAGACTTGCCCGTTGAACCATTCAGAATCTAATAGGATACTCAGAATGCTCGGAATAGTCGTACAATGCCAATGTCCCAGACATGGTCTTACATGTAATTAGATATCGATGCCACTATCCCAGATAGGGTCTTACACGAATCAAATATGATGCCGATGTCCCAGACATGGTCTTACACGTAAATCTCATATCGATGCCAACGTCCCAGACGTGGTCTTACACGTAAATCTCATATCGATGCCAACATCCCAGACGTGGTCTTACACGAAATCTCGAATCAACGCCAACGTCCCAGACGTGGTCTTACATGATATCACATAACAGACACCCATGTCATGACATATACTATCCTATCTATTCCTAGGTTCAAACGGGACTTCTCTGATGTTGACACGTAGTCGATTCTATCTCAGAAATCACATATACACCATCTCATATGCATTCATCCTTAACAATAATCATATGAACATATATAATTCAATACAAATACATTTATTTGTATATTGACTTACCTCGGATTCGGATATTCGTTCGGACTCGGTTATTCAACTACTTTCGCTTTCCCGCGATCAAAGTTCATTTTCTTCGGTTTTTGATCTATACATATTCAAATTTCACTCTTTTATTCACTAACTCATTCATTTCAATCAAAGAACACATATTTAGGGCAATTTGCAAATTAGCCCTCATATTTTTACATTTGGACATTTTAGTCCATATATCACAAAAATCACAAATTACACAAAATCACTAAATACCCATGTTTAGCCGAATTTCACTCATGAGTCCATGCATTTCATTTATTTCACAAATTAGTCCCTCAAAATACTATTTTCACAATTTAGCCCTAATTAGCTAAATTCATCAAAAATTCAAGAACAAAGCATGTTTATTAAACACATATATTTCATTTTTCACCATCAAACATCATAAAACACATGAGTTCATCAAAGGCTCATCTCAAAAACATCATCAATTCTCAAAATTAAGACATGGGTTTTGAAGTAGACAAAGCAACGATTACAGAAACGTAGAAATTATCAAAAATCAATTAAAAACATACCTTGAATCAAGGCTTGCAATGGCCGAATATAACAAAGCTAAACCCTTTTTCTTTTCTTACAAAAATTCGGTGGATGAACACTCACATAATGGCTAATTTCAAACTTTGTTTTTATTATAATTAACATAATTATTAATGTACAAAACTAACCTTTCATAATAATATATATAACATATGCACACAAGGTCATTTGTGACCATTATCATCCACTTACTTCATTAATGGGATTATTGCCTCATAAGGCCTCCTCTTTTAAAAACCACATCACATAGGTACTTTAACAAATAGCATGCTAGTTTTGCATTTAATGCAATTTAATCCTTTTATCAAATTAAGCACTCAGACGGATAAATTAACTCACGGAACTTTAACACATGCTTAATCACATATCACAGGCATGGAAAATAATATTAAAATATTTTACTGACTCAGATTTGTGGTCCCGAAACTCTTGGTTCCGACTAGGGTCTAAACCAAACTGTACCACGACCCCTTAATGCGCGGTCCGGGCCCGGAAGGTATTAAATTACGAAAATAGTTATAATAACATAATTTATTTCCGTAAATTATGTAGATCTTTTATTAAGGGAACCCTTGATTAACAAATAACAATATATTACCATATTATTAACTGTGTTTGATATGTGACCATCGTTCTTAATCAATGGAGCCATTACAATACTTGCTATTTCAAAACAAATTTCGGTTATTAATTTCAAAGTTTGATGGATTTTAAATATTTATCAAAATACCTAAATTTTATATATTGCTTTTAATTACAAAAAAATACCAAACATTTTTGTCCACATCATTTTTTTTGCTATACTACATTAACAAAGTAAATATATCTTATAAATTCCAACTCAAACTCCAACTCAATGGTCCCATTCACAAATTCCATCTCAATAGTTTAATCTTTTACCTACATAAAAAAACAAAAATTGATATTAAAATACTAAAAATAACATGCCAATAAAAAAATATAACAAAAACATAACATAAACGATACATAATAAATAAGATTATTATTATTTTAAAATGATAATAAGTAAAATGTATTGGTTTAAAATATAATATATAATAACATGTCAACTTAATTATTGTCAAAAAAATATAATTTTTTTTGTATAGAACTTTAAAATAAATTTCATTTATAATATTTATAAATAACATAAAATAAAATTTAAAAACATAAACTCTTATTCTCAATTATAAAATCTTAAAAAATTAGAACATATAAACTAATTCCTAATTTATTTCATAAATTCTAAATTCCATATCAATGGTCTCATCTTTTACCTACATAAAAAATAAAAAATAAAATTAAAATAATCAAAATAACATGCCAAATAAATTGCATAAAAAATATATCTAATCAACCTAAAACACACATAACAAATAAATTATGAATGAATGAAAATATAAAATAAGTACAAACATACCTTAATAGCTCTTTTTAACAAAATAATATCTTAAAAAATAAAATTAAAAATTAAATCTGAATTAAATCAACAATAATAACAGCAAAAAGAAATTAAATTAACATTAATCCATTAATTTATAATAAAAAAATTACCTTTTCTTAAATAACTAATCATCCATAAACAACAAAGTAAACTCTCCTTTCTTTCTTTTTTTTTTTCCTTCTCTTTTTCCTTCCCTCTCTCTATTATCCTTCTCTTTTTTTCTTTCTTTTTCCCTTCCCTTCCCGTCCCGCCCTCTCCTTCTCCTTCTCCTTCTTCTTCTTCTCTTCTTCTCTTCTCCTTCTCTTTCTTCTCCTTCACTCACCGGCCAAAAATGATCTTGGGGATCATTATAAGGTCCCCAAACACAATAACAACAAAAATTCTACTTTGAACCGTCTCGTCTGCGCCTGCCACCCCGGCGCCGCCTCTGGCGTGTCCTCCATCAAGGTTGTGCTATCCCATCGTCTATCAGTTTCCTTGGGTGCCGCCTACCTAAAACCCTCCTCCACCATTATTTTATTAACTGTGTAGTGTCAGAAAATGAGGGTGGTGCCGCCTATGCACCACCCTCCACCCATCTAAATGTACCATTTTGGTACTTAATTTTAACAACATACCATTTTGGTATTTTATTTTATTTTTTATAATATTCCGGTAAAAAACCCAATAAATGAGGACGTTGATGAGGAGACCTATTTTTATCCCCTCTTTGCACGGGTTGTTATGAATTAATGAAACAATATTGCTTGGAAAAATAAATAAATTAATTAGAAAATAAGTTAGTAGCAGAAGCGAGGGGCAATTGACCCATAAATACCAAAAAATAAAAAAATTTACGGAAAAGGGCCGGAATTGGGAAAAATTACGGAAAAGGGCCGAATCCCCCAAAAACGCGGCCACGTAAGCGCGTTTTGGGGGGAAGGGGACCAAAAACGCTCTCTGCTGGAAGCGTTTTTGTCCATGTCATCCAAAAACGCTCCCACGTGGGCGCGCTTTGCGGCGTGGACAAAAACGCCTTCAGCGGCGCGCTTTTGGTCCTTACTACCGTGTTGAAGTTTTTGGCCCAATAGTCTCCGGCAAAATAATTTTGAGAGCGTTTCTAAACAAACACCGCCAAAAAAGCAAAGATGCGTTACGGAAAACGCTTCGCCGTGGGCGCGTTTTTGCTACTGATGAGTCTACGGAGAAATAATTTTGAGGGCGTTTACGAACAAACACCGCCAAAAATAAAGCATGCGTTACGGAAAACGCCGCTTAGCGTGGGCGCGTTTTTGCTACGATGTTCTACGGAGAAATAATTTTGAGGGCGTTTACGAATAAAACGATGGCCAAAAACGCTTCCGGCAGGCGCACTTCGTCGCATGCGTAATGAAAACGCTCCCACGTGGACGCGCCTTTGCTCTGATAGCCTCGGAAAAATTAGGCTATAAATCGGTGAAAATTCATTCTCGGTTGGCGAAAGGGAAATTGAGGCAAAGGGAAAAAATTGAAAATGAGTGAACGTATTAATCTTTGTTATTTACTACGACGGTGAAGTTCGTGACACGAAAATGGCGTTGTTTTCTTATCGGAGAACACAATGCGATCGAGTTTTAATCGGAACATCGATTTGGTTGAACCGCAAAAGAATTAGGCGTAAAATATTTGGAACAACGCCAATGAAAGTTCGGTGTATTAAGTATAGGTTTTGCGCTTGGTTGATCCGGTGAGATATGAGTCGTTCGACATCAAAGGTGCTCGGGGCTTTGAGGCAATGGTGGAGACTCATATTGCCGATGGATCACCCTATATGGAGGTATATGTAGAATTTTCATCTCTAAGTGATCTTGCTGCGTGACCTCGACATGTACTGCCGTTCGAGGGAATACACGACCCCAAGCCGACACTGCAGTAAGTGGGAGGCCAAACACGTATGCCCGTGTGCGGTCGTAGTATGGAAAACATAACCCCGCACGACACTCGGTTGGTGGATGGGACATGCATATCCGTCGATCGGCGTCCGATGATAGAAATACGTCTTCGGGGGGCGTCGGCAAGTTCTAGTGGTTGGCAATCCACATACGATTGGAATGCATGCGAAAGATGTTTAAGGAGGATGATGAACTCCCGGCGACATCCACCGGCGAGGGCCCTCGTTTGTTGCAGGTTATGGAGGGTCGGACGATGAATCCGATGTGGATCCACCTCGAGAGGCGGGGCCCGACGCGGTGCGTGTTGGATTATTTTACGACCGGAGCCCGTTCCAATTGTACCAAGGCGTTGAGGGCGGTTCGGCGAAGAAGAAGAAGATCCGCTATTCGGGCGTGCTGCGCCTCCACCCCACATGCATAATGTCGATCTATCTCATGATGATGCATTGGAGTTTCCTGAACTAACACACCGGACGCGTGACCGTACAGATACATCGTTTGATTCCGACGAATTAGAAGTTGGTAACCAGTTTGCGAACAAGAATAATTTTCTTGTTGCATTGAAACAGTACAGCATTAAGAACGGGGTTAACTACACGGTGGTTAAATCGAAGCTCGATAAGTTCGAGGCGAAGTGTGCAGTGCAAGATGGCACATGTCAATGGAAAATCATGGCGTCGTTGAAGAAAAAGACAGGGTTGTGGGAGATTAAAAAGTACAAAGGTCGACATACATGTCTTGCCGGTACAGTATCACTATGTGTTCAGTGATTTCGAATAACAGTAATAATATGTAATATTGCATTGTTTAACGTACTTCGTTGACAGGTGTAACACAAGATCATCCGAGGATGGATTCAGAGATGTTGGCTGACATGATAATCCCGATGTTGAAGGCCGATCCAAATACTACGGTGCCGACCTTAATTGGCAGTATTCGTAGCCAATTCGGTACACGCCTCTTCTGAAAGGCTTGGATAGCCAAGCGGAAGAAGCGTTAGAAAAGTTACATTGGGTGGGACACTTCATATAATGAAGTGTGGCGGTGGTGTCAGTCTTTGGATAGATATGTCCCGAGCGACATGACGGACCTTGAAACGGAACTGCGTACTACAACGATCGTGCGCTCCGTGGATGCGCGATGTTCAAGCGGCACATTACGGACATTTAAGCAATGCCGAGATGCCTTTAAATCACGTGTAAGCCATTGGTACAAATTGACGGTACCTTTATGTATGGTAGATATACCCATCGGCTATTGCTAGGCGTGGCACAAGACGGATGTGGGAGAATCCTTCCGATTGCATTCGCAATAACACCGGAGAGTCGGTGATGATTGGGACTTCTTCCTAAGTAGGTTAAGGAGGCATGTTTGCCCGAACACGACATATGCGTTATATCGGATCGGGGCCTGGAATACTTGCGGCAATAGAACGCCAGAAGCGTATGGCATCGCACACACCATCGATATTGCACGAGGCATGTCGCATCCAACTACTACGGGCAACATCGATCTAAAAGACGAGACAACAAGTGATCGATATGGGTATGAAATATCTATTAATACAATTTCTTTTGAAAAATTCAATTTATTTGCAATTGAAGAGTGGTATGTAATATTAGCTATCAACGTATATTGGCAGGGTATGAGATCAATAAAGACCGTTTTGGGAGATCTTTGGCGGTTTGCGCTCGAGATAACGCAGAAAGCGCAAGATACCTGTGCAACATTCCTTTGGAACAGTGGACACAAGCATATGACGGCGGCCTACGATATGGGCATATGTAATATCTATTTTTTCGGAGGAAAACGGTTAACTTTTGTACAATAACTTTTATTTTATTAAATATATTAAAAATTAATTACAAAAAAAAATCAATTCTATTTTGTCAAATTTTATTAAAATAAGTAAAACAAATTAAAAAAATTAAATTACAAGGCAACAATTTGAACTCAAATTTTATTAAAATAAGTAAAACAAATATAAAAATTAAATGACAAGGCAACAAGTTAAACTCAAATTTTATTAAATATATTAAACATTAATTACAAAAAAATCAATTCTATTTTGTCAAATTTTATTAAAATAAGTAAAACAAATTAAAAAATTAAATTACAAGGCAACAATTTGAACTCAAATTTTATTAAAATAAGTAAAACAAATATAAAAATTAAATGACAAGGCAACAAGTTAAACTCAAATTTTATTAAATATATTAAACATTAATTACAAAAAAAAATCAATTCTATTTTGTCAAATTTTATTAAAATAAGTAAAACAAATTAAAAAAATTAAATTACAAGGCAACAATTTGAACTCAAATTTTATTAAAATAAGTAAAACAAATATAAAAATTAAATGACAAGGCAACAAGTTAAACTCAAATTTTATTAAATATATTAAACATTAATTACAAAAAAAAAAACAATTCTATTTTGTCAAATTTTATTAAAATAAGTAAAACAAATTAAAAAAATTAAATTACAAGGCAACAATTTGAACTCAAATTTTATTAAAATAAGTAAAACAAATATAAAAATTAAATGACAAGGCAACAAGTTAAACTCAAATTTTACTAAATATATTAAACATTAATTACAAAAAAAAAAACTTAATTAAAAATTCTAGTGATGATGCCGGTGGGAACCGATGCCACCACACGAGGGCGGTCGACGATTCTGTACCGGATTCCTCCTTCTTCCGGCTTCCGTGAGGTTGTGGAACCTCGGGCGGGAATCGATTCCTCCGACGATGGGTGCAGTTACGGATGTTGCGATGGTGACCCACTCGATAAAATATTGGCGCGGAGGTGTTTGCATAAACCACGGCGGGGGTGATCGCATCCCGAGCGCGGAGCTGGCGGAAAAAGTGCTTCCGATGCCGCCTCCTCTGAACCCACATGCGGCGTCGGCCTCACCATCGGATGGCCGGTGAAGTAGTCGATGCAGGCTCGAACCCGGCCATGCACTCCAACTGGGCTAGGAATAGGAAATCAAACATATATGGGTTAGGAGGATACATATAAGGGGAAGAGTACGCACTTTGGCATGAGCGGTAGATCTTTGTGATGGGCCCGTGTTGTCGGTTGAACCGATGGGCCCGGTGGTCGTGTAGGCGCTTTATTCTTTGGGCCCGGTGGCTCGTGTCGGCGGTGATGATTGCCCGCCTCATCACCCCTTCTCCTGGGTGTAAAGGGCCTCGGCGTTTCCTTCGCTCTCGAAGTTGTCGTCGCCTCTCTTCTTCCGACAATAGATATGGCTTGCCATGGATCCTAAACCATGGCATGTACTCCGCACGCATGCTAACTCGGACGACTATCGGTTCTCGGTCGGGTATATAGTCATATCGGTTCTCCCACGTCTCGATATGTTCGACCAAAATCTTGCCCAATTCGTATGTGTTTGCCGTAAGTCTACTTTGTGCTCATCATCGAGCACCTCCGGTGGCTCGGGAATCCGTTGCGAAATCAAATTGCCGCATAACCCGATCTGCTGGTGCATCTCCACGGTCGAGTAGGTGATCAATGGGACCTTTACGTGCCAACCGTTCGGATTTTGGAGGAACTCCTCGGAATTGCTGCACGAATTTACGGGTGCGTAAATGCGGTGTCCATTCAAACTATATTCACATTACGAAAATTTTAGACATATACCTCATATTAGACACTACATACGAAATACTAAATTATAATAACAAATTTGAAACTTACTTACGATTCCGACTTTTGGTCCAACGAGAGCCGTATATCCTCAAGCGATTTCGGTATTCCAACATGATTCGCCGGATGGTTCCACCTAATTAAATAAACTTTTAGCATACAATTATACTATAAATATACGACATAATTGTAAAATATAATATTAAATTTACCTCGTTATCAGTGGGAATGAATATGGCTGGTCGAGTCGAGGACGTAAAAATGGAAATCGAAACCATGCCCATGATTGCGCAGTAGTGATAGGCAACCTCCGATTTTTTGTTTACTCGCGTCGTCGCCCGCACATCTCTCGGTATAACCTCGATAGCACAGCGGACCCCAACTCAATTCACCGGTGCGCTCAAGTCAACAAGTTTCAGAGCCATCTCAGGTGGACGAGGTTTCTAGAGAGGTCCGGCATCAGATAGCCTCCAATTATTTGAAGAATGTATGCTCGAGCATACCGTATTCTTTCTACTTCAGTCGAATCCTCGTTCGGCTGCGGGAATGTGTCTCGTAACCACGCCATATCGATCCGAGCTCCTCGAATTCTATCCGAATGGCACCTGAAGCTCGTAGCATACGGCCATCCAATCGAGAGATGTTACGGACCCGGTGACTACCGCCCGATCCATCGGTAATCCCAAGCAGTATCGCACATCTTCTAAGGTGATGGTACACTCTCGCATGGCAAATGGAAAGTGTGCGTCTCGGTCTCCACCTCTCAATCAACGCTACCCGATCAAAGCGGCTCCAACTTGAACCCTCGGCCTATCGTGGCCACATGCCAAAAACCCGCTTCACGCAGTAATTCTCGATCAACGGCGATGGGGATCATGCATGTTGCGAATATAACATTCCAACACCCGATCTACAGACTGTTTAAAAAATCATAAAATTCAAAATTAATTAAAATTACATAATTGGATAAAAAATTAAATAATATTTCAAAATTAAAATTAAAACTTACCATTTTTATTTGCTCGACGGCAATGTGCTTCTCGCCTAGGCGAAGTAATTCCCCGGCCATTGTAATCGGCTTTAAAATTTTCCGATAAAAATATCTTAAAAAAAAATTAAGGGCTTTTTCGTAAATAGTAAAGGACTATTTTGAAATTTGAGCGTTAATTTCAAGGACCTTGAGAGAAAATTGAGAGAAAATTGAGAGAAAATTGAGAGAAAATTGAGAGAATATTGAGAAAGGATTGAAATGTGAAGAATAAAGGGTGGGGGGTTTTATAGTTTTTTTTTTCTGACCGTTGGGGGAGCCAACGGTCAAAAAAATTTGACCGTTGGGACCAAAAACGCCCTGCTGGGGCGTTTTTGTCACGTCGGCAAAGCGCGTCCGCGTGGGAGCGTTTTTGGATGGCGTGGACAAAAACGCTTCCAGCGAAGCGTTTTTGTCCCTTCCCCAAAGCGCTTACGTGGCGCGTTTTTGGGGATTCGCCCTTTTTCGTAATTTTTCCCAATTCCGGCCCTTTTCCGTAAATTTTTTAATTTTTTGGTATTTATGGGTCAATTGCCCAGAAGCGAGTCTTGAACCGAGGATTAGTAACCGACGCCATATTAATAGTATAATTGTACAGCATTGACATACATATGACAAAAGTTATATAAGAAAGAAACAGTATACTAGGATGGTTTATGAATTGGTAGGCTTGAATATAAAATGAGCAACTGTAATAACTTATCTGGCCCATTTATGGTTTAGAATATAGGAATTTGTAGGCTGTTTAATTGTAATCAAGAAAGAAAGAACCCCCAAATTAGAAAATAAGAAATCAAACCCAAGAGAAATCATGTTTAACGCAACCAGTTTTGCCAACAAGGCAAGAATATAATTCTAAATTATTAAATATTAAACTGAAACGTTGGTTAGACTTCCCACTTAGTTAAAATGTTAGCTAGAAGTCGAAAAGATAAATATTTCGTCCAAGAAACAAGAGTTGTCTGTTGTAACTCATACCTGACGTGGTGCACAAAGTGCATCCTATTCGCGTGCATTCCTGTCAGATTTAGTTTTTTTTTTAACCGGATATCAGTCATTATAAAAAACTCATTTTTGAAAAAAGGGTAAAAATTGAAAGAAATTAGAACCGATCAACAACGACGATCAAGACCGGTGTCTTTTTCGAACCACATCCCAATGCGTTAAACAAGGTCGGGACACCTTCGGAAGTCTCCTACTTAGCTTGATTTATGAAACATTAACATTAACTACATTTGGTCATATATGGATGTTTCCCTTTTCAAATGCAAGCATAATCTTTTATGAGTAAAGTTATAATTAATTTTAAAAAGTTTTGTAAATTTTTTCTATTACATTATAAGTATAAATTCAAGTGTATATATATATCATGTATATTAATGAAAGATAAATTTATAAAAATATTTATAACAAAAGAAATACATTCATTTTGAATCTTAATCCTAAACACAAATTAAAGAAGGTTAATTTTATCCTAACAAGTTCTTATTTTCCCTCTAAATGAAAAAGTAGCTTTTTCACTAACCAAGCGAATTACTTTGTATTGTTTGCAGGAAAATAACTTCAAATAGAATGTTACATTCCCAGAAAAGTAAGCTAATATTTATGTACCAAACATTAGAATCACATTCCAACTAATTAAATTCTATAAAAAATATTAACTTTTCATCATATCAAATACTATCTTAAAATTTATGTAACAAAAAAGAAAATCAAGAAAAAAGAAATCAAAATATTATAATATTTTTCTTCATCAAATCCAAAACTAATTTCAATTTCGTATCAAATAATTCTCAGGATTAATAACTTTGGAGATTGTAGAATTATTATGTAAAATCAAGATCTTAAAGTATTACGAGTATTATTTGAGATTTGTGTTTCTAGTTTTGCCATGGCAGTGCCAAGAAGCTTTTAGATCATTTTTTTTTTATATCTTTCTTTCAAAATACCCAAAAGTGGTAACCAAGACTTAATTTTATCCTCTCTTTTGTACATTACTTAATTTTATATTTGCACTTTAAGCTTGACTCAATATTAATATTTTTTTTGTTGGAAAGAGAAACAAAATTTGGTGAATAACATAAAGCACTAGACTTTCTTTTTCTTTTCTTTTCTTTTTTTTTTTTGACTTCGTACCCTTAAAAGTGTAAAGTAAAGTACGATGTTTTATTAGTGCTTGGTTAGGAACCAACTGAATTGATAGTCGTAATATTTATTATGTCGGATTTTCATTTATGTTTCTTTTCGAGTTTGTAGGCCACTAAGAAAGACAAACTCCGAATTTAAGTGACACTTGTTGAATTTTTGCATGGGAGATTGGATTATATATATGTATGAGAGAAGGATTCAGGGAAGAGTTTTTCTTCTGGATTCCAAATGTTACTCTCTGATTCTTTTCTAGAATGATTTCATTTCTTCTTCCTTGAACTAGAAACTGAGATTTTTGGTTTATTGAGTGGTTATTCCATCTCTGGGTAAGTATTACAACTCTGCATGTTAGATTCAGAAAGAGTAAGTTTGTAAGAAGTGTATGAACAGTAATATGTAAGTAAAAGGCTTTGCATGGGGGTTGTCGGTGCTTGAGATGATAAGTAAAATATATGTATAAGAATTTTAATAGTGAAAATTCTATTTCAAAGTAGTGGTTGCTGTTGGTTCGATAAGGATGTCAAGGTTTGAAGCTTAGAACTACAGTAGATGAGTATCAGGTGAGTCCCTACCCTGATTCTCTTATGTAAAATTTGCAAGTAGAAGTAGTTATATATAAAGGATAATGACATATATAGTAATTGGTAAATGTATGAACATAGTGAAGAGGAAGTAAGTGCTATGATGATATGTGTAAGGTTCTGTTGAGAAGAATACTGATTTGGTAAGAATGCATGTATAGTTGTGATACGATAAGCATGGGTCAGTCAGAAATACGATCATATCTGGCTAAGTAAGTAATGAGAAATGTCTCACTGTGAAGCCTTTGGTAGAGCAGTTATATTGCTAACCAGATTGGCATATCACGGATTGAAAACGAGTGTAAGACCATGTTGTAGAGGCCTATGGCAGCTTAGTATGATTTGGAACCATTCATGGTGTAGCCTCCAGTAAGATGGAACTGGAATGATAGAACATGATACATGAATGTGTGTAAGATCATGTGGTTAAGACCCATGACATGATATGATATGTCTGTATGTATGTTCATTGTGTAGCCTTTGGTAATGTGTAAAGCGAAATGACAAATCACGATACATGAAATTCTATGAAGTTCGTCGGGACAGTAAACACGAGATTTCTGTATGATGCCTTTATAGCGTGTTCTGTTTGGCCCTTGTGGCATGATCTGTCATATATGTCTAATAAGATTTGAACATAAATTTTTATGGTAAGTTGTGGATAAATTCTGTTAGTTCTATGAAACGTATGACTAAGATAAGGTATCGATATGTTAAAAGTTAAGAGTTGAATAAGATCTATGATATAGTTAAATAAGTCAGAAGGGTATCTACCATGATGATCTGTAGATATTGAAAATGGGTGTATTCGTAGTTATAAGAGCTTAAGAAATTATTAATATGAGCTCATCTGTGTTATGTGAAGGTTGAATCCGAGTTATGTGGATTCATCTGAGTTGTATTTTATCTGCTTTTGAAATAATTTTGAATCTGAGTCAGGGTTATCTTGAGTTTATGGGGTTCTAAAATAAAATGATGTGGAATTCATCTAAATGGTCTATGTAGTACATTATCAGTATGGGTCTGTGTAGTATTGAACCAATATATGTTTTGAGTGTGAGTTTGATGGTATCTAGTTCTGCAAAAGTATTAGCCAAAAGTATATGTATCCATCCATGATGAATGTATGTGAACAATTGTTGAGATAAGTGTACATGTTAAGGTATGATTAGTTTGAGGTGGGCTCTGTGGGTATGTTCTGTAGAGAAGTACATACGTGACAAAGAGATTTAAGAAATGGCTAGAAGGATATTCAGTTAGTTAGATAAGGAAGATATGAGTATGATAATAGTATGATAGTTTGTGGGTAAAGGTATGTTAGAACTGTAGCAGTATCCGCCCGAAAAAATTGTTCAGAAGAATGGTTGACGCATAGAAGTTCCTATAAAAATACAAAGTATCCACCAAAGTAATTCAGTGTTTAAGCTCACTAAGTTCTTTTAAACTTATTTATGTTGTGTTTATATTTCAAGTTTTGATGTTAAGAGGTTGTGCTTGGAGGGACAATGCTAGGACTATGCTAATGATACGATGGAGTGGAATATTATGCATACAGGGAAGTGTGGCGTAGCTTTAGAATACGCCTTAAGTGTATGTTATTAGTAAAACTTCTATATTGTAATGATCTAGATGATGTCTGATGTAATAAGTTAATTTAAAAGCCTCCATTGTTTTTAGATGTTAAGTTTTTCAGTTAAAATGATAAATAAAATATTTAAAGAAATGGAAGTTTGTAATCTGTTTTGTTAAAATGTTAAGTATTGTGTGCAGTAATACCCGAAATCTGGATCCGACAAATCGGATTGGGTAAAGGGCATTATAACTAGTTCTAAAACATGACTGTATGGTGTTACATATTGCTCATTGCTGTACCATGGTGAGACATAGGCTTCAGGATTCTTCTTGTCATGGTACATGGCACATACAACATGGCGGTAAGGAATCCTTGTAACCTCCCACTCTCTACAAGTGCATTTCAGCTCCTTTAAGGTAATTGTGTGTTGGTTGTCTTTATGGATCACTTCACACCCTCCATCACCATTCCATGCAAGTCTACATTTAGTTGAGGTTGTAGTATTCTTTTCCAACTTTTGCAATGCAACAGGAGAAATGTTAGTTCTCTACTTTTCTGCCCAGGTTTTTTTCACATGCATCCTAGTCATCGCCATCACTCTGATTTCTTCAAGCATGGTGATGATAGTTTTTCACCTTGCATAAACTATCCGTGCATTAAATGCCCCAACCATATTATTTTCCACTGCATCACATTCGCATGTCCCTTTAAAATATGACTTTTCCTAGTGATGCACAGTAATCTCCAATAATTGACCTCTGAATGTCTAACACATTGCTTTTACTTTTTGTACTGATCATCAAAGTCCTCAACAAAAGTTGACTTGACACAATCCCAAAATTATATCTTCTTATTCAACCCTTTCCAAGTCTTTTACCAATTGTCATAAATGTGTCTTGCACACATTATATGCTCTAAGTCTGGAAAACACTCATTTAGTACACTGATCAGTCCCTGCAACAATCATAAAATCTAGGTTGTTAGTCATACAATTAGTGTAAAATATGTATCTTAAAAGAATAAATAGAATAAACATATTTATATTAATAAATTACCTTTTTTTTATATGACATCAAAGTTAATCCAACACCCATTGGATGATACAAATCTATAAATAACTTCTACAGAAACCATTTCCATGAAGAGGCATTTTCCCCTTCCACCACTGCCTAAGCCAATGGATACATTTGATTATTGGAATCTTTGCCAACAACCACTAACATCTCTCATTTACAAACACTTTTAAGGAAACATTCATCAATTCCAATAAAAGGCCTACATCCAGCTTTCCACCCTTTTTTCAATGCTTCGAAACATATATAAATCCTATGGAACACAACTTTACCTTCTTGGTTTCTATGGACTTGGATAGAAATTGTGCTCCCAAGGTTACTTATTAGTAGCTCAACAACATACCCCTATAGATTTGCATATTCTTCTAGGTATAACCCCCTCATTTCCCTGAGAACTTCTCTTTTAGCTCTTTGGCACATCCTACAGCTAGCATAAAGTTCTAATTCAGTTTTACACGTCTCTTTCAAATTTTTAACTTTCATCTTTGGCTTAGAAATTATTCTATCCCTAGAAGTCTTTTGTATATGCTTACAATACAGTAAGGGGTTCTTATTGCTTCTGAAGCATTTATGCGCAGGATAGTAAGCTTTCATAGTGAAACAATTCTCTCTACAACCAAAGGTAGCAAAAAGTTTCCAAGGGAAACCATCCCTACAACCTACCTTTGCTCTTTTGGGTTCATTCTTAATAAACCTCAGTACTACTCCTTTTGCAAAGAAATAATTTTTTAGTGCCTCTTTTAAATGTCAGTTATCTTCAAACCTAAGTCCTATCTCCCATAATGGGATAACACATTTAGGATCATACCTAAGACCAATTTTTTTTAACCAAGTAAGATGTACCAATCTCATCATCAGAAAGCTCACAGTCCTCATAACCCCTTGGCTCAGATGAGTCTATATATTCACTCTCATTCCCCTTAAATTTGCCCTCATTTTCTTATATCTCATATTCTACTATGAAATTATCCCCCACACTTCTCTGTCAATTGAATGCAACCTCATTATCTCCTCACCACCTTTTTCAAACTTATCATTTAACCCTTCATTAGCCCATGTTCTTCCCTTAATCTTTTTTTTTATTTCTCAACCTATTCTTAATTCCCTCGACTTCTTCATCTACATCACAAACTAACTAAATATAACACCCCTCACCCGAATCGATCATCAAGTTCGAGCTACGGAATGCTACAATCATTACTAAAGCAACCACACACAGGTTTACAATAAAATCAATGTTTCACATTTTTTATCATGCCATCATCAACAATACAACATTGAATAACATAAACATTCTTTCCTGAGTCTTATATGAACATACAAATGCTTTTAAATCAACTCGAGACCAAATAGGTACCTTTTTACAACATTATTGAAATTTCAAAGTATATAAAAAATAAATAATTTAATATTCATTCATGTCATAAACACCTAGATATTATGATACACAAGTAAATTCGAACCTTAATCGAGCTTACGAAAGATCTTTTGTTACCCGAACATGAAATATGACCAAATTGCAAAGTTTTCTAAGTTTCACAATAGATATCAATACTCTTGCTATGTACCAATACCATTTTGAACTGCGATGCTTCAGAAAAATTAGTTTAAATAAAAAGGTATCAATATTAGTGTAACACCCCTTACCCGGGTTCTACATCGGGAACCGGGCCCGAGGCGTTACTGAACTCAAACCACTTAATCGCCACTTAGGCTCAACGTCATTACTCACTATAACCTCATTCTCGACTTACGAGGCCTCGCTCATACACACGAGGGATCTCGAGACTAATCTGAAACTTTTACGATCCTTAAATTTTTTCTCTTTTATACAGGTCTCACACGCCCGTGCAAGATTAGACACGCCCGTGCATGGACACACACGCCCATGTTCCCTAGCCGTGCTAAAAACTCGAGCATTCGCGCCAATTGCCCCACGGCCATGGCACGCTGTGCTCCCAACCGTGGTGAACACCGACTTCCCTCGCGACGGCCTAGAGTCTAGACACACGCCCGTGTGGCTAGCCCGTGGCCAACACTGATTAATCCCACAGGCCCTAGGCACACGCCCGTGTGACTAGTCCGTGGTCTATTCTGTTTTCAAATATTAACATGCGGGGGACGATTGCCACAACACACGCCTTGTGGTGACTGACCAGTGTGTCACACATGGTCTAGGCACACGCCAGTGTGTCTATCCATATGGTCAAGAACAAGACTAAGTGTCAAGTTCTTTTCACCCTTCTAACATACACAACATATACTCATCTAACACCATCATAATCAACTCAAATTGAAGTGCATTCTCACATAGAAAACTACATCTTTCTTTGATATAATGTAATAGCCAACAACCATGGCATTATACAAAATAAGCTATCCATCTAAAGGCCAACACATCTTAGCCATTTACAACAAAATTTACTAACTTATCTAGCCCCTATACATGCCATATACAAAACATTAAGTTTCATGTACCAAAGTGTGCTGATATGTGGGCTATCTTCTGATGATCCTCGTATCTCGATTCAACACTTTTAATCTATAAGACAAGGGAAAAGAAAGAGAGTAAGCTTTGAGCTTAGTAAGTTTACACATAAACAAATAAGCAACATAGTATAAGCTAAGCAACCATTAGCATTATACCAACAAGTAATTCACAACTATGCTTACTCTTTCTATCCCTTACCACATTTCCAACACATCATGAGTCACATACTCATAACCATTGAAATGCACCCCTGCATTCAATATCACATTTACGTAATATACAACACATCATTATTTATCGTAATACATTCACACAGTCAATCCACATAACTTATCCACACAGCTCATCCACACAGCAAGTTTACATAACTAATCCACACAGCTCATCCACACAGTTAATACACACAGTTAATCCACACAGCCAATATCTTGGTGGTTTCGCACTTAGCACACCACATTTGATTAATAAGGTGGTATCGCACTTAGCCTACCACAATGGTATTCGTAGTGATTCAGCACATAGCTCACTAGATGATATACCTCACGATAGCATCGCTGTAACACCCCAAACCCGATCCAAACACCACGACCGAACCTGGCATGTCACTAGAAAGGAGTTTAAAAAGTTTTTCAAGCTTTTAGAGGAATTTGTTTTTTTTAAGATATAAAAGAAAACCAAGTTTCATGATTCAATTGAAAACCCATTATCCTATTTAAGTTAGAAATCTAATTCGCCTAGCCTCGCAATTAGGTGATATTTGAAATCATTCTCGATCAATCGACTCTAAGGTTATTAGCAAAATCCCTTTTTGTAAGTAATGTTGTTTGTCGGGTTGTAAAGAAAACTTCGGTTTGTATTTTATAAAACGTCCCATCGAGTAGTTTGTAATTAATGTGTCCAAAATTAAAAACCGAAGGAAAATTATCAAATTTGAAGTGACCTTATTACAAATCAAAATTCACAAAAGTAGCAAAGGATAAGTAAAATAAAGTTTAATAAAATAACCCATGCGTGGCCACCTCGAGTCCATTCCAGCCTGGTCCAAAGAACTAGGAGTTACCTGCAAGTTGTTAAAGAAAATAGAGTGAGTCACCAGACTCAGTGTGCAATTAGTCCACAAAATTTCGCAAGCGGGCCAGAGCCCCAAAATATCATCGGCCAAAGCCCAATCATTACAACATGATCAAATAATCAATATGATAGCCCATTGACCTAATATTCCATCCTCTACACACCGCTCCATATGTCCATCCTCAACACACTGTGGGGATTTCTACAATCAACCCTCCATCCTCTACACACCTCTTTGGCGGTCATCTTTGTGATGACACACCGCTTTCAAAGTCCATATAACGTGGTCTAGCCACCGATCAACATGTGATCCAATCACCGATACGGTAATGAGGCACCAAGCCATCATTTAGTGTGACAATGTCACCGATATACACTTCCCCTTTATATCATTATCATCCCAATATCCCATGCACATGCAACATAGTATAATAGAGAAGTTATATGATGTCATACATGCAATACTCAGTGTACCCATACAATCACGCTATCAACAATAATTATATGGCTCGATCATAATATACTGACCTGGGGTTTCGGTTTTACCTAACATGGGTAACTCAATCACCATTGCCGTAATTTTCAGCTTTCAAACATAACACATACACATTTATACAATTAAGGGATAGTGTGGTAATTAAACACCTGTAAACCTGAAGAACTAAATTATCGATCTCACTAACGTCCTCACTTGTAGGGATCACAGTGATCTGCTTATCCCTTTCTGAAGTCGGCCCACAACCCGGTGGCCAATCTCGAACTGCCGATACCGCTCGCTTCTTGAATTTAGGGGTAGGGACTACGTGTCCAACCCCCTCCTTGGCTTGATAGGCATTTGGTTCCATAAACGATATCTTGGTCAGAAGACCGAGTTAAGACATTGAATAAGATAAAAGCAGAAATAAATGCTCAAGATGAAAAAGTTCTTACCTAAATCGACAGAACCAGGAAGCTACTACACTTGAATTAATAGATCACTTGATTGATCGAATTCGATTGTTCCCAAAGACTCTTCAATCGATGGCCTGATGCAGAAAGAATACAGAGACAAGCCCCTTCCTACATTCGGCCAAAATATCCATAACCAAGTTAACCCCATCGGTTACCAACCAATCAGAGAATAAGAAGGAATCGAGAAAGAAGATGGCACTTACAACCAAAATAGGATGAAACCGACTAGAGAGAGATAGGAGGATGAGTGGCGGCACTTCACTGAAACAGAATCGAGCAAGGGACATAAACACCAAAGAGATTCGGTTAAACAATAGAATAAAAGCAACTCAGGGAGAAAGAAGAGAAGATTGGTTTTGGTTTATGAAGAAACAAAAAGAAAATGCAAAAAGAGATGGCTATGGAGGTTCGGGTTACCAAAGAAGATAGAGGAAGAGTTGAAGCACAGATGTTTCGGCCTTGAACGGATGAATTTTTCAACAAATTGTGACAAAAGGTGACTGGAGGATGAAGCACAAGTGTTTCGGTAATTGAGTAAGAAATAATAAATGAGAAGAAAAAGAGAAAGAAGTAGAAAGGGAAAAGAGTGCCCTACAGGTTTCGGCCTAACTAAGCACTAGAATGAAGAAGAAAGGATTGAGGAGTTTCGGCACACTAAAGAGAGAAAACCGAATGTCAAAGAGAAAAAGAAAACACTCTACAAAATGTCGGCACCTACACCCCTTAACCAAAACCGAATGCCTATTCCACCTACCCCACTCAAAGAATTCGGCTAACACCCTTGTCCATCTTCATCCCCTTGATTGCCTCCTATCTTCACTAACATCCTCCCATTTGAATTGATTTGAACAAGTCAAATCCCACATTTCTCTCATGACCTCCAATTCAAAATACTTGACCAATTCCACATCCCCTCTTCAAGGTCCCTTGCCGAATCCAACTCTACTCATCCTGACGCCAAAAATAAATTCCAAAATGTAAATTGTGCGCCTCGAACCTACTCCTTCCGTGCTCCTTGTGGCGTCACTCTCCTGTCTCTCAAGTGGTGCCTCTTTGCCACCTTACTACTCTAGGTCTTGTGTTACCAAACACAAACAAAAATCCTTAAGTCCTGCCCTAGTCAGCTTCCCTCCTAAAATGCCCAAAATTGAAATTTTGGCCAAGGTTCCGACTTAACCTCGGACCTTCCCGGGGACCCCAAACTCACTCAAACAATAGATAAGGCAACCCAAACACACAGAAGCAGAAAAGATGCAAAGCCCCTAATTCAGGATGTTACAGTTCTACCCCCTTAAAGAAATTTCGGCCTTGAAATTACCTGGTCAGAAGAGGTGGGGATATTGCTGTCGCATTGCCTCCTCTAGCTCCCATGTCGCCTCTTCCATACCGTGGTTCCGCCACAAAACTTTGACCAAAGGAACTGATTTCCTTCTTAGCACCTTGACGTCTCGTTCCAAAATTCGCATTGGCTCCTCCTTAAACGATAGGTCTGGCCTTACCTCAATTTCCTCCACTGGCACAACGTGAGACGGATCTGAACGGTAACGTCTTAACATTGAAACATGGAACACATCATGTATCTGTTCCAATTCTGTAGGTAACTCCAGTTGGTACGCCACTGGTCCCACACGTTTCAAAACCCGATAAGGCCCGATAAACCTGGGACTTAGCTTGCCCTTTCGTCCAAACCTCATCACCTTCTTCCACGGTGAAACTTTCAAGAAAACCCGATCACCCACTGCAAACTCTATCTCCTTTCTTTTCAGATCTACATACGATTTTTGCCTGTCTGACGCTTCCTTCAATCGAGTCCGAATTAACTTAACCTCCTTCTCTGTCTCTACAACCAATTCTGGACCCAACACCTGACGCTCACCCAATTCTATCCAACAGGTGGGAGTACAACACCTCCGCCCATATAACGCTTCATAGGGCACCATCTGAATACTAGATTGGTAGCTGTTGTTGTATGCGAATTCTGCCAACGGTAAGAACTCTTCCCAACTACCCCTGAAGTCGATGACACAACCCCTCAACATATCTTCCAAGATCTGAATTACCCTCTCAGACTGTCCATCTGTCTGCGGATGAAACGCTGTGCTGAAGTCCAGTCTTGTGACCAAAGCTTGCTGCAGTGCCCTCCAGAACTGCGACGTAAACCTAGGGTCTCTATCTGATATGATCGATACTGGTACCCCATGCAACCTCACAATTTCTGCCACATACAGCTTAGCCAACCTCTGAAGAGAATAGTCGACACGAACATGTATGAAATGAGCGTACTTCGTCAACCGATCCACAATCACCCATACCAAATCTTTCTTAGTAGGCGTAAGAGGTAGCCCACTAACAAAGTCCATAGTGATCCTCTCCCATTTCCACTGTGGAATCTTCACCGGCTGCAATTACCCCGAAGGCAACTGATGCTCTGCCTTTACTTGCCGACACGTTAAACACTTTTCCACAATTTCCGTAACTTCCCGCTTCAATCCAGGGCACCAAAACTGTTCACGCAGATCCCGGTACATCTTACTCCCTCTAGGATGCATAGCGTAAGGGCTACTATGTGCCTCTTGAAGAATCATCTGCCTCAACTCCAAATCCTTCGGCATGCAAACCTTTTCACGAAAACACAAAACCCCATCACCGTTCAAACTGTAATCTTCTACCCCACCGTTTTGTACTTGCAGAAGTCGAGCACTCAAGACATCATCCGATAACTGTTTCTCTTTAATCTGATTTACCCACGTCGGCTTCACTTGGAGTTCCGCTAATAGACTTCCATCATCATATAAACTGGGATGAGCGAACATCGCTCTCAAATCTGTTATTACCTTTCGGCTTAACGCATCCGCCACCACGTTTGCCTTACCTGGATGATATTCGATCGAGCAGTCATAATCCTTCAGCAGCTCAATCCACATTCGCTGCCTTAAATTCAACTCCTTCTGAGTTAGAAGATTTTTCAAACTCTTGTGGTCGGTGTAGATAACAGACTTCTCTCCATACAAATAATGTCTCCAGATCTTCAGAGCGAAAACTACCGCAGCCAACTCCAAATCATACGTGGGATAGTTAATCTCATGCGTTCTTAACTGCCGAGATGCATATGCAACAACCTTCCCATCCTGCATCAACACACACCCTAACCCCGTGTGTGAAGCATCATAATACACTACGAACTCTTTTCCAGCCTCAGGCTGAATTAAAACCGGAGCCTCTGTCAAAATCCTCTTCAACTTCTCAAAGCTTTCCTGCTGCTTGTCGTCCACACAAATGGTACCCCTTTCCTTAACAACTTAGTTAAGGGTGCCGCAATTAAGGAGAAACCCTCAACAAACCTTCTGTAATAACCTACCAATCCCAAGAAACTTCGGATCTCCGCCACAGACTTAGGTGGTTTCCAGTCCAGCACAGCCTCAATCTTCAGAGGATCAACCCTAATCTCTTCTGCAGATACCACATGACCCAAAAAGGTAACTTCCTTTAACAAAAACTCACATTTGCTAAATTTGGCGTACAACTGCTTCTCCCTCAAAATCTGTAGAACCACCCAAAGATGCGAATCATGCTCCTCTTCTATCTTGGAATATACCAGAATGTCGTCTATGAACACTACAACGAACCAGTCTAGATAGGGTTGAAAGACCCGGTTCATCATATCCATGAACGCAGCTGGTGCGTTTGTCAACCCAAACGGCATCACCAAAAATTCGTAATGACCATAGCGAGTCTGAAAAGCCGTCTTATGAATATCCGCTTCCTTTACCTTAAGCTGATGATATCCTGACCACAAATCTATCTTTGAAAAGATCGAAGCCCCTTTGAGCTGATCAAACAGGTCATCTATCCTCGACAGCAGGTACTTGTTCTTAATCGTCAACTTATTCAACTAACGATAATCAATGCACATTCACATGGACCCGTCTTTCTTCATCACGAATAGCACCGGCGCTCCCCATAGAGATACACTGGGTTGGATAAAACCACGATTTAACAGCTCCTGGATCTGAGCTTTAAGTTCAACCAGCTCCTTCGGTGCCATCCTATAAGGGGCGATGGACACCGGAGTTGTACCTGAAAGTAGCTCAATTCCAAACTCCACCTCACGATCCGGAGGCAACCCTGGAAGCTCTTCTGGAAAGACATCCACAAATTCCTTTATTGTTCTCACTTCATTCACAGTCACCTCCTTTATATCCAATGCACTAACAAAGGTTAAGAAAGCCATGCACCCTTTTCTCACCATTCTCTCCGCTTTTAGAGCAGACACTACATTGGACAAGTAGTCTCTCCTTTCACCTATCACCAAAACTTCATCATCCTCGGGAGTCCTTAACACCATGCGCTTAGCAGCACAATCCAGGTTTGCTCGATACCTTACCAACCAATCCATGCCTAAGATCAAATCGAACTCCCCAAATGGTAGTTCCATCAAATCAGCCGGGAAAACTGACCCTTGAACTTCTAGAGGCACATTTCTAAAAATTTTGTTTACCACTACGGATTGTCCTAAAGGACTGAGTACAGTAATCTCCCTAGAACCAGTTTCAGAGTTCATGTTTAAAGCCCCAGACACCTCACTAGCAACATAGGAATACGTCGACCCAATATCAATTAATGCAGTAAAGGGTAAACCGAAAATGAGGAACGTACCCGTTATAACGTCTGGTGCATCACCCTCCTCTCAGCGTCTGGCTGCATAGACTAACCCGGGCTGTCTTGCCTTTGTATTCCCAGCACCTCTACCCGGTGCCCCATGACCCCGACCAGAACCATTCCCTCCTCTGTTTGGACCACGACCTCTCGATATCTGCTGTCCACCCCTTCCTGGCTGCACGTACCCCTGACCTACCATACGTGCCCTGGTCATTTCTAGCGGACAATTTTTTATCAGATGATCCTTTGACCCACACTTGAAACATTCCCTATTTCTTCCCCAGCACTCTTCTACATGCGACCTCCCACACTGAGCACACTGTTGAAATTGCCCAACAGCAACTGGCATTGCAACACGACCTGGCCCATCAACCCTAGACCTCTTCTGAAAACCCTCAGATGACCTTGACGGTCCATAACTCCTCTTATTTTTGCCTCTATCCTTGTCCTTATTTTGCTTCTCAGTTCGCTTTACCTCCTCGGCTATCTTAGCTTTTTCCACCAGGATAGCAAAATCTCTCTCCCGCTGTGGAGCTTTCAATACTCGCAGCTCGTCTCGCAGCCCGTCTTCGAACCGAACACATTGCTCATAATCGATCGCAACAATCCCTCGGGCGTACCGGCTCAACCTCAGAAATTCCGCCTCATACTATGCCACTGATTTACCCCCTTGTACCAAATTCAAGAATGCTTTCCTCGGAGCATCCACATAACTGGCCCCAACATACTTCCCTTGAAACATCATCTTAAAGAAATCCCAATCAATTCGGTCCGCCGGAGTACCCTCTCTTACGGTGAGCCACCACTGATATGCCTTATCCCGAAGTAGTGACATCGCACCTTTCAGCTTCTCCTCTGCCGTGCAGTCCAAATCATCCATAATTCTCTCGACTGCCTCTAGCCAATACTCAGCCACATTTGGGGCTACCCCAGAAATACCCCTAAACATTTCAGCTCCATTAGCTCGGAGTCGCTCAGAAATGGATTTCCGAGTTGCTGTTCCAGTGCTTGCCCCAGCAACACGCTCTAACACCCGAAGCATTACTTGAGACAGGGCATCGTCTCCACCAATTCTGTCTTGCGATCCCGCTCCCGCTACCGGTGATGCTGGTGTTTCGTTCTCAGGCTCATTTCTCGCTTTCGAGAGTTCAACCTCAGTACTCTGGCCTCTCCCATGACCACGTGTAACACGTCCACGCCCTCTACCACTCATGTCTATCGCTTCGTCTTACTCTGATTATAAATTTTATGCGTTAGTATTCTTTCCACTGTTTAATAATGAGTAGTTTTATGAGAATAGAGTTATAAGTAGTTCCTTCATAAGCACATGCATACCTAAAGGTTTCCATCTCTACAGTAAAGTTTCTAAATTCCAACATCCATGGCGATATATCTATATCATATCACTACCTCATGCAAATCACTTAACAATCAGAAAACTTACCTGGCAGACCTGGGCCGAAGACTCGGGTGCCACACTTCCAGAGAACAAGTTCATATGTATTATATTTTTTTAAACCGTCTTAAATACAAAATTTCAAATGTTTTAGACCCAAAACCTAAGGCCGAGTTTTTAAACTTGGCTCTGATACCAAATTGTAACACCCCAAACTCGGTCCAAACACCACGATCGAATCTGGTATGTCACTAGAAAGGAGTTTAAAAAGTTTTTCAAGCTTTTAGAGGAATTTGTTTTTTTTTTAGATATAAAAGAAAACCAAGTTTCATGATTCAATTGAAAACCCATTATCCTATTTAAGTTAGAAATCTAATTAGCCTAGCCTCGCAATTAGGTGATATTTGAAATCATTCTCGATCAATCGACTCTAAGGCTATTAGCAAAATCCCTTTTTGTAAGTAATGTTGTTTGTTGGGTTGTGAAGAAAACTTCGGTTTGTATTTTATAAAACGTCCCATCGAGTAGTTTGTAATTAATGTGTCCAAAATTAAAAACCAAAGGAAAATTATCAAATTTGAAGTGACCTTATTACAAATCAAAATTCACAAAACTAGCAAACGATAAGTAAAATAAAGTTTAATAAAATAACCCATGCGTGGCCACCTCGAGTCCATTCTAGCCCGGTCCAAAGAACTAGGAGTTACCTGCAAGTTGTTAAAGAAAATAGAGTGAGTCACCAGACTCAGTGTGCAATTAGTCCACAAAATTCTGCAAGTGGGCCAGAGCCCCAAAATATCATCGGCAAAAGCCCAATCATTACAACATGATCAAATAATCAATATGATAGCCCAGCCCAGCCTAATATTCCATCCTCTACACACCGCTCCATATGTCCATCCTCAACACACCTGTGGGCATTTCTACAATCAACCCTCCATCCTCTACACATCTCTTTGGCAGTCATGCTGACAGACACACTACTCAAAGTCCATATAACGTGGTCTAGCCACCGATCAACATGTGATCCAATCACCAATACGGTAATGAGGCACCAAGCCATCATTTAGCATGACAATGTCACCGATATACACTTCCCCTTTATATCATTATCATCCTAATATCCCATGCACATGCAACATAGTATAATAGACAGGTTATATGATGCCATACATGCAATACTCAGTGTACCCATACAATCACGCTATCAACAATAATTATATGGCTCGATCATAATATAATGACCTGGGGTTTCGGTTTTACCCAACATGGGTAACTCAATCACCATTGCCACGATTTTCGGCTTTCAAACATAACACGTACACATTTATACAATTAAGGGATAGTCTGGTAATTACACACCTATAAACCTGAAGAACTAAACTATCGATCTCACTAATGTCCTCACTTGCGGGGATCACAATGACCGCTTATCCCTTTCTCGGCCGACCCACAACACGGTGGCCAATCTCGAACTGCCGATACCGCTCGCTTCTTGAATTTAGGGGTAGGGACTACGTGTCCAACCCCCTCCTTGGCTTGACAGGCATTTGGTTCCATAAACGATATCTTGGTCAGAAGACCGAGATAAGACATTAAATAAGATAAAAGCGAAAATAAATGCTCAAGATGAAAAAGTTCTTACCTAAATCGACAGAACCAGGAAGCTACTACACTTGAATTAATAGATCACTTGATTGATCGAATTCGATTGTTCCCAAAGACTCTTCAATCGATGGCCTGATGCAGAAATAATACAGAGACAAGCCCCTTCCTACATTCGGCCAAAATATCCATAACCAAGTTAACCCTATCGGTTACCAACCAATCAGAGAATAAGAAGGAATCGAGAAAGAAGATGGCACTTACCACCAAAACAGGAAGAAACCGACCAGAGAGAGATAGGAGGATGAGTGGCGGCACTTCACTTAAATAGAATCGAGCAAGGGACATAAACACCAAAGACATTCGGTTAAACAATAGAATAAGAACAACTCAGGGAGAAAGAAGAGAAGATTGGTTTTGGTTTATGAAGAAACAAAAAGAAAATGCAAAAAGAGATGGCTATGGAGGTTCGGCTTACCAAAGAAAATAGAGGAAGAGTTGAAGCACAGATGTTTCGACCTTGAAGGAATGAATTTTTCAACAAATGGTGACGAAAGGTGACTGGAGGATGAAGCACAAGTGTTTCGGCAATTGAGTAAGAAACAATAAATGAGAAGAAAAAGAGAAAGAAGTAGAAAGGGAAAAGAGTGCCCTACAGGTTTCGGCCTAATTAAGCACTAGAATGAAGAAGAAAGGATTGAGGAGTTTCGGTAGACTAAAGAGAGAAAACCGAATGTCAAAGAGAAAAAGAAAACACTCCACAAAATTTCGGCACCTACGCCCCTTAACCAAAACCGAATGCCTATTCTACCTACCCCACTCAAAGAATTCGGCTAACACCCTTCTTCACCTTTATCCCCTTGATTGCCTCCTATCTTCACTCACATCCTCCCATTTGAAATGATTTGAACAAGTCAAATCCCACATTTCTCTCATGACCTCCAATTGAAAATACTTGACCAATTCCACATCCCCTCTTCAAGGTCCCTTGTCGAATCCAACTCTACTCATCCTGACGCCAAAAATAAATTCCAAAATGTAAATTGTGCGCCTCGAACCTGCTCCTTCCCTGCTCCTTGTGGTGTCACTCTCCTGTCTCTCAAGTGGCGCCTTTTTGCCACCTTACTACTCTAGGTCTTGTGTTACCAATCACAAACAAAAATCCTTAAGTCCTGCCCTAGTCAGCTTCCCTCCTAAAATGCCCAAAATTGAAATTTTGGCCAAGGTTCTGACTTAACCTCAGACCTTCCCGGGGACCCCAAACTCACTCAAACAATAGATAAGGCAACCCAAACACACAGAAGCATAAAAGATGCAAAGCCCCTAATTCAGGATGTTACAATCGCACATAGCTAGCTCATCGTCAATATGTATTAGGATGGTATCGCACTTAGCCTACCATCTAGCATTATCACAACACATGCACAAGTCTACTTAAACCACATAGATTCCCAATCATTCTCGATCATACATTCATTCACCATTTCTACTACATTCATTCTACTTGAACCACATAGGTTCTAAATCAATCTCGAATTAGCTACATACTAGCTATCATTAACAAATTGTAAGTATGAATGCATTGTTTATGCATAGACTTACCTCGATACTCAAAAGTACAGAAATATGCAATTTAGTCCACCACCATGGTTTTGCCTCGGTTTCGATCCGGGCTTCGTCTTTCTTGATCTATAATGAATAAATCAACTTATTCAATACACACATTAACTAAATTGATCCACATCTCATACTTTTACCAAAATTACAATTTTTCCCCTAAACTTTCTCATATTTACACTTTAGTCCCAAAGGCTCGTAAAGTGATTTTTATTCAACTTTCTAGTCTTTCATGCTTAGTCGAACCACTTACTCAACTAAAGCATTCATCAAATATCACTAAATCACCCATGTATGACCAAACTTAAGATTTTCACAATCAAGTCCCTACATGCATTTTCATGGAAAATCACTTAACAAAAGATGTTTCTACTACATCAAGCCTTCATAATCTTCCATAAAACATCAAAATACATGCATGTCATACATGACCACATTTTTGAGCATCCCTCATAGCTCATCAAATAGCTAAAAATAGCTTACTCATGCTACCGTGACTTTAAAAATACGAAGAATATCAAAAACCGGGCTTAGGAGCACTTACTAGCAAGCTTGAAAAATTAAAGGAGCCTTAACAAGGGCTTCTCTAATTTTCGGCAGCTATGGGAAGAAGATGAATGAATTTCTATCATCTTTTCACCTATTTTAATCACTTAATTGATAAATGACCAAAATGCCCTTTTTGATAAACTTTCAATTTTAACTCATCCATGCCCATTTTTGTCCAAAAATTAGAATTTAGGTAAATTGCTATTTAAGGACCTCAAATTAATAATCTAAAGCTATTTCACACAAATAGCTTCTAGAAACACACATTTTGCAACTTTTGCAATTTAGTCCTTTTGGATAATTCAACCACAATTTCACAAAATTGCTTCATGAAACTTTCACACTAGCATGCATACATAATATAAGCCTCAAAAACTCATTCGTAACCCTCGAATTTGTGGTCTCAAACCTCTATTCTGACTAGGCCCTAAACCGGGATGTTACAACTAGACTTAAAGTGCCGATACTTTCCTTTAGGTACCAATATCTTACTATAGTATCGATACCATTTTAAAGTTCGATGTTTGAAAATTTTGAAGAAAAATACTAAGTACAGATACCTTTGTCCAGGGTATCAATACCTTACTGCCAAATATGTCAAAAACTTACATTTTGGTACCTATTCCATGCCCAAATCAAACCATACACAAATGGTGCCTATAAACACACTTAAAACCTACATAAAACCAATTCAAAGCATACCTAACAGTTCAATTCAACAATTTCTCAATTAACCAAAACATTCTCACATCAAATAAGCACCTAACCACACCATTTCTAACTTGTAAATTCTTATACCATTCACATTTTCACAACCATTCAATTCCATCATTTTAACCATTCTAATTAACTTACAAATCGACATTCTTAAGAAACATATTGTAACAGCCCTTTTTCAGTGGTGTTGGAAATAGTGGTTTTGGGACCACAAATCCGATGAGTGAGTCCGTAAATATTATTATTTAATATTTACAAGTCGAATATAGTATTATATTGACTTTTGATATGAAAATTTTTGCTAATTAAATGAAACGTTAAATACAAGTTATTTGTCCTTAAAGTCAAGTGATTTCAAAAAATAAAGTATCGAGACCTCGTTTCTGTAAACTGAGCTAGTAAATATTTACGTAGTGACTATATAGGTGTATTCAAGTTTGGTCTAAAAATTTTAACGTTTGGATAGTTAATCAAGGAAAAAAGTCTTAATTGTAAAAGTTGCAAAAGTTAAACACTATTAGTTTATAGGCATTAAATGGTTATAAAAACATGAATTGAGGGTTTTATAATGCAATTATGTAACACCCCAAACCCGGCCTAGAAGTTAGGCCCGAATCCGGCATGTCACATTGAAGTGTTTTTGCGAAAACCTTATTTTCATTGAAAACCCTTCTAGAGAAAAGTTAAGTAAAATCTATTTTGCTTTCAAAATGAGGTGTGGCCAAAAACCATTTCCTTGTTACTATGTAAAAATTTCCTTTGACAGCGGAAGCACGATCTTAAAACATAATTATTTTAAAAAAAAACTTGAAATTCGCTTAAAAAAATAAATATGGGTTCCGTTTCAAAATTTCAATGCATAGTGGAAGTAATGGAATAATAACTAGTTGGAAAGCCTTATACAATCCGAGATAAATTAACTTAAAATATATCACTTAAAATCTAAAATTTAGATATTAAGGAAAACAAGTCTAATCGTCTTGCTAGTTGGCCACCTCTGAGTCCCTCCATCCGTCGAACCGCCTACTGAGGATCACCTGAGAAAAATAAAAGAGGGAGTGAGTTTTCAAAAACTCAGTGTGTACGACCCTCATCAAACAAATAGCACACGTATCATAATAATAACATAATAGTATCGTACATGCAATGCAATGCAAACCCTTCCCAAATAATACATCCACTACACAACATTTCCCTTCCGACCCTACACTCCTGTGGGGATTTCTAAATCGACCCACCCATCCGATACACATCAAGGGTAGCCCGGTTACGGTACTACCAAATGTTGCAGCAAGGCTGCTAAGCATATAATGGGCTTAAAAAGCCATCGGTGGATCCACAGTTGTCAAGCAACCATGTGATCTTCATATACTTCCTCCGTTCCATAATTCCTACCCATATGCATCCTAAACAAAATATCATATGAATGCAGCAAATGTACATGTAACATCCATAAATCTTACATTCAACACATAGGGACATTTTAGTCATTTTCGCCCTTAGGGGCATTTCGGTCTTTTCTCATTGTTATGGGTCTATTACTTACCTTACCTTGGTCCGTTATCAAGTCCTCGCTGGATAAAATGAACAGAAACTATGCACCAGGTAGGATTCCAGAGAAGAGGAGGTGAGTCATTAAGACCGCTTAAGTACCAAGCTCTCCCTAGATCCAATCCTAGACATGCATATACCCATTGCCACACCTTAACCTTATGACTTGTCCACGGTCATAATTAGTTAATAATTAAATTTTTATGTAAGGTTAAGAAATTTACCAATTACTAAGCCCAAGACCCCTTACAAAGCCCATACAAATTCACATACGTTCATATGGCCCATCAGGCCCAATCTCATTCGTATGGCCCACTAGGCCCAAATCAAATTCGTATGACCCATCTAGCCCAAATCACATTCATATGGCCCATTAGGCCCGATCATAATCAAATCATACAACCATCCATATCAATCCATCATTCAATTTCACATATCAACTCTTGCCGAATTGAGCCCACGAGCTCGGCAAGCCCATTTAGCCCCTTCTGGCCCGGTTGGCCAAACAGTGGCCCGAGACCACGAGATCACTCTCTTGGTCCCAGTAATCGTATCAGTGTTCCCACACGAATGTTTGAACACTCGTGTGGTTGCCGGCGCCAACCTTTCGGCTTTTCGGCTTTCTGACTTTCCGGTTTTTCGGTATTTTGGCTTTTACCGATTTGTCGTGTGTGAAGTGTATGTACAAACCTGGTAAATGAGACGTGTTACACTATCCTGAACTTTGAACCTACAACCAATACCAACCTCCAATCAATCACACACTTAACCATAATAATTACCAAAAACCGAAGCCTTACCATAACCTTACCGTGTGCCACCAGTCCTAATAGCCCTTCCTTAGCTACTACTCACGAATATCCCCTAGATCTGCATCAATCTTAATCGTTAAAGACAAAATAATAGGTGACTTGTATCCACTTAAGTCACCATTTCCCTTACTATAGACTATTCGGCCAACTTACCCCAAAATCAAGAACACTTACCCAAAAGCTGAAACGTATGGATAGCTTTTCGGCAGAGACTTGTAGATCCAAGCTTAATTCTAATTTTTCCAAGATCTGGTCCACCAAAAATCAAAGGAATGATGCCAGTATGACAGAGATTTAGTCACTAGAGTATTTGGCACAAGATTTGGGGCGATGAAGAAATCGGCTTCAAGAGCAAAGGTTTTCGGCTTTTGAAGTCACGAATATTTGGTCCCCAACAATTGAGATGAAGGTGGGACGGCACAAGCAATGGAGAAAGAATAGAATGATATTTGATTTAAGGCTTTATGAGAGAAGAAAAAAAAACACATAAGGAAGAGGCGAGGTTTAGAACAGAAAAAGTGGAGGAGAATTCGACAGATGATCATTGTTTTCGCGATGTCAAAGTCTTAAAATTTATAAAAAGAATGATCGAACCTGGAAACTAAATATGACAACGATTTGAGGCAAGCGCACCTATCGAACAGTAGTATAGTTTAGTGGAAAGACCAGAATGTCGAACCCAAAGGAACTAAAAGTACTAATACTAACTCTCTTTTTATTATCTAGCCTAAAATAAAGGGAATTTGTTGTTTACTCTAAGTTAATTAACTACTAAACTAAAAACTCTAAGACAAAGAAGAATGAATTTGGGGAAAATAACTTCAGGAAAAACCAATTGATTAAGACGACACCCAAGGGAGAATCCACCTAGACTTCACTTGTTATCTAACTCTGAACTGCATTTATTTATTCATTTGACTTGATCCGTAAGATTCCCTAATGTATATTAAACCCTCTCTCAAAGCGAATAACGTCTAACCCTAGGTTGATTAATTGAAATCTCTTTCTAATTAAAACCCCTAGAATCGCATTAACTCGATCTATGGACTCCCATATTAGGTTTCACCCTAATCCGGCAAAATCTCGTCACCCTATCTCTAGGCATGCGATCAACTCCGCTTAATTATTCTAGATCTACTCTTAGGCAGGGACTTTTGCTCCTCCACCTAAGCAAATCAAACTTGAATCAATATCCCAGAAATATCAACACAAGAATTAAGAACACATAATTAAGAACAAGTCAAATATTTATCATATAGTTCAAAGAAACGATAACAAGATTCATCTAAGTTTCATCCCCTCGTATCCGAGGGTTTAGTTCATAACAATAAAAGAAAACATCTCAGAAGAAAAGATAAAACAAAACATAAGAAATCCCTAAAACCCCCTGAAGGAATTGAAGGAGAGATCCTCCGTCTTGAGTATAATTTCGGCTTCTAGAGATGAATCAACTGGCTATCCTCGAGTGAATCCCCACAAATCTGCCTTCTCTAGCCTAGCAAGACGCCCCTAGACGATAGCCTTGGGCTCCCCCTTTTATGTCATACTTAGGGTGTATATATAGGCTTTTGGAATGTGTTTCTTTGCCCCTAAGTATCCCAATCTGAACGAAACTTCTCTTTGCCACGGCAGGGGCACGGCCATGGCACACGCCCGTATGAATCGTGGCCAGGCCGTGTTGGACTTCATTAATGAGGCACGACCGTATGGTCTTGGGTCCGGGCTGTGCCGATTTTGTGATCTGGCCCATTTGGCCCGTTTTAAGCCCGTTTCTTGTTCTTTTTATCCTACGGTGATTCCCTGAGTATAAAACATGAAAATAAAGGATTAAGAGCACCAAATTACATAAAATAAGGGATAATTCATCCAAAAGCATGCTAAATGTGGGATTAAAATATGTTACTTTTACGGTTTATCAAATACCCCCACACTTAAGCTTTTGCTTGTCCTCAAGCAAAATTCTCAACTCATAATTTAAACGAACTTTCCTCAATTCATGATAGTTATTGATAATGTTTCATTATAATTCAAAGATAATTTATACATGGATAATTCAACTCAAAGAGTCCTAAAGATTCAAACAATCTAAGTCATACATTTGTAGCATAAAACATAGGTGTTTCCCTTCATCTAAATAATTTCCTTTGATTCAAAACCGACTAGGATTGACATCCTTACTAAAGATTCACTCAAATCACTCAAATTGTTTAAGGTTCAGAATTAAGCACTCAAAAGTCAACATGAAGAGTTAATCCCATAGGCTTGGGTTAAGGTATGGATAAAGGCTGAATTAGAGGGTTAGAATCGAGATTGAATTGACAAATTACCTAACCAGAAGCAACGAACTGAATATAAGTAATTACATCAATTGAAAACTAATAGTACTAATAATTCGAGCTTCTTCTTCAATATTCAAATGTATAAGCTCATTTAATCCCAAAACTAATAATGAATATACTTCAATTTTTTTTTCATAAGTACATACATAATAAAGGATAAATTACTGAAATAAAAATCATAGTTAGGCAACTAATCAAATCAAATCTCGATATAAGGGTAGTTAAAAAGGATGGTGATAACAAATAAAAAGGGTTTTGGGTTAATATTAGCGGGTAAGTCAATAAATAGGGCTGTTAGGATTAAACGGGGTTCACTAGGGGTTAATTATGAAGGTAGGCTTTTAGTGGAGTAAGTGGGTCAAATCTTAGGTGCCTTTATCATCTCTGTATATCAAATCAAAAAGTGTGGTCTCGACATGTATAATCAATGCAAGTTCTAAAATAACAAATCAATGTTGACACACTCATAATCAATAAGGTGAGCAAGAAAAATAATATATGCTCTATAAGGCTTAAAATCTCACAAAAATTATGGGTATTTTGATGTCAACCTCGTAAATTTCAAATTTCAAAGTAATATTTAGATTCAGGTAGACAACCTAGAAAAATTTTTAATTTCTGAAAAATAGACTTATCATGCTTGATTCTCTAGTATCTTAGAATTTAATTATCAATGCACAATTATCAATGACTTAATCTAAGACACATCAATAAAAATCATAAATCAAAGGAATTTCATTCTAATTATAATATGAGAAACTTACTTTAAGACAAAGCATAATTCAGGGATTTTCAAATAATACTATAGTTATCCCCCCCACACTTAAGATGTACATTGCCCTCAATGTACAAAGATAGATAATAGCAAGATAATAAGATCATAAGATAGTGAGGGAAGTGAAACTTCGTGAATTATGGATGAGATCCTTGGAGGATGTTTCATGATGGATGTGATGACTAGGTATAGGTGATAATTTTGTTCCTTGAGTAGTATATTAATTCTATCTAATCTGCGAAGTCATCAGTGAAATGTTTAGGGAGAAATATTTAATGAAAGTTATTAGAGATACTCGAGGGCTAGATAGCCAGTGATAAAAGAAACTGAACTGTACTAAATAAAAGTTCTAACAAGATGAAATTTTAAGTTTAATAACTGAAAAAGATAAGAAAAAGGACTCATAGGTCCTCGTCATCTGCTGAATCGTTGGGTGGTTGAGGCGGCGATATATGAAAGTGGTGACAAATTTGCTGAAGTGTGGCCTCAATGCCGTCAAATCGTCGAGCGGTATCATTGAATTGTTGAGTACAGTAGGGCTCAAACCGAGTGAAGCATGCAAAAATGTCTGAAAGTTAAGTTGGTGTATGGGAGGGATGCTGGCTCGGGAGTGGCACCTCCTGTGGTGGTGGGACATCATCAGTAATGTCATCGGGGTTGTTCTCGTCGGTGGGGGTTGCAAGTCGGTATTGGGGAGGGTCGGTCCCACGTCGATGCTGAATCATCCTCATATGTAGCATCGTCTAGATGCCCTATGGGGCCATATGCCCTATCAGTGTGGGTGAGGAGGTTTGTGTGTCGTTGTTGAGGAGTCCGTAGTACCGAGCCAAGCGTGTGATGTAGGGACCCATAGATATGATCCCTCGCCGATGCTACTCCATCTAATGTTGAATAGCTCAGGCTATAAAATATGCTAGGTCGACAACATGTCCGTTCTACTTGCACCATAGATAGTAGGCGTCATGAGTATTGACGACACCGGTACTCTCTCATCGACTTGTCAAAGTATGAGCCAAAATAGCGTGTACGTACCTCAGAGACGGAGCCAGGGCCGTCGCTTTTGAGCGACTGGGGTCATAATTGTGGTAGTTGGTAGCTATCTTGTGCCAGCATTGTGTGGGGCTGAAATGTATATGGCGATGCAACTCTGAAAGGTCATTCTCTTCTATGAATTCATCCGTATAAAGTCCTAAAGTGGCTCCAAACTGCGGCACATTCAGCTGTCGTATAGTGCCGCCGAGATGGAATTGTATCGTGCTTGGATCATCGTAATGGCTCATCACTGTTTGAAGTTGAAATGTTGAGCAGAGCTCCAAAGTGAGCTCTAGGTATGTGGGCTCGACAATGTTGAAGAATTTCTCCCATGGATCAGTGGTTAGGAGAGCCCGTATGTCACCGTCAAGATGGACCTGCTCTAAAGCGGCCCAGTCGATGCATCTGCCTGTGCCGAGGGGCCGAGCGTGTAGTAATTTATAATGGTTCTCTTGGACCCATGGAGGAAATTAGAGGAATCAGTGGCGCACTTCGTTGGTTGCGCTAGCAGAGGATGAGCCGGGTCCCTTTCATTTTTTAGAAGTGGTGGCTGCGGTTCACTTTCCTCGTGACGACGACATTGTACCTGCAAATAGTTTATATTCAAGTAATTTTCTACCAAAATAAGACAAGTAGTTTGATCAATACCCTAAATATTCAAAGGCTAAATAAGAACATTTCAACCATGAGCAACCATTTCGACAGTGATTAGTTCTATCTAGTTCTAATTATCTACCTAAACAATGACTAACATATTGAAGGTAGTAATCAGATTAGTTCTACAATTCTAAAGATTAGTTTAATAATAAGTAAAAATAATAGTAAAGAGAGACTAAACAAAATGAAATTTTAATAAGTAAATAGATGGGAATGAAATAGTGAAAGGTGACCAGTAGTGGGTTCGAACGTGGTGATGTGGACGTGTAGACCACGGGCATGTAACGGTGGCGCACGGTCGTGTGCTATAAAAAATCTGGGTAACACGGCGGTGCAGTGGGTGTGGACTCCTGTTAACACGTGCGTGTCTTCGTTTTTGTATGAGTTTTTGAAAGGAAGAGAGATAAAGGGGTTATGGGAGTCGAATGGGGGTGATTCTTGTTGATGGTGGCCAGATTAGGGGGTAGTCTCTTTTGGAGGGAGAACGGCTAGGGTTGGGGTGTGGGAAGAAATTTGGGGAAAACGGGGGCTGTGTTTTTTCTAATAAGAAAGGTGACACGGGCAGAGGCCACACCTATGTGTTTGTTATTTAGCCCGTGTTTTTCACGATTTTCAAATTTGGGCGCGTTTGCGATGTTGCCCACGCCCGTGTTCCCTGGGCGTGTGCTATTATGTTCGCTTCTCCCACACCCATGCTTTAGGTCGCCACGCCCGTGTGTATATAGTCAGTGTTTCACACAGTTGGTAGGCACGGGCGTGGCTCATGCCCGTGCTTAGTTACTCAGGATAGACCACGGTCTCATATCACGGTCGTGGTCTTTTTATCTCAACCCGTGTTGGGGAAATTTTCTCTTTGTTTTCTCACACGTCTACCTGCACGGTCGTTTTTCATCCCATGTTGACCACACGGTCATGGGCTCGCCCGTGTGTAAGGCCGTGTGGTAAAAAAAACGCGCTTTACTGAATCAGTTAGTTTGATTTAGGTGTTAAAAAGAAAAATAAAATTAAAATGTGAAAAATTAATGGGGTTAGTAAAGTTAGTGCTCGAGTTGCCTCCCGAGGAGCGCTCGTTTAAAGTCTTAAGCTAGACTCACCCTGTTTTCATTCCTGAAAGAAGGTTCACGGAGCTGAAGCTCCTCTCTCAGTTCCTTAAAATCTTCACCCTTATAAAGTTTAAGTCGATGGCCATTTACCTTGAATGTTCCTTAAGTCAGATGGGTTACCTCGACTGTGCCGTAAGGAAAAATAGATTTTATCATGAATGGGCCTGACCACCTTGATTTCGGCTTTCCAGGAAATAGTTTGAGCCTTGAATTATACAGCAGGACTAAGTCTCCTTCTTCGAATTGCTTTGATTGTTTTAAACAAGCATCATGGCATCGTTTTGTTGCCTCCTTATATAGTCGTGAATTCTCATAGGCCTCAGCTCGCCATTCATCCAGTTTGTTTAACTACATCATCCTCTTCTCACCTGTAGTTTTAAGATCGTAATTCAAGAATTTTATAGCCCAGTAGGCTTTGTGTTCTAACTCAAATGGTAGATGACAACTCTTTCCGTAAACAAGTTTGTACGGGGATGTCCCTAAAGGGGTTTTAAATGCTGTTCTGTAGGCCCATAAAGCGTCATCTACTTTTACTGCCCAATCTTTCCTATTTGATTCAACTGTTTTTTCTAGGATTCGCTTAAGCTCTCGGTTTGCCACTTCCACTTGCCCACTGGTTTGAGGATGATAAGGGGTAGCTGTTCTATGGTGTACTCCATATTTTCTTAAGACTTTTTCAAATTGAGTATTGCAAAAGTGAGTGCCCCTATCGCTGATGATTGCTCTGGGTGTTCCAAAACGAGAGAAAAGTTTATAAAGAAACTTTGCTACAGTTCTAGCATCATTAGTAGGTAAAGCTTGGGCTTCCACCCATTTTGACATGTAATCTGCTGCTACTAAGATGTATTTGTTTCCGAATGAACTGGGGAACGGACCCATAAAATCAATACCCCATACATCAAATATCTCACATGATAACATATATGTCTGACGCATTTCATCACGTTTAGAGATATTACCTATTCTCTGGCATTTATCACACGAAGCGGCATACCTGTTGGCATCCTTGAAAAGAGTTGGCGAGTAAAATCCTGATTCGAGCATTTTGTGTGATGTCTTAATCCCGCTGTAATGTCCTTTTGAAGGTCCTGAATGGCAATGATCTAGTATTTTACTCGCTTCCGCCTTTGTAACGCATCTCCGAATTACTTGATCTGCACATATACGGAAAAGAAAGGGGTCTTCCCAAAATAGTTTTTCGCATCAGTAAAGAATCGCTTCTTTTGATGATGTGTTAATCTTATTGGTAAGATGTTAGTAGCTAAATAATTCGCAATATCTGCAAACCATGGTACCTCAGAGTTGGTTATAGAAAAGAGTTGTTCCTCGGGAAACGAGTCGTTTATCTCACTTTCGTCGAGCTCTTCGATATGTGGGTTCTCAAGCCTAGAGAGGTGATCTGCTGCAAGATTTTCAGCTCCTTTTATATCTTGTATTTCCAAATCAAATTCCTGTAAGAGTAAGATCCATCGTATGAGTCGAGGTTTTCCATCAGCTCTAGTTAAAAGATAACGAAGAGCTAAATGGTCAGTGTAAACAACAAATTTAGATAATACTAAATACTGCCTAAATTTGTCAAAAGTAAAAACTATAACTAGTAATTCTTTCTCTGTGGTGGTGTAGTTTTCTTGTGTAGGTGTCAATGTTCTGCTAGCATAATAGATTGGCTAAAAATGCTTGTCTCTTCGTTGTCCCAGAACTGTACCCACTGCAAAATCACTTGCATCACACATTAGTTCAAAGGGTAAATTTCAATTAGGTGCAATTATAATCGGAGCATTTATTAGTTTATCTTTGAGGATATTAAATGCATCTAAACACTCCTGATCGAAATTGAAAGGAACATATTTTTCTAGTAATTTTGTTAAAGGCTTAGCTATTTTAGAGAAATCTTTAATGAATCTTCTATAGAATCCAGCATGTCCTAAAAAGCTTCTAATAGCCTTAACTGAACTAGGGGGAGGTAATTTTTCTATGGTTTCAATCTTTGCTTTATCTACCTCAATCCCTTTACTAGAAATCTTATGTCCTAACACAATCCCTTCTCTAACCATAAAGTGACATTTTTCCCAATTCAAGACAAGATTCGTTTCCTCACATCTTATTAGAACTCGTTATAAATTTTTAAGGCAAAGAAGGAAAGAATTACCAAATACCGAGAAGTTGTCCATAAATACCTCCATAATGTCTTCCACAAGTTCATCAAAGATGGCCAACATGCAGCGCTGAAAAGTAACAGGAGCATTACATAATCCAAAAGGCATTCTACGATAAGTAAACATACTGTATGGGCATGTAAATGTTGTCTTCTCTTGATCTTCAGGAGCTATTGGGATTTGGAAGTAGTAGGAGAGTCTGTCCAAGAAGTAGTAGTACATATGCCCAGACAATCTTTCTAACATCTGATCTATAAAGGGTAGAGGGAAGTGATCTTTTCTGGTGGCGTCGTTCAGCTTCCTATAGTCTATACTGCACTCTCCAACCTTGTGGATCGTTCTAGTGGGAATTAATTCATTCTTTTCGTTGGTTACCACAGTCATTCATCCTTTCTTCGAAACTACCTGCACAGGACTTACCCAAGTGCTGTCAGAAATAGGATAAATTATTCATGCATCTAGAAGTTTAATTACCTCGGCTTTGACAACTTCTTTCATATTGGGGTTTAATCGTCTCTGAGGTTGCACACATGGTTTATACTCATCTTCCATTAAAATTTTGTGGGTGCAAAATGATGGGCTTATTCCTTTAATGTCTGACATTTTCCATGCTATGGCCCTTTTGTGTTTCCTTAGTACCCTTAGCAAGTCTTCTTTCTCCTTGGGTCCTAGTTCCGAAGAGATGATTACTGTTAGCGTAGAATTATCCCCCAGGAATGCATATTCTAAATGCTTTGGTAATTGTTTTAGTTCTAGCTTGGGTGGCTCATCAATCGAGGGTTTCTGTTTTAATTCGTCATTAATCTTGATGTCCTCTATTTTCATCTATCTAGAAGATGATGCATTGGGATTCTCTTCATCGGTATCGTCATTTGTCCCCTCACCTTATGAAAGACACAGTTCCATCGTGTCACTGTGCATGATTTCCTGCAAAGATTCTTGAAAATGTGATTAGTGGGATCAACAAAGTAACAAGAATCATCTTGTTCTCTAGAATATCGCATGGCATCATGAATTTGGAAAACAATTTCCTCATCTCCGACCCTTAGTGCAAGTTTACCATCACCAACATTAATGATCGCCTAGCAAAGCAATACTAAAATGGGTCGTCCCAAAATTAAAGGTACCTCTACGTCCTCATTCATGTCGAGCACAACAAAATCAACAGGGAATATAAATTTATCTACTTTTACCAAAACATCTTCAATAATTCCCCTAGGATACTTAACAGATCTATCAGCTAACTGAATACTCATCCTAGTGGGTGTTGGTTCCCCGAGACCAAGTTGCTTAAACATTTTATAAGGCATTAGATTAATACTGGCACCTAAATCAGCTAATGCTTTCTCTATGCTCAAACTACCAATTAAACAAGGAATAGTAAAACTTCCTAGATCTTTCAACTTGGTTGGCAGCTTGTTTTGGATGATAGCTGAGCATTCTTCATTAAGTTCTACTGTTGAAATTTCCTCGAACTTCCTTTTATTTGTTAGAAGCTCCTTTAAAAATTTTGCATATGTTGCCATCTGCGAAATAGCTTCAACAAAAGGTAAGTTAATATGCAGCTGTTTGAAAAGTTTAAGAAATTTACCATATTGTGCGTCTAAGCGGTCTTTCTTTAGCTTTACTAAGTATGGAATTATTGGTTTGATTTCCTCACGGGTTGGTGTTATCTTTGCCTTCTCGGTTTCAAGTGGTACCTCTTTCTTTGTTTCGATTAACTCCCTTCCACTTCTTAGTGTCACTGCCTGTACATGCTCTGTTTCCCTTGGTAAGCTTTCTAATCGTGTTTCAGAGATTAACTTAGTGAGTTGCCTGATTTGGTCCTTGAACTCTTGCGTCAATGCCTCAAGTTTTGCTTCTATCTTTTGGAAATGTGTTTATGTATTTTGGGAATGTATTTCTGAGGCTGCTATGAAGTTTGTCAGCATCTCTTCAAGGTTTGGCTTCTTTTCCTATGGGTAGGGCTGTTGTTGGATGTTTTGGGATGGTTGTTGCCTTTGATTTCTTTGACCGCCCCATGAGAAATTGGGGTGGTTCTTCCAACCTGGATTATAAGTATTACTATAAGGGTTATTATTAGATCGGAAATTGTTACCCATATAGTTCATTTGTTCGCTCTCCATGCCCTGTCCGTAGGGTGGGTACTCTGGATTCACCACTCTTTCACTTGCATCGTACTGCATAACTGGATGTGCCTGCAAAGAACCATATAAACCATCAAATTTTTTATGTAATAATTCTACCTGGTTTGATAGCATGGTCACTGCATCAATGTTGAAAACTCCGGTTGCTTTGGCTGACCTTGTCCTTGTAACTTGCCACTGATAGTTATTTAGTGACATCTCTTCTTTAAACTCGTAGGCCGCTTTAGGAGTTTTGTTGTTCGTGGTTCACCGGTGGTTTGAATCGATTAGTTGCCTTGTTGAAGGGTTCAGAACATTGTAAAAAGTTTGGACCTGTAACCACAAAGGTAATCCGTGGTGTGGGCACCTCCTTAACAGATCTTTGTATCTCTCCCATGCATCATAAAGTGTCTCTAAATCTATCTGCACAAAAGAAGAGATATCATTCCTCAATTTGGCCATTTTGGCCGGTGGAAAATATTTTAGTAAAATTTTTTTGGTCATTTGATCCCATGTAGTGATTGACCCTCGTGGAAGAGAATGTAACCACTGTTTGGCTTTATTCCTCAAAGAAAAGGGAGATAACCGAAGACGGATGGCATCATCAGAAATGCCACTTATCTTGAAGGTATCACAGAATTCTAGAAAATTTGCTAAGTGTGTGTTAGGATCTTCATCCTGCAAACCATCAAACTGAACAAACTATTGTATCATCTGTATAGTGTTAGGTTTCAGTTCAAAATTATTTGCAGCAATAGTGGGCCTAACAATACTAGATTCAGTTCCTGTTAAACTAGGTTTAGCATAATCATACATAGTACGTGGAGCATGATTTTCGACCATCTCTTGAGGTGGCAGATAATTCTCAGCCATCCTTTCAGTAGGATTGGTTTCGCCTTCTTGCTCTCCTTCTATGTAGTTTTACGCTTCGCCTTATCTCTCTACGATTTCTACGAACTGTTCTTTCAATATCACTGTCGTAGATTAGGGGTCCTGTCGGGTTCCTTCTAGTCATAAACTAGAGGTACCTGAAAGGAGGAAAAAATAATAGAAGAAAAATTAGCTAAGTTAAAAATTAAAATAAAATTAAATTGCAAAAAATAAAAAATGGCTAAAGTAATAAAAATTAAGCTTTCTTAATATTTTAGTTCCCCGGCAACGGCGCCAAAAACTTGATCGTTGTTTTCACAATGTCAAAGTCTTAAAATTTATAAAAGGAATGATCGAACCTGGAAACTAACTATGACAACGATTTGAGGCAAGCGCACCTATCGAACAGTAGTATAGTTTAGTGGCAAGACCAGAATGTCGAACACAAAGGAACTAAAAGTACTAATACTAACTCTCTTTTTATTATCTAGCCTAAAATAAAGAGAATTTGTTGTTTAATCTAAATTAATTAACTAATAAACTAAAGAATCAAAGACAAAGAAGAATGAATTTGGGGAAAATAACTTGAGGAAAAACCAATTGATTAAGACGACACCCAAGGAAGAATCCACCTAGACTTCACTTGTTATCTAACTCTGAACCAGACGATTTATTCATTTGACTTGATCCGTAAGATTCCCTAATGTATATTAAACCCTCTCATGAAGCGAATAACGACTAACCCTAGGTTGATTAATTGAAATCTCTTTCTAATTAAAACCCCTAAAATCGCATTAACTCGATCTATGGACTCCCATATTAGGTTTCACCCTAATCTGGCAAAATCTCGTCACCCTATCTCTAGGCGTGCGATCAACTCTGCTTAATTATGCTAGATCTACTCTTAGGCAGGGACTTTTGCTCCTCCACCTAAGCATATCAAACTTGAATCAATATCCCGGAAATATCAACACAAGAATTAAGAACACATAATTAAGAACAAGTCAAATATTTATCATATAGTTCAGCAAACGATAACAAGATTCATCTAAGTTTCATCCCCCTCAGGTATCTGAGGGTTTAGCTCATAACAATAAAAGAAAACATCTTAGAAGAAAAGATAAAACAAAACATAAGAAATCCCTAAAACCCCCTAAAGGAATTGGAGAGATCCTCCGTCTTGAGTATAATTCCGGCTTCTAGAGATGAATCAACTGGCTATCCTCGAGTGAATCCCCACAAATCTGCCTTCTCTGGCCTAGCAAGACGCCCCTAGACGATAGCCTTGGGCTCTCCCTTTTAGGTCATACTTAGGGTGTATATATAGGCTTTTGGAATGTGTTTCTTTGCCCCTAAGTATCCCAATCCGAATGAAACTTCTCTTTGCCACAGCAGGGCACGGCCATGGCACACGCCCGTGTGAATCGTGGCCAGGCCGTGTTGGACTTCATTAATGAGGCACGACCGTGTGGTCTTGGGTCTAGGCCGTGCCAATTTCGTGATCTGGCCCACTTGGCCCGTTTTAAGCCCGTTTCTTGTTCTTTTCATGCTCCGGTGCTTTCCTGAGTATAAAACATGAAAATAAAGGATTAAAAACACCAAATTACATAAAATTAGGGATAATTCAACCAAAAGCATGCTAAATGTGGGATTAAAATATTTTACTTTTACGGTTTATCAGCAGAGCACTATAGTTGCCGAAATAGCATAAAGGGAATTCCAATTGCCGAAATAGCACAGAGGGAATTCGATGTAACATCCCAGTTTAGGGCCTAGTCAGAGTAGTGGTTCAAGACCACAAATCTGAGGGTCATGAATGAGTTTTTGAGGTTTATATTATGTATGCATGCTAGTGTGAAAGTTTTATGAAACAATTTTGTGAAATTGTGGTTGAATTGTCCAAAAGGACTAAATTGCAAAAGTTGCAAAATGTGTGTTTCTAGAAGCTATTTGTGTGAAATAACTTTAGATTATTAATTAGAGGTCCTTAAATAGCAATTTACCCAAATTCTAATTTTTGGACAAAAATGGGCATGGATGAGTCAAAATTTGAAGTTTATCAAAAAGGGCATTTTGGTCATTTATCAAATAAGAGATTAAATAGGTGAAAATATGATAAAAATTCACTCATCTTCTCCCCCAAGCTGCCAAAAATTAGAGATGCCATTGTTAGGGCTCTTTCAATTTTTCAAGCTTGCTAGTAAGTGCTCTTAATCCCGTTTTTTGATATTTTTCGTATTTTTGAAGTCCTAGTAGCATGAGTAAGCTATTTTTAGCTATTTGGTGAGCTATTATGGATGTTCAAAAATGTACATATGTATGACATGTATGTATTTTGATGTTTTATGGAAGAATATGAAAGCTTGATGTAGTAGAAACATCTTTTGCTAAGTGATTTTCCATGAAAATGCATGTAGGGACTTAGTTGTGAAAATCTTAAGTTTGGTCATACATGGGTGATTTGGTGAGAATTGTTGAATGCTTTAGTTGATTAAGTGGTTCGGCTAAGCATGAAAGGCTAGAAAGTTGAATAAAAATCACTTTATGAGCCTTTAGGGCTAAAGTGTAAACATGAGAAAGTTTAGGGGTAAAATAGTAATTTTGCTAAAGTATGAGATGTGGGTCAATTTAGTCAATGTGTGTATTTAATAAGCTGATTTATTCATTATAGATCAAGAAAGAAAAAGCCCGGATCGAAACTGAGGCAAAAGTAAGGTGGTGGACTAAATTGCACATTTCAATACTTTTGAGTATCGAGGTAAGTCTATGCATAAACAATGCATTCATACTTACAATTTGTTAATGCTAGCTAGGGTGTAGCATGAATGAGAATGAATGAGAATGATTGGGAACCTATGTGTTTCAAATAGAATGAATGTAATATAGATGTGAATGGATGAATAATTGGGTAAATAGACTTGTGCATGTGTTGTGATAATGCTAGATGATGGGCTAAGTGCGATACCATCCAAATGCATATTGATGATGAGCTGGCTATGTGCGATGCTATCGTTAGGTATATCATTTAGTGCCTATGTGCGAGATCACTATGATTACCTTTGTGGTAGGCTAAGTGCGATACCACCTTATAAATTGATTGTGGTGTGCTAAGTGCGAAACCACTGAGATATTGGCTGTATGGATTAATTGTGTATATTAGCTGTGTGTAATAGTTGTGTGGATAAGATATGTGGATTAGCTGTGTGGATTAGCTATGTGAGTTAGCTATGTGGATGTATTATTGAGCAATAATGATGTGTTGTATATTGTGTAAATGTGATATTGAATGCAGGGTTGCATTCCAATAGTTATGAGCATGTGACTCATGATGTGTTGGTAATATGGTAAGGGATAGAAAGAGTAAGCATAGTTGTATATTATATGTTGGTATAGTGCTAATTGTGGTTGGGCTTATACTATGATGCTTAATTGTTTATGTGTAAACTTACTAAGCTCAAAGCTTACTCCCTTTCTCTTCCCTTGTCTTATAGATTAAAAGTGGTGAATCGAGATACGAGGATCATTGGAAGATAGCCCACATATCAGCACACTTTGGTACATGAAACTTAATGTTTTGTATAGGGCATGTATAGGGGCTAGACAAGTTATTTAATTTTGTTGTAAATAGATAAGATGTGTTAGCCTTTTTATGGGAAGTGTATTTTGTATAATGCCATAGTTGTTGGCTATTACATTATATGAAAAAGATATAGTTTTCTATGTGAGATTGTATTCAATTTGAGTTGATTATGATTGTGTTGGATGAGTATTTGTTGTGTATGCTAGAAGGGTGAAAAGAACTTGGCACTTAGCTTTGTCCTTGACCATGTGGTTAGACACACGGGCGTGTGTCTAGACCATGTGTGACACACTGCAGTTAGCCACGGAGTGTGTCTTTGTGGCCGTCGTCCCCGTGCATGTTAATATTTTAAAATAGAATTAACCACGGACTAGTCACATGGGCGTGTGCCTAGGGCGTGTGGGATTAATCAGTGTTGGCCACGGGCTAGCCACACGGGCGTGTGTCTAGACTCTAGGCCGTGCGAGGGAAGTCAATGTTCACCACGGTTGGGGAGCACGGGCGTGCCATGGCCGTGGGGCAATTGGCATAATGCTCGAGTTTTTAGCACGGCTAGGGAACATGGGCGTGTGTGTCCATACACGGGCGTGTTACATAGTGCACAGCCGTGTGAGCTCTGTATAAAAGAAGAAAATTTTTAAGGATCGTAAAAGTTTCGGATTAGTCTCGAGAGCCCTCGTGTGTATGAGTGAAGCCTCGTAAGTCGAGAATGAGGTTATAGAGAGTAATGATGTTGAGCCTACGTGGCGATTAAGTGGGTTGAGTTCGGTAACGCCTCGGGCCCGGTTCCCGACGTAGAACCCGGGTAAGGGGTGTTACATTTAGTGGTATCAGAGCTATGGTTTAGTCAGTTCTAGGACTACCGTAGCGGGTGTAAGAGTCTAGCTATACATGCCATAAGTGTACGATGATAGTGTGGTGGTTTCTGATGATTTTAAATCTTGTTTTATATAGAATATGGATTCCGATCCATTGACTGCTGATGAAGTAGCTAGTAATGCACTGGCTCCTGCACAAGGAACCGTGCCAGTGCAAAGTGGACCCGAGGCGAGGGGTCAAGGGGAAGAGGCACGAGAAGCCTTTCTCCATATGATGAGTGATTGGTACTTGGACTACGTACGAGCGAACCCTAACGCTCAACCTCCTCCACCTCCTCTCGCACTCGGCCCAAATCCAGGTGGCTCCTCAAGGTATGGATGTAGTGAGGATATCGAAACCCCGGTGGATAAGATTAGGAAACACTGGGGTGAGGAATTTATAGCTAAGGTAGATGACGACCCTGAGAGGGCGGAGTTCTGGTTAGAGAACTCGATGAGGGTGTTCAATGAGCTCTCATGTACACCTGAGGAGAGTTTGAAGTGTGCCATATCTTTGCTGAGAGACTTGGCATACCATTGGTGGAAGACGCTGACATTAGTGGTCCCGAGAGAGCGGGTAACGTGGGACTTCTTTCTGGAAGAGTTCCGGAAGAAATATATAAGCCAAAGATTTACTGATCAGAAGAGGAAAGAATTCCTTGAGTTGAAGCAAGGAAGAATGTCAGTAGCAGAATATGAGCGTGAGTTTGTTAGGCTTAGGAAATACGCTCAAGAATGTGTGTCGACAGAGGCCATCTTGTGCAAGAGGTTCGAAGATGGGCTGAATGAGGATATCAAACTCCTAGTTGGCATTTTGGAGTTGAAAAAATTCATGGTATTAGTTGAGAGGGCAAGTAAGGCCGAAGAGTTGAGTTCAGATAAGATGAGGGCTGTGAGTGAAGCCCGAGATGCGAGAAAGAGACCGATGGGCAAGTCGTATCAAGCCCAGTCGAAAAGATCCAAGGAAGTGGATCCTCAGACGTCAGCCTCAGTGGGATATTCGCATCGAGACTTAGACAATACTCGTCAGGGTTCGAGAGTCCGAGCCCCCTCAATGGAAAGTGTGGGCAATACAAAGAGTAAATTGGAGTGTCCAAGTTGTGGTAGGTATCACACCGGAGAGTGTTGGGGAAACAGTCGAAAATGTTACAAATGTGGTTCCCCTGACCACTTTATCCGTAACTGTCCCGAGAGGGATGATAAGGAAGAGAGGCAAAAGTGAGACCTAGTGATGTGTCTACGAGGGGTAGACCACCAAGGAACCCAAGAGGTGGGGCTAGTGGTAGAGGTGCGTCCAAGGACTCTGCTGTGAGACCAGAGGGTTGGGCACCTGCGAAGACGTATGCCATTCGCGCTCGCGAAGAGGCATCCTCCCCTGATGTGATAACGGGTACTTTTTCTCTCTTTGAGACCTCTGTTATTGCTTTAATAGATCCAGGGTCTACTCACTCTTATATTTGCATGAGATTAGCATCTAGTTTGAGTATGACTGTTGAGTTTACGGACATAGTAGTTAAGGTGTCAAACCCGTTAGGAAAGCATGTGTTAGTGGACAAAGTGTATAAGAATTGTCCTTTGTTGATTGAGAATCATTATTTTTCGGCAAACCTTATGTTGTTGCCGTTTGATGAGTTCGATTTAATCCTAGGCATGGATTGGTTGACTACCCATAGTGTTTTAGTGAACTGTGGTAGTAAGTACATTGAATTGAAATGTGAGAGGAGATGTGGTTCGGGTTGAATCGGTGGATCGAATAGTCTACCGGTGATGATTTCTTCCCTAGTGGTGAGAAATGTTTGAGAAAAGGATGTGAGTCCTATCTTGCATTCGTGTTGAACACTCGAGAGGTTGGGGTGGAGTTTAAAAGCGAGTGCGGTGATACGTGAGTATCCGGATGTATTTCCTGGATGAGTTACCCGGATTACCTCCAGTGAGAGAGAGTCAAGTTTGGAATTGAGTTAGTTTCAGAATGCAAGACCTATTTCGATTGCCCCGCATGCAATGGCACTGTAGAGTTGAAAGAAGCAAGGTTCATTACAAGAGTTGATAGATAAAGGTTTTGCAAGACCGAGCTACTCGCTTTGGGGAGCTCCGGTATTGTTTGTGAAGAAGAAAGATGGGTCTATGAGGTTGTGTATAGACTATAGACAAACTTTAACAAAGTGACGTTTAAGAATAAGTATCCTTTACCAAGGATTGATGATCTTTTCGATCAATCAAGGGAGCTACAGATGTTCTCCAAGATAGACTTGAGGTCTGGTTATTATCATTTCGAATGAAAGAGCAATATGTCTTTGGCGCATTTCGAACAAGGTATGGCCATTATGAGTTTTTGGTTATGCCGTTTGGGTTGTGACGAACACTGCAATTTTATGGATCCGATGAACCGTGTTTTCAGACCATATGTGGACAAGTTTGTGGTTGTCTTTATTAACGACATATTGATCTATTCTCGAGATGAGAACGATCATGAAGAGCACTTGAGAATTGTCTTACAAACTTTGAGAGATAAGCAGTTGTATGCTAAGTTTAGCAAGAGTGAGTTTTGGCTCTGAGAGGTCGGATTCCTAGGACACATGGAGTCAGGTGATGGTGTCAGAGTTGACCCGAGTAAGATATCAGCTGTTATGGATTGGAAACCGTCGAGGAACGTGTCAAAAATCAGAAGTTTCTTGGGATTAGCGGGATATTACAGATGTTTCGTAAAGGGGTTCTCTGTGATTGCTACCCCGATGACGAAGCTATTGCATAAGGATGTCAAGTTTGAATGGACTGAGACATGTCAACAGAGCTTCGAGACCAAAACAATGTTGGTCGAGGCGCGGTTTGGTTCAACCAGAATCAGAGAAGGAATTTGTGGTTTATAGTGATGCATCATTTAATGGTCTCGATTACGTGTTGATGCAAGAGGGTAAGGTAATCGCTTACTCCTCGAGGCAGTTAAAATCGCACGAGAAGAATTATCCGACTCACGATTTGGAGTTAGCTGCGATTGTTTTTGCGTTAAAGATTTGGCGACATTATTTGTATGGCGAAAGTGCCGAATCTTTACGGATGACAAGAGTTTAAAGTATTTGATGGATCAGAAGGATCTGAATCTGAGACAGAGACGGTGGCTTGAGTTGTTGAAAGACTATGAGTTAGTCATTGATTACCACCCGGGAAAAGCGACTGTGGTTGCGGATGCCTTAAGTAGGAAATCCCTGTATGCTCTAAAAGTTATGAGAGCGAGTTTAGCATTGTCTAATGATGGTGCTATTTTGGCAGAGTTGAGAGCTAGGCCACTATTTGTTCAACAAATATGTGAAGCTTAGAGCAATGATAGCGAGATGCAAGCTAAGATAGCTAAGTGCGGGTCGGCATGTGATTCTGATTTTCGAGTGAATTTGAATGGTTGTCTGATGTATCGTGACAGAATTTGTGATCCTAAAAATGAGGAGTTGATTCGAAAGGTTTTGCATGAAGCCCACAGTGGGTGCTTGTCAGTACATCCGGGCAGTACGAAAATGTACAATGACTTGAGGAAGTTGTATTGGTGGCCGGGTGTGAAGAGAGATATTTCAATGTTTGTGACTAAGTGTCTGATTTGCCAACAAGTGAAAGCTGAGCATCAAGTGCCTTCGGGATTGCTTCATCCAGTGATGGTTCCCGAATGGAAGTGAGATCGGGTTACCATGGATTTTGTAACGGGGTTGCCGACGACTCCGAGAAAGAGAGATGATGTGTGGGTTGTGGTGGATAGATTGACGAAGTCAGCTCACTTTATTCCAGTATGTGTTGATTATTCACTGGATAAGTTAGCTGAGTTGTACGTGGCAGAGATAGTGAGATTGCATGGTGTACCTGTGTCTATTATATCGAATAGAGATCTGAGGTTTACTTCGAGATTTTGGAAGAAGTTGCAAGAGGCCATGGAGTGAGATTGAATTTCGATCTTTGCGTTCCATCCGCAATCCGATGGTCAATCTGAAAGAGTAATTCAAGTTCTTGAAGATATGCTTCGATGCTGTGTGTTAGAATTCGAAGGTAGTTAGGAGAGATATCTACCTTTGGTCGAATTCGCCTATAACAATAGTTATCAGTCGAGTATACAGATGGCACCGTATGAGACTTTGTATGGCCATAAGTGTCAGACTCCTTTGTATTAGACCGAGCTTAGCGAGAAGCGGATCCATGGGGTCGATCTAGTAAAAGAAACCGAAGAGAAAGTGAAAGTAATCTGTAATAGTTTGAAAGCTGCTTTGGACTGACAGAAGTCGTATGCGGATTTGAAAAGAAAAGAAATTGAGTTTGAAGTAGGCGACAAAGCATTTTTGAAAGTATCACCGTGGAAGAAGATTATGAGATTTGGACGAAAAGGAAATTGAGTCCAAGGTTCATAGGGCCATATGAGATTGCTGATGCAGAATTGGGCTCAGAGCTTACCGGTTGGCTTTGCCGTAGAGAGTTGGAAAAGATTCATAACGTGTTCCGTGTGTCGATGTTGCGACGGTATCGCTCCGATCCTTCACATGTGATTCCTTCAACGAAAATTGAGATAAGATCGGATATGTCTTATGAAGAGGAGCCGATTAAGATCTTGGCTCGAGAAGTGAAACAGTTGAGAAATAAGAGCATAGCACTAGTGAAAGTGTTATGGCAAAAACATGGCGTGGAAGAGGCTACGTGGGAAACGGAAGAAGCTATGAGAGAGCAACATCCAAACCTCTTTTCTGGTAAGATTTTCGGGGTCGAAAATCTCAAAAGGGGGGAGAGTTGTAACATCCCGGTTTAGGGCCTAGTCGAAATAGTGGTTCGAGACCACAAATCCGAGGGTCATGAATGAGTTTTTGAGGTTTATATTATGTATGCATGCTAGTGTGAAAGTTTCATCAAACAATTTTGTGAAATTGTGGTTGAATTGTCCAAAAGGACTAAACTGCAAAAGTTGCAAAATGTGTGTTTCTAGAAGCTATTTGTGTGAAATAGCTTTCGATTATTAATTAGAGGTTCTTAAATAGTAATTTACCCAAATTCTAATTTTTGGACAAAAATGGGCATGGATGAGTCAAAATTTAAAGTTTATCAAAAAGGGCATTTTGGTCATTTATCAAATAAGTGATTAAATAGGTGAAAAGATGATAAAAATTCACTCATCTTCTCCCCCAAGCTGCCGAAAATTAGAGAAGCCATTGTTAGGGCTCTTTCAATTTTTCAAGCTTGCTAGTAAGTGCTCTTAACCCCGGTTTTTTATATTCTTCGTATTTTTGAAGTCCTAGTAGCATGAGTAAGCTATTTGGTGAGCTATTATGGATGTTCAAAAATGTACATATGTATGACATGCATGTATTTCGATGTTTTATGGAAGAATATGAAAGCTTGATGTAGTAGAAACATATTTTGCTAAGTGATTTTCCATGAAAATGCATGTAGGGACTTAGTTGTGAAAATCTTAAGTTTGGTCATACATGGGTGATTTAGTGAGAATTGTTGAATGCTTTAGTTGAGTAAGTGGTTCGGCTAAGCATGAAAGGCTAAAAAGTTGAATAAAAATCACTTTACGAGCCTTTAGGGCTAAAGTGTAAATATGAGAAAGTTTAGGGGCAAAATAGTAATTTTGCTAAAGTATGAGATGTGGGTCAATTTAGTCAATGTGTGTATTGAATAAGCTGATTTATTCATTATAGATCAAGAAAGACAAAGCCCGGATCAAAACCGAGGCAAAAGCAAGGTGGTAGACTAAATTGCACATTTCAATACTTTTGAGTATCGAGGTAAGTCTATGCATAAACAATGCATTCATACTTATAATTTGTTAATGCTACCTAGGGTGTAGCATGAATGAGAATGAATGAGAATGATTGGGAACCTATGTGGTTCAAATAGAATGAATGTAATATAGATGTGAATGGATGAATAATTGGGTAAATAGACTTGTGCATGTGTTGTGATAATGCTAGATGGTGGGCTAAGTGTGATACCATCCAAATGCATATTGACGATGAGCTGGCTATGTGCGATGCTATCGTTAGGTATATCATTTAGTGCCTATGTACGAGATCACTATGATTACCTTTGTGGTAGGCTAAGTGCGATACCACCTTATAAATTGATTGTGGTGTGCTAAGTGCGAAACCACCGAGATATTAATTTGTATGGATTAATTGTATATATTAGCTGTGTGTAATAGCTGTGTGGATAAGATATGTGGATTAGCTGTGTGGATTAGCTATGTGAGTTAGCTATGTGGATGTATTATTGAGCAATAATGATGTGTTGTATATTGTGTAAATGTGATATTGAATGCAGGGGTGCATTTCAATAGTTATGAGCATGTGACTCATGATGTGTTGGTAATATGGTAAGGGATAGAAAGAGTAAGCATAGTTGTATATTATATGTTGGTATAATGCTAATTGTGGTTGGGCTTATACTATGATGCTTAATTGTTTATGTGTAAACTTACTAAGCTCAAAGCTTACTCCCTTTCTCTTCCCTTGTCTTATAGATTAAAAGTGGTGAATCGAGATACGAGGATTATTGGAAGATAGCTCACATATCAGCACACTTTGGTACATGAAACTTGATGTTTTGTATATGGCATGTATAGGGGCTAGACAAGTTAGTCAATTTTGTTGTAAATGGATAAGATGTGTTAGCCTTTTTATGGGAAGTGTATTTTGTATAATGCCATAGTTGTTGGCTATTACATTATATGAAAAAGATATAGTTTTCTATGTGAGATTGTATTCAATTTGAGTTGATTATGATTGTGTTGGATGAGTATTTGTTGTGTATGCTAGAAGGGTGAAAAGAACTTGGCACTTAGCTTTATCCTTGACCATGTGGTTAGACACACGGGCGTGTGTCTAGACCATGTGTGACACACACAGTCAGCCCACAGCGTGTCTTTGTGGCCGTGCATCCCCTGCATGTTAATATTTTAAAACAGAATTGACCACGGACTAGTCACATGGGCGTGTGCCTAGGGCGTGTGGGATTAATCAGTGTTGGCCACGGGCTAGCCACACGGGCGTGTGTCTAGACTCTAGGTCGTGCGAGGGAAGTCAGTGTTCACCACGGTTGGGGAGCACGGGCGTGCCATGGACGTGGGGCAATTGGCAGAATGCTCGAGTTTTTAGCACGGCTAGGGAACATGGGCGTGTGTGTCCATACACGGGAGTGTTACATAGTGCACGGGCGTGTGAGCTCTGTATAAAAGAAGAAAATTTTTAAGGATTGTAAAAGTTTCGGATTAGTCTCGAGAGCCCTCATGTGTATGAGTGAGGCCTCGTAAGTCGAGAATGAGGTTATAGAGAGTAATGACGTTGTGCCTACGTGGCGATTAAGTGGGTTGAGTTCGGTAACGCCTCGGGCCTGGTTCCCGACGTAGAACCCGAGTAAGGGGTGTTACATTCGAAACCCCCTATTTATACACAAACTGAAACTCTGCAAAGTCCCAATCAGCTCCAACTCTTCCCCATCTCATCTCCTTGTTTTTCTCCCTGCTAACTCCCCAATCCTTTTCCTAAATTTTCTATTCTGATCACTCTCCTTAGAGTCTATCACCACACCACTTCCAACCTTCTAGAAGGCCAAAATTAAACTCCTAAAAAAAATACTAAGCTAGGATTCGAACCTAGGATCTCCTTGCTAGCCCATAACGCCACCTCCCTATACCCTAGGTGGCGTCACTTAGCCACTCCACCACAAGACTCTTTGATGCCATTTTTCCCTATTTTTATTTAAAAGCCCAACTACTCACCGCCCTGGTTCCTTTAATAATTAATTACAAATTCCTTCTCCTCAAATTTTGAACCCATCACTTCTCCAATACCCCTAGACACTCCAAGTTTATTAAACCCTTAAAGCCAACATGTCATTTGTCATTTTCTTGCTCACTTAAAAATTTTCTGAGACCCAAATCCCAATAGGCCCAATTCTACTAGGCCCAAATTCGGGGCGTTACAAATTAGACCCTGAATGATATTAATGGCCGGTTAGTGGATGGAATTATATTTTTATGTATTAAAATATGTTTAATTTATAATAATTATAAGTTAAGTAATAAATAAAAAGAAGAAAAAACAAGGTTATCTTCCTCAATTTTCTTCCAAAGCCGTTTCCTCCATTAACAAAGAACCAAGCTAAAGCTATGGTTGAATTTGATGCATGTAAGTCATTTTCTCACCCGTTTTTCATGATTTTTATGTTTCTGATATTGTTGTAATTTAATCTAGCTAACTCAGGGATTAATTCGTAAGACTATTAAATATTTTGAATTATGCCATTGTTGAGTTTGAAATGTTTTTGAAGTTTTATTGTAGATTTATAAGTTTGATAGCTAAATATGACTATTTTGTAAAGTGATTTTTAATGATTTTAATGTTTAAGGACTAAATTGTTAAAATAGTAAAATTGCATGAAATTTTTATGAAATTATGATAAATATGAGCTGTATAGGGACTATGGAAAATTTGGCCAGCATGGTTTGAGTTTAATTGTGTTTAAATTTGAAAATTTTGAGATTAGGGTCTAAATTGAATAAAAGGTAAAAATTTAGGGTAAAAGTGTAAAATGATAATAAAAGGGCTTATATGCATAAGTTGACTTGTTTAAATTGTTTTAAATGGTTAATTGAATTAAAATTATTATATAGATCAAGAAACAGATCAATTGATAGACAAATGCGGAAAAGGAAAAAATGTTGATTAGACTTTGGAGTCGTTTTTGCTACAGAATCGATTTATGTAAATTCGTATAATGAATGAATTAATTTAGTTGTTTTTTGAATTATTAAATATCTAAGCATTTTGTATTTAGATTTTCTTGCATAGTAAATATTAAGTTGTGGAAATGGATCAAATTGAAATGAAATTATAATTGAGGGTCATGATTAAAAATGGAGAAAGTATATAGTTGAACATGTGACAAGGAAATGCTTAAATAATTATATGATATGTTAATTATTATTTATGTTATGAATGAATTAAATTGATTGATATATGACAATTAGTAAATTGAACTAAATTGCATTATTAGCTAAATCGATGTTATGTCTAATAAAAGAGAACTATATGGATATGTGCTCGTAATGGTATAATGTGAAGAAAGTTAAATGAAATGGATATGAAATGCGGCCCTATGAACCTCGTGAATGATTAGGATACAAATGACATTTCATTAGGGTATTTACTGTTTTGGGTGCTAGTCTTGGATGTCCTATCGATGGTTGAGGTCCTACATTTGTTGTGGATTCTCTACAGCTCATGTGAGCAGCATTGTGTAGCCTAACATCTTGACCCACAGCTCGTGTGAGTAGGCTCATTTCACAACTCGCGTGAGCATCTACAATCACAGATCGTGTGAGCATTTACTGTTACAGCTTGTGTGAGCATTGTTCCTACGTATCCAACGCTATTTCATTATGGTTCATCAGGTGAAAAATGAGTAAACGAAAATGGTAATATGAAATGGATGTATTAAATGTTTATATGGAAATAGATATATGAAATGGTTATATGAAGTGTTTATACGAAATATTTATATGAATATAGATATATGAAAAGAGACATTTGAAATCATTACTTAAAATAAAGATGTTAAGTGTTAAATGATTATGTGATGGTTGATTTATTTACCAAATGTGTTTTTGAGTAAATGTTTGATAACATGATAAAATTACATGTTTTATATATGAACTCACTAACCTTGTGAGACTTGTGATGTGTATAGGTAATTAATGAACTCATGAACAGGATATTGAATTATCTTGTAAAATGTTTAAACTACATCCTTTATGGTAAGTTAAAGTTAAAGTTTATTACGAACTTACTAAGCTTTACATAAGATTACTCTATTTGGTTTTTCTTCTTTGTAGATCATCGGATACGAGCTATTGATTGGATTGCTTTTGGAGATCACCGTATATGTCAAGTCTTTTGGTAGCTATTCGTTTATTTTGACCGGTTATAAGTGGCATGTAGATAGGAAATTTTGGTACATGTGAGTTTATTATCATTTGGTTATGTTTTGTGCCATTTGATATGTTAATCAATGTATAAGTTTGTTTGTTAGTTAAATGGTTGTTTCTAATGCCTGTGAATGTATGAACTTATTTTATATTGAACATGTACTTGGTTGCTTTGGAAGGTACCTTATGATGTGGTTGGTTGAAGAATTTGGAGTGATGATTTGGTTATGTTATGATAAAGTTTAAGTGATGGTTGATTGAGTATGAAATGCTAAGTAGTTGTATTTGAATGGTATATGTCTAAACGTTTGAATCATGGGGCCAATGAGGCCATATTGGTTAGGTACTTAGGTTGAATGTTTTTGGTATGTTTAAATGTGCTTTAAGTAGGTAAAAATGGTTGGAAATGGTATGGCTTAGGACTTAAGATTTTGTAGGCGAAATGGCTTGGTTTGATGACACTTTTAGGTGCACACGGGATCAGACACGGTCTACCACACAGTCATGTGGCCTATTTGATTTTTGATACAAGATTGCCCCCATGGCCTCAAGGAGTTACACGGCCTGGCTTGTAACATCCTTAAATAGGGGCTATGATGTTTGAACTTTTTGCATGTGTATGGCTTGGTTGTGATGTTAATTGGGATGTTTTAGGGTCTAGGTATAAGCCAAGGTTAGGCTCGGACTATAGGAAAATTTTTATTTTTAAGCTTTGGTTAAGGGGAGCTGAAGGAGCTAGGGGTTAAGAATATTTTGTGGTAAACTTTAGCACAAGAATTTCCTTGGTAAAGTGGCAAGGAAGCGCCACTTAGGGCCTTAAGCAGTGACGCCACAAGCAGGGGAAGGAGAGCTTGGGTTCGAGCTGCAGAAATCCCATGCTGCTAATTCTTTTGACGCCAGAGAGGGAAGAGTTGTGCTCAGCTCAAACTCTGATGGATAACTGTTGAACAAGTCAACAAATTTAAACGGGTGGAGAAGAGAGAATTTAGGAGTTTGAATATTTCAAACTCATTTGAACGAGTGGCCAGGAGAGGTTTGAGAGTTTGCCGAGATTTGAATTGTGTGAGGAGGTGTATTCGGCTGAAAGACTTAGAAGGAGTGCCAAAAATCCTTAGTGAACATTTTCGGCTAGCAAAGCTCTGGTGCATTCGATTGAGAAGCAAAACTGAAACCTCAATTGGGCACTTGTCGATTTTTCCCTCTAGCAGAACAAGCCGAATCCTTTAGAACCATTTGAGATTTCTTTCTTTTTCTCTTTTGAAACCGAAAGCCGAAAGCACCCTAGACTCTTGCTGATTTCGTCCTTAGGCATTGAGCCAAATTTTCACTTGCATTCCTCTCTTATTTCATTTGAAGCCGAAACACTACTCTCCCTAAACCTCATCTCTTTTTGCTCTCCATTCTTATTGGTTGGCCGAACCTTCTTCTTCCTCAAGCATTCTTTCAATTATTTCTTTCATCTTCTTTTCACCATCACTCAAACCGAATACCCCTTCCATTCTCTCCTTCCATTTTGGCCGAACCTCATCTGCTTTTTCTTTTCTTAAGCCATAGCCGAATCTCCCTTGATCACTCAACCCCATTGCCGAAATCGCTCTCAACTCTCCCCTTCTTGTTTTAACTTTTGGCCGAATATCAACTAAGCATAGATCTCTCTTGTGTGATTTTCTCTAATCGGGTTTGAAGAGGGTAAGTGTTCTCGGCCGAAACTCTATCATCTTCTTCTTTTTCTCTGTCGACTTACATAGAACCAAAAGCTGAATTTCGGCATTTGTTTGGGTTCTCATTCATCTATACAATCGGTTTCTCCTAGGTTCTTCGGGTTTAGAAGCAGTGGATCGTGGTCATCTACTTTCTCTGCCAATCGGTTTCGTTAGGACTGTGATAAGGTCTCATGCCGATTCATTCTTTCCCTTATTCTTTTGAAAAGCCGAAAGCTATTGCTTTATGTGGTTGAATGTTGGCTGATTGTAGGGGAAGGCTGAGATCTCGCATATCTCGGGTTGTGGCTAGTATTCGAAAAGCGTTAAGGTAAGGAGGGTTGCTAGATGCGTTAAATTTTCGAGATTTACAAGTGAAGCCAAATGGCTTTTGCTAATGATCTTGGTTTGGCCGAATGTAGGTAAAGGGGGTCTAGTGCGTTAGATCGGGGTCTTCGGGATTCAGTAATCGCGTTAGTAACCAGGTGTGTAACTTACACACTTCATAATCGTGTAAACTTGTTAATAACCTAAACTATGTTAAAAGCCGAAACTGTGTAGATTTTGATATGATACCTTTATGGGTATGAGCAAGGATTTCGGGTAAGTCCATTTTGTTGAGATTACGGTACATGATTTCTGATGATGTTATCTATGTATGTTCGATATATGTCTAATGATTAAGCATGATGGCATGAATTGTATGTACATTGCATTATTATGGGTGATATGAGAGGAGGGGGAAGATTGATATCTGTGACTTTGGGTCACCAGTGGTTTGGCACCACCAGTGGTTTGGTACCACAGTTGATTTCGTGACTTTGGGTCACCAGAGGTTTGGCACCTCATAGCGACTTGTCCTAGTGGCTTAGCACCACAGTGGGTTGGCCCCACATTTGATAAAACGGGATTGTCGCCAGTGATTTGGTATCACAGCGTGGGTTGGCCCCACAATTGGATTATTCGTGACTTTGGGTCACCAGTGGTTTGGCACCACATTATTATTGATATCAGTGACTTTGGGTCACCAGTGGTTTGGCACCACTAGTGGTTTGGTACCACACGGGGTAGAAAAAGGAGTTGTGGATGGCTAGGTTTGGGTGCATGATGTGTTTGCTTGATTATGATTTGTGTAAGCATGTTGCAATAATCGGGAGGGGGATTATGCACTGAGTCTTGGTGACTCACCTTCTCCCTTATATTTTCAGGTGATTCGTAGGTCGCGGATGAGGAGCCGGGTGGACTCGAGGTGACCAATGCGATAATTGCTTCGGTTTTACATGGACATTTGATTTGGGTATTTTACTTTAAATTCTGGTTTTATTTGGGTTGTAACAAGGCCTTTAACTTATGTTTTGGATTATTTTATCTGCTTTGGATTTGGTTTTAAATATGACTAAGTAATTACTTGATTTGCTTTAATAACTTGGTAATCAAAGTTTTCAGACTAAGCTACGCAACGCGTTTTCTAAACTCTACCATCGGGTAACACAATTAACATGATTTCAAAGCAACTTAACAATTTCCACTATACATACATTGGTTTTCCCCAAACACAAACAATCAAAGAGCTTTCACTGAAAATAAATCGGTAACCTGCTTTCTTCGAATCGTTTTCACTCTGTGACATGCCAGATTCGGTCGTGGTGTGTTGACCGGGTTTGGGGTGTTACATGGCTACATGACTGTGTGACCTCTATTTATAGTATTTTTCACATTTTTCCTGTTTTGTTTCAGATTAGTCCTTACTTATTTCTAAATTGATTTTTGGGTTCCGTAGGCCCTATTTAAGTTTCGCTTTCGCATATATGCTATGAATAATGATTGTCTATTAATTTATGGTGATTAAATTGAACATTGAATTGTTTTGATTTATTATTGGACTTGTTAATCGTCGTAACTGTAACAGCCCGTTTTCAGTGAAATCAGAATAGTGGTTTTAGGACCACAAATTCGAGGTCAAAAAAATTATTTTATTATTATTTTATGGTCTACAGCATGATAGTATTACCATATAAAAATATTGTTAAAAAATTTTACCGTTTATATGCTCAATTTGACAAAAAGGACTAACTTGCATAAAGTAAAAAAGTTGAGTTCTAATAGCTAAAAGTATTAAATAGCTATAGAACTTTAAAGTGGAGGTCCTTGTATGGTAATTAGACCATTAGTATGTTAGTGGATGATAATGGCTTAGCATTTTGTGTAAATATTAATGTTTTTAAAGGTTAATTAAGTAATTAAATAATAAATGATAAATTAATAAAACAAAAGAAAGTTTTCATCTTTTATGTTCTTTATTCAACCGAAACAAAAATGGAAGGAAGCCATTTTTGTGTTTTACATTCGGCCAAGCTTGTCTAGCTCAATTAGGTCTGCATTTTTGTTCCGTTTTTAGTGATTTCTATGTTTTCGGGATCGTTGTAGCTTAATCTAGCTAGCCTGGGGACTAATTTGTGAAACTGTTAAACTATTAGGGTTTTACCGTTGATGAACATGCTTGATTTTTGAAGTTTGATGATAGAAAATGAATGGTTGTTGTTAGATAAACAACTCTTGTAAATGAAATTTTAGTGAAATTGTCAAATAGTGACTAAATTGAAAATAGAAAATATTACATGGTGAAATTATGAAATAATAGAAGTATAGTGCATGCTAAGTACCTATTTGATATTCGACCATAGTGGGTTATGGTGAAATTGTGTAAATTTCCATTTTTATGAACTAGAGACTAAATAGCAAAGAATTAAAAGTATAGGGGCAAAATGGTAATTTTACCAAATATATGTGTTGGACTAAATTGAATGTTAAATATATTGAATTGGGTTAAATTTATCCGTATAGATTCAGTCAGACCTCGTACGGAGTTAGATCGAGGCAAAGAGAAAGTCTCGGATTAATCGCATTCGTATCTACGTATACTCGTCGAGGTAAGTTTGTGTAATTAAATTGAGTATTTATATGTTTTATTTGAATTATATGTATGTAATTTGTATACTTGCCATGTATCAATACTGATTGCATATTTGACGATGTACAACGATTACAGAGCCCCATTTGAACCTTAGGAATTCGTAAGATACAAATGACATGTCATTAGGGATTACCGATTTTTAGCTCGTATGAGCTTACCAATTTTAGTTCGTATGAGCTTACCGATTTCATCTCGTATGAGCTTACCGATTTACAGCTCGTGAGAGCATACTGATTCATGGCTCGTTTGAGCATACATGTACAGGTTTTGACGGATTACAGTTTAGCACACTATGTGTGAGCTATTCCGCGTATCCAATGATATTTTAAATGGTTCAACGGGCAATGTTCTGATACGATATGACATGAGTTCGATATGAACTATTACAGGTATAAATATGAATTACAAGGAAAATGATATTATATGGTATATAGGTATATGAAATGGATGATACATGTATATGGAATTTGATTAACTGTTAAGCTCATCAATGACTTGGTTTATATATGTGTTTACATGACTAACATGGTTGATGTATATGTGCTTAGGCATCTGACCAATAAATGTTGGGATATGCTTTGTTTACTTACCTTATATGTGAATAAATGGTAAGTTAAATTCTATGACATGTGAACTTACTAAGCTTAAATGCTTACTCTGAGTAATTTCTGTGTTTTATAGTGATTCAGAAGCTTGTTCGGGTTGGAAGCTTGTCGGAGCTATATCACACTATCTATCAGCTCTTTTGGTACTTTCGGTTGGTTTAATTTTGGTTATAATGGCATGTATAGGTTATTTTGGCAAATGTTGGCCTATATGTTTGTTGTTAATTTGGCCATCTATTTGGCTTGTGTCTTGGCACTTTTTTGATAGTATGAGATTAGTATATGGTATGTAAATATTTGCTCTCTAATGGTTGATGTTTGAATTGCTATGCTTGAATTTGGAAGATGAAAACTATGGCATGAATGTGCACATTGTATATATGTTTTGTGGTAGAGTGAAATTGTGGTAAATTGACACTTTTGTGGATATGATTTATATGGTCATTTGATGCTAGTCTTAGAATGGTGTTTTGGTACCAAATGGTTATGTTTTGGTAAGAAATTTACATGGAAAGATTTGGTACAACTATGCATATATGTTAGTTAATCAATTAGGTAAGTTTGAATACATGATTGACACGTTTATAAGTTGTCATTTGAGGTGCCTAAGGGCATATTGGTTGTATGTGATTATACCATTTGTATAAGGCTAGAAAATGCATGGTTTTGGTACCTTATTATGGCTGGTTTATATGCACAATCTTGGGTGTAGGTATATGTGAAATTGGGTGAGAAATATGGCTTATAAAATGGCCTAATTTTGTCCACACGGGCAGAGACACGGGCGTGTGTCTCAGCCGTGTGTGACACATGGCTAGGTGACACGACCGTGTGTCCCTTGTAGCTTTTTAAAAGGTTGCAACTTAGGCTGTTACACAGCCTGGCACACGGGCGTGTGAGGTTACTTCGAAGGGTACACGACCTAGCATACGGGCGTGTGGCCCAAGTCAGTGAGTTACACGGGCACAGACACGAGCTGGGACATGGCCAATTGTCCCTATTTCGAATGACCACACGGCCGTGTGACCTCGCAGCTTTGAAAATTTTTAATTTTTTTCGAAAAACTCTCTGAGTTTCCAATTTAGTCCCGACTTGTTTCTAACACGTATTTAGGGCCTCGAGGGCTCGTATAAGAGACAATATATACGATTTTGATTGGTTTTTTATATGAATATTGATATGTTTAAAGATGTTAAAATTTTTGTCTGTTTGATCTGTAAACTTCGATAATGCTTCGTAACCCTATTTCGGCGACAAATACAAGTTAGGGGTGTTACAGTAACATCTCGTAACCCTAATCCAGTGAATGAGATGGGTTAGGGGTGTTACACATATGTAACTTAACATGTTACCATCATAAACACACTTATATATATAACCATTAACAATTTAGAATCAAACATTAACCAAGGTTCAAATTAAACTATCATCCAAATTAACACACATATGATAACACCTACGTACATGCCACATAATCGGACCAAAAACAATTAAAAGACTACCAGTAACAAGCTGATAGTGTGAGCTTTTCAACGATCCGACCGACACGTTCCGCAAACCAACAACTACAAGATAAAAGAAAGAAATGGTTAGCACATTAAGTGTTTAGTAAGTTCATAATAAAAGTACTCGAATTACCTTAACATTACAACAAGTTGAATGATAGAAACACATTGGCACAAACATGATTATCCATGGTATTTGTATGCATTCATACTCATTCTATCAACATAACAAATGAATTAGTAACTTAACTGTAACAACCCGATTTAGGGGCTAGTCGGAATAGTGGTTTCGGAACCACTAATTCGAGGTTGGAGAGAATTATTTTTAATGATATTTTATGAGTTAGAGTATGATTATATAGGTGCATGAAAATTTTGGTGCTTTAATTCTAGCGATTTCATGCTTAATTGCAAAAAAGGACTAAATCGCATAAAGTGCGAAAGTTCTATTTTACAAGCTAAAGGTGTCTAATAGCTATATAATATTAATTGGAGGTCCTTAAAGTGCAATTGACCCCTCTAGTAATGGTTGACCGGCCATAGGAGACAAAAAGATGTCAAAATTTGTCAAGTTGGTGGATTAGGTGGTAAATTGTCTAGAAATAGAATAAAAATAAAGAAAGAAAAGATATCATCTTTTCTCTCCATCTTCTCCACCGAAAAATACAAACAAAATAGGGGTTTGAGAGCTCAAAATTTTCAACAACTTCTCACCTTTGAAAGTAAGTGCTTTGGTGATTTTTCTTGATAATATTTGTACTTTTGGAACCCCTAAAGCTTAAGCTAGCTAAAGAGGGGACTATCTTGCAAAATGGTTGAAAGTTTAGAGTTTTGCAATGTGAGATTTTAAGTTGTTTGCTGTATTTTTTTATGGAAGAAAATGAGTCATAGTGGTTTAATAAACAACTTTTGTGAAATGTGTTACCATGAAAACACCTAAAAGGACATTTTTGTAAAGGTTGTAAAATATGTGGTAAATGTGTGAAATAATGAGTATTGAGGGCTGCCATAAGAGTAATAAATGTTCACCTAGGCTCGTTAAAGAAAGAAATTTGATTAGAATTGATTTTCGAGCCTAGGGGTAAAATGGTCATTTTGTGAAAGCTTAAGGGCAAAATGGTAATTTTGCCAAAATTATGATTATTGAAATGTATTTATTAATGTGGCGATTAAATGAGCTAAATTGTTATTATAGATCAAGAAGAGCGAAGAATTAACCTCGATCGAGAAAAGGGCAAAGTATCAGACTAGATCGGTAATCTAGCCTATTTTGAAGTCGAGGTAAGTTTGCGTGTAATAAGTTCAACGCCATGTTAATATGACTTTAAATATTTGATATTTGTGAAGATGTATGATATGTCTATGAATTTGAATAACGGTGTTGTGTGAGTAAATGATGAGAATTGTGATGTTGAAGTCCCGGTTGGACTTAAATAAATGAGAGAACAATATCATCAAGACTTGAGATGGGTAAGGTCCCGTATAAGACCATGTCTGGGACATGGCCTCGGCATCGAATTGAGATCCCGTATAAGACCATATCATGGATATGGCATCGGCATCGAATATGAGAATTGTATAAGACCATATCTGGGATATGGCATCAACAATCGATATGAGATCCCGTATAAGACCATATCTGGGATATGGCACCAGTATCTAAAGGTGACCCCATGTAAGACCACATATGGGATGTGGCATTGGCGTCGTACTCATGTGAATGATGATGATTATGTATCTTCGAGTATCCCAAGTGATTCAATGGGTAACTAGTTAAGCTTATAATAGAAATGAGATTTGTACTAAAGATATGTGATGAAGTGATACAGGTACATGTGAATAATTCACGAGAAATGATTACGACATGTGACATGAATAGTAATTGGTAAGAGTAAGCATGAGTAAGTTATGGCATTGTGCTTAAGACTTTGTGTAATATCCAATGCAATGGATGGATGGCATTATGAGCCTTTATGTTGCTATTTATCTCATGTAAACTTACTAAGCTTTATGCTTAACCCTCTCATTTCCCTTTTCCTTGTAGTATTGCCAAGCTAGCTCAGGAATTCGTGGAACGTCGGAGTTCAAAAATCACACTATCAACTTCTTTTGGTATAGCAAAGTTAGATTTATTTTGAGTATGGCATGTATAAGACTTGATCATTTTGTTATGTCATATTTGTTCACCAAAGTGTTGGCTATTAATGTTGTTCAATTCATTTTGTAAATGGTCATTGGAAATTGGCCAATACTTGACAAGTTCTTATATTCAATGATGATGAAATTCATGAAATGCACGCTTGTGTGGATGTCTTAATTTTGAGTTCTTAGAAGTGTCTTATGGTCATGATATATGTTGAATTGATTTGGTATAAGTGTGGTTGCTTTGTAGGGTGGCTAATGGCTTGGTAGATAGCCATATATTTGTCCACAAGAGTAGACACACGGGCGTGTGTCTAGGCCGTGTGTGACACACGGTCAGCCATGGGCGTGTGGAGAGGCCGTATGTCCCCATGCATGCTAGGTTTACAAGTCAGTATGCTCAATAATAAACACACGGGCAGAGACACGGCCGCGTGTCTCAGCCGTGTTGAAGGCACGACCATGGACATGGGCATGTACCCAGGCCGTGTGAAGTCTGCACCTGAAATTTGGAATTTAATTCAACACACGGTCTAAGGACAGGGGCGTATGCCTTGGCCGTGTGACCTTATTAAGGTGATGATGTCATAAACAGAATGCCATGGTTTTTGCACATGAGCTAAGACACGGGCGTGTCGTGGCCGTGTGAGGGACACGAGCCAGGGACACGGGCGTGTGTCCGGTCGTGTGAAAACCCCTGTAGGTTCGAATTGGAAAATAAGTCCACACGGGTGTGGAACACGGGCATGTGGTATGCCACACGGGCGTGTTCCCTCTTTCACATGGGCGTGTGGCCCTGATTTATGTCAAAATTTTCTAAGTGTTCAAAAGTTTCCGATTTGGTTCCGAATCATTCCGAGTGCCAGCATAGGGTCTCGTAGACCTATAATAAGGTCATTAAGATCACGAATGAGAAGTTTTATTTTGACATGAAGTTTTATGGATCAATATTGTATGATTGAGCAAGTTAAGTACGGTATTGCCTCGTACCCAGTTCAGGTGTCGAATACGAGTAAGGGGTGTTACATTAACATAATAAGATCATACTTCTTAACTCAATTATATAAACACTCATACCAATTTATACCATTTTCCATTCAATTCCTACTCATGTTGCAAACATGGAAATCAAAATCAAAATCAATCTTTCTATCATTACATTTTCGTTTAATTACCGTTTCCTCCAGGAGAACCTTAGTAATTTTAATTTAGATACACGAAACTAATTTTCTCACATAAACTGACGTATTTGGGCTGCTTATATAAGCTTCAGATTAGGGTTACTTGTAACACCCCAAACCCGGCCTAGACGCTACGACCGAATCTGACGTGTCACATCGAAGTGTTTTTTAAAATCAGGCTTGTTGAGAGAAAACCGTTTTTAAACGATCGCCATGTTTGTTACTGTTGGTTTCTTAGTTGGTAAAAAACCCGCTAAAGCTACTCTAATTAATGTCATTTTGAAGTTTGAAAATGTGTGTTTGTTTTTTAAAACAGTTATTATTTTTGAAAACTATTTGTATCAGTTTGACAGTTTCAAAATCAGAAATTAAACCCAATTAAAAGAAATTAAAATCACCAGAGGCCTTATTACATAAATATCAACCCAATATAAAAATTTAAATAACTAGGTCTAAAATAAAATATTAGCGTACGTGTGGCCACCTCCGAGTCCCTCGCTGTAACATCCTAAATCAGGGCCTTTGCATTTTATGTGTTTGTATGTGAATACTATGTTTGATATGCTAGTTTAGGGTACTTTAGGGTCCAGGAATGAGTTAGGGGTAAACCGGAGTCTTGGTGAAAATTTGCTTTTTGAGCATTTTTAGGGAAGCTAGCTAAATTGGGCCTTAAGGGATATTGTTTGTGTTGGATGACACAAAGGAGTGCCTTAGCAAAGTGGCAAGGAGGCGCCACTTAGAGCTCAGGGAAGTGACGCCTCAGGGAAGCTGGAGGGACTTGGTTCGAGCTGCGGGAATTCCCTTTTGGGGATTTCGTTTTGACGCCAAGGTAAGGGAGAGTTGCACTCATCATGGACTCTGGTGGATGAGTGTTGAATGGGTCAATATCTTTGAATAAGTGGAAGAGAGCAATTGAAGGAGTTTGAATTATTCAAACAAGTTTGAATGTGTGATCAGGAGAAAATTAAGGAGAAAAATAAGGGATTGAGCAAGGGGTGTAAGTGGTGGCCGAAATTCAAATGTTTGGTGTAGGAGGGGGGATCGGTTTGGCCTATGTTGGAGTGTGCTGAAATTTACATTGGCCATAAGACCCTGTAGTGTCATTTTTTTTGTGCAAATTTTAGGTTTGGGAGGTAGGTGCCGAATGTGGTTTGTTTTGCATTGTGACGAAAGTGTCTAAGGTGTCCAAGTGGGTTCTTTTTGTTTTGAGTTTTATTTCTCTTCTTATTTTCTTTTCTCTGAAACACAAATCTCTCACTATTGCCGAAATTCTCTTGACTCACACTCTCCATGATTCTTTCTTCTTCTTCTTCTTCTTCTTCTTCTTGTTCTCTCTGAAAGCCGAAACCCTTTTTCCCTTTTCTTCGTTTTCCTTTGAGCACCATAACCGCATCTATTATTTATCTTTTCTTCTTTTTCCTTTTTCTATTTCAAAGCCGAAAACCCCTAACTCCATTCTCATCTTCATTCTCTGTGCAATAGCCGAATATCCCCATCCAAAGTTCTCTTCGATGATTTCTCTCTACAAACCCAATCTTCATGGCCTTCTCTTCTTCATCTTTTCTTTTGATCACTTCTAAAACCGAAAACTCCTAAGTTCCATTGGTAGTTCTTTTTGGCTCTTTCATCTTCTTCCTGCTTTGCCGAATCTTCTCTTCTCTTGTGCTAGTGCCGAATCCTCTTAGGTGATAAGCGGATCTCCGTGTTAAGGTTAGTGGCGATTTCTTACGTATCTTTATCTTCTCTTTTGGTTTGGGGAGCCAAAGCCAATGGCTAATTGGCCTAATGTTTGGGGCTTGGCCGAATGTAGGTGGAAGGGGGTGTCGCATTCCTTTGGAGACTTTCGAGGATTAAACTTGACTTGTGGATCAAGCCTAAAGCTTCGGCTTTTGTCGATCCGAGTAAGGAGATCTTTTACGCTAACGTGTTAATCTATTCACATTTACCCTATGTGTTAACTCGATCTTCTCGACCAAGATTTGTTCCATGGATTCGAATGCTAGCAATTCTAAGGAGGGGTTGGACCCAGTAAACCCAACCCTAAGTTTAAGAAGCGGCGTCGTCGATTCTCGTGATTGGCCACCGGGTTGTGGGTCGGCTTACGAATAGAATCATAGGCGAATAGTTTGTGGTTTCAATTAGCGATAGTGTCGACGTAGAGAGCGTGATATTACGAGTTATCGGTGTGTAACTCTCACACACTTCATATGTTATTTTGTTAGTTGTTAGTATGTCACGAAAGCCAAGTGACGTTACGGGTCACTAAAATACCCTTGTGGTAAGAGCGAGGACTCACTCGTAAGTCTATTATGTTTTGCTATCAATAAATGCATATATGGAAACCTGAATGTGCCATGTTAATTAATCGTTAAGCATGATCATACCATAATGTAAAGCATGTACATGAAAATGGGATACAATGAGAAGAGGGAGGAAACATGATCTTTTCAGACTGTCACCAGTGGTTAGGTACCACAAGTGGGTTGGCCCCACATATTATCAATTTGTGACTAAGTCTCAGTGGTTTGGTACCACAGTGGGTTGGCCCCACATATGATTATTTGTGACTTTTGTCACCAGTGGTTAGGTACCACCAGTGGCTAGGTGCCACAAGTGTTGGGTAGACACAGGAGATACGGATGGATGCCTAGGTTGGTTGGGTTGCATGGCATACTTACTTTGCATATGAATCTGTGTGAGGGCCTAATATCTTTTGGACAGGGATTTACACACTGAGTCTCGGTGACTCACCCCTTCCGTTAATCTTTGCAGGTAATCCTTAGACTGCGGATACGGAGCCGAGGTGGACTCGGGGTGGCCATGCATAATATTTTGGATTTTACTTTAATAGTTAATTTGGAGTTATTTTTCTTTAATTTGGATTTTGGGTAATGTAATAAGGCCATTTAAACGTTTGCTTGGTTTTTACTTGTTTTATAAATTTTCTTCTATTTTATCAGATTATTAAGACACGTTTAATACGGTTTCGAAATGGGTGATTTCCAAAATTTAAAGAACTTCTGGATTTTCAAGATTTTACAATTGAGTAATTTAACATTCAGGTTTTTAATAACAAGGCAACTCAACTTTTCAAGCTAAGATTCAAGATTGTTTTCAAATGATCACTCAATACAAACTCTGTTTCTATAAAATCAAAGATTTTTCCCAACTCATGACAATAACTCAGTTCTCAAAAATGTTTTCTTCCCTGTGACATGCCAGATTCGGTCGTAGCATTTTGACCGGGTTTGGGGTGTTACACTCGCAGCTCCAAAACATCTAAGGCTGAGGATTACCTGTACTGTTAAAAGGAAATGGTGAGTTACGAGAACTCAGTGTGTAATCCCCTATCATGTAGTAACAAATGCGGTGCGAGCCCTATCACGATAATAAGATGCAGGTGTGGGCCTTAGCCCATTACAGTAATCAATGTGGGCCTAAGCCCAAAACAGTATCAGTATGGTGCACATATGCAACCCACCCCAATCCAACCAGCACACCATGTGGGGATAAAATTGACCCACCCAACACACACAATATTGCGGCATAGGCGCAAGATACAACGCAGCAGAGAGTCGCCAAGACGATATATGTGGCAAAGCCACCACTAATGATATTGCGGCGAGAGCCGCCATGATCGATATCGCGACAAAGCTACCAAGATAGTATTTGTGGCAAAGCCACCAGTAACAGTACACTTCCTCCATAACAGTATCCCAACCCCATGCAGTATGCCATTTTATAAATATCTCGTGTATGCAGTATGTCCTACTCAGTACAGTCATACAATAATATGCATTCATCAGTTGACTTACCTCTAGGGGTAAAATGGTAATTTCCATCTATTAGGGGTAAAATAGTAATTTTACCCTTTAAGGTGTTTTGGTCATTTTACCTATTTTAGGGTTTCAGTGTAGATAACGACCTTTCCAAAGGTCCACAGTCGCCTCGAGCGACACAGATAACCTATATGACCAAAATGATGTAAATGGGCCCAAGGTCCAATAATCGGCCCAAGTGGGCCCACACGCTCGTGTGGCCCATTTAGCCCAAATTCAGTCACGGCTATGCGAACAATATAGCCCAGTCCAGTATCTGCCATTTATAGTGGATTTATTCCGTGTGGGGCCTACGAGCCCATTAGGCCCATACGACCCATTTCAGCCCAACGAGGCCCATAACGCCTAAGAGCACGAGAACGCTCGTGGTGGCCTCTACAGTCTATCGCCCATAATTGTGGGATCGGTTTACCACACGAGCGTTCGCACGCCCATGTGGCCTCAATCGCCGTATTTTTGGCTTTTCGGCTTTGCCGTATTCTGATCGAATCGAGGTGTGTACACACTGTTTGCGAACACTTGCAAAAACTCTTGAGCACCAACCTACATTCATTCCAACCTTCAGTTAGTCTCTTACTTATCAGTGTTCATAGTCATCTAATCCCCAAACAATACTCCTGCTTACCTTGACCGAAAGGAGTATGGCCAAATATACTTAGATCGTGGCTAGAATCAACCACACGTATCCTGGCGCTTACTGCACACACGACAGATAGATAGATAGAACCGATTAAAATGTAGCCCAAAACCTTATACATAACACTTCCAGAATCTAAGAGTAATTGGCCTATACCAAAAATCAAGGTGTCGAAAATACCTTAATCAAATCTTGAGAGACAGGGTTTCGACAACTCGAGAACACTTGCACCTTTCACTCCTCGGTAATACCTGGAAAAATAGTGAACTAGAGAAGGAACATACAAATGCCAACCGATTTCTCTGAAGTCTTGTAAAACCGAAACAAAAATACCAAGGAGTAGTAGGCTTAGTATTTATGTAACACCCCTATCCCGTGTCCGTTGCCAGATTAGGTTTAAGAGTATTACCTGACAAATCGGAAACTATAACAGACAATTCATCCATTAACTCATCAATTACAATCATATTGTCCCCTCGGTAGGTCATCGAGACCTAAAGCATGATCAGAAATAAGGTCGGGACTAAACCGGAAAACATACAGAAATTATCAGAAATTTAAAACTTTTCTTGGTTTCAGGGATACACGCCCGTGGGTGTTGGCCGTGTGTCTTCCACGGCTGCTAGACACACCCGTGTGTCCGCCCTGTGGTCGATACTGACTTCACATCCACGGCCACCAAGCACACCCGTGTGCCTTGGCCGTGGTCAAATCTGACTTAAGATCCACGGCCATCAAGCACGCCCGTGTACCCTGGCCGTGGTCTATTCTGTTGAATTCAACACGGCTACTAGGCAGCAGACACGTCCGTGTACCAAAGCCGTGTACCCTTGTGCTAACTTTTAACTTAGCCCACGGCCTCTAGGCATGCCCGTGTGCCACAACCGTGTGACATTATAGGCCATTTCCAAGGCCAAAATACCACCCACTTGGGTCATACCTACAAGCAAAATTTACCATTCCATTTCATGCATATATGACAACCAAAAACATACCAATTAACCAATCAATCTATACATTCAATAACCATTTCAACAATGCCTACTTCCAAGACCCAAACAATATAACAAAAGCATAATACATTCATTTACTTAACTCAAAAGCTTGACCATTTCATGAATCAACTAACCATGCCAAAATATGCTTCACATATCATGATCATAATGCATAATCTCAACTTATCTTTAGCCAAATCCCATGGCTAAATTCATATAACAACCTATACCAAAATACTAGCCTATACATGCCATATCTAGCTATTTACAAATCCAAAATGTACCAAACACAAGTTGATAAGTGTGATGACAATCCTCGACGGTCCCGAGCCTTCAAAGAGCTTTGACGACCTATAAAACAGAGAAATCACACACACAGAGTAAGCTTTCCAAAAGCTTAGTAAGTCATATACAAATAAACTAAACATGAAAGACATATATATATGCACATAGGTACATTGGTCCATCTAAATTTCTTATCAACTATCACATAATGCTTGATTCATGTACTAGGCCATAATTGCCATATTCATCAACTCAAAAGTCTTTCAAGCACAAAGCTCTTTCATGCTTATCTCCACATATCATATCATTATCCCAACATAAATACTCAGCATAGTAAGATCATATTAATACTTACCTTATACACACTTAGTGTATAAATCAACGTACCTGAAACGGATTCTATATTTACATAGCCATTCGGATCACAGACTTGCCCGTTGAATCGTAAGGAATCTAGTAGGATACTCAGAAAGCTCGGAATGGTCGTACAATGCCAACGTCCCAGACGAGGTCTTACATGCACTCAGACATCGATGCCACTGTCCCAGACAGGGTTTTACACGAACCAATACGATGCCGATGTCCCGGACATGGTCTTACACGTAAAGCTTATACCGATGCCAACGTCCCAGACGTGGTCTTACACATAAAGCTTATATCAATGCCAACATCCCAGACGTGGTCTTACGCGAATCTCAAATCAATGCCAACGTCCCGGACGTGGTCTTACATGATAAAACAGAACAGATACCTATGTCATGACATAGCTAATCCTACCTAAACCTAGGTTCATACGGGACTTCTCGGACATTGTCACTATATCGATCTTATCTCGAAATTCATGTACAGATCATATCGTAAGCATTCATATATAGCAATTGTCATATGAATATGCATAATTCAATACTAATTCGTTTATTTGCTTAATGACTTACCTCGGATTCGATTTATCGAAAATTGAAACGGCTACTCGGTTACTTTCACTTTCCCGCGATCTAAGTCCATTTTCCTCGGTTCTTGATCTAAACATATTCAAAATTAACCCTTTTATTCACTAATTCATTCAATTCAGTCCAAGGACACACATTTAGGGCTATTTGCAATTTAACCTTCACATTAGCATAATTTATCAATTTAGTCCATTTTTCTCTAAACATCAAATTCACCAAATTTGTTCACACATATTCATAGCCGAATCTCCCTAGGGACTATATAAGTCCATATTTTTCATCAAATTCACAAATTAGTCCTCCAAAATAATATTTTCACAATTTAGCCCTATTTAGCTAAATTCATCAAAACTTCAAGAATAAAACATGTTCATCTAGCTCAAATCTTTCATTTAACAACTAAACTCATCTCAAAACTCAACATATCATCAATGGCATTTTTTTACAACATCATTAATACACAAAATTGAGGCATGGGTTTTGAAGTATATAAAGCAACGATTGCAAAAACGTAGAAATTATCAAAAACCGAAACCAAATCATACCTTAATTTTGGCTTGTAAGTGCCGAATGCCTTAGCCAAAGTTTCTTTCTTTTTCTTTAGTGTTTTTCGGTGGTGAATGGATGAATGAATATCCACTACCACTTTTGTTTCTTTTATTATAACATATTAATATAAAATATAAATACATGAATATTTAACATAACATATAAATAAACATATACAAACATAATGTATACGCATGTTGCCGTCCACTATCTATGATTTTGGCCAAATTGCCACATAAGCCCTCATATTTAGTAAGACATAACAATTAGGCATCCCTTCATAAAAACATGCAAATTTCACATTTAATGCAATTCAATCCTTTTTATCAAATTAAACACACAGACAGACAAATTAACTTACGAAAATTTAACACATGCTTAGTCACATATTAACAGCACAGAAAATAATATTGAAATATTATACGGGCTTAGATTTGTGGTCCCGAAACCACTGTTTTGACTAGGTTATAAACCAGACTGTTACAATTCTCCCCCCTCAGGGATTTTCTTCCCCGAAAATTCTTACCGCTAAACAGAGTCGGATATTGCTATCTCATTGAATCTTCAGGCTCCCATGTTGCCTCTTCAATTCCGTGTCGATTCCATAATACTTTTACTAACGAAATTTTCTTATTTCTCAACTCTTTTACTTCGTGAACTAAGATACGGATCGGTTCCTCTTCGTATGACATATCAGATCAAATTTCAATCTCAGACGGAGCAATCACATGTGACGGATCGGATCGATATCTACGGAGCATTGAGACATGAAATACATTATGAATCTTTTCTAACTCAAATTGGCAACTTTAATCTATAAGCAACAGGCCCGACACGTTCAATGATCTCATACGATCCGATGAATCTCGGACTCAATTTGCCTTTACGTCCGAATCGAAGCACTTTCTTCCATGGAGACACTTTCAAAAATACTTTGTCACCGATTTCAAATTCTATATCTTTTCGTTTCAAGTCTGCATAAGACTTCTGACGATCTGATGCTGCTTTCAAACAATCTCGGATCAGTTTCACTTTCTATTCTGAATCTTTTATCAAATCAACCCCGTGTAGCTTATTTTCACTAAGCTCGGTCCAATACAAAGGTGTACGACATTTACGTCCGTACAAAGCTTCATAAGGTGCCATTTTGATGCTTGACTGGAAACTGTTATTGTATGCAAATTCAATCAAAGGTAGATACTGTTCCTACGTACCATTAAACTCAAGTACACAGCATTTTAACATATCTTCAAGAATCTGAATGATCCGCTCAGATTGGCCATCTGTTTGCGGATGAAAAGCTGTACTAAAATGCAGTTTCGTGCCTAAAGCTTCATGTAGTTTCTTCCAGAATCTCGATGTAAACCTCAGATCTCTATCTGACACAATGGATAGTGGCACTCCGTGCAATTTCACAATCTCATAAATATAAAGCTCGGCTAATCTATCAAGGGAATAGTCAGATCTTACCGGAATGAAATGGGCAAATTTCGTCAATCGATCAACTACAACCCATATCGCATCTTTCTTTCTCGGAGTCTGAGGCAAACCAGAAACAAAATCCATTGTCATCATCCCATTTCCACTCAGGAATCGAGAATCGGTTGAAGTAACCTGCACGGAACTTGATGTTCAAATTTTCACTTCATCGACAAACTAAACATTTCGAAACAAAGTCAGAAATGTCTCGTTTCATACCAGACCACCAATAGTGTTGCTTCAGATCATGGTACATCTTAGTACTTCCCGGATGAACATATAGACAACTGTTATATGCTTCACTTAAAATTAACTGAATCAATTCTTGATTTCTTGGAACACAGATACGATCTCAAAATCTCAAACAATCATCAACAATGATTTCAGCTTTTAATTCAGCTATCACAGAACTATCATCAGACAAATCCAGCTGAGTATTCAAAGCGCGTAGTGCAAACAATGATTTTCTACTTAATGCATCAGCAACAACGTTTGCTTTACCCGGATAATAATCTATCACAATCTCGTAATCTTTCAACAGTTCTAACCATCTTCTTTGACGCAGGTTCAAATCTTTCTGAGTCATTAGATACTTCAAACTTTTATGATCTGAAAATACGTGACATTTCTCGCCATACAGATAATGACGCCATATCTTAAGTGTAAACACAATCGCGGCTAACTCAAGTTCGTGCGTCGGATAGTTCTTTTCATGAGACTTCAATTGTCTCGAGGCATAAGCTACAACTTTGCCTTCCTACATCAAAACACATCCCAGACCGTTTAACAAAGCATCACTGTATATAACAAATTATTTACCTGATTCTGGCGGTACCAAAACTGGAGCTTCCGTTAACAGAGTTTTCAATTGATCAAAACTTTTCTGACATCTATCAGACCATTCAAATCTAACATCTTTCTAAAGTAGTTTTATCAACGGAGTAGCTATCACGGAAAATCCTTTCACAAATCGTTGAAAATAACAAGCTAGGCCCAGAAAGCTACGGACTTCAGACACGTTCCTCGGAGGTATCCAATCCAGAATAGTAGAAATCTTGCTCGAATCAACTCGAATCCCAGAAGCTGACACAATATGCCCCAGAAAACTAACCTCGTGTAACCAGAATTCACATTTGCTGAATTTTGCGTACAATTGCTTTTCTCCTAGAGTTTGCAACACAATCCTCAGATGTTCAGCATGCTCAGTCTCATCCCGTGAATAAATCAAAATATCATCTAAGAACACCACAACAAATCGATCTAGAGGCAGTGCGAAAATTACTCGCTTCATCGATCCATAAAAACAAAGAGAGCATTGGTTAGTCCAAATGGCATAACTAAAACTCATAATGCCCGTACCTCATTCTGAAAGCAGTCTTCGGTATGTCAGAATCTTTCACTCTCAACTGATAATATCCCGATCTCAGATCAATCTTGGAAAACACAGTAGCTCCTTTTAACTGATCAAATAAATCATCAATTCAGGGCAACGGATATTTATTCTTTATTGTCACATTGTTTAACTGACGGTAATCAATGCACATTCTCATCGTGCCATCTTTCTTTTTCACAAACAGAAAAAGAGCACCCCAAGGCGAGAAACTCGGTCTAGCAAACCCTCTATCAGTCAACTCTTGCAACTGTGACTTTAACTCTTTCAATTCTGTTGGTGCCATTCTATACGAGCAATCGAAATAGGTGTAGTACCAGATAACAACTCAATACCGAACTCAACTTCACGAATCGAAGGTAAACCCGGTAACTCTTCAGGGAACACATCAGAATACTTACATACAATAGGCACTGACTCAACTTTCTTTTCAGACACTTTCGAATCAATCACATAAGCAAAATATGCCTCATATCCCTTTTTCACGTAACTCTGAGATTTTAATACCGATATCACAGCAGGCAATCCATTCAAATCATTAGACTCAACCCGTACAATTTCATTATTCAGACATCTCAAATCTATAGTCTTTCTTTTGCAATTCACAACAGCATCATGCAAGGAAAACCAGTCCATACCCAAAATAATATCGAATTCATCAAATGGCAAAAGCATCAGATCAGCAGGAAAATAGATATCTCTAAACATTAACGGACAGTTCTTGCATACTTTATCAATCAAAACACTTTTACCTAAGGGGTTCGATACTTTTATAGCAAACTCAGTAGACTCTACAGACAAAGTATTGTTGAGTACTAAATTCATGCATATATATGAATGCGTAGAACCAGGATCTATTAATGCAATCACAGAAGTATCATAAAGAGTAAAAGTACCAGTTATAACATCTGGTGATGAAGCTTCCTCTCGAGCTCGGATAGCATACGCTCTAGCAGGTGCTCTAGCTTCAGATCTTGCAACATTGTCTCTCGTAGTTCTCTAACTATCACTGACCTTTCTTACATTCTTCTATGGTCTACCTCTCACAGGTGCATTATCAGATCTCAAATTCTGAACAGTCTCTGGCTCGACAGGCTCAGGGCAATCACGGATAAAATGATCAAGTGATCCACATCTAAAACAAGCTCTGTCATTCATTCTACAACTTCCCGGATGTCTTTTCCCACAATGCTTACATTCTGGTTTCTCGGATCATACATTTCCAACACTTGCTATAGAAGTTGCCGGAGTTTTGGAGCTTATTTGTGATCTAGCTCAATTTCTATTCGAATATCCCACCTTATTTCTTGAACGACTTTGATCATCTCTAAATTTCTTTGAAGCAGACTGAAGTGATCTACTCTGAAATCTCTTTCTCACTTCTCGGGCTTCTGACTCAGCTTTTCTTTTATCTTTCCCGAGTGCTTCAGTTTTGCACGCTCGGTCAACGAGTACAACAAACTCTTTTATCTCTAAAATCTCGACTAGTAAATAGATGTCTTCATTAAGCCCATCTTCAAACCTTTTACACATTATAGCTTCGGAAGATACACATTCTCGAGCATATTGACTCAGTCTGACAAACTCTCGTTCATATTCTGAAACAGTCATTCGACCTTGTTTAAGTTCTAGAAATTCCTTCCATTTTTGATCAACGAATCTTTCATTGATATATTTCTTCCGAAACTCACTCTGAAAGAAGTCCCATGTAACTCGCTCTTTCGGGACAACAGAAATCGTGGTTTTCCACCATTGATACGTGCATCTCGGAGAAATGATACAACACACTTTATGCATTCTTCCGAGTAAGGGACATTTCACAAATACTGGATAGTATTTTCTAACAAGAATTCACCTTTTCAAATCATCATCATTGGTAGCTCGTAATTCTTCACCCCATACTTGCGAATCTTGTCAACCGAGGCTTATTCAATGATTTACACCCATCACCGAGGCACAACCGATGTCCGAGGGGATTACCCGAGGCGGGGTTGTGAAACAGTCGAGTTATTCTTTACAAACTGAGTGGACCACTCACTCATCATTTGGAAGAAAGCTTGTTTAGCTTCTCCCTCCTGACCGCTTGTAGCCGGTCTCAGATCAGAGGGCGCTGTCCCTTGCACGGGATCAGGCGCATTGCTTTCTACGTCGTCAGCTACGGCTCTTTCAGGATCCATTACTATACAGAAATCACATTTTATACGTCAGGATTCATCACACTATCACAATTTAGAAATATGGCATGTATAGCTAGACTCTGACACGCTATGTTAGTCCAAGAATCGACTAAACTGTAGCTCTGATACCAACCAAATGTAACACCCCTATCCCATGTCCGTCGCCGGATTAGGGTTAAGAGTATTACCTGACAAATCGGAAACTATAACAGACAATTCATCCATTAACTCATCAATTACAATCATATTGTCCCCTCGGTAGGTCATCGAGACCTAAAGCATGATCAGAAATAAGGTTGAAACTAAACCGGAACATATACAAAAATTCTCAGAAATTTAAAACTTTTCTTAGTTTCAGGGGATACACGCCCGTGGGTGTTGGCCGTGTGTCTTCCACGGCTGCTAGACACACCCGTGTGTCCTCCCCGTGGTCGATACTGACTTCACATCCACGGCCACCAAACACGCCCGTGTGCCTTGGCCGTGGTCGAATCTGACTTAAGCTCCACGACCATCAAGCACGCCCATGTACCCTGGCCGTGGTCTATTCTATTGAATTCAACACGGCTACTAGGCAGCAGACACGTCCGTGTGCCAAAGCCGTGTACTCTTGTGCTAACTTTTAGCTTAGCCCACGGCCTCTAGGCACGCCCGTGTGCAACAACCGTGTGACATTATAGGTCATTTTCAAGGCCAAAATACCAACCACTTGGGTCATACCTACAAGCAAAATTTACCATTCCATTTCATGCATATATGACAACAAAAAACATACCAATTAACCAATCAATCTATACATTCAATAACCATTTCAACAATGCCAACTTCCAAGACCCAAATAATATAACAAAAGCATAATACATTCATTTACTTAACTCAAAAGCTTGACCATTTCATGAATCAACTAACCATGCCAAAATATGCTTCACATATCATGATCATAATGCATAATCTCAACTTATCTTTAGCCAAATCCTATGGCTAAATTCATATAACAACCTATACCAAAATACTAGCCTATACATGCCATATCTAGCTATTTACAAATCCAAAATGTACCAAACACAAGTTGATAAGTGTGATGACAATCCTCGACGGTCCCGAGCCTTCAGTAGCTTTGACGACCTATAAAACAGAGAAATCACACACACAGAGTAAGCTTTCCAAAAGCTTAGTAAGTCATATACAAATAAACTAAACATGAAAGACATATATATATGCACATAGGTACATTGGTCCATCTAAATTTCTTACCAACTATCACATAATGCTTGATTCATGTACTAGGCCATAATTGCCACATTCATCAACTGAAAAGTCTTTCAAGCACAAAGCTCTTTCATGCTTACCTCCACATATCATATCATTATCCCAACATACATACTCATCATAGTAAGATCATATTGATACTTACCTTATACACACTTAGTGTATAAATCAACGTACCTGAAACGGATTCTCTATTTACATAGCCATTCGGATCACAGACTTGCCCGTTGAACCATAAGGAATCTAGTAGGATACTTAGAAAGCTCGAAATGGTCGTACAATGCCAACGTCCCAGACAAGGTCTTACATGCAATCAGACATCGATGCCACTGTCCCAGATAGGGTCTTACACGAATCAATACGATGCCGATGTCTCGGACATGGTCTTACACGTAAAGCTTATATCAATGCCAACGTCCCAGATGTGGTCTTACACATAAAGCTTATATCGATGCCAACATCCCAGACATGGTCTTACGCGAATCTCAAATCAACGCCAACATCCCAGACGTGGTCTTACATGATAAAACAGAACAGATACCTATGTCATGACATAGCTAATCCTACCTATTCCTAGGTTCATATGGGACTTCTCGGACATTGTCGCTATATCGATCTTATCTCGGAATTCATGTACAGATCATATCGTAAGCATTCATATATAGCAATTGTCATATGAATATGCATAATTCAATACTAATTCGTTTATTTGCATGATGACTTACTTCGGATTAAATTTATCGGAAATGGAAACGGCTACTCGGTTACTTTTGCTTTCCCGCGATCTAAGTCCGTTTTCCTCGGTTCTTGATCTAAACATATTCAGAATTAACCCTTTTATTCACTAATTCATTCAATTCAGTCCAAGGACACAGATTTAGGGCTATTTGCAATTTAACCTTCACATTTGCATAATTTATCAATTTAGTCCATTTTTTTTCAAAAAATCAAATTCACCAAATTTATTCACACATATTCATAGCCGAATCTCCCTAGGGACTATATAAGTCCATATTTTTCATCAAATTCACAGATTAGTCCTCCAAAATAATATTTTCACAATTTAGCCCTATTTAGCTAAATTCATCAAAACTTCAAGAATAAAACATATTCATCTAGCTCAAATCTTTCATTTAACAACTAAACTCATCTCAAAACTCAACATATCATCAATGGTATTTTTTTACAACATCATTAATACACAAAATTGAGGCATGGGTTTTGAAGTATACAAAGCAACGATTGCAAAAACGTAGAAATTATCAAAAATCGAAACCAAATCATACCTTAATTTTGGCTTGTAAATGCCGAATGCCTTAGCCAAAGTTTCTTTCTTTTTCTTTAGTGTTTTTCGGTGGTGAATGTATGAATGAATATCCACTACCACTTTTGTTTCTTTTATTATAACATATTAATATAAAATATAAATACATGAATATTTAACATAACATATAAATAAATATATACAAACATAATGTATATGCACGTTGCCGTCCACTATCTATGATTTTGGCCAAATTGCCACATAAGCCCTCATATTTAGTAAGACATAACAATTAGGCATCCCTTCATAAAAACATGCAGATTTCACATTTAATGCAATTCAATCCTTTTTATTAAATTAAACACACAGACGGACAAATTAATTTACGAAAATTTAACACATGCTTAGTCACATATTAACAGCACAAAAAATAATATTAAAATATTATACGGACTCGAATTTGCAGTCCCAAAACCACTGTTTCGACTAGGGTATAAACCAGACTGTTACAATTTAAGAGGGAAAAATAGAGTTCAAGGGACAAGAGAGGAGGAGAATTAACATGTAACAGAATAGAGGGAACAAAATAAGAATAATAGAAGAAGAGAGATGTTAAGTTCGGCCAAGACAAAGTGAGGTATTGAGAGGAGAAGAAAGGTGAATAAAGAGGGAAAGAATAATAGTGTAGTCGACTTTTATTTTGAGAGAAGAGGGACAAAGGTTCGGCCATATGAAGGATTAAGATCGAGAGTGGAGAGACAAGGTTTGGCTTAAAGAAATAAAGCAAAGAAAATGCCCAAAAGCAATTTTATCACCAAGGTAGAGCACGAAATCGCAAAAGAGGAGAAAGTAGGAAAATTTGGCACTCAGGAAAACCCAGAACAGTTGTCACAACACCCAAAACTCGAAACTGGCACAACAATAATATCCAAAAAATGCTCTCAAATTGCTGAAATGCACACCAAAGAGACCCCTAGCCGAATTTGCATACACAAGCTTCCCCAATCAGCTACAACTCTCCAAGTTTTGAATTCCTTGATTTCCTCCTCCTAATTCTCCTCCAAATCACCCAAATACCAACCACATCCCCTGATTCTCTCCTCCTTGACCAATTCAAACCTCAGCTAGCAGAGTTCCAGTCAAACTCCACCTCTCTCACCACAAAGAAATAAAATAAATATCCCTTTGCATTCCATGGGATTCAAACTTTAGCTCCCTTGCAGCCTTCAACACGCCACTTACCACTAGACTACCAGTTCTTTTGTGACATAAATCTACCACATTTGTTTATAAGGCCTACAATCTAGAGTCAAGGTTTACTTAAGAGGAAAAACTAAAATTTTGCTAAAGCCTAGGTTTGAACCCAGGACTTCCCAAACATTCCCAAACACTCCAAACTCACTTAACCATTATGGCAAGCAATCAATTGTTCCATTTTCTTGCACAACTAAACACCTATGTGCAGTCTCCTAATTGTTCCCTTGTTTCATAACCTATTTCTCCTAGGCCCAAAATTCTGGGCGTTACAACTCTACCTCCCTTAAAGAAATTTCGTCCTCAAAATTTCCAACCATCAGAGTGGTCGCATATATAGACTACACCGCTACGCTCCCGCTGCGCACTCTAGTTCAAAATTAGGTATATAGTACATTATGGATAAAGAACGTACCGGTATTCACATCTGGGGCGTCTCCGTCCTCTTGATGACATGCACCATACACCAGAGTTGGCTATCTCGCCTCCGCATGAGGTGCTCCACGACCACGGCCCATACGATTTCCACGGCCTCTAGGTGGTCGCTGCGACCACCCCTCGGTGGTGCACACATTACCTCGTCTGCAGCTTGCATCCGAGCAGCCCTGAGGGACAATTCTTAACTGATGATCCATGGACCCGCATCTCAAGCACGCCCCAATCCTCTTCCAGCACTCACCCTGGTGAGATCTCCCATAATCAGCGCAAAGCTGCGGTCTAGCAACAACAGGAACTCCAGCCCGAACTGGCCCATCAAACTTGGCCTTCTTTATAGGCCTTCTAGAAGAACCTGAGGGCCCAGAATCCCTCTTATCTCTGCCCCTATCTTTCTCACGGTTCTGGCGCTCAGAGCTCTTCACATCTTCAGCAATCTTTGCCTTTTCTACAAGAGCAGCAAAATCTCGCTCCCTCCGTGGAGCTATCAATACCATTAACTCGTCTCAAAGGCCATCCTCAAAACACACACAGCATTCATACTCAGTTGCTACTATCCCTCGAGCATACCGACTCAACCGCAAGAACTCTGCCTCATATTCCGCCACTGTCTTATTCCTTTGGGTCATGTTCAGAAATTCCCTTCTTCGGGCGTCCACATAACTTGCGCCCACATATTTCCCTTGGAAGGCCGCCTTAAAGAAATCCCATGTCATTTGGTCGGCCTGCGTACCCTCTCTCACGGTGAGCCACCATTGGTAGGCCTCATCTTGCAGTAAGAACACTGCCCCTTTTAATTTTTGCTCTGTAGTACAGTTAAGGTAGTCCATTATCCGTTCGGTAGCCTCTAACTAGTACTCCGTCACATTTGGAACTACTCCAGAAATACCCCTAAAAATTTTTGCTCCATTAGATCGGAGTGGCTCCGAAATTGACCCTGACCCACTGTTCCAATACTAGCTCCAGCAACCCTCTTTAGAACACGGAGCATCACTTGGGATAGAGCATCAACCCCAGCTACTCGATCAAAAGACCCTGTCTCAGTTACTGGTGAGGCTGGTGCTTCCCCATCAGGCATATGGCCCGATGATGACGATCCAGCTCGAGCACTTTCTCGGGCCCTATCCGGCCCTGTGTACCCCTTCCGCGAGTACCCCTTGCGCTCATTTTGATATGCGCTATATCTGATTAAAAAGTCTTATGCATCAGATTATAATTTCAGTAATTATTAATAAATGTATTATGAAAAATAGTCATTAGGGGTTTATTTTCGCAGATCGAGGTCTCACTACAGTTTACAGTCTCCTACAGTCTCAGTTACCTCTATCTAGAGTTTCACAGTATAACAGTAATCAGAATTAGAGAACTTACAGATTTGGCGCCAGAGACTCGGTGTGCCACACTTGTACATCTTTCAAAAACATTTCAAATCTTTAAAATCTACTTTCAGAAAGACTTTCAAAAACCCATTCCACAGTCGAGTTTTGCAATCGGGCTTTGATACCACTAAATGTAACACCCCAAACCCGGCCTAGACGCTACGACCGAATCTTATGTGTCACATTGAAGTGTTTTTCGAAATCAGGCTTGTGGAGAGAAAACCATTTTTAAACGATCGCCATGTTTGTTATTGTTGGTTTCTTAGTTGGTAAAAAACCCGCAGAAGCTACTCTAATTAATGTCATTTTGAAGTTTGAAAATGTATGTTTGTCTTTTAAAACAATTATTATTTTTGAAAACTATTTGTATCAGTTTGATAGTTTCAAAATAAGAAATTAAACCCAATTAAAAGAAATTAAAATCACCAGAGGCCTTATTACATAAATATCAACCCAATATAAAAATTTAAATAACTAGGTCTAAAATAAAATATTAGCGTACGTATGGCCACCTCTGAGTCCCTCGCAGCTCCAAATCATCTAAGGCTGGGGATTACCTGTACAGTTAAAAGGAAATGGTGAGTTACGAGAACTCAGTGTGTAATCCCCTATCATGCGATAATGATGCGGGCACGAGCCCTATACAAGATAAGATGCAGGTGTGGGCCTTAGCCCATTACAGTAATCAAAGTGGGCCTAAGCCCAATATAGTATCAGTATGGTGCACATATGCAACCCACCCCAATCCAACCAACACACCACCCGTACCAACCAACACACTATGTGGGGATAAAATCGACCCGCCACCAACACACAATAATATTGCAAAGATAGCGCGCCAAGAATAATAACGCAGCAGAGCGCCAATACAGATATATGTGGCAAAGCCACGATGAATATTGCGATGCAATTTGCGATAATCAATATCGCAGCAAAGCTGCCAGTAATAGTATTTGTGGCCAAGCCACCAGTAACAATAAACTTCCACCATAACAGTATCCCAACCCCATGCAGTATGCCATGTCATAAATATCTTGTGTATGCAGTATGTCCTACTCAGTACAATCATACAATAATATGCATTCATCAGTCGACTTACCTCTAGGGGTAAAATGGTAATTTCCATCTAGTAGGGGTAAAATAGTAATTTTACCCTTTAGGGTGTTTTGGTCATTTTACCTATTTTAGGGTTTTAGTGCAGATAAAAACCTTTCCAAAGGTCCACAGTCGCCTTAAGTGACACAGATAACCTATATGATCAAAATGATGTAAATGGGCCCAAGGTCTAATATTCGGCCCAAATGGGCCCACACGCTCGTGTGGTCCATTTAGCCCAAATTCAGTCACGGCTATGCGAACGATATAGCCCAGTCCAGTATCTGCCACTTATAGTGGATTTATTCCGTGTGGGGCTCACGAGCCCATTGGGCCCACACGACCCATTTCAGCCCAACGAGGCCCATAACGGCCCAAGAGCACGAGAATGCCCGTGGTGGCCTCTACAGTCTATCGCCCATAATTGTCGGCTTGGTTTACCACACGAGCGTTCACACACCCATGTGGCCTCAATCGCCGTATTTCTGGCTTTTCAACTTTTACCGTGTTACAGTCAGATCAGGGTGTGTACACAATTGTTTGCAAACACTTGCAAAAACTCTTGAGCACCAACCTACATTCATTCAAACCTTTAGTTAGTCTCTTACTTAACAGTGTTCATAGTCATCTAATCCCCAAATAATACTCCTGCTTACCTTGACCGAAAGGAGTATGGCTAAATATACTTTGATCGTGGCTAGAATCAACCACACGTATCCTGGCGCTTACTGCACACACGACAGATGGATAGATAGAACCGATTAAAATGTAGCCAAAACCTTATACATAACACTTCCAGAATCTAAGAGTAATTGGCCTATACCCAAAAATAAGGTGTCGAAAATACCTTAATCAAATCTTGGGAGACAGGGTTTCGACAACTCGAGAACACTTGCACCTTTCACTCCTCGATAATACCTGGAATGATAGTGAACTAGAGAAGGAACATACAAATGCCAACCGATTTCTCTTAAGCCTTGTAAAATTGAAACCAAAATACCAAGGAGTAGTCGGCTTAGTATTTAAGAGGGAAAAATGGAGTTCAAGGGACAAGAGAGGAGGAGAATTGACTTGTAACAGAATAGAGGGAACAAAATAAGAATAATAGAAGAAGAGAGATGTTAAGTTCAGCCAAGACGAAGAGAGGTATTGAGAGGAGAAGAAAGGTGAATAAATAGGAAAAGAATAATAGTGTAGTCGACTTTAATTATGAGAGAAGAGGGACAAGGGTTCGGCCAAATGAAGGATTAAGATCGAGAGTAGAGAGACAAGGTTTGGCTTAAAGAAATAAAGCAAAGAAAATTCCCAAAAGTAATTTGGTCACCAAGGTAGAGCACGAAATCGCAAAAGAGGAGAAAGCAGGAAAATTTGGCACTCAGGAAAACCCAGACTAGTTGTCAGAACACCCAAAACTCGAAACTGGCACAACAATAATATCCCAAAAATGCTCTCAAATTGTCGAAATGCACACCAAAGAGACCCCTGGCCGAATTTGCATACACAAGCTTCACCAATCAGCTACAACTCTCCAAGTTTTGAATTCCTTGATTTCCTCCTCCTAATTCTCCTCCAAATCACCCAACTACCAACCACATCCCCTGATTCTCTCCTCCTTGACCAATTAAAACCTCATCTAGTAGAGTTTCAGTCAAACTCCACCTCTCTCACCACAAAGAAATAAAATAAATATCCCTTTTCATTCCATGGGATTCGAACTCGAGCTCCCTTGCAGCCTTCAACACGCCACTTACCACTGGACTACCAGTTCTTTTGTGACATAAATCTACCACATTTGTTTATAAGGCCTACAGTCCAGAGTCAAGGTTTATTTAAGAGGAAAAACTAAAATTTTGCTAAAGCCTAGGTTTGAACCGAGGACTTCCCAAACATTCCCAAACACTCTAAACTCACTTAACCATTAAGGCAAGCAATCAATTGTGCCATTTTCTTGCACAACTAAATACATATGTGCAGTCTCCTAACTGTTCCCTTGTTTCATAACCTATTTCTCCTAACAGTAACAAGCAAGATGTTGAGGACTAATCTGCAATTTTGCCTTTTCCTTGATTATCCTCCGATAGATTCAAAACTCGATATATAGACTTATAATAACCCGTTTTTCAATGGTGTCAGAAATAGTGGTTTCGGGACCACAAATCTGACGAGTAAGTTGTAAATCTTATTATTTAATATTTATGAGTCAAATATGGTTTTAAAAAGATTTTTCATGTGATAATTTATGTTATATGAATGATTAATTAAGCTCAAGTGGTAAAAACCTAAGGTCAAGTGGTTTTAGAAAATGAGGTATCGGGACCTCGTTTATATAAATAGAGCCATAAATATTTTTATAAATATTTATGAAGTGTTATTAAAATTTCATTAAGAAATTTTAATGTTTAGATAGTTAATTAAAGAAAAAGGACTAGATTGTAAAATATGCAAAAGTTATTAATTTAAGCACTAGGATGATTTAATGGCCTGAGTAGTAAATGTAGGAGGACCAATAGGGAAATTCATCCCTATTTTGGATAGTGGGCGGTAACGGGTATTAAATTTAATGAAAAATTGAATAAAAATTTAGCATAATGGTAATTTTGTAATTAAAACAAAGTTTAAACAAAATTAAGTAAAGATTAAGTCTTTCTTCTTCATTCTATCTTCAACTTTGCCGAAAAAACCATGGTAAATTAAGCTTGGAGAATCGGCCAAACATAGCATCTTGCATGTGGGAGATTTTGAGATCCGTTTCTTTTAATTTTTATGTTTTTGAGATCGTTGCAACAAGGTCCAGCTAGCCCATACCTTGGTTTTTGAAACTATTAAAGATTTTGAATATTTTTGTTGATGAATCTTTGTGATTTTAGATGTTAAATGATGAATTTGAAGTGTTGGTTGGTTTTTATAAGTATTTTATTAAGTGATTTTTGACAAATTTACCGATTAAGGACTAAATTGTTGAAATAATAATAAATCAAGGATTTGATGTGAAATTGTTGCAAAACTAGGCTGAAATGGAAGCTATAAATATTTGGCTGTCATGAAATTGCGATAAAGATGGTTAATTTGCATGTTTTAGGCTCAGGGACCAAATTGAATAAAAGTAAAATGTTAAGGGTAATTTTGTAAAAAATTCAAAAATGACTAAATTGCATAAAATAAATTGTTTTACTATCTAAATTAATGAATTGAATGAAATTATTAATTTAGATCAAGATCGAGTGGAAAATCGAGGAGAATGGAAAATTACCAAAAAGCCTCTATACTTTGATATTTCTGCAATGTAGCCAGGTAAGTTCGAGTTACATCTAATATGTTATATTAAATTTTTGATATTGATTTTATTCAAATAATCCTGGTGATTATAATTATTGAATGTTGGTTGTTGAAAATTAATAATGAAATTGAGTTGTATTTACCAGTGTATTATATTAGGCTTTGTGCCGAGCAGGCTTCGTGCCGGTGTATTACATCAGGCTTTGTGCCTAACAGGCTTCGTACCAGTGTATTATATCAGGCTTTGTGCCTAGCAGGCTTCATGCCGGTTTATTATATCAGGCTTTGTGCCTAGCAGGCTTCGTGCCAGTGTGTTATATTAGGCTTTGAGCCTAGCAGTCTTCGTTCCAATGTATTGTATCAGGTAAGTTGTACTAAAAATATTATTTCCATTATTCGATGTTATTTCATTTGATTCAACGGGTATGAAAAGGAAGGGATCTGTAAGTATTCAAAATACTTATGTCATGAATCTATGAAAAGGAATAAAAAAGGTAATGTTCAATGAAAGTATGTTTATGTTCATGAAATTGATGATTTCAAGTGATATTATTCATGTATATGACTTAGCCTATGATATTTCGAGTGAATTATAAATATATGCAGTAACTTGTGCATTGATGATGATATAGGGGCTTGTGTCAAGCTTGCGTAATAGGTCTATGTTTATGCTTATGTCTTGTGTTGTGTAAATGATACGAGTAAGAAAATGTAATAAAACAGTAAGTTCATAATTCAGATGTAATGTGATAATGTAAATGCATTGACGAGTTAAAGGGTTTACTTATATGTGAGAAATTTACCTAAGTTATGGATGAATTTATCTAGGTTGTGGATAAATACACTAATTTGTGAGTTGATAATGTCTTTTAAGCTAAAGTAAGTAAATGAAAGGTTTCAAAGTCTTATGAAAAGGGTTAGTGATTGTGTAAAATGTCTTATACAATCCTACTATGTTAGGAATGATAAATATATGTAGTGTTGATGGACTTACTTATTTGTGAGTCGATAATTTTGCTTTGATAAATCTTGTGGCATTGGTATAGATTTATGCTCACCTTATAAAGTTCATTATTGAAATGGAATGTTATGTTTAAAATTTATACGAGCTTACTAACCATTCATTGCTTATGTTGTTATTTTTCCTTTACTTTTCAGATTATCGGAAGCTCGATCGGTTTGGAAGTTCATCAGAGATCTATCACACTATCCAACGATTATATTGGTAGTTCTTAATGTTTCAGCAAAGGTTATAATGGCAAGTATAAATGGACTTGTGTTTGATGTTTGTTTAAATGTTTAGACATTTATTTTGGTATGTATAAGTTGGTTGTTTGGTGCCATTTTGATGATGGTTACATTATGATAGTTTGGTATTTATAATGTCTGAATGGTATGGTACAAATGGTTAGTTTATGCTGAAGTGATATAGGTCAATTTCTTATAAGTTTTGAGATGGAAATGGATTATGTGTTGATGAATGAAATGTGTCAAGTACATGTATATGTTTAAGTAAATTTGTATGTTTGCATTTGAGGTGCCTATATGGCATATTGGTTAAATGGAATTTGATCATTTGAATTGGTCATTTTATGCATGTTTGGATATGTTTTGATGCTTTAGTCACATGTGCAAATTGTGTTTAGGTGCATACTTGAGGTGGGTGAAGGAAATGACTTAATTTTGGCCAATTTCTTGTCCACGCGGCCTAAGACACGAGCGTGTGTCTCAGCCGTGTGTCACCTGTAGGTTTTAAAGGTTGCATTTCGAGTGTTACACAGCCTAGCACATGGGCTCGTGGCTTGGCCGTGTGGCCCAAGTCAGTGTGTTACACGAGCACAGACATGGGTTGGGACACGGTCGTGTGTCCCTATTTCGAATGTGACACGGCCTGAGACACGGGCGTGTGTCTCTACCGTGTCAGTCAAACGGCCCGGCCACACGGCCGTGTGACCCCTGCAGTGTAAAATTTTCTATATTTTTCCATAAAGTTCTAAATGTTTCTGATTTAGTCCTGTGTGTGTCTCTACCGTGTGAGTCACACGGCCCGGCCACATGGTTGTGTGACCCCTGCAGTGTAAATTTTTTTATCTTTTTCCATAAAGTTCTAAATGTTTTTGATTTAGTCCCGAATCATTTTTATAGTGCTTCTAAGGTCTCAAGGGCTCAAATAAGGGACGATATGCATGTGTTTGAATGGACTAAGATATTATGAAATGTTTAAAAATGAATGATTATAAGTTATGTTCTTATGGTAATGCTCTGTAACCTTATTCCAGTGACGGATACGAGTTAGGGGTGTTACATTTAGTGGTATCAAAGTTATAGTTTAGTCGGTTCTCAGACTGAACGTAGCATGTATGAAGTCTACAAATACAGGCCATTATATAACTTGTGATAGTGTGATATCTCCTTACGCTGATGAGATTTGTTTCATGTTAGACAGAGATGCTTTCCAACCGAGCTAATTTTGATAATGCTGAAAGTGATACTCAAGCATCTGATTAAAAAGTTGCTTTGGATGAGTAGAAACTCAGAAAGGTAAGATAAAAATTTCATAATGTTATGTTGTTAATGAATGTTATGTTATGTGTATATATTTGATTCAAATTTAGAGGCTTTACAATCTCCACCCTTTCACCTTCAAAGTCTTATACAACGAAATTTACAAGATTTATGTTGATTAAGTCTGCAAAAGAGAAGCTATAGAACTCAATGATTGAATTAGTAATGATGTGGTTAGAGCCGATATGGGGTTAGCAAGTAAATAGAGTTCTAGAAGAGATATCAGATTTTTCTAATCATCAATCGGGGTATGCAACATCGCTGTTAAAGAAGAGGTTAATCACGGGTAATCGACTTATTCAGGTATGGTATCTAAAGAACGGATTAACTAGAATTTCTTTTAAATTGATTTCTTTAGTGAATGGGATAATGTGGGATCCTCGATGACTTTAGTAGTCTGTGAGTTAGTGTTTGAATTGCAAATATATTTGAATACAGCGGTTATAGTCGAGTATCTTATGAAAATCTCTTCTGGGTATTCTATATGTTCTTTTATTCTCAGAGAGATATGTAATTGTTCATTTTCAAATGTGATTCTTATAATATGGGAATGTTGGCTAACCATAACGCTAGGCAGAGGTATTGTTAGTCTGGTTGATTAATGATTGGCATTGCTCCATTTTCTTTGGCATTCTATCCCATTATTTTCGGTAGAAGACTTGACGATAAGACTCATATAACGCTATTTTTCTATTTCTACTAGTTGTTGCATTGCTTATTATATATGTACAATTTATGTTGTCTTTTTCAAAACTGATTCTAGTGAGTATGAGCGATATCTTTCTTCTAGATTTTCTCTGGATATCATTGATCTCCTTATCATTCAATATGGGTTGTATTCTCGGAAATTCAGTAGAGCTTTATATCTTGGATTTCATTATCTCGGCTTTCTTATCATTCTTATGGTCTATTCTATCAAATGTGGTTCATCTATAAAGGATATATATATTGACTTGAGGTAAATATATATATTACAGATATAATTCCCGATTGGATCTTGTGAGCCTGGTGATATAGATCTCAAATTTATAGAGGTTGTATTATTACACAGGTTGTTACTAGAACTACATCTGGTTTTCCTCTTTTGTTTCAGAGTGCATTATTGATGGTTGAGGTATTGTTCTATCTATACGATCGTAACGTCGGTCTATTAAAGCACTATGATTTTAATGCATCTGATGGTTGCGACTCCGATATAGTTCAACGCTTTGATGTTAATAATTGAAATAGTTTTATTATATATTCCCTTTCTGGCTTTTGTGAAGGGGTAGGCATCAGCAAAAGTATAGATGTGGAAGATCGAACTTAACCTTGCATCTTTGTTCTCATTATTCAGGTAATCTCGAATTATGTCAACAAGTTGTAAGACGCTAAGGTCAAGTGGTTTTAGAAAATGAGGTATCGGGACCTCGTTTCTATAAACAAGCTGTAAATATTTTATAAATATTCACGGAGTGTTATTAATGTTGTGTTAAAGTTTCGTTAAGAAATTTTAATGTTTAGATAATTAATTAAAGAAAAAGGACTAAATTGTAAAAGATGCAAAAGTTATTAATTTAAGCACTAGGATGATTTAATGGCCTGAGTAGTAAATGTGGGAGGACCAATAGGGAAATTAATCCCTTTTTTGGATAGTGGGCAGTAACGGGTATTAAATTTAATGAAAAAATTGAATAAAAATTTAATATAATGGCAATTTTGTAATTAAAACAAAGTTTAAACAAAATTAAGTAATGATTAAGTCTTTCTTCTTCATTCTATCTTCAACTTTGCTGAAAAGCCATGGAAAATTAAGCTTAGAGAATCGACCAAACATAGCATCTTGCATGTGGGAGATTTTGAGGTCTGTTTCTTTTAATTTTTATGTTTTTGCGATCGTTGCAACTAGGTCCAGCTAGCCCGTACCTTCGTTTTTGAAACTGTTATAGATTTTGAATGTTGCCATTGATGAATCTTTGTGATTTTAGATCTTAAATAATGAATTTGTGATTCTTATCCCCAACATCATGCTTTCCTTAAACAAAATTCAACTTACCAAAAGAAATAGTCCAACCTATCATAAACATAGGTTGACCGACCATCAATGCTAGGATTCAAAAATAAGCCTTCAAAATGCTAAACATGCTACTCGAACCTCTAACCTCAAGCAACCTTTCAAGCTCCTTAACCATCTTGCCACTTACTCCTCTTGTGCTTTAATTAACACTTAAATTAACTTAAGTGCTAAGCTCACTTAATCCACTTCATTAAATAAACCATACTAAAAATTATTCTAGCTTCCTTAATAAAATCAAGCCTTCACAAGACTATGCTAACACACAAAATTCATACCCGAGCCAGCACAAATAATACTCAAATTTTGGGATGTTACAATTCTACCCCCTTAAGAAAATTTCATCCTCGAAATTACCTGATCAAAAGAGTTGAGGATACTGCTGCCTCATTACATCCTCCGGTTCCCACGTAGCTTCCTCCACGCCATGATTCCGCCATAAAACCTTCACTAAAGGAACTGTCTTCCTACGCAAATCTTTCACATCTCGATCTAGGATCTGCACAGGTTCTTCTTCTATCGTCAGATCTGGACTCACCTATATTTCCTCTCTCGCCACAACATGCGATGGATCGAACGATAGCGTCTAAGCATGGAGACATGGAACACATCGTGAATCACTCGATTCACGGCAACTCAAGGCGATAGGCTCTTGGTCCCACTCGTCTCAACACCTTATACGGTCCAATGAACCTTGGACTTAACTTGCCTTTTCTCCCAAATCTTAACACTTTCTTCCATGGCGAGACCTTCGAAAAACTTTGTCACCCACGGCAAACTCTATATCCCTCCGCTTGAGATCTGCATATGACTTACGCCTATCCGGCTTCCTTGAGACGAGCTGAAATCGTCTTAACCTTATCCTCGCCTCGCAACCAACTCTGGTCCTAACATCCGACGCTCACCCAACTCGGTCCAACATGTAGGCGTGCGACACCTCCTACCATACAACGCCTCATATGGTGCAATCTTAATGCTTGCTGGTAACTATTGTTGTATGCGAACTCGGCTAATGGTAAAAACTCTTCCCGCCTACCTCTGAAGTCCAAAACACATCCTCTCAATATATCTTCTAAAATCAAATAACCCTTTCCGATTGCCTCGTCAGATGTGGATGAAATGCGATCGAAATCCAACCGCGTACCCAAAGCTTTGATGTAACGCTCTCAAAACCTCGATGTAAATCTAGGATCTCTATCCGAGATGATCGACACCGGCACACCATGCAACCTCACTATCTCCGCTACATACAACTTAGCTAACCTCTGCAGCGAATAATCCATCCTTACACAGGAATGAAATGAGCTGACTTAGTCGACGATCCACAATCACCCAAATGAATCCTTCTTACTAGGCGTAAGAGGTAATCCACCGACAAAGTCCATAGTGATCCTTTCCCACTTCCATCATGGAATCTTCACCGGTGAAGTAACCCATACGATGAATCGATGCTCGCCTTGACTGGCGACACGTCGGACATTTACCCACAAACTCGCCATTACCTCACGCTTGACACTGCCACCAAAACTGCTCTCTTAAATCCCGATACATCTTGCTTCCTACAGGATGCATAGCATATGGGCTGTTATGTGCATCCCGATGAATCCTTTGCCTCAACTCAACATCCTTCGGCATACAAGCTCTCCTTTAAAACACGATGTACTCCATCATTTGGACAAACTATATTCCTTTAAACCTCTATTCTGAACCTGCAACCTCCGATCATTTAAACCATCATCCTCTAACTGCTTCTCCTTGATCTGATCTAACCAAGTCGGCTTGACTTGCAATTCTGCCAAAAGACTCCCATCATCATATAAGCTAAGACGAGCAAACATCGATCTTAAATCCGATACAACCTTACGGCTCAACGCGTTTGCCACCACGTTAGCCTTGCCCGGATGATATTCGATCGAACAGTCGTAGTCCTTCAACAACTCAATCCATCTACGCTGCCTCAAGTTCAAGTCCTTCTGAGTCAAAAGGTACTTAAGACTCTTGTGATCCGTGTAGACTATCGACTTCTCTCCATACAAATAGTGTCTCCATATCTTCAAAGCAAAAACCACAGCAGCTAATTCCAAGTCATGCGTCGGATAATTAACCTCATCCGGTCTCAAGCTACATCGAGATGCATAAGCCACTACCTTCCTTCTGCATCGGGACACATCCCAAACCAAGATGTGATGCATCACAATGAAACCGTGAATTCCTTGCCTCGCCTCGGTTGAATCAAAACCGAGCTTGATCGAATCTTCTTCAACTTGTCGAAACTTCCTTCTTTGCTTCTCGGTCCACACAAATGGAACTCCTTTCCTCAATAACTTGGTCATAGGTGCTGCTATCAAAGAAAATCCTCTACAAATCTTCTAATACCACGCTGCACCTAGAAAACTCCAAATCTCAGCCACCGACTTAGGCGACTTCCAATCCAACAACGCCTCAATCTTCCGAGGATCCACTCTAATCCCCACGGTGATACTACGTGACCCAAGAAAGTCACCTCCTAAGCCGAACTCGCACTTACTAAATTTGGCGTCACAAATGCTTTTCCTCGAATCGCAACACTACTCGCAAATCGCATCATGCTCCTCCTCGACTTTGAGTATACCAAAATATCGTCTACAAATACTACAACAAACCGATCCAAAAGCTGCTGGAATACTCAATTCATCATATCCATAAATGCACGTGCGTGCGTTAGTCAACCCAAACGGCATCACGTAAACTCGTAGTGCCCATACAGAGTCGCGAAATGCGTCTTATGGATATCGACCTCTTTCACCTTCAGGTGATGATATCCGGACCTTAAATCAATCTTGGAGAAAATCGCGCCCCTTAAGGTGATCAAACAAGTCATCTATCCTCGGCAAAGGATACTTGTTTTTGATCGTCGACTTATTCAATCAAGCGATAGTCTATACACATCCGCATCGTACCATCTTTCTTCTTGACAAAAATACCGGCGCTCCCCATGGCGAAACACTTGGTCGAATGAAACCTCAATCCAACAACTCCTGAATCGAGCCTTTAATTCCATCAATTCCTTCGGTGCCATCCTATACGGAGCTATAGACACCGGCGCCGTTTGAATAACAGATCTATACCAAATTCAACTTCACGGTCCGAGGTAGTCCCGAAGTTCTTCAGAAATCGTCAACATATTCCTTTACCGTGCGGACATTCCCCACATTAGACTCCTTAGCCTCCAACGCACACACATGGACCACGAATGCCTCACGACCCTTCCTAACCAACTTTACGACTTTCAACGCGAGATACCACGTTGGATAGATAATCTCTTCTATTACCTATCATGACCACCTCTTCGCCTCAATTGACTTCAAAACCATGCGCTTAGCAATATAATCCAAACTTGCTCGGTGCTTGGCTAACGGTCCCATCCCAAGTATCGATCGAACTCCTCAAATGGCAATTCCATCGGATCGACTACGAGCGCTACCCCTGGAGTTCTAGGGGTACATCTCTATCTGACTTATTTACTTCTCTGAGTGACCTAGAGGGCTAAAATGCGGTCATCCTCCTAAAGCGATCTCGAAACTAAGCTCATGGTCTCTACTATGTTCACGGCAACATACGAATGTGTCGAACCCACATCTATCAAAGCGATATATGGTTCACCAAAGATTAAAACGTCACGGTTATGGCGTCCGGTCGTCGCCCTCCTCTCGACGTCTCGCTGCATACACCAAACCAGGCTGTCTCGCCTCAGTGTTGCTAGCACCTCTGCCAGATGTTCCTCGACCTCGACCAGAACCATTACCTCCTCTACCATTACCACGACCTCTATGTGGTGGCGGTCCCTCATTTCAACCGAGCACGACCTTGACCCTCGGGCCCGATTCTGGCTAGCTTACATGGACAGTCTCTCACACGATGATCCAGCGAGCCACACTCGAAACATCCTTTCCCTCCAGTCCAACATTTGCCCCAATGAAATTTCTCACATCGGTTACACCGTGTTGGTCCCTGATTAGCAGTAACAGGCCTCCCAGACTGATTCGGCCCATTTTGCCTAGCCCTCTTTTGAGAATTACCGACTGATCCCGATGATCCGTAACCTCTCTTATGCTTGTTCCGGTCGTAACTCTGCCTTGCAGATTCCTTGATTCCTTCGGCTATCTTAGCCTTTTCAACCAAAGAAACAAACTCTCGCTCCTGATGTGGAGCAATCAACAATCTCAGCCCGTCCCTCAAACCATCTTCGAATCGAACACATCGCTCGTGCTCGATGCCACAATACCTCCAAAGATACTGGCTCGGTCTTAAAAATTCTGCCTCATATTCTGACACAGACTTACTACTTTGGATCAAACTCAGAAATGCCTTACGCTGCACATCAATGTAATTAGACCCAACGTATTTCCGCTGATACGCTGCCTTGAAATAATCCCAAGTGAGATCCTACGCTGCAGCACCATTCTGTACTGTGTGCCACCACTGATATGACTCATCCCAAAGAAGCGTCGATCCCTTCGGCTTTTCCTCGGCATTCGATCCAAATCATCCATGATTCGCTCCGTCGCCTCTAGCCAATATTCAATTTGCACTAGAGCTACGCTGAAACACCTCGAAATACCTCGGCTCCATTGGCTCAAGTCGCTCGATATCTTGATTCCGAATTCCGCGCCTCCAACTATTCCGGCTACCCTCTCAAGAACTCGCAAAGATCGCTCGAGACAACTGCGTCATCCCCGTTTGATCCTGTTGCTCAACTCCAACCGGCCGGTGGTGGGGTAGTGGTACCTCATTTTCGGATCCTTGACCGGGACCTCACCGCTCGAACACGACCATCCTACCCCGACCGCGTCCACGAATCATACGACCTCGACCACGAGTACTCATGTCTAAAGTCTCGACTTATCTGAATTAAAAGCGTTATGCATTAGTCATTATTCCACTTTCTTAAAACACAGTTTTATGAATAATTTTAAGAAGTTGTTTCATGAGTACATTCAACCTATAGTTTTGGGTCTCTAAAGTAGTTCCTACTACTATACAATCCATGCCAACATCATCATATCATATCATCAAAATCAACGATTTGATGTACTTACCAGATCTGGATTGATGTCGGAGACTCGAGGCCATGCCTTTCCAACCATATAATCAAAACATTTTAAAATCCATTCTTTAAAACATTTTGGGCCTTGGGCCCACAGTCGAGCTTTTGAACTTGGCTCTGATACCAATTTGTAACACCCCAAACCCGGTCAATACGCCACGACCGAATCTGGTATGTCACTAAGGAAAATATTTTTGAAAGAATCGAATTAACAATTAAATTTTGTGAAAAACTCTTTGAAATTCTTTATTTGTCGAAAATAAGTTAAAATCGAGATTTACTTTGAATTACATAAAACTTTAAAACTTAGTTGATAAATCATAGGATAAAAACATTTATATCTTTTAAGAAAATTTTAAATATCACTTTGAAAATCCGTTTGCAATTGAGTATAGAAACTTGAATTTTGGAAATCACTTAATTTGTTGAAAACACTTAACTTGTAATTTTTCTATCGAACTATTCATATTACCCGATGGTAAGATTTTTAAAACCATTATGAGTTTTTAGTTTAGAAAACTTTGAGCTCAATTATTAGATTAACCAAGTGACATGCTTAAACATGTTTAGGATAAATCCCAAAGCATATAAATAATCCAAAACCATAATTAAAGAGGCCTTATTACAAATCCATAAAATATGAAAACCCAAATTAAAATAAAGTACCCAAATGGAAGTTCATGAAAAACCAAACTTTATTGCATGGCCTCCTCGAGTTCATCCTAGGCACCACATCCGCGATCTCACGAATCACTGAAAAGATAAGGGAGAAGGTGAGTCACCAAGACTCTGCATATTCCCTCTCCCGGGTAAATACCACATACTTACACAAATTATAACAAAGCAACATATATGTATAATGCACCCAACCTAGTCATCCATAACTCCTTTTCTACCCCGTGTGGTACCAAACCACCGGTGGTGCCAAACCACTGGTGTCCAAAGACACAAATGTGATAACAAATCACTGGTGACCGTAGTCACGAATAATCCATCTGTGGGGCCAACCCACGTGTGATACCAAATCACCGCGGGACGATCCCATATCTCAAAAGTGGGGCCAACCCACGGTGGAATTAACCACGAGGGACAAGTCGCTATGAGGTGCCAAACCTCGGTGTCCGAAGACACGAATGTGATACCAAATCACCGGTGGTGCCAAACCACCGTGTCCAAGGCACGAATCATCAAGTTGTGGGGCCAACCCACGTGTGATACCAAATCACCGCGCGACGATCCCATATCTCAAAAGTGGGGCCAACCCACGGTGGAATTAACCACGGGGACAAGTCGCTATGAGGTGCCAAACCTCGGTGTCCAAAGACACGAATGTGATACCAAATCACTTTGTGGTGCCAAACCACCGGTGGTGCCAAACCACTGGTGTCCAAGACACGAATCATCAATCTTCCCCCTCTCTCATATTGCCCATACCAATGCAATAGATAAACAAATCATGTCAATAAACTTTGATATGTATCTCATAACAAATATATCATAAATCGTAGATCATGATTTCAATCCACATGTATTAACAACATATTGAAACGGACTTACCCGAATCTTCATTCATACCATCATGGTATCATATCCAGATCTCATCGATTTACCCACTTTCATAATATGATTAGTTATAACACACAAATATACATATATAAACCAAGTTATAAAGTGTGTAAGATACACACCTTTCACCAAAGCAATAACTAACGTCCGAAGATCCGATCTACCACTAGATCACCTTGTCCTATAATCGGCCAATATTAAGATTATGAACAAAGGCCATTCGGCCATAACACTAAATCTCAGATAATTATCCTTCGAAAAACCAAGTCTTACCTAAACTTACCCAAAACGATTGTCAACGAATCGAGACTTAGATTGATTGCTTCCAACGTCCGAAGAGCCTAAAAGAAATCGGTTTCTAAGAATGATTAGAACCTTGCAAACCAATGCCCATAGATTCGGCCTTAGTCCACAAGAAAATAACATAGAGACGAGAAAAGAATTGAAGAAGAAACGGCCAAGAACACTTACCCTTTTTCCAAAATCGATTGAAGAAAAATCAAAGAGAGTCTACCCTTGAATATTCGGCCAAAAATAATACTAAAAGGAAGTAGAAAAATTCGGCTATGGTGAAGTGAAAAAGAAAAGAGAAATAGAATGGTAATGGATGTTTAAACTTTGAGTGAAAGAAAAAGAAATGGAATTTGAGATGGGTAAAGGTTCGGCCAAGAGAGGATGAAAGAAAATGTGATTAAACAAAAGTCAAATGAAGAAAAGAGAGATGTGGGAGAGATTCGGCCAAACACTTCTTTGCCAAAAAGAAAGTGCACAAAAATGCACAAAGATAGATTGTAGTTTCGGTTTCAAAAGAGCAAATGAAAGAAAGGAAAATGGTATGATTTGATTCAACAAAATAAGGCTAAAATCAAAAGCAAAATGCACCAAAATGCACAAGACACATTCGGCCAAAGAGAGTGTTTTTGGAGAGGGAAAACAAAAATGCAAAAAGATGTTCAAAAGGCAAAAATTGACCAACTATTCCCCCCCCCAAAGCTACTTACAAAATTCGGCACCCCCCTTAGACACCCATGCCGTCCACATACATCCACTAAAGGCCTAGGATTACTTTCCAAAACATCCCCCATATTCCATGCCTTTTGTCCCCTCTTAATACCATAACTTCAAGATTCTTATCCCCAACATCATGCTTTCCTTAAACAAAATTCAACTTACCAAAAGAAGTAGTCCAACCTATCATAGACATAGGTTGACCGACCATCAATGCTAGGATTCAAAAATAAGCCTTCAAAATGCTAAACATGCTACTCGAACCTCTAACCTCAAGCAACCTTTCAAGCTCCTTAACCATCTTGCCACTTACTCCTCTTGTGCTTTAATTAACACTTAAATTAACTTAAGTGCTAAGCTCACTTAATCCACTTCATTAAATAAACCATACTAAAAATTATTCTAGCTTCCTTAATAAAATAAAGCCTTCACAAGACTATGCTAACACACAAAATTCATACCCGAGCCAACACAAATAATACTCAAATTTTGGGATGTTACAAAAGCCACCAGATTCAGATTGTGGCAGAGCCACCAGAAACACTTCCTCCGATCATCAATATCCCGATCCCAAGCAAAATGTCATGTATGCAAAGCATATATCATAATGATGTATGAAATAAATTACCATCATAACCAACTAATCAGAATACACACAATCATGCGAATCAGCCCTTAAGGGTATAACAGTAATTTTACCCACCGAGGGTATTTCAGTAATTTACCCTCCAGGGGTATTTCGATAATTTACGCTGCAGGGGTATATCGATAATTCTGAACTTAGCGGCTTTTTCGAAGGCCTACTATCGCCTTCAGCGACACAGGACCCTTTATAGGTCTCTACAGAACTATTGGGCCTGAAATCCATTTCAGGCCCAAACGGGCCCATGCGCTCGTGTGGCCCAAAATGAATGGTTTCGGTTTCAAATTTGAAGATTTCGCATTCGAACCTATCATTTGATAGTTTTCCAATAGTTTTGCCCAAGTGGCCCGGATAGCCTATTGGGCCCACTTGGCCCGTTTCGGCTCGTTTGGGCCCATTACAACCTCGGTTTCGCGAGAGTGCCCGTGACACTCTCAATGACTTAACGTCATCGTTTGTATCTCGATTTAACACTACGAGTGATCGCACGCTCGAGTGGTTACAGTTACCGGTTTCCCGGCTTTTCGGCATTTGGGCTGATTCTCAAAGCACCACAAGCATTCATCATCGAAATGGGTGTGAGATTACACATCTGATCATGTAGAGTACTATACACTCACGATAATCGTCACCTATACCAAATGTACCACACAATTAACAATATTAACAAAAGAATTGGGAGATCTTAAATCCGAATACCCAACTATGCGATTAACTAGCACTTACCTTCACTAAAGTGTTCAACCGCGATTTGCCTATCTAAACCAGATGCCGATGCCCTTCCACAACCCGGCGGAAAGTCTCGGACCACTGACACACTACGCCGCTTAAACTAGGGAGCAGGGGCTATGAGTCCATTTCCATTAAGCACTCTTCCTGCTTCCCTCTCAGCCTGGCTACCACTTGCCTCCATGAAGAGTTCTCGATTAACTAAACCCAGAATCACCACACCAAGGGGTTACCTTACGGCCATCAAAGAGCATGAACAAAAGGAGTAATTGATTTTTAGAGAAAAACAGAATAAGAGCGATTAGTTAAAAAGTAAAGGATATAATCACTTACCGATACTCGAATGTTGAATAAACAGAGAAGAAGATAAGCTTGATCAAATAGGGAACGACAGATGAAGTACTAGGGAAGAATAGATTCGGGCTTAGACTAGAGATAAGTCGAATGGGAAGAAGAGATTCGGCACAAGCAGCAAACTAAAAGAATCAAAATTTGGCTATGGAGAAAGACAAGGAAGGAGATGAGAGAAAAAGAAGAAAATAGATGGACAAGGAAGGATGAGCCAAAAAAGAGTTTTGGCCTACCTCTGCTTAGGCTATTAACCAGTAAAGAAGAAAATGTTTTAAAAGGAGAGAAGAATGAGAGAAAAGAGGCTGAGTTTTTGGCAAAAGAAAATTGGAAAACAAAAGACCCGAAATGCTAGCCAAAACGCAAAAACCCAAAATTCACACAAAAGAGAACTTGACAGAAAATTCGGCACTTCCCTTCTCAAAGCCGAATATGCACACTCCAGTGACCACTTTGTCGAAATTCCCACCTTAGAGACTCCCACATTCGGCCAACACTTCCTTCCACTTGAATCCCATGACTCTCTCCTCCATTTGCTCCACTATTCACTCTCCTCCACACATTCAAAATTGTTTGACCACTTCTCCATCCATCTTGTAGAGTTCTATCACAACTCTACTTCTTCTCCTCCCATAGCATAAAATAAAAGCCCACATATGCTGCTTGAGGGATTCAAACACTCTCCCTCTCTGTTTCCCTTGTGACGCCACACCACTAGGCCACATTGCTCCTTGTGTTAGCCAACACATTTAATTAAACCTGAAATTCTGCTTCCACTAGCTCTCCCCACTAAAGTGCCAAAAAGCAAAAGTTTCCCTATGGCCCAACTTGAATCCGGGACTTCATAGAAACCCCGTAACCCTCCAAAATCACCTTTCTAACAGGTCTAACTTGAAATAATGCCGTTCTCATGTTCCCAAAAATTTTAAAAGCTCCTACGCCCAAGGCCCAATAGGCCCAATTCTATAAGGCCAAAATTTGGGGTGTTACAAATCTACCCCCTTAAAGAAATTTTATCCTCGAAATTTCCAACGAACAGGGTAGTCATGCAACCACTACCCCACCACGCCACCGCTGCGCACTCTCATACTAATAACACTAATACACTTCTAACGTACTTTAGAAACCTCTTCACATAGCCAAATATCTAACCACAGAAGCAAACGGATATCACACATACATAAAATTTACTACGTTCACACACCACATCCAACTAAAACATACCTGACTTAATGGTGATGGAACAATCCCGAGCCCTATGCTCCTGCGACCCGCATCTCAAGCATGCTCCTAACCTCCTCCAGCATTCACCCGAATGACGCCTTTTGCAATATTCACAAGCTGGAAAGTTTGGACGTGCCTTAACATGTTTCACAGAACAAGACTGCGACCCCAGAGAATCGCGATCTCTTTTCTTCTTACAGTCCACGCACCCAACTCGTAGTGTTTTACCAATTTCTTTAACCTCCTCCAAAACCTCCCTAACTAGCTGAGTCAACACATCAGCTCCGGCTCGATCATGAGACCCCGTCTCAGCCACTGGTGATACCGGTGCCTCCCTTTCGGGCATCTGCCCCGATGCTGAGGACCCAACCCTAGCACCTCGGCCTCTACCACGGCTACGTGTACCTCGTCCACATCCTCTCGTACTCATACTACTGAGTCGTATTAATCTGATTAAGAATTTTATGAATCAGTCTATAATTCCAATGTTTATTAACAAGTGTTTTATGGAACACAGGTATAAGAGTTGTTTTCGCAGATTGAATTTCCTAATGTCTCAGTCTCTATAGTCTTAGCTCCTATAGCTAACAGTTTTAGTGTACTACCACTAACTCTAGTAGTTTTCTGCCTATAGTCATTTCATCATATAACCAAACATAAAGTAAGAGGACTTACGGATTTGGTGCAGGAGACTCAGGGTGCCATACTTCAAAAGATATATATTTTCTAAACCATATTTCAATCAAATTTTGAAAAACATTTTCAAACCCATTCCATATCCGAGTTTTGCAACCTAGCTCTGATACCATTAAATGTAACACCCCAAACCCGGCATAGACGTTACGACCGGATCTAGAATGTCACATGGATATGTTGTTTAAAAATTGCGTTCTCGTTGAAAACTCTGTATTCTTTCTTTGAAAGCTTCCAGCTTTATTGTTTGTGAAATTCAGATTTGCTTTTATGGTGTTATTGTAAAAACGTTCTTATTATTACCATTGAAAACTTTGCTTATAACCGAAATCAAATTCAGTGATTTGCTAAAATGTGATATTTTGAAAAATGTTATTGTAATTTTAAGAAAAATCCGGAGTTTAATCATTTATGGTTTGAAAATAACCGAAATGAAAGTTTAAAGGAAAAGTTAAGTCCAATGGCCTTATTACAAAATATTAAACCCAAATTAAAAACAATCTTAAAATAAAGGTAAACTGAAATTATTAAAGTTTATGAGAAATACTCCGATGTATGGCCACCACAGAGTCCTCCGGCGCAAATCCTCTAATCTTTGAGGATCACCGCAAGGTTAAAGCGAGGGGTGAGTTACGAGAACTCAAAGTGTGTAATCCCCTAACGGTCATTAATCGGGCTCGAGCCCACACGAGAAGCAAACTAAGCCGAAGCCCATACAGAAGCAAACTGGGCCTTAGCCCTATATACATAATAATGCAACCAGAGTATGTAGCCCAACCCAATAATCCATCCGCTACACACTACTCGTACCAGCCCAACACACCTATGGGGATTTCTAAATCGTCCCACCCATCCGCTACACAACAATATTGCAGACAAGCTGCTCATCACGGAATTTGTGGCAGAGCCACCAGAATAACAGAATATACGTGGCATAGCCACCAGACAGAATGTGGCAGAGCCACCAGATTCAGAATGTGGCAGAGCCACCAGAATACACTTCCTCCGATCATCAATATCCCGATCCCATGCAAAATGTCATTTATGCAAAGCATATATCATAATGATGTATGAAATAAATTACCATCATAACCAATTAATCAGAATACACACAATCATGCGAATCAACAGTAATTTTACCCACCGAGGGTATTTCAGTAATTTACCCTCCAGGGGTATTTCGGTAATTTACCCTACAGGGGTATATCAGAAATTCTGAACTTAACAGCTTTTCCGAAGGCCTACTATCGGCTTGAGCGACACAGGACCCTTTTTGGGTCTTTACGGAACTATTAGGCCTAAAATCCATTTTAGGCCCAAACGAGCCCACGCACTCGTGTAGCCCAAAACGCATGGTTTCTATTTCAGATTTGCAGATTTCGCATTCAGACCTATAATTTGATAGTTTTCCAACAGTTTTGCCCAAGTGGGTCGGATAGCCCATTGGGCCTACTTGGCCCGTTTTAGCTCGTTCGGGCCCATTACAGCCTCGATTTCACGAGAGTGCTCGTGACACTCTCAACGACTTAACGTCATCATTCATATCTCAATTTACCACTACGAGCGCTCGCACGCTATAGTGGTTACAGTTGCCGGTTTCCCAGCTTTTTAGCATTTGGGCCGATTCTCAAAGCACCACAAGCATTCATCATCGAAATGGGTGTAAGATTACACACCTGATCACGTAGAGTACTATACTCTCACGATCATCGTCACCTATACCAAATGTACCACACAATTAACACTATTACCAAAAGAATTGGAAGATCTTAAATTCGAATACCCAACTATGCGATTTACTAGTACTTACCTTCACTAAAGTGTTCAACCGCGATTTGCCTATCTAAACCAGATGCCGACGCCCTTCCACAACCCGACGGAAAGTCCCGGACCGCTGACACACTATGCCGCTTAAACTTGGGAGCAGGGGCTATGAGTCTATTTCCATTAAGCACTCTTCCTGGTTCCCTCTCAGCCTGGCTACCACTTGCCTCCAGGAAGAGTTCTCGATTAACTAAACCCACAATCACCACACCAAGGGGTTACCTTACGGCCATCAAAGAGCATGAACAAAAGGAGTAATTGATTTTTAGAGAAAAATAGAATAAGAGAGATTAGTTAAAAAGTAAAGGATATAATCACTTACCGAAACTCAAATTTTGAATGAACATAGAAGAAGATAAGCTTGATCAAATAGGGAACGACAGATGAAGTACCAGGGAAGAATAGATTAGGCCTTAGACTAGAGATAAGTCGAATGGGAAGAAGAGATTCGGCAAAAGCAGCAAACCAAAAGAATCAAAATTCGACTATGGAGAAAGACAAGGGCAGGAGATGAGAGAAAAAGAAGAAAATAGATAGACAAGGAAGGATGAGCCAAAAAAGAGTTTCGGCCTACCTCTACTTAGGCTATTAACCAGTAAAGAAGAAAATGTTTTAAAAGGAGAGAAGAATGGAAGAAAAGTGGCTGAGTTTTTGGCTAAAGAAAATTGGAAAACAAAAGACCCGAAATGCTAGCCAAAACGCAAAAACCCAAAATTCACACAAAAGAGAACTTGACAGAAAATTTAGCACTTCCCTTCTCAAAGCCGAATATGCACACTCCAGTGACCACTTTCCCGAAATTCCCCCCTTAAAGACCCCCACATTCGGCCAACACTTCCTTCCACTTAAATCCCATGATTCTCTCCTCCATTTGCTCCACTATTCACTCTCCTCCACACATTCAAAATTGTTTGACCACTTCTCCATCCATCTTGTAGAGTTCTATCACAACTCTACTTCTTCTCCTCCCATATCATAAAATAAAAGCCCACATATGCTGCTTGAGGGATTCGAACACTCTCCCTCTCTGTTTCCCTTGTGACGCCACACCATTAGGCCACCTTGCTCCTTGTGTTAGCCAACACATTTAATTAAACCTTAAATCCTGCATCCACTAGCTCTCCCCACTAAAGTGCCAAAAAGTAAAATTTTCCCTATGGCCCAACTTGAACCCGGGACTTCATAGAAACACCGTAGCCTTCCAAAATCACCTTCCTAACAGGTCAAACTTGAAATAAAGCTGGAAAGTTTGGACGTACCTTAACATGCTTCACAGAACGAGACTGCGACCCCAGAGAACCCCGATCTCTTTTCTTCTTACAGTCCATGCACCCAACTCGTAGTGTTTTACCAATTTCTTTAACCTCTTTCAAAACCTCCCTAACTAGCTGAGTCAGCACATCAGCTCCAACTCGGTCATGAGACCCCGTCTCAGCCACTGGCGATGCCGGTGCCTCCCTTTCGGGCATCTGCCCCGATGCTGAGGACCCAACCCTAGCACCTCGGCCTCTACCACGGCTGCGTGTACCTTATCCACGTCCTCTCATACTCATACTGCTGAATCGTATTAATCTGATTAAGAATTTTATGAATCAGTCTATAATTCCAATGTTTATTAACAAGTGTTTTACAGAACACAGGTATAAGAGTTGTTTTCGCAGATCGAATTTCCTAATGTCTCAGTCTCTACAGTCTTAGCTCCTATAGCTAACAGTTTTAGTGTACTACCACTAACTCTAGTAGTTTTTTGCCTACAGTCATTTCATCATATAACCAAACATAAAGTAAGAGGACTTATGGATTTGGTGCCGGAGACTCAGGGTGCCATACTTCAAAAGATATATATTTTCTAAACCATATTTCAATCAAATTTTGAAAAACATTTTCAAACCCATTCCACAGCCGAGTTTTGCAACCTGGCTCTGATACCATTAAATGTAACACCCCAAACCCGGCCTAGACATTTTGACCGGATCTAGCATGTCACATGGATATGTTGTTTAAAAACTGCGTTCTCGTTGAAAACTCCGTATTCTTTCTTTGAAAACTTTGAGCTTTGTTGTTTGTGAAATTCAGATTTGCTTTTATGGTGTTATTGTAAAAACGTTCTTATTATTACCATTGAAAACTTTGCTTATAACCAAAATCAAATTCAGTGATTTGCTAAAATGTGATATTTTGAAAACCGTTATTGTAATTTTAAGAAAAATCCCGAGTTTAATCATTTATGGTTTGAAAATAACTGAAATGAAAGTTTAAAGGAAAAGTTAAGTCCAATGGCCTAATTACAAAATATTAAACCCAAATTAAAAACAATCTTAAAATAAAGCTAAACTGAAATTATTAAAGTTCATGAGAAATACTCCGATGTATGGCCACCACAGAGTCCTCCGCAGCGCCAAATCCTCTAATGCTGGGGATCACCTGCAAGGTTAAAGCAGAGGGTGAGTTACGAGAACTCGATGTGTAATCCCTAAATAAGTCATTAACTGGGCTCGAGCCCATACATAAATCGGGCCAAGCCCATACAGAAACAAAGCGGGCCTTAGCCCTATATACATAATAATGCAACCAGCAGTATGTAGCGCAACCCAATAATCCATCCGCTACACACCACCCGCATTTCACCCAACACACACATCCGGGATTTCTAAAACGACCCACCCATCCGTTACACACCAATATGGAAGACAAGCTGCTCATCACAGAATTTGTGGCGGAGCCACCACAATAACAGAATATACATGGCATAGCCACCAGAGAGAATGTGGCAGAGCCACCAGATTTAGAATGTGGCAGAGCCACCAGAATACACTTCCTCCTATCATCAATATCCCGATCCCATTCAAAATGTCATGTATGCAAAGCATAAATCATAATGATGTATGAAATAAATTACCATCATAACCAACTAATTAGAATACACACCATCATGCAAATCAGCCCTTAAGGGTATAATAGTAATTTTACCCACCGAGGGTATTTCAGTAATTTACCCTCTAGGGTATTTCGGTAATTTACCCTCCAGGGGTATATCGGTAATTCTGAACTTAACGGCTTTTCCGAAGGCCTACTATCGCCTTGAGCGACGCAGGACCCTTTTTGGGTCTCTAAGGAACTAGTGGGCCTAAAATCCATTTCAGGCCTAAACGGGCCCACGCGCTCGTGTGGCCCAAAACGCATGGTTTCGGTTTCAGATTTGCAGATTTCGCATTCGGACCTATCATTTGATAGTTTTCCAACAGTTTTGCTCAAGTGGGCCGGATAGCCCATTGGGCCCACTTGGCCCGTTTCAGCTCGTTCGGGCCCATTACAGCCTTGGTTTGGCGAGAGTGCTCGTGACACTCTCAACGACTTAACATCATCATTCGTATCTCGATTTATCACTCTGACCGCTTGCACGCTCGAGTGGTCACAGTTGTTGGTTTCCTGGATTTTCGGCATTTGGGCCAATTCTCAAAGCACCACAAGCATTCATCATCGAAATGGGTGTGAGATTAAACACCTGATCACGTAGAGTACTATACACTCACGATCATCGTCACCTATACCAAATGTACCACACAATTAACACTGTTAACAAAATAATTGGGAGATCTTAAATCCAAATACCCAACTATGCGATTTACTAGCACTTACCTAAACTAGATGCCGACGCCCTTCCACAACCCGGCGAAAAGTCCCAGACCGCTGACACACTACGCTGCGTAAACTTGGGAGCAGGGGCTATGAGTCCATTTCTATTAAGCACTCTTCCAGTTTCCCTCTCAGCCTGGCTACCACTTGCCTCCATGAAGAGTTCTCGATTAACTAAACCCACAATCACCACACCAAGGGGTTACCTTACGGCCATCAAAGAGCATGAACAAAAGGAGTAATCGTTTTTTAGAGAAAAAGAGAATAAGAGAGGTTAGTTAAAAAGTAAAGGATATAAGCACTTATCGATACTCGAATGTTGAATGAACAGAGAAGAAGATAAGCTTGATCAAATAGGGAATGACATATGAAGTACCAGGGAAGAATAGATTCGGCCTTAGACTAGAGATAAGTTGATTGGGAAGAATAGATTCGGCATAAGCAGCACCCCAAAAGAATCAAAATTCGGCTATGGAGAAAGACAAGGGAAGGAGATGAGAGGAAAAGAAGAAAATAGATGGACATGGAATGATGAGCCATAAAAGAGTTTCGGCCTACCTTTGCTTAGGCTATTAACCAGTAAAGAAGAAAATGTTTTAAAAGGAGAGAAGAATGGGAGAAAAGAGGCTGAGTTTTTGGCAAAAGAAAATTGAAAAACAAAAGACCCGAAATGCTAGCTAAAACGCAAAAAGCCAAAATTCACACAAAAGAGAACTTGACAGAAAATTCGGCACTTCCCTTCTCAAAGCCGAATATGCACACTCCAGTGACCACTTTACTGAAATTCCCCCTTAGAGACCCCCACATTCGGCCAACACTTCCTTCCACTTGAATCCCACGATTCTCTCCTCCATTTGCTCCACTATTCACTCTCCTCCACACATTCAAAATTGTTTGACCACTTCTCCATCCATCTTGTAAAGTTCTATCACAACTCTACTTCTTCTCCTCCCATAGCATAAAATAAAAGCCCACATATGCTGCTTGACGAATTCGAACACTCTCCCTCTCTGTTTCCCTTGTGACGCCACACCACTAGGCCACCTTGCTCCTTGTGTTAGCCAACACATTTAATTAAACCTTAACTCCTACTTCCACTAGCTCTCCCCACTAAAGTGCCAAAAAGAAAATTTTCCCTATGGCCCAACTTGAACCCGGGACTTCATAGAAACCCCGTAACCCTCCAAAATCACCTTCCTAACAGGTCTAACTTGAAACAATGCCGTTCTCATGTTCCCAAAAATTTTAAAAGCTCCTACGCCTAAGGCCCAATAGGCCCAATTCTACTAGGCCCAAATTCGGGGTGTTACAAATCTACCCCCTTAAAGAAATTTCGTCCTCGAAATTTCCAACTAACAGGGCAGTCATGCAACCACTACCCCACCATGCTACTGCTGCGCACTCTCATACTAATAACACTAATACACTTCTAACGTACTTTAGAAACCTCTTCACATAGCCAAATATCTAACCATAGAAGCAAACATATATCACACATACATAAAATTTACTACGTTCACACACCACATCCAACCAAAACATACCCGACTTAATAGTAATGGAACAATCCCGAGCCCTATGCTCCTACGACCCGCATCTCAAGCATGCTCCTGACCTCCTCCAGCATTCACCCGAATGACGCCTTCTGCAATATTCGCAAGCTGGAAAGTTTGGACGTACCTTAACAAGCTTCACAGAACGAGACTGCGACCCTAGAGAACCGCGATCTCTTTTCTTCTTCCAGTCCACGCACCCAACTCGTAGTGTTTTACAAATTTCTTTAACCTCCTACAAAACCTCCCTAACTAGCTGAGTCAGCACATCAGCTCCGGCTCGGTTATGAGACCCCGTCTCAGCCACTGGTGATGCCGGCGCCTCCCTTTCGGGCATCTGCCCCGATGCTGTGGACCCAACCCTTTCACCTCGGCCTCTACCACGGCTACGTGTACCTCGTCCACGTCCTCTCGTACTCATACTTCTGAATCGTATTAATCTGATTAAGAATTTTATGAATCAGTCTATAATTCCAATGTTTATTAACAAGTGTTTTATGGAACACAGTTATAAGAGTTGTTTTCGCAAATCGAATTTCCTAATGTCTCGCCTCTCACAGCCTTAGCTCCTATAGCTACTTGATTTTAGTGTACTACCACTAACTCTAGTAGTTTTACACATACTCATTTCATCATATAACCAAACATAAAGTAAGAGGACTTATGGATTTGGTGCCGGAGACTCAGGGTGCCATACTTCAAAATATATATATTTTCTAAACCATATTTCAATCAAATTTTGAAAAAAGTTTTCAAACCCATTCCACAGCCGAATTTTGCAACCTGGCTCTGATACCATTAAATGAAACACCCGAAACCCGACCTAGACGTTACGACCGGATCTAGCATGTCACATGGATATGTTGTTTAAAAACTGCGTTCTCATTGAAAACTCCATATTCTTTCTTTGAAAACTTCGAGCTTTGTTGTTTGTGAAATTCAGATTTGCTTTTATGGTGTTATTGTAAAAACGTTCTTATTATTACCATTGAAAACTTTGCTTATAACCGAAATCAAATTCAGTGATTTGCTAAAATGTGATATTTTGAAAACCGTTATTGTAATTTTAAGAAAAATCCCGAGTTTAATCATTTATGGTTTGAAAATAACCGAAATGAAAGTTTAAAGGAAAAGTTAAGTCCAATGGCCTTATTACAAAATATTAAACCCAAATTAAAAACAATCTTAAAATAAAGCTAAACTAAAATTATTAAAGTTCATGAGAAATACTCCAATGTATGGCCACCACAGAGTCCTCCGCAGCGCCAAATCCTCTAATGCTGGGGATCACCTACAAGGTTAAAGCAGAGGGGTGAGTTACGAGAACTCAGTGTGTAATCCCCTAAACGGTCATTAACTGAGCCTGAGCCCATACAGAAGCAAACTGGGCCTTAGCCCTATATACATAATAATGCTACCAGAGTATGTAGCCCAACCCAATAATCCATCTGCTACACACCACCCGTACCAGCCCAACACACCTGTGGGGATTTCTAAATCGACCCACCCATCCGCTACAGAACAATATGGCAGACAAGCTGCTCATCACAAAATTTGTGGCAGAGCCACCAAAATAATAGAATATATGTGGCATAGCCACCAGACAGAATGTGGCAGAGCCACCAAATTCAGAATGTGGCAGAGCCACCAGAATACACTTCCTCCGATCATCAATATCCCGATCCCATGCAAAATGTCATGTATGCAAAGCATATATCATAATGATGTATGAAATAAATTACCATCATAACCAACTAATCAAAATACACACAATCATGCGAATCAGCCCTTAAGGGTATAACAGTAATTTTACCCACCGAGGGTATTTCAGTAATTTACCCTCCAGGAGTATTTCAGTAATTTACCCTCCAGGGGGATATTGGTAATTATGAACATAACGGCTTTTCCGAAGGCCTACTATCGCCTTGAGCGACACAGGACCCTTTTTGGGTCTCTACGGAACTATTGGGCCTAAAATCCATTTTAGGCCCATACGGGCCCACGCGCTCGTGTGGCCCAGAACACATGGTTTCAGTTTCAGATTTGCAGATTTCACATTCGGACCTATCATTTGATAGTTTTCCAACAGTTTTGCCCAAGTGGGCCGGATAGCCCATTGGGCCCACTTGGCCTGTTTCGACTCGTTCGAGCCCATTACAGCCTCGATTTTGCGAGAGTGCTCGTGACACTCTCAACGACTTAACGTCATCATTCGTATCTCGATTTACCACCACGAGCGCTCGCACGCTCGAGTGGTTACAGTTGCCGGTTTCCCAGCTTTTCGGCATTTGGGCCGATTCTCAAAGCACCACAAGCATTCATCATCGAAATGGGTGTGAGATTACACACCTGATCACGTGGAGTACTATACACTCACGATCATCGTCACCTATACCAAATGTACCACACAATAAACACTATTAACAAAAGAATTGGAAGATCTTAAATTCGAATACACAACTATGCGATTTACTAGCACTTACCTTCACTAAAGTGTTCAACCGCGATTTGCCTATCTAAACCAGATGCCGACGCCCTTCCACAACTCGGCGGAAAGTCCCGGACCGCTGACACACTACGCCGCTTAAACTTGGGAGCAGGGGCTATGAGTCCATTTCCATTAAGCACTCTTCCTTATTCCCTCTCAGCCTGGCTACCACTTGCCTCCATGAAGAGTTCTCGATTAACTAAACTTACAATCACCACACCAAGGGGTTACCTTACGGCCATCAAAGAGCATGAAAAAAAGGAGTAATCGATTTTTAGAGAAAAAGAGAATAAGAGAGATTAGTTAAAAAGTAAAGGATATAATCACTTACCGATACTCGAATGTTGAATGAACAGAGAAGAAGATAAGCTTGATCAAATAAGGAACAGCAGATGAAGTACCAGGGAAGAATAGATTAGGCCTTAGACTAGAGATAAGTCGAATAGGAAGAAGAGATTCGGCACAAGTAGCAAACCAAAAGAATCAAAATTCGGCTATGGAGAAAGACAAGGGAAGGAGATGAGAGAAAAAGAAGAAAATAGATAGACAAGGAAGGATGAGCCAAAAAAGAGTTTCGGCCTACCTCTGCTTAGGCTATTAACCAGTAAAGAAGAAAATGTTTTAAAAGGAGAGAAGAATAGGAGAAAAGAGGCTGAGTTTTTGGCAAAAGAAAATTGGAAAATAAAAGACCCGAAATGCTAGCCAAAACACAAAAAGCAAAAATTCACACAAAAGAGAACTTGACAGAAAATTCGGCACTTCCCTTCTCAAAGCCGAATATGCACACTCCAGTGACCACTTTTCCGAAATTCCCCCTTAGAGACCCCCACATTCGGCCAACACTTCCCTCCACTTGAATACCACGATTCTCTCCTCCATTTGCTCCACTATTCACTCTCCTCCACACACTCAAAATTGTTTGACCACTTCTCCATCCATCTTGTAGAGTTCTATCACAACTCTACTTCTTCTCCTCCCATAGCATAAAATAAAAGCCCACGTATGCTGCTTTAGGGATTCGAACACTCTCCCTCTCTGTTTCCCTTGTGACGCCACACCACTAGGCCACCTTGCTCCTTGTGTTAGCCAACACATTTAATTAAACCTTAACTCCTGCTTCCACTAGCTCTCCCCACTAAAGTGCCAAAAAGAAAATTTTTCCCAATGGCCCAACTTGAACCTAGGACTTCATAGAAACCCCGTAACCCTCAAAAATCACCTTCCTAACAGGTCCAACTTGAAATAATGCCGTTCTCATGTTCCCAAAAATTTTAAAAGCTCCTACGCCCAAGGCCCAATAGGCCCAATTCTATAAGGCCCAAATTCGGGTGTTACAAAAAATAACATGAAAATATTATTCCGACCTCAGATTTGTGGTCTCGAAACCACTATTCTGACTAGGGTCTAAACCGGGTTGTTACAACTCTCCCCCTTAGGGATTTTCATCCCCGAAAATCTTACCAATGAATAGATGTGGATATTGCTCTCTCATAACTTTCTCAGGCTCCCACGTAGCCTCCTCAACTCCGTGTCTGTGCCACAACACTTTCACTAAGGAAACTCTTTTGTTTCTCAGCTCTTTAGTCTCTCGTGCCAGAATTCGGATCGATTCTTCACTATACGATAAGTCTGATTTAATTTCAACCTCAGTAGGAGAAATCATATGAGACGGAATTAGATCTATACCGTCAAACCATCGATACATGAAACACATTATGGATCTTTTCTAACTCAGGTGGCAACATTAATCTATAAGCAACCGGCCCAACTTGCTCGATAATCTCATATGGTCCGATGAACCTCGGACTCAACTTGCCTTTCCGGCCAAATCGAAGTATTTTCTTCCACGGAGATACTTTCAGAAACACTTTGTCGCCAACTTCAAATTCAATATCTTTTCGTTTCAAGTATGCATAAGACTTCTGACGATCTGAGGCCGCTTTCAAACTGTCACGAATCACTTTCACTTTTTGCTCAATTTCTTTAATTAAGTCAACTCCGTGAATCTTATTCTCACTCAGCTTAGTCCAATACAATGGGGTTCGGCATTTTCTACCATAAAGAGCCTCATATGGTGCCATTTTAATGCTAGATTGAAAACTGTTATTATACGCGAATTCAATCAACGGCAGATGTTTTTCCCATGAATTCTCAAATTCAAGTATACAATACCTCAACATATCTTCGAGAACTTGAATGGTTCGTTCGGACTGACCATCCGTTTGCGGATGAAAAGTAGTACTGAAATGCAATTTTGTGCCTAATGCATCTTGCAATTTCTTCCAAAATCGCGAGGTAAATCTCAGATCTCTATCAGACACTATAGATAGTGGCACCCCGTGTAATCTCGCAATCTTAGCAATGTACAATTTTGCCAATCTATCGAGTGAATAATCTGTTCTCACTGGAACAAAATGAGATGATTTCGTCAATCTGTCCACTATCACCCATATTGCATCTTTCTCTCCCGGAGATAAAGGCAATCCCAACACAAAGTCCATCGTAATCCGTTCCCACTTCCACTCAGGAATCATGATCAGCTGTAACAAACCAGATGGAACTTGATGTTCAGCTTTAACTTGCTGACAAACTAAGCATTTTGACACAAAGTCAGAGATATCTCGTTTCATACCATGCCACCAATAAAACTGTTTCAGATCGTTATACATTTTTGTACTCCTCGGGTGCACAGTCAAACGACTATTATGAGCTTCGCTCAAAATTAACTGAATCAACTCTGAATTCTTTGGAACAAAAATCCGATCTCTAAATCTCAAACAATCATCACTATCAACTCAAAATTCTGAATCCGAATTCAAATCACATTGAGCCTGTTTTGCTATCATTTCATCATCACTTTTCTGGGCATCACAAATCTGACGCACGAACACCGGTTTCACTTTCAATTCAGCCAAAACTACATTATCATCACACAAATCTATCTGAGCATTTATTGCTCGCAAAGCACATATAGACTTTCGGCTCAAAGCATCAGCAACAACATTAGCTTTACCCGGATGATAATCAATTACAAGTTCATAGTCTTTCAACAACTCTAACTATCTTCTCTGTCGTAAATTCAATTCTTTTTGAGTCATCAAATACTTCAAACTCTTATGATCGGTATAAATATGAAATTTCTCACCAAATAGATAATGACGCCAAATCTTCAACGCAAACACAATCGCGGCCAATTCAAGGTCATGCGTCGGATAATTCTTCTCATGCGGCTTTAACTGCCTCGAAGCATAAGCAATGACTTTGCCTTCTTGCATCAGCACATAGCCCAAACCATTCAACGATGCATCACTGTATACTATGAATTCTTTGCCCGATTCAGGCTGAACTAACACTGGCGCTTCTGTCAACAACGCTTTCAACTGATCGAAACTCTGCAGGCACTTTTCTGACCACTCAAATTTAACATCTTTCTGTAGCAACTTCGTCAACGGAATCGCAATCATCCAGAAGCCTTTCACAAACTGTCTATAATATCCCGCTAGTCCCAGAAAACTACGAACTTCAGACACATTTCTCTGAGGCTTCCATTCTAAAATTGCTGAGATCTTACTCAGATCAACTCGTATTCCCGCAGCTGATACAATATGTCCAAGAAAACTAACCTCGCACAACTAAAACTCACATTTTCTAAACTTAGCATACAATTGTTTCTTTCGCAGAGTTTGTAGCATAATTCTCTAATGATCGGCATGTTATGTTTCATCACGTGAATAAATCAAAATATCATCAATGAACACCACAATAAAACGATCCAAATACGGTCTAAATATCCGGTTCATTAGATCCATAAACACAGCAGGAGCATTCGTAAGTCCAAAAGGCATCACTAAGAATTCATAATGTCCGTACCTCGTTCTGAAAGCAGTCTTCGGTACATCTATCTCTTTAACTCTCAACTGATAATAGCCTGATCTCAAATCTATCTTAGAAAACACTATAGCTCCTCTCAGCTGATCAAACAAATCATCGATACGAGGCAACGGATATTTGTTCTTTTTCGTCACTTTTTTCAATTGCCGGTAATCAATACACATTCTCATGGTACCGTCTTTCTTTTTCACAAATAACACAGCAGCACCCCAGGGCGAGAAACCCGGTCGTACAAATCCTCTATCAGTCAACTCTTGCAACTGAGACTTCAACTCTTTCAATTCTGTTGGTGCCATTCTATACGGAGCTATTGAGATAGGAGTAGTTCCTGGCACTAATTCAAGGTAATCCCAGTAGTTCTTCAGGAAACACATCTGAAAACTCACAAACCACAGACACAGATTCAACTTTCTTTTCTGACACTTTTGTATCAATCACATATGCCAGATAAGCTTCACAACCCTTTCTCACATAGTTCAAAGCTTTCATCGCAGATACAATAGCTGGTAGCCCTTTCATATCACTAGATTCAATTTGAACTATCTCACCGTTCTGACTTCTCAATTCAATACTCTTTCTTTTACAATTCACGATGGCATTATGCAGAGTGAGCCAATCCATACCCAGAATTATATCGAACTCATCAAATGGTAGCAACATCAAATTAGCCGGAAAACATAAATCCCGAAACATCAATGGACAATTTTTGCACACTTTATCCACTAAGACACACTTGCCAAAGGGGTTCGATACTCTAACTACAAATTCAGTAGACTCAACAGGAAGAGTCTTACTTGATACTAGATTTACACATACATAGGAATGAGTTGAACCCGGATCTATCAATGCTATCACATCAGTATCAAAAGAGTAAAAGTACCAGTGATGACATATGGAGATGATGCTTCCTCTCGTGCTCGTATGGCATAGGCTCGGGCAGGTGCTCTCGCCTCTGATCTCACAGCTGTATCGGTAGTCCCTCTCTGGCTTCCGCTCAAATTTTTGGTGTTTCTGGGTGGTCTACCCCTAGCCATCATTTACTCGATCTTACATTCTAGACATTTTCTTCTTCAGCTAACTTTGGACAATCTCTAATGAAGTTGTCTCGTGATCCACACTTGTAACAAGTTCGATTATTATATTTGCCCCAAAATTCTCCCACATGTCATCTTCCACACTATCTACACCCAGGTTTGTTACTTTTGGCACTATCAACACTTAATTCTATTGGAGCTTGAGTTCTCGAACCAACACTTAGTCTCGCGCGGTCTCTATTTGAATGTCCAAATGAAGTATTTGATCGATTGCTTGTATCTCTAAATCTCTTCGTCAAAGGTTGAGAAAACTTACTCATCGATCTTTTTCTTTCATCACGAGCTTCAGAATCAGCTTTCCTCTTTTCTTTACTGAGCTCTTCAGCTTTGCAAGCTCTTTCTACTAACACAACAAATTCATTTATGTCAAGTATCCCAACCAACAACTTAATGTCCTCATTCAGCCCTTCAATGAAGCGTTTACACATAGTGGCTTCGGTCGAAACACATTCTCGTTCATATTGGCTCAATCTCACAAATTCTCGTTCATACTCTGTAACTGACATACGGCCATGTTTCAGCTCAAGGAACACTTTACACTTCTGATCTATGAATCGTTGACTGATATACTTCTTTCTGAACTCAACTTGAAAGAAATCCCAGGTGATTCTCTCTCTCAGAACCACGGATATCAATGTCTTCCACCAATTATAAGCCATATCTCTCAACAATGAAACTGCACACTTAATGTATTCATCAGGGGTCAACGACATCTCATCGAATACTCGAATTGTATTCTCGAGCCAAAACTCGGCTCGCTAAGCATCATCATCAACTGTGGCCCTAAACTCTTCAGCCCCATACTTACGAATCTTATCCACATGAGGTTTATTCAATCTGATCGGATCTACAAGTTGTGGCACAGCATGTACTTGTGGGGGTGGAGGTTGTGGAGCAGCCAGATTCGTTCGAAAGAAGGCTTGCTTAGCCTCTCCTCCCTCACCACTATCATTTGGCCTAGATGTGGCCGGTGCTGTCCCTTGAGCGGGAGCAGGCGCGTTACTCTCAACATCATCAACAACTGATCGATCGGGATCCATTACTATATGAAAACACATTTATAACTGTCAGAATTCATCACACTATCGTAATTTCATATATGGCATGTATAGCTAGACTCACACTCGCTACGTTAGTCCGAGAATCGACTAAACTGTAGCTCTGATACCAATAAAATATAACACCCCTAACCCAAAACTGTCGCCAGAATAGGGTTAAGAGGCATTATTGAACGATCGAAACAATTCACATCCATTTCACGACACAAAGTCATTCTTCAATCATACACATTCAATTACAACCATAAAGTCCCCTATTGAGGTCTACGAAACCTTAAACACATGTTAGAATGAGATTGGGACTAAACCGAACACTTAGAAAATTTTTCAAAAATTCAAACATTCCTCATCACTGTTGAAGTCACACGCCCGTGCAGTCAAGCCGTGTACCTCACACGGCTACCAGACACAACCATGTGTCCAGACCATGCCAAAACAGAGCATACATACTGACTTATCCCCACGGCCACTAGACACGCCCGTGTGCCATGGCCGTGTGTTACTAAGCTAGCTACTGACTTGATTACAGGGTCACCATACACGCCCGTGGGCCTCAGCCATGTAACCTGTCCAGACACCACTAAAAATGATCCTTAAACCACACGGCAGAGACACACGCCTGTGTTTCTTAGCCATGTATGCAAAATAGGCCATTTGCAAGGCCAATTTGCCACCCACATAAAGGTCAACACTACAAGCACAATTAAGCATGTTTTCTCACACAATTTGGCAACTAAATACATGTCAAGAAGTCAACATATCATCTCAACCAATCTAATTTCTAAACATGTTAACTTATAAACTAAATTTCACAACTTCGACACATTCAATATCAAACATGATTCATCCTCAAATTAACTAGATCATACTAACATCAATCCATCACTAAGTTTATCATTCATAAGACATTCTCTTTACCAACAAGCCTTACCATAATATGCATCATATACCAAATCCATTCATACTTATAGCCAACATATATCTAGCCACATCACATGGCTATTTACACATCCCAAATATATTTCAAAACAACTAGCCTATACATGCCATATTTCAACTATATACATATTTCCAGAAGTACCAAAATAGATTGCCGATAGTGTGATAGAGAATACTGACGATCCCCGGATCCGAACTAGCTTTACTGACACTGTAAAACAGAAAAACAATCACATAGTAGGCTTTCAAAAGCTTAGTAAGTTCATAACATAATACATTATACTAAAACAAATCATCACATAGATTATTTCACATTCACATATATCATACCATCCAAAGCTAATATATTCAATTTACCATTCATAAACTCATTCATAGGTTCATCAACCACGTAGATTCCAAACGTACCTTAGTCAACACTTAGTTGTCAATTACTTATGCTACTCAATACTCACTAATTTCATTTCGATCAACTTTCGTCCCTTCTTCGGTTCAATCGCACACTTAGTGCCCAAATAGTTAGCCGAAGCTAAATTAACATCGCACACTTAGTGCATTTATATCAAACCGATCTTAAATGGTTATCGCACACACAGTGCCAACCACAAAGCCGAAGCTTATATTATTCCGCACACACAGTGCTAATCATCTCGATCACATTTTTGAATACGCACACTTAGTGCCACATAACTCAAACTCTCACATAGCATTCATAACTCAATAATATCGTACCATTCATTTCATAACATTAAACATAGATAAATACACGTATTATGTCCGAACTTACCTCGAACTTCAAAAATATCGAAACGGTCGATTAATCGAGCCCTTTATCTTTGCCTCGATCTCGATCCGAACCTCTCCTTTCTTGGTCTATACACATTAAAATTCAATCCATTCAATCACCAATTCATTCAATTTAGTTCACAGACACTTATTTAGGACATTTTACAAAATAGCCCTCACATTTTCACATTTTGACACTTTAGTCCCTAATTCATCAAATCACCAAATACACACAATTTGCTTACACCCATGTCTAGCCGAATTCTTACTATACTCATACAAGCCCAAATATTTCATTTATTTCACGTTTTAGTCCTTTAATTTACACTTTTGTCAATTAAGCCCAAAATACCCAATTTCATCAAAAAATCAAGAACAAAACATGTTCATTAAACACATATCTTTCATTTAACACACTTACTCATCACAAAGCTCACCATTTCATCAATAGCACATCTCATGAATATCATCAATTCTTCAAATTACAACATGGGCTAGCTAGAGTACGAAGCAACGATTACGAAAACGTAGAAATTATCAAAAACCGATCAAAATTCATACCTTAATCAAGGATAGCAATGGCCGAATATACCAAGCCCTATTTCTTTCTCTTTTTCTTCTTCAATTTTCGGCAATGGTGATGTAAAAAGATGAACACTTCATGTTTTGTTTAATTATTTATGACTTATTTAACTAATTACCAAACTAACCTTTTATTTAACTTATAAAACATTTATTCATTAAGGTTATTCTAGTCCATTGCCACCCACTATCACTAAATATAGCCTAATTGCATCATAAAGCATTCACTTTATAAAAACAACAACAATTAAACACTCCAAATCAGCACACAGCATTTTACACTTTACGCAATTAAATCCTTTTTCTTAATTCGACACATAGTCGATAAAATTACCACACAGAATTTTCACACAGGTTATATCACACATAATTAACACCAAAAATAACATAAAAATATTATTCTGACCTCGAATTTGTGGTCTCGAAACCACTATTCTGACTAAGGTCTAAACTGGGCTATTACAGTTTCTTTAATCAAGTTTATGTTTTATGCTCTTGATATAATTGTTTGATCTTATTGCTAATGTTTAGATGTTTAAGTAATTTTGGTCATGGTATATACGTGTGGTAAACTTTATATAAGGATGACGGATATGTTTTGGTTGTGGACTGTTAATGATGCTAATGATAGTGATTTTCAGTTATGTATTAGCTTAATTTGTAAATATAGATAATGGTTTTAATCTAATTTGTGGTTCGGCATGTAACACCCCAAACGCGGCCTAGACGTTATTGTCGAATCTGGCGTGTCACATTAAAGTGTTTTTCGAAAACCATGTTTTCATTGAAAACCCTTCTTAATTAAAAGCTTGAGTAAAATCCCAGTTAAGTTAGTTTATTATTATTTTATTTTAAATGTGGTATATAGAAAAATTATTAAGTTTATTCCCAAAATTTCTTTTCAGTTGCAGAAGCTAAGTTTAAAAATAACAAATTTACGAAAACGTGATGTTTAAAGATTAAATTGCGAAAGCGTAGTGTTTTGAAAACAGTTATTATTTTAGAAAATCGCGATCTACTTTTAACAGATAGGAAACGTAATAACTAAAAATCCCAAATTAAAACCAGAAATTAAAATAGGCCTTATTACAGAAATTAAAACCCAAAACGAAATTTAAAACATATATAAAGTCCAAAGCATAACAGTCGCAGTCGTGTGGTCACCTCCGAGTCCTTCGCAGCACCGATCCTCCTAACGCTTGGGATTACCTGCACAATTAAAAACGGGGTGAGTTTACGAAAACTCAGTGTGTAATCTTCTTACTAGAGTAACAGTCAGTATATAGAAATAGAAACCGAAACAGTTTAGGCCAAAGCCCACTACAATATCATTTGGGTCACAGCCCATAACAGAATCAATTGGGCCTAGCCCAAACCAATAACAGAACATGTGGGCCTAAGCCCAGTACAGTGATAGATCCCATAAACAGATATGCAACAGTATGAGGATGCATCCCAACCCGATCCAGCCAACACACCACCTGTAGCAACCCTACACTTACGTGGGGATAAAATCGACCCACCCAGCAAACACACCAAGCTTAGCACCGGTTGCGGCACTAAGTCAACAGAACGGCTCGGCACCATGGACAGAACGGCTAAAAGCCATAAACAGAATGGTTATAAACCATAATCAGGATGGCACAGAGCCATAATCAGGATGGCACAAAGCTATCGGTAACTGTAATAAGTTTGGCACATAGCCATCAGCGATGGTAATATAATCGGCAAATAGCCACGGGTAATTATGATCGACACAGAGTCATCAATATATATGTTAGGCACATAGCCACGGGTAAATACGATTGGCACAAAGCCATAATCAAGATGGCACAGAGCCATAGTTAGGTTGACACAGAGCCATAATCAGATTATGCGGCTTTAAGCCGTCCGTCGGTCCACAGCCGTCTTATGCGACCCGTGCAACCTTAATAGATCAATACTGGATCCACAGTCGTCTCATGTGACCCGTGCGACCCTATCAGAACTTCCTCCGTATCAATGTCCCAACCCCATGCAATTTCTCGTGTATGTCATGCTCAATCATTACACGTGTATGCAAAATGGCCATGTTCAGTAAAGTCATTTAAACACATATTAAAAGCATATCAGTCACACGACCACAGTCAAGTCAGTTAAAACACAGTCATACGATCACAATCAAATCAGTCAAATTCATAGTCTAAGTCAGTCATTTACCCACAAGGGCAAAATAGTCATTTTACCCTATAAGGGTATTTCGGTCATTTTACAAACTAAGGGTATTTCGGTAATTTTGCAAATCGGGGGTATTTTGGTAATTTCACAAATTAAGGGTATTTCAGTAATTTCACAAATCGAGGGTATTTTAGTAATTTTGCAAATCGAGGTCTCGGCGACCTAATAGAGGTTCACCGTCGCCTCGAGCGACTTAAGTAACCTAAACAGTCGCAACAGTGTAAATGGGCCTAAGGCCCATTACTCGGCCCAAGTGGGCCCACACACTCTTGTGGTCCATTTAGCCTAAAAACAGCCACAGTTATGCAAACGTCACAGTCCAAACAACACTTACCACGTCACATACATTTTATCCGCATGGGCCCACAATCCCACTAGGCCTACACAGCACATTTCGGCCCAACGAGGCCCAGAACAGCCCAAGACCACGAGAGCGCTCGTGGTGGCCTCTACAGAATAACGCCCATGTTTGTGGGCTCGGTTTACCACACGCATGATCACACGCTCGTGTGGCATCATATGCCATATTTCTGACTTTTCGGCATTTTGCCGATCTACAGTCATAGCAATGTAAACAACACATACTTTCGGCTTTTCAGCCGATCATCGAATACCGCATACAAATACACACACTCTATCGGCTTTCTCACCGACTATCGAATATAGGGTACTGTTAAACACCTACTCGTGAAACGAACCGCACCCCAAATATCCTCGCACCTAGATTAAAACATCATAACGATTATTTATCCAAAACAAAACAAAAAGAAATCGACAGAAAACTAAATCAACTATTGTGACCTTACCAACAATAAAACACATGTTTCCCCAACTTTCAAACAATTGTCAGACCCCCCTCGTCCACAACCAACCCGCAGAATCGGTTCCAAACTAAAGGAGTAACACACAAGTGTTGGGTAATGCGTTGAGTCAGAGAGAAACGATCAGAGAAGAGTATTTGACTTAACAAAATGTGAGTGTATCAAAAGAAAACAGAAAAGGGATGGGCAACGAGATGAAGAGGGGGTTCGGCTAGTAAAGAGACCAAAAGAAACTCCACAAAGAATCGGTCAAAACAGAATCAGAGTACAAGAGAGAGGCTAAATTCGGCCAACAATGGGAATGTTATTAAGGGTAGAAGAAAAGTAGTTGAAGAGGGAGAGAAGGGCTAATTGAGTCGACTATGGTTGTGAGATACGAAGAACACAGGCTTGGCCAAATACCACAAAAGTAATGCCGAAAACAAGAAGAGAAGAGAAGGGCACTCAGAAGAAATAGAGAAGTAAAAAGACTGCCCAAATAGTCACACTCAAAATCGGCTATACTTGCAGAAAGAAAGAGAAGAACAAAATACTAATTCGACACCACTTGCTCTAAGCCGAAACTACACCAAGAAAGGAACTCCCCTGCTCTTAAAATGATAAAACGCACACCTCCAAAAGCCTAAGAGAAAATTCGGCACCTATTCAAAAAGAAAATGCCAAAAATGCACCTCTCTAAACCCCTTAGCCGAATTTTGCACCAACCAGTTCCCCAATTCGGCTACAACTTGCCCCAATCTCAAACTCCTTGAAAATCTCCATGATCCTCTCCCGTTATCCCTCCTTGATATCTTCCAAGACTAATTCAAACTCTCTAACAAATTCATCCAAGACCAAGTCAACAACCACCTCAAGAGAGTTTTAATCCAACTCTACCTCTCTCACCTCATGGAAATAAAATAAAATCCCCTTTGCATCCCATGCGATTCGAACTCAAGATCCCTTGCCACACCATGATGCCTCAACCACTAGACCACATGCTTCCTTGTGTCACATTTCCCCCCAACTATTCTTAAAGCCTACTAACAAGTACCAAGGGTTTAATTCACATTTACCATAAATTTTGCTAGAGTCCAGGTTTGAACCCAGGACTTCTCCAATACCTCTCAGGACCCTTAACACCAAAGCTGACATATTTTTATGTTATTCACATGCACAACTAAATTCCAATTCTTCCGGCATGCGAAGCCCATTTCTTCTAGGCCCAAAATTTGGGGCGTTACACGGAAATAGTGATTTAATCATTTAGATAAATGTTTAGTTATATGTTAACATTGAAATTTGGTTGTATTTGTTATGTGTGGACTGTGCTATGCTATGGATATTTGACTATTTGATATGGTACTTTGAGTCAATTAGAAAAGGTATGCTTGCATTGGTGAAATGATATGGAAATGGTGAATAATGTGTATAAATGTATTCGGCTAAAGTATTAGACTCATACTAATGAGTATGTGATATGATTTATGTTATGTATTGAAGTTATCTTGGATGACAGAATATGTAGATAAGTGATTGGTTATATGTATGTATTTTAAGAATGCGAATTGGGTGTACTTTTAGCGTTATTTGTGCTTAAATGGTTCAAATCAATATGGTCATATGCTCATAACTTGTGTCAAGAAAAGTAGTATATTTGGTATTGAAATAATATTTGTTTAAATGAGTATATGTGTGTGTATGGCTAGTATGCCGTATGGGTAACTTAACTTAGATTAATGTGCATTACATTTTAATTGGTATAGTCATGAATTAATTAATGGAATAAGTTAATATTGATTCAGTAATTATGCTTAGATATGGTTTTGACATTAGGAAATATGCGCATATTAAAATAGTTATTAAAGCATATGTGGTCATGTTTTTATATTACCAATGTTGTAACACCCCAAACCCGGCCCATGCGCTATGAGCGGATTTGGTATGTCACACGAGCAAAACATGTTAAACCCTTTTTGTTCGTACTAAAATATTGCTTTGTTAAAAATCAAGAAAACAAGTTTGATTTGATAAAATACTACTAACCTCAAAGATTTGATTGATAAATCGATAAATTTGAACTAATGATCTTACAAAACCGTGACTTTTGAAAACGACGTTAAAATTTGAAAGAGAATCCAAGTCTTTTGAAAATATCGTTAATAGTTCGAGAGAAAATATCCGTGTTAAAAATATTTGTAAAAGTTTATTTTGAAATCCATTTGTTAATCGATTTTGGAAACCATTGTTTAAGTTTTTAGAAAATTCCCCTTTTTAAACAATTTAAGAAAAATAATAAAAACATCCCAACCAAAAAGCAAAAATAAAAATAGTCCAGAGGCCTTATTACAACATTTAACCCAAAATAGTAAAGTAATAAACGAGAAAGAAATTTAAAATTCAATAACACCATTTCTGAAGTATGGCCTCCACCGAGTCATCCATGGGCCCAAGTCCTCGTCACTGAGCATTACCTACAAGGGTTAAGAAAAAGGGGGTGAGTTACAAGAACTCAGTGTGAAATCCTCTTACCGTTATTCATTGAGCCGGAGCCCAATTAGTAATATTTTGGGCCTAAGCCCATTTACAACAACAATAATGTATCAAAAATAATATGCATATGATATGCAATTCCCAAACCAAACCTAGTTTTCCATCCGCTACACACCACCCGTACAACCAAAGACACCTGTGGGAGAGCTTAGTCACCCACCCCGCCAACACACCAAACATAGGCATTAAGCCGATTATATCAAATTTGTGGACAAGCCACCAGATTAACAGAATTTACATGGCATCGTCATTTTTCATATTTGTGGTAGAGCCAACAGAATTATGTAGCAGAGCTACCAGAACTTCTCTTCATCATTATCCCATCCCATGCAAATCATGTATATAATGCATAACCATTCACAACAATTTATTCAGATATTTATTACAAAATTATGGCCCATTACAACAATTAATCAAAAGGCCATTAAGCAAAATATCAGATTTGGCCCATTTATCAAAATATCATATTGGCCCATATAGCAAAATATCAGATCGGCCCATTTATCAAAATATCAGATTGGCCCATATAACAATTTCGTAATTCGGCCCTTTAGGGGCATTTTCATAATTTCGACCCATAGGGGCATTTTTGTAATTTCGATAATTTACCCACTAATGGTAATTCGGTAATCTCGCAACCTAAGGGTATTTTGGAAATTTCGCAACCTAGACTTAACTACTAATGTGGAGCATAAAAATCGAAACTGTCCATCTGCGTCGTACTAACTAAATTGACTATAACTTGAGTTAGGAATATCGAAATCTAACTCCGTAAATTTTCATTGAGACTAGACTCATATATATTATTACTACAATTTTTCCAGAATTTTTTACTTATCCATTTAGTACAGTTTATTCCTTAAAGATTTCCTTGTTTCACTGACCAACGATTCTGACCTCTCTTACCCAAAATTCAAATATATCACTGTACAGTTTTCAAATGTTTCTCCCACTTGTTTCTATTGAAAATAGACTTACTAAGTAATCTGTACATATAAACTATAACTCATAATTCAATTTGTACAATTTTAATAGATTTTTCCAAGACAGATCAGGGAACCACGAAGTCATTCAGAACCAGTCTCACTAAAATTAAGATATCTCAAAATATAAAATTCCTTTTTCTTCTCCATTTCTTTCATATCAAAATAGACACAGTAAGCTTTAATTTGATATCTTATTCACTTTGTAATTCCTTTTTTCCTATTTTTAGTGATTTTTTAAATACACGTCACTGTTTCTGACCGAAACTGTTTTATTACGAAATATGATTACCACTACGATCATGCGTATGCCCGAGTGATCACGGATGCCGGTTTTCGGTTTTCTTTGGTATTTCGACCGATTCACAGAATATTTCATACAAACTTTCAGAGAAGTGTGAGATTACGCATCATTTCAGATATGTATACGAAAGGTACGAGATTACACACCTTGATTAGGATTCCCTAAAGAACCACTCTTCGTTGACCCACTATATCCGAAGGATTTGCAAATAGGATATATCGAGTGGTTTCGTCCCTAAAACATAATTGATTAGTCGAAACTTCAATCCCATTTGCAACATAGCCAAATAGAGATATAACGAAAAATCTAAAATGAACCCCCTTACCTTATTGATATTGGATCCAATTTCCACCGTTTGACTTCGGCTAGAACAATACACGGTCTCCCACTTAAAGCACTACGAAAAGAGAGTGATTAAGACATGAAGAAGTGGAGGATAACACCATTTTTGGTTACGATCACGATTTACAACCGAATAGTGATAAATACTTATTCGGCTAAAGAGAAAAGAATATGATCATAGAAAAGAATTCACTTACCGATTTAATCGAAGAAAGAATGTCAACCCACTTGAGGAAATAATAAAGAAGAGATGAATGAACAAATTTTGGTCTCAATGGTTTGGGTACATTCGGCAACAAGAAGAAAGAAAAGAAGAGAATATGTTCTTTAGTGGCTTGTAATTTCGGCACAAGGTAGAAAGAAATTTGGAGAATACCAAATAGTGCAAAGAGAAAGGTTTTGGCCTAACAAGCACCAAAAATTCAATCAAAAGGCAAAGGAGAATTCAGCTATCAAGGAAGGTGGAAAGAAAATGAGTATGTGACCAAACAAAAGAGAGAAACAATGCACTATTGTGCTAATATGTTTCGGCAAGGAGGGTTGCAAATTGGGAGAAATGACACAAAGTTGCCAAAGGAATTTTTGCCAAAACACTACTAAGTCTTTACCAAAGGCAACTAAAAATTCAGCTACCTATTCTCCCCAAAACCGTCCACATGCATCCCCCCTAGGATAAGAGTTTGGCCACCCAAGCTTTCCAAAACATCACCCATGAAATAAGCCTCATGTCCCCCTTTCTTTCCTATTTCCCTTGATTCCTTTCCCCAACTTCAACCTTGCCTTATTCATATAGCCACCTTACCAAAATAATGAAGTCAACCTTGCCATGAATGCCTCTTGGCCGACACTTAAGGAAAGGGTGCAAAAATATAAGTCAAAATTTGCACACAAAGTGATTCGAACCTCTTCCCTCAAGGTACTACATGTGGCGCCATAACCTCTTTGCCATATGCTCATTTATGCAAGTAAATTACTCTCTTATTTCCATAAGCCTTGATGCCACTTACTATTTCTCCTAAATAGGCTTAAACACCAAATTTTTACTAGGGCCCAATGCAACCCCGAGCCTTCATAGAACCCCGTAACTTTCCAAAATCACCTTCCTAATAAGTCCAACTTGAAATAATGTCGTTCTCTTATTCTCAAAAATTTTTAAAACGCTTCTACGCTCAAGGCCCAATGGGCCCAATCCTACTAGGCCCAATTTTGGGATGTTACAAATGCTGTATAATTGAATGAAAAACTTTAGTAGTAAAGTACGGTTCGATTGATGTTTAAATTTGTACATGTGCAAGAGTTATATATATAATAATGGGTTTGATATTCGACTAATGGGATAGTTGTTTTATTATACGTTCTATATATGATATGTTTCGATAGATGCTAGATTATGTTTTATTTATGCAATGTTGTGAATGTTATGATTTTAAAACTCGATATTTGATTTAAGTTACGAGCATTGATGTGATTGAATTTTGAGTTGTGAAATGTAATGAATATCTGTATGAACTGTGATATGATCGGTAATGCCCCGTAACCCTAATCCGACGACGGATACATGTTAGGGGTGTTACATTTTATTGGTATCAGAGCTACAGTTTAGTCGATTCTAGGACTAATGTAGCGTGTGTGAGTCTAGCTATACATGCCATATTTTTATATACTACGATAGTGTGATGACTTCTTACATCTGAAAATGTGTTTTCGTATAGTAATGGATCCCGATCGAGCCGTAGCTGATGATGTCAAGAGTATAGCGCCTGTTCCCGCGCAAGGGACAGCGTCGGTTGATTCTTGACCGACTTTGAGTAACCAGGAGGGAGAGGCTAAACAAGCCTTTTACCAAATAATGAACGACTAGTTTTCTCAATATATCCGGAATAATCCAGCTACACAACAAACTCCACCCCCAACTAATCCATCTTCGATACCTATTATACCTTAAGTGAGTGATCCGTTGAGATTGCTTAAGCCTCCTGTTGATAAAATTAGAAAACACGGGGCTGAAGAGTTCAGAGCCACTGATGATGATGATGCTAAGCGAGCTGAATTCCAGATCGATAATACTATACGTGTGTTTGACGAGTTATCTTGCACCCCTGATGAGTGCTTAAAATGTGCCATATCTTTGCTACGAGACACTGCATATCACTGGTGGAATACACTTGTATCGGTGGTTCCGAAAGAGCGAGTGACCTGGGAATTCTTTCAGACTGAGTTCCGTAAGAAATACATCAGCCAGAGATTTTTCAACCAGAAACGCAAAGAATTTCTTGAGTTGAAACAGGGTCGGATGATTGTGACAGAGTATGAGCGTAAATTTGTGAGACTCAGTCAGTATGCCCGAGAGTGTGTTTCGACCGAAGCTATAATGTGTAAAAGATTTGAAGATGGACTGAATGAATACATTAAACTGTTAGTTGGCATACTTGAGATAAAAGAGTTCGTGGTACTTGTTGAGCGAGCTTGCAAAGCCGAAGAGCTCGGGAAAGAGAAAAGAAAAGCTGACTCTGAAGCTAGAGATACACGTAAGAGATCATTCAGTAAGTCATTCCAGTCAGCATCAAAGAAGTTCCGAGACGATGCTAGTCGTTCAAAGGTTACTGCGGGGTATTCTAGACGAGATCGGGATAGACCACTAGTGAGCTCGAGAGCTACCTCAGTAGCTAGTGTGGGTAATGTTAGATCAAATCAACCCGAGTGTAAACATTGTGGTAAACGACATCCCGACAGTTGCAGATTGCATGATCAGGCTTGCTTTAAATTTGGATCGACGGATCATTATATTCGTGAGTGCCCAGAGTTAGCTGAAGAAAATCCAGTACAGAATATGAGATCGGGTAACACTGCAGCTCGAGGTAGACCACCCAGAAATATGGGTAATGTGAGTGGCAGTCAGAGAGGGACCAAAGATACAGCTGTTAGATCTGAGGCTCGCACACCTACCAGAGCCTATGCTATTCACGCACGCGAGGAGGCCTCATCCCCGGATATTATTATTGGTATTTTCACTCTCTATGATACTAGTGTTGATGCATTGATTGATCCTGGTTCGACTCATTCTTATATGTGTGAGACTTTAGTATTCAGTAAGACTTTTCCTGTAGAGTCTACTGAGTTTGTAATTAGAGTATCGAACCCCTTGGGCCGGTGTGTTATGGTTGATAAAGTGTGTATGTAACAGCCCGATTTAGGGCCTAGTCAAAATAGTGGTGCGAGACCATGAATCCGAGGTGAATTTATAATTTTTTAAGGTTCATTCCATGTTTGCATGTTAGTGTGAAAGTTTCATGAAGCAATTTTGCTAAAATGAAGTTGAATGGTCAAAAAGGACCAAATTGCAAAAGTTGTAAAATGTGAGTTTCTAGAAGCATTTTGTATGAAATAGCTTTAGAATATTAATTATGAGTCCTTAAATAGCAATTTTCCCAAATTATAAATATTGGACAAAATTGGACATGAGTTAGTAAATGGTGATATTTTTAAGAGAAGGGCATTTTGGTCATTTGCCTATTAAATGATTAATAAAGGAAAAACATGACAAAAATCATTATCATATTCTTCCTCATTGCCGAAATTTTCAAAGAAACCATAGCTAGGGTTTTCTCATCTTTCAAGCTTGCTAGTAAGTTCATCTTAGTCCCGATTTTAATATTCTTCGTGTTTTTGAAGTCCTCGTATTATGAATTAGCTATTTTTAGCTATAAGATGAGCTAAGATGCATGTTCAAAAATCTACCCATGAATGACATGCATGCTAAATGATGTTTTATGGAAGTTTATGAGAGTTTGATGTTAGATAAACATCTTTTTCTAAGTGAATTTCATGAAAAATGAGCATAGGGACTAGTTTGTAAAAGTTTTGAAATTAGTCATACCTATTAGAAATAATGAGAATTGATAATGGCTATAGTAGAGAAAATGAATCAGCTAAGCATGTAGTCTAAGAAAGTTGAATGAAAATTATTTTACGAGCCTTGGGGCAAAAGTGCAAATATGAGAAAGTATAGGGTCAAAATAGTAATTTTGCCAAAGTATGAGTTAAGAATCAATTTAGTAAATGTGAGTATTAAATGATCTATTTATGACTATAGATCAAGAAAAACGAAGCCCGGATTGAAACCGAGGCAATGACAAAATCGAGGACTAAATTGCATGTCTACATACATTTTGTATATTGAGGTAAGTTTTTATTATTTCTAAGCTTTATGATTTATATCATTGAATTGCTTAGTATAATATATAATGTTATTATGAAAATGTTTAATATTATGTTAAACAAAGGAATTAATGAAACCAAGCATGAGAAAGCCCCGATTGAAGTTGAATAGCTTAGGATTCTCGATCTACCACATGAAACAAGAAAGTCCGTATAAGACCAAGCCGAGGCATGGCATTGGCAAGCAAGTAAGTTATCATGTAAGCCCAAGGCAAGCTTGGCATTGAACAAGTTATCATGTAAGTCCAAGGCAAGCTTGGCATTGAACAAGTTATCATGTAAGTCCACGGAAAGCTTGGCATTGAACAAGTTATCATGAAAGACCAAGGCAAGCTTGGCATTGAAAAGTTATCAAGAGAAAGAGATCCCATATAAGTCCAAGTTAAGGCATGGCATTGGTGAGAACAAGAAAGACTTCGTATAAGTCCATGTTAAGTCATGGCCTCGAAATTTAGATGAGATTTAGTATCCTCGGTTATTCATATAAATTCATCGGGCAAACGAGTTAAGCTCCAAAGAGATAACAAGAAAGCTAAGTAAGTAAGGTTATTATCAAGTGATAAAGAATATTATTCATGTTATGAATAACGAATTAGAAATTATGAGTATTATGTTCAAGTATGCTGATCAATGTGATCTAGTGATACAGGTACTTTGTTTGCCTATCAAGTATGAGTAAGTAAGCTTTATAACTGAAATTTACGATGCCATTGTTTATGTCAAATGGTTTAAATTAAGCAAGTACGTTGCTATGTGCATTATGCAAACTTACTAAGCCAAATGCTTACGTCTTTTATTATTTCTTTCTATGTAGTCCCGCCAAGCTAACTTGTGGATCAATGAAGTCGGAGCTCGAATCACACTATCAACCGCTATTTTGGTATAGCCAAGTTATTTTTATTAAGTATGGCATGTATAGGAAACATTTCATTTTGAGTATATGTCTTAGAAAGGGGAAAAGCATGGGCTATCAAGTTTATTATTATTCTTTTGTAAATGGCTAAATGATTGGCCAAGATTGACTAAGTATGTATGTTATTGATATCAATGGAGCATGTTATATTGTTCATTTAAGTTGTAGTGATTTGAGTTGTTGAGATAGTATGAATTTGCTCTTGATTTCAGGGTGGTAATTGGCTTGGTAAATAGCCTCTAAGTGCCCACACGGTCGGACACACGGGTGTGTGTCTAAGCCGTGTCTACCCTGCACCATTGCACCTTAAGTCAGAATATCAAGTTGTAGTACACGGTCTAAGTCCACGGACGTGCCATGGTCGTGTGTTATAAGTCAGAATGCTCAGGTTTTTCACACAGGCCAGGACCACGGGCGTGCCATGGCCGTGTGAAGTTGGCAGTAAGCTCGAGTTTTAAGCACGGTTAGGAGACATGGGCATGTCTCAGGGTTACACGGGCGTGTCCCAACTCACATGGGCGTGTGACACCTATTTCAATGAAAAGTTTTCGATTGAGTTTCGAAAGTTTACGGACATGAGTTTAAGGCCTCGTAGGCCCAGGAAAAGTACAAGTTGATTAAGAAAGATAAGTTCTTAATTCGGAACAAAATTTTATAGCCGTAAGTACTTGATTAAGCAAGTTCAAGCATAGTAACTTCTCGTATCCGGTCTAAGCCTCAGACTCGGATATGGGGTGTTACATTTAGTGGTATCAGAGCTACGGTTTAGTGGGTTCTAGGACTAACGTAGCATGAGCACGAGTCTAGCTATACATGCCATACGTAAGAATGTTTTTATAATGATAGTGTGACGACTCCTGACGACTTAAATTATGTTTATATATATAGTAAATGGATCCTGAAAGAGATATGGCGGATGATGTAGGAAGTAATGCACCGGCTCCCGCTGAAGGGACGGTGGCGAACGAGAATGAGAATAGACCCACTACGGTGAGTCAAGAAGAAGGAGAAGGGGCTAGAGAAGCCTTCCTCCACATGATGAATATGTGGTATTCAGAGTTCGTTCGTATGAACCCAAATGTACAACCCCTCTACCCCACCTGCCCACAACCTATTCCAAAGTAGCCCCTCAAGTAGTAGAGGTGGTAAGAGGAGACAAACCTCCAGTTGATAGGATCAGGAAACATGGGGCAGAAGAATTCCGGGCGAAAAGAGAAGATGATCCGAAAAAAGTCGAGTTTTAGTTAGAAAATACCATCAGGGTATTTAATGAGCTATCATGCACACCTGAAGAAAGCATGAAGTGTGTAGTCTCCCTTTTAAGAGATTCTGCCTATCAATGGTGGAACACCCTTGTATCAGTGGTACCAATGGAGAAGATCACATGGGAATTTTTCCAAGAAGAGTTCAAGAAAAAGTATATCAATCAAAGATTTGTAGATCGGAAAAGAAAAGAATTTCTTGAGTTAAAGTAAGGCAAGATGTCGGTGTCTGATTATGAACGTGAGTTTGTGCGACTCAGCAAATACGCTCGAGAATGCGTGTCCACCGAGGCCATCATGAGCAAAAGATTTAAAGATGGGCTAAATGAGGACATCAAACTGTTGCTGTACTAGAATTGAAAGAATTTGTTGTGCTAGTGGAGAGAGCTTGTAAAGCCGAAGAGCTAGTAAAAGAGAAGAGAAAGTCTGAAATTGAGTCTCGCGACTCTAGAAAGAGACAGTGGAATAAGTCATTCCAATCCTCATCCAAGAAGTCAAGAGATTTACCTACCCGAACGGCTACTTCCATTGGGTTTTCAAAGAAAGACAAGAGTAAATGAATTCGGAAATAAAGCACGACTACTTGATCGCTAGTGTGGGAGAACTTTCAATCTGAAAGACCCGAATGCCTGATGTGGCGAGCGTCATCTTAGAGAATGTCGATCGCACGAAAATGCATGTTTTAGATGTGGTTCCCAAGACCACTATATAAAGGATTGTCCAGAGACAATGAAAGAAGAGAGAGCTCAGAATCGAGATCTGGGAGTATGGTCAGAGGGAGACCGCAGAGAAAACTAGGAAATGGGGCAAGAGGAAGAGGTAACCCTAGAGAGCAGGCCGCGAGACCTGAGGGTAGGGCACCTGCACGGACTTATGCCATTCGTGCTCGCGAAGAGGCATCTTCCCATGATGTTATCAAGGGTACCTTTTCTCTTCATGATGTTAAAGTTATTGCTTTAATAGATCCCGGATCTACACACTCTTACATTTGCATGAAATTAGTATCCGATTTGAGTATGCCTATAGACTCTACAGAATTTATGATTAAGGTGTCTAATCCTTTAGGCAAGAGTGTGTTAGTTGATGGAGTATGTAAAGATTGTCCATTAATGATTAGAGGTCATTATTTTAAAGCAAACCTTATGTTGTTACCATTTGATGAGTTTGACCTCATTCTCGATATGGACTGGTTGACTGCCCATAATGTAATAGTTAATTGTGGGAAGAAATACATTGAGATGAGATGTGAGAATGGGGACACCCTTCACATAGAATCAGATGAACAGAGTAGGTTGCCGGTTGTGATTTCCCATATGACGGCACAGAAATACATGAGAAAAAGGTATGAGGCATACTTGGCCTTTGTGATGAATGATAAAGAAACAGAGTTAAAGATTGAGTCCGTACCGATAGTATGAGCACATGGATGTTTTTTCAGAAGAATTACCGGGATTACCTCCAATCAGAAAAGTTGAGTTCAGCATTGAGATAGCTCCAGGTACTATACCAATATCTATTACTCCTTACAGAATGGCTCCAACGGAGTTGAAATAGTTGAAGATACAGTTGCAAGAGTTAACAGACAAAGGCTTTGCAAGGTCAAGTTGTTCTCCCTGGGGTGCTCCAGTTTTATTTTTGAAAAAGAAGGATGGCACTATGAGATTGTGCATAGATTACCGTCAGCTTAATAAAGTGACAGTAAAGAACAAGTACCCATTGCCAAGGATCGATGATTTGTTCGATCAATTGAAAGGAGCCACCGTGTTCTCTAAGATAGACTTGAGATCGGGGTATTACCAGTTAAGAGTAAAGGAGTCAGATGTATCCAAGACTGCTTTTTGTACAAGGTATGGGCATTATGAATTTTTAGTCATGCCTTTTGGTTTGACCAATGCTCCTGCGGTATTCATGGACTTAATGAACCGCATCTTCAGACCATACCTCGATAAGTTTGTAGTCATTTTTATTGACGACATACTTGATTTATTCCCGAGATGAGAATGAGCATCTTTGAGCAACTACGGATGGTTTCTGAGATTCTTCGAGAAAATCGGTTGTATGCCAAGTTCGATTAAAGTGAGTTTTGGCTTAATGAAGTAGGATTTCAGGGCATATTGTCTCGGGAGAAGGGGTTCGAGTAGACCCAAGTAAGATCTCGGCTATTACGGTTGGAAACCACCGAAATATCTCTCCGAGGTTAGAAGTTTCCTAGGCCTAGCCGGCTATTATAGACTATTTGTTAAGGGGTTTTCCATGATTGCAACCCGATGATGAAGTTGTTCTGAGAAAAAATGTTAAGTTCGAGTGGATGAGAAATATGCCAACAAAGTTTGAAAAATTGAAAGCATTATTGACATGAACCTCCGGTTTAGTACAACTTTGAGACGGGAAAGAGTTCATAGTTTACAGCGATGCATCCTTAAATGGATTAGGTTGTGTACTTATGCAAGAAGGCAAAGTGATTGCCTATGCCTCAAGACACTTAAAGCCTCATGAGAAGAATTATCCGACGCACGACCTAGAGTTAGCTGCCATAGTCTTCGCATTGAAGATATGGAGGCATCATCTATATGGTGAGAGATGCCTGGATCTTCACCGATCACAAAAGTCCAAAGTACTTGATGACACGAAAGAGTTGAATTTAAGGCAAAGGAGATGGTTAAAGTTGATAAAAGACTATGAGTTAGTCATTGACTACCATCCAGGAAAGGCGAATGTTATCGCCGATGCTTTAAGCAGAAAGTCCTTATTTGCATTAAGAGCAATGAATTTACGGATAACTTTATCCGATGATGGTTCTATTCTAGCTGAGTTAAGAGCTAGACCAGTATTTCTCCAAGAGAACATTGAGGCTCAGAAAGAAGATAGCGAATTGCAAGTTCAGAGAGATCAGTGCGAGACAGATGTTGAGTCTGACTTCCAAATTAGTCCTAATGGAAGTTTGATGTTCAAAGATAGAGTTTGTGTACCGAGAAAAGAAGAGCTTATTCAGAAAATTTTGCATGAGGCCCATAATGGATGTTTATTTGTACATCCGGGTAGTACCAAGATGTATAATGACTTGAAGCAACAGTATTGGTGGCCGAGAATGAAGAAAGATATTTCAGAGTTTGTTTCCAAATGCTTGATTTGTCAGCAAGTAAAGGCTGAACACCAAGTACCTTCGGGTTTGCTTCAACCCATTTTGGTTCCCGAGTGGAAATGGGACCGTATTATTATGGATTTTGTAACGGGTTTACCGTTGTCTCCGAGCAAGAAAGATGCTGTATGGGTTGTGGTTGATAGACTTACGAAGTCAGCCCACTTTATACCTGCATTTGTGTTGATTACTCACTAGACAAGTTGGCAAACTTGTATGTTTCAGAAATAGTAAGACTTCATGGAGTTCCCTTGTCAATCATATCGGATAGAGATCCGAGATTCACATCCAGGTTTTGGAAGAAGTTACAAGAGGCCTTGGGTACAAAGTTGAACCTTAGTACCACTTTTCATCCTCAAACTGACGGTCAATCAGAGAGGTTACTTCAAGTGCTCGAGGATATGCTCAGCTGTTGTATTCTAGAGTTTCGAGGTAGTTAGGAAAAGTTTCTCCCATTAGTAGAGTTTTCCTACAATAATAGTTTTTAGTCGAGTTTAAAGATGGCGCCTTATGAGGCTTTATATGGGCGTAAGTATAGAACGCCTTTATTTTGGACTGAACTCAAAGAAAACCAAATTCACGGGGTTGATTTGGTTAGAGAAGCTGAAGAGAAAGTAAGAGTGATACGAGAGTGCTTAAAAGCTACTTCAGACAGACAGAAATCCTACTCGGATTTAAAAAGAAAAGAGATAGAGTATCAAGTTGGAGATAAAGTTTTCTTGAAAGTGTCACCTTGGAGAAAATTTTTCAGATTTGGCCGAAAAGGCAAGTTGAGTCCACGTTTTATTGGACCGTATGAGATTACTGAGAAAGTTTGGCCTGTAGCTTACAGATTGGCTTTGCCATCAGAGTTAGAAAAGATACATGATATGTTTCACGTGTCAATGTTAAGACGCTACCGATCAGACCCTTCGCATGTAATTCCCCAGTCAGAGGTAGAGATTCATCCCGACATGACTTATGGTGAAGAACCAGTCAAGATATTAACTCAGGAAGTGAAGTAGCTAAGAAAGAAAAGTATTGCCTTAGTGAAAGTATTGTGGCAAAGGCATGGAATAGAAGAAGCCATATGGGAACCAGAAGAGAGTATGAGAAACCAATACCCAAACCTTTTCACTGGTAAGATTTCCGAGGACGAAAATCCCTAAGGGGGGAGAATTATAATAGCCCGATTTAGGGCCTACTCAGAATAGTGGTGCGAGACCACGAATCCGAGGTGAATTTATGAGTTTTTAAGGTTCATGCCATGTTTGCATGTTAGTGTGAAAGTTTCATGAAGCAATTTTGCTAAAATGAAGTTGAATGGTCAAAAAGGACCAAATTGCAAAAGTTGTAAAATGTGAGTTTCTAGAAGCATTTTGTATGAAATAGCTTTAGAATATTAATTATGAGTCCTTAAATAGAAATTTGCCCAAATTATAAATTTTGGACAAAATTGGACATGAGTTAGTAAATGGTGATATTTTTAAGAGAAGGGCATTTTGGTCAGTTACCTATTAAATGATTAATAAAGGAAAAAGATGACAAAAATCATTATCATCTTCTTCCTCATTGCCGAAGTTTTCAAAGAAATCGTAGCTAGGGTTTTCTCATCTTTCAAGCTTGCTAGTAAGTTCATCTTAGTCCTGATTTTAATATTCTTCGTGTTTTTGAAGTCCTCGTATTATGAATTAGCTATTTTTAGCTATAAGATGAGCTAAGATGCATGTTCAAAAATCTACCCATGAATGAAATGCATGCTAAATGATGTTTTATGGAAGTTTATGAGAGTTTGATGTTAGATAAACATCTTTTTCTAAGTGAATTTCATGAAAAATGAGCATAGGGACTAGTTTGTAAAAGTTTTGAAACTAGTCATACCTATTAGAAATAATGAGAATTGATAATGGCTATAGTAGAGAAAATGAATCAGCTAAGCATGTAGTCTAAGAAAGTTGAATGAAAAATTATTTTACGAGCCTTGGGGCAAAAGTGCAAATATGAGAAAGTATAGGGGCAAAATAGTAATTTTGCCAAAGTATGAGTTAAGAGTCAATTTAGTGAATGTGAGTATTAAATGATCTATTGATGACTATAGATCAAGAAAAATGAAGCCCGGATCGAAACTGAGGCAAGGAAAAAATCGAGGACTAAATTGCTTATCTACATACATTTTGTATATTGAGGTAAGTTTGTATGATTTCTAAGCTTTATGATTTATATTATTGAATTGCTTAGTATAATATATAATGTTATTATTAAAATGTTTAATATTATGTTAAACAAATGAATTAATGAAACCAAGCATGAGAAAGCCCCGATTGAAGTTGAATAGCTTAGGATTCTCGATCTACCACATGAAACAAGAAAGTCCGTATAAGACCAAGCCGAGGCATGGCATCGGCAAGCAAGTAAGTTATCATGTAAGTCCAAGGCAAGCTTGTCATTGAACAAGTTATCATGTAAGTCCAAGGCAAGCTTAGCATTGAACAAGTTATCATGTAAGTCCACGGCAAGCTTGGCATTGAACAAGTTATCATGTAAGACCAAGGCAAGCTTGGCATTGAAAAGTTATCAAGAGAAAGAGATCCCATATAAGTCCAAGTTAAGGCATGGCATTGGTGAGAACAAGAAAGACTTCGTATAAGTCCATGTTAAGTCATGGCCTCGAAATTTAGATGAGATTTAGTATCCTCGGTTATTCATATAAATTCATCGGGCAAACAAGTTAAGCTCCAAAGAGATAACAAGAAAGCTAAGTAAGTAAGGTTATTATCAAGTGATAAAGAATATTATTCATGTTATGAATGACAAATTAGAAATTATGAGTATTATGTTCAAGTATGCTGATCAATGTGATCTAGTGATACAGGTACTTTGTTTTCCTATCAAGTATGAGTAAGTAAGCTTTATAGCTGAAATGTACGATGCCATTGTTTATGTCAAATGGTTTATATTAAGCAAGTACGTTGCTATGTGCATTATGCAAACTTACTAAGCTAAATGCTTACGTCTTTTATTATTTCTTTATATGTAGTCCCGCCAAGCTAACTTGTGGATCGTTGAAGTCGGAGCTTGAATCACACTATCAACCGCTATTTTGGTATACCCAAGTTGTTTTTATTAAGTATGGCATGTATAGGAAACATTTCATTTTGAGTATATGTCTTAGAAAGGAGAAAAGCATGGGCTATCAAGTTTATTATTATTCTTTTGTAAATGGCTAAATGATTGGCCAAGATTGACTAAGTATGTATGTTATTGATATCAATGGAGCATGTTATTGTAACGTCCTCGAAAGGGCCTATGCATTTTCACTTTAATTGTATGAAATGACAAGTCTTAAGCACTATGAATAAATTTTTGGTATTTTTGGAATTCTAGAAATGCATAGAAATGGAAATGAACATTTTGGAAACCTGAACATTTTGGAAACTTGAACATTTTTGGAAACCTAAACATTTTTGGAAATGTAAGAAAAATGGCAAGTTACAGAGCCGATCAAAAATTTTAGGAAACTTAGAAATAATCGAGAAATGCCAAGTTTTAAAGTTTAAAATAGGAAATTAAGGCAAGGGGGCCTTAAAAGAAAAAGTTGGTAAAATTTGGCACACAAACAGGCTTGGAAAAGTGGTCTGAAGATGCCACTTAGGGCCTCTGGAAATGGCGCCACATGCAAGGTGTTGGGCCTGGGTTCGAGTCACTTGGGAAGCAAATAAAGGAGGTTTATTTTTGCTTCCATAAGCAAGGGGGTGGACGGCACATGCTTCTAGAAATAAAGGTGTTTTATTCTCATTAATATGTGAATAATAAGTGATAAATGAAGAATTTTCTTTTAATATAATTATTGAGGAGATAAAAGATGGATTAAACACTTTTATTTTTAAATAAAAGAGATAATATTATCACAAGGAAGAGTGGTGGCCAAGTCAAGGACTCTTGGCCTAGTAATTTCGGCTAAAGGAGGAGAGTTAGGCTATTCTCTCATCTTTTTCCTAAGTGTGCCGAAAAATTCCCTAGCCCCTCTTTCTCTCTCTCCGAAAATTTTCCTAAGCAAAACTCCATCTTTTCTTCTCCTCTCCTTTGCTATTGTCAAGCCAAAACACTCTTTGATCCTGTTAAATCTCCATAGCCGAATCTCTGTGACCCTAGGCAAGGAAGCAATCGGCTAAAGGCATTAAAGGTAAGGTTAAGCTATTCAAATTCTTTTCTTTGCTAGTTGCCAGAAGGAGAAGGGTCTAATCCCTATTCTTGTTTTTGGCCGAATCTGCAAGGGGTCTCTCGAGTTTCTACAATTGTTGAAAACAAGGATCAAGGATCTAAGGTAAGATAAATATATATTTGGTCGAAGGTTACGTTTTATATGTTAGATCTAACATATGAATTATAGGAATTTCGATATCACTAAAGGAGCAAGGAACCGATTTTGAGATCTCATCTTAAGGTAAGTGGTTATAATCGGCCAAGGTTCTTTCTTAAATGTCTAGATCTATTTGTTTTAATCAGAGACTAATCAAATCAATGGATTTAACGGTTAGCCGATTTCAAGGGAAGAACACAAATCTTCGAGATTTGATTATCAATCAAATCGGCAAACAAGGTAAGTGTTAGTAATACCATTCCTAGTAGGATTTGGTTTTAAAATCGAAAAGGTTATTAATATGTTTATATATGATGGGCCGAATATAGGAATTAACAGATCTAAAGCCTAGATCGGGATTTTTGGGATCTCAAGGAATCTATTAAGCAAATTAGGTGTGTACTCACGCTAACTTTCGATATATCATATGGCAATTATTTTTAATATATGAATATGCATAAGAATGTGAATATGGCTAAGTACCATAAATGTGGTAAGAAGTACCAGGTACGTTTCCTACCTCTGATAGGATTATGAATATGATATATTTTGAACATGTGAATAGTATCCTGAATGAGAAAATAAGTATGTTATATATGTCATAAAATATTTGGGGCATTCGGGATTTATGTGAAAGGGGAAGAAGGTGTTGACTTCGGTCTCACCAACGGAATATGGTGACTACGGTCACAAAATTTGAATATGGTAACTTCGGTTACATTATCTGAATTTGGTAACTTCAGTTACATTATTTGAATATGGTGTCTAATGACACAAATTATATGGGCGATGAGCACGTCGACTGCAGCGACTGCCTTCGATGGTGTGTAGCGGATGGAGGGTTAACTTAGTAGTCCCCACGGTGTGATTGGCAGGTACGGGTGGTGTGTAGCGGATGGACAAATAGGCTTGGGTTTGGGTTGCATCATTTTTTTTTATGAATATGTCTTTGATATGAACATGTATGCCTGAATTGTTGAATGTTAGTTTGTGTACACATTGAGTCTGTTGACTCACCCCCGTTGGGGAATATTTTTCAGAGATGATCGGTAATGGACCGGCCGGCAGGAGCTAAAGGTGGCCATGCATAGCAAGGAAAGACTTTCATTATTTGGGACTGTTATTTATATCAAGTACTTAAATTTTATTATTTTTGGGTTTTGATTGATGTAATAAGGCCATAAGGCCCAAGTGAATTTCTTTATTTTTTTTTGCTTTACTATTAGATATTATGTCACGAACTAATTTGGATGTAAGTAAGTACAAAATTATTTTTCTTAAAAATGAACTCAAAAATTCTTTTGTCACCTTAATTAAATTGGAATTATAAAATTAAATAAATGGGTTTTTAATCTAAGCCCAACCCAAAACGAAATTTTTCTGAAAATACACAAATTTTCTCTAAGAAACAAAGAATTTTGAAACCGGTTTACTTAAGGAACATACCATATCCGGTTCAGGCTCGTGGGCCGGGTGTGGGGTGTTTCAGTTTGGTATCAGAGCCCAGTTTTAAACTCTCGGCCTGTGGGCTAAGGCCCAAAACGTTTTTAATTCGAGCCCAAATGACTTTCTTTAAAATAAAGCAGGTGTTCTGGCATGGCACCTAAGTCTCCGACCCGCGGTCCACCAGGTAAGTACCCTAACTTTATGTGTGATTCTGTGATTTATGTAGAAAAGGCATGGAACGTAGAATAGAATGATAGGAACATGAACCTTAGGGCTAGATTACTCAAACACGTAACCACATAAGACTTAATGCACTAAACAAACCTATGGCTAAGTCACGAGCTAGGGTGTGGTAACCCACAGACGCATGTCTAGGATTGGATCCGGAAGAGCACTGGTATTTAAGCGGTCCTAGTGACTCACCTCCTCTTCGCAGAATCCTGCAGTGCGTAGCTTCGGTTCACCCTAACTCGGAGGGCTCAGCCGGTGTGGCAACCTCTGTGCGCATGTCTAGGAATGGTTTCGATGGGAGCTTGGTATTTAAGCGATCCGCGTGACTCACCTCCTCTCCATTCGAATCCTACAGTGCGTAGCTTTGGTTCACCCCGACCAAAGAGGGCTCGGTCATAGGCTAAACCTAATGACTAAAACCCAAAGGGAACTAGCCATGTTTTAAAAAAAAAAAGAGAACAAAACAACAAAACCCTAATTTGCAAACTATTAAAAATACCTTGTTTAAAAAAAATTATTACAAAATTGCCCCTAACTTACAAAATGACCAAAATGACCCTGGTTTTCGAAGATTTTTACAACATCACCATTTTGGAAAATAAAACTCTCTAAAAGAACCCTCAAAGTTTTACAACTTTTGGAATATCCCTAACTTACTAAATTTTACCAATTTACCCTGATTTTTGGAAAATTACCAAAATACCCCCGAGGTGAAAAATTACGAAAATGCCCCTGTAGGACAAAATTACGAAAATACCCCTGGGTAGTGGAAAAACAATAACAATGAAAACTACAACATTTCTCTGAACGAACGAAAGTTCATAATTGTTTGATGGATGGATGAATGAATGAAAGACTGTGTGCTTGTGTGAATACGAAAGAACCACTCCTAAAACTCTTTTCATAAAACTCCTTCGCGGATAATAAGTGGAATAATCACTAATCCATAAAACTTTTTAATCAGATCTCGACGTTAGAAATGAGCTCCAGAGGACGTGGTCGTCGTGGACGAGGTAGAGGAAGGATGATTGTGTCAGAACCCGTTAGATCGGGTCAGGGTTCTGACAATGAGATACCACCGCCACCACCACCCCCAGCTGTTAATGTGGAGCAGCAAGCTCAGACGGGGGAAGATGCTGTGTCGCAGGCTGTGCTGCGAGTTTTGGAATTGGTGGCTGGTGCGGGTGGAAATTCAGGAACCCGGAAATCTGTGCCTGAATGACTCCGAGCTAATGGAGCGGAAATGTTTCGTGGAGTGTCTAGAGTAGCACCCAGTACAGCTGAGTACTGGTTGGAAGCAACGGAGCGCATCATGGATGAGATTGATTTGACCCGTGAGGAGAAGTTGAAAGGAATGGTGGCATTGTTACGCGATGAAGCGTATCAGTGGTGGTTAACTGTGCGAGATGGTGCTATGGCGGAGGATCTGACCTGGGAATATGTTAAGGAGGCATTCCAGAAGAAATATGTGGGAACCAGGTATACAGACGAGCAAAGAAAAGCTTTTCTGGGGCTAGTTCAAGGGAACAAGTCCGTAGCGTAATATGAGGCGAATTTACGAGGTTGAGCCGTTATGCTCGAGGGGTAGTAGCGACTGAACATGAACGCTGTGTCCAATTTGAGGACGGATTGAGAGACGACCTGAGACTATTGATAGCACCGCATCAGGACAAGAATAAGCCTAAGAGAGGTTTTGGACCATCTGGAAAGGGTCATAAGAGGCCTAGGGTTGACGGGCCACGAAATCAACAAGCCGGCACGGCCGGCGATGACGCCCTTGTGAGCATTGTGGAAAGAAGCACTTGGGAGAGTCTTTGGAGAAAGACGGGTGGATGTTTCAAATGTGGATCCAAGGACCATATGCTTAAGGATTGTCCCAAACAACCGGTGAGAGCCGACCGGTAGTTCGAGAATGCTAGCGACCGGTAGAGGCGCATGCAGACCTCGGCCGGGTCGTGGTTCGGCCAACGAGAGGTAATGGTGCTTTGCAGAGGCCGTGGAGCACAGGGCCGATGTGCTACTAATGCGAAGCAAGGCAACCGAGATTGGTTTATGCGGTTCGCCGAAGGAGGATGGTGACGCACCGGATGTAATAACCAATCGTTCTTCATTTCGACAAACCCTATTTTGCTCGATTGATGTGGGCTCGACCCATTCCTATGTTGCATATAGTGTAGTGGAAACACTAGGCCTAGACTCGAACTCTCTCGATAGACAGGATGACCGTAGTAAGCCCATTAAGCCAAACCTGTAGTGGTAGACAAGATCTTTCTGGAATGTACCCCTAGAGATTCGGGAGTAAACTTTCGGTGACTTAATGGAACTACCCTTCGGGAGTTTGAACTTATACTCGGAATGGATTGGTTAGTAGAACACCGAGCCGTGTTGGATTGTGCGGCTAAACGGATGGAGCTAAGAACCCCGGAGGATAAAGTGGTAGCTATGATCGGAGAAAGGAGGAACTACTTGTCTAACATGGTTTCGCCAACCAAGGCCGAGAAGATGGTTAAGAAGGGTGTAAGGCATTCTTAGCCTTCATTAGTACGATAGGTGGGAAGGAGGAAGGTATTAATGGAGTTAGGACGGTAAGGGACTTCGTGGATGTATTTCCGGAGGAATTACAGTGAATACCCCCGAGATAGGGAGGTGGAATTTGGGATAGATTTGCTACCGTGAATAGCTCCTGTGTCAATTGCTCCATACCGAATGGCGCCAAAGGAGTTAGTTGAGCTCAAGGCTCGAGATCCAAGAATTTTTGGATCGTGGGTTCATTCGACCAGTGTGTCTCCATGGGGGAGCACCAAATCTGTTTGTGAAGAAGAAGGATGGAACTATGCGTATGTGCATAGACTACCGTCGATTGAATAAACCGACCATCAAGAACAAGTATCCTTTGCCAAGGATAGACGACTTGTTCGATCACCGAAAGGAACATTGTGTTCTCGAAGATAGACCTAAGGTCGGGATATCACCGATTAAAGGTGAAGGAGGCGGATATCCACAAGACGGCCTTTAGGACAAGGTACGGCCATTTTGACTTTGTGGTGATGCCGTTTGGGTTGACGAAACGCTCGGCCGCGTTCATGGATATGATGAATCGGGTTTTCCAACCCTATTTGGATAGGTTCGTCGTGGTGTTCATCGACGATATTTTGGTGTATTCAAGGTCGAGGAGGAGCATGATGAGCATCTCCGAGTGGTGTTGGAAGTGTTAAGGAAAAGAAGCTTTATGCCAAACTCGGCAAGTGCGAATTTTGGCTAAAGGAGGTGGCATTCTTAGGACATGTGGTATCCGCAGAAGGAATAAGAGTGGACCCTAGGAAGATCGAGCGGTGTTGGAATGGAAACCACCTAGGTGCAGTGGCTGAAATACTGAAGTTTCTTAGGCTTAGCAGGCTATTACGAAAGGTTTGTGGAAGGGTTCTCGTCAATAGCCGCGCCTTTGACAAAGTTGCTAAGGAAGGAAGTACCCTTTGAATGGACTAATGAGCAACGGGGAGAGCTTTGATAAGCTCAAGAAGGTCTTGACGGAAGCTCCAGGTGTTAATTCACGAGAGGCGAGCAAGGATTTCGTAGTATATTGTGACGCCGCACACAGGGTTAGGTTGTGTACTAATGCAGGGAAGGAAAAGTGGTCGCGTATGCGTCTCGGTAATTAAGGCCTCATGAGGTTAACTACCCAACTCATGACTTGGAACTAGCAGCGAGTGGTTTTTGCCCTTAAGGTTTGGAGGCACTACCTTTATGGAGAAAGGTCGGTGATCTACACTCGACCACAAGAGCCTTAAGTATTTGTTGACTCAAAAGGAGTTGAACTTGAGGCGTGAAGGTGGGTGGAATTACTGAAAGACTACGATTGTTCGATAGAATATCATCCGGCAAGGCGAATGTGGTAGCCGATGCTCTGAGTAGGAAGGTTGTGTCGGATCTAAGGGCTTTGTTCGCTCACTTAAGTCTATATGATGATGGAAGCTGTTGGCGAAATTACAAGTCAAGCCCACATGGTGAATGAGGTGAAAGAGGGCCAGCTTGGCGAGATAAGGATCTAAGTGCTAAGTTCAAGCAAAGTACTGAGCAGTAAAGGATTATGGCGTCATTGATGGTGGAGTCTTCGTGCTACAAAGGAAAAGTCCGCATGCCGAGGGACGGTGAGTTGAGACAAAGGATTCTTCGGGAAGCGCATGATAGCCCTTATGCTATGCATCCCGAGGCATTAAGTTGTATAGAGATTTAAGAGAACAATTTTGGTGGCACTGATCTTAGCGGGAAGTGACGGAATTCGTGGAAAGTGTCCGCGTGTCGCCAAGTTAAGGTGAACACCAAGTTCCATCGGATTACTTCAACCAATTGAGATTCCCCAATGGAAGTGGGAAAGGATTACCATGGACTTCGTTAGTGGGCTACTCCTTACGCCTACTAAGAAGGACTCGGTATGGGTGATAGTGGACCGTTTGACCAAGACCGCGTACTTTATTCCGGTGAAGGTTGATTATTCTCTCCAGAAATTAGCCAAGCTATATGTGGCGGAGATCGTAAGGTTGCATGGAGTACCAGTATCGATCATCTCCGATCGAGACCCAAGGTTTACCTCTCGATTTTGAAAGGCACTCCATCAAACTTTAGGCACTAAGTTAGACTTCTCAACGGCTTTTCATCCACAATCGACGATGCGAACGGGTTATACAAGTGTTGGAGGATATGTTGAGAGGTGTGTGGTGGATTTTCGAGGAAGTTGGGAAGATTACTTGCCTTTAGCCGAAGTTCGTCTATAACAACAAACTATCGTGCAAGCATACGGATGGCACCATATGAAGCATTGTACGATAGGAAGTGTAGAACACCTACTTGTTGGACCGAGTTAGGAGAACGTCGAGTTTTGGGTCCAGAGTTAGTGGCTAAAACGGAAGAGAAAGTTGAGTTAATTCGGGCACGATTGAAGGAAGCCTCTGATAGGCAAAAGTCGTACGCCGACCTTAAGCGGAAGGAGATCGAGTTTGAAGTGGGAGATCAAGTATTCCTGAAAGTCTCGCCTTGGAAGAAGGTAATGAGGTTCGGTCGAAAAGGGAAGTTAAGCCCAAGGTTTATAGGGCCTTATCGAGTAATCGAAGCGAAGTTGGGCGATGGCATACCAATTGGAGTTGCCACCAGAGTTGCAGCAGATGCACAACGTATTCCATGTATCCATGCTACGTCACTATCGATCGGACCCATCTCATGTGGTACCTCTTGAAGAGGTGGAGCTAAGGCCAGATCTATCCTACGAGGAAGAGCCGATTCGAATCTTGGAACGAGATGTGAAAGTACTACGAAGGAAGTCAGTGCCTCTAGTCAAAGTATTATGGCGCAATCATGGATCGGAAGAAGCTTCGTGGGAGTCTGAAGAGACAATGCGACAGCAATACCCTCAGTTGTTTAGTTAGGAAATTTCGAGGACGAAATTTTGTTTAAGGGAGGTAGAACTGTAACGTCCTCGAAAGGGCCTATGCATTTTCAGTTTAATTGTACGAAATGACAAGTCTTAAGCACTATGAATAAATTTTTGGTATTTTTGGAATTCTAGAAATGCATAGAAATGGAAATGAACATTTTGGAAACTCCTAACATTTTGGAAACTTGAACATTTTTGAAACCTAAACATTTTTGGAAATGTTTCAAAATGGAAAGTGAACATTTCGAAACACGGAAATGTAAGAAAAATGGCAAGTTACAGAGCCGATCGAAAATTTTAGGAAACTTAGAAATAATCGAGAAATGCCAAGTTTTAAAGTTTAAAATAGGAAATTAAGGCAAGGGGGCCTTAAAAGAAAATGTTGGTAAAATTTGGCACACAAACAGGCTTGGAAAAGTGGTCTGAAGATGCCACTTAGGGCCTCTGGAAATGGCGCCACATGCAAGGTGTTGGGCCTGGGTTCGAGTCACTTGGGAAGCAAATAAAGGAGGTTTATTTTTGCTTCCATAAGAAAGGGGGCGGACGGCACATGGTTCTAGAAATAAAGGTGTTTTATTCTCATTAATATGTGAATAATAAGTGATAAATGAAGGATTTTCTTTTAATATAATTATTGAGGAGATAAAAGATGGATTAAACACTTTTATTTTTAAATAAAAGAGATAATATTATCACAAGGAAGAGTGGTGGCCAAGTCAAGGACTCTTGGCCTAGTAATTTCGGCTAAAGGAGGAGAGTTAGGCTATTCTCTCATCTTTTTCCTAAGTGTACCGAAAATTCCCTAGCCCCTCTTTCTCTCTGCCGAAATTTTTCCTAAGCAAAACTCCATCTTTTCTTCTCCTCTCCTTTGCTATTGTCAAGCCAAAACACTCTTTGATCCCTGTTAAATCTCCATAGCCGAATCTCTGTGACCCTAGGCAAGGAAGCAATCGGCTAAAGGCATTAAAGGTAAGGTTAAGCTATTCAAATTCTTTTCTTTGCTAGTTGCCGAAGGAGAAGGGTCTAATCCCTATTCTTTTTTTTTGGCCGAATCTGCAAGGGGTCTCTCAGGTTTCTAAAATTGTTGAAAACAAGGATCAAGGATCTAAGGTAAGATAAATATATATTTGGTCGAAGGTTACGTTTTATATGTTAGATCTAACATATGAATTATAGGAATTTCGATATCACTAAAGGGAACAAGGAACCGATTTTTGAGATCTCATCTTAAGGTAAGTGGTTATAATCGGCCAAGGTTCTTTCTTAAATGTCTAGATCTATTTGTTTTAATCAGAGACTAATCAAATCAATGGATTTAATGGTTAGCCGATTTCAAGGGAAGAACACAACTCTTCGGGATTTGATTATCAATCAAATCGGCAAACAAGGTAAGTGTTAGTAATACCATTCCTAGTAGGATTTGGTTTTAAAATCGAAAAGGTTATTAATATGTTTATATATGATGGGCGAATATAGGAATTAATGAGATCTAAAGCCTAGATCGGGATTTTCGGGATCTCAAGGAATCTATTAAGCAAATCAGGTGTGTACTCACGCTAACTTTCGATACATCATATGGAAATTATTTTTAATATATGAATATGCATAAGAATGTGAATATGGCTAAGTACCATAAATGTGGTAAGAAGTACCAGGTACGTTTCCTACCTCTGATAGGATTATGAATATGATATATTTTGAACATGTGAATAGTATCCTGAATGAGAAAATAAGTATGTTATATATGTCATAAAATATTTGGGGCATTCGGGATCTATGTGAAAGGGGAAGAAGGTGTTGACTTCGGTCTCACCAACGGAATATGGTGACTACGGTCACAAAATTTGAATATGGTAACTTCGGTTACATTATCTCGAATTTGGTAACCGGTTACATTATTTGAATATGGTGTCTAATGACACAAATTATATGGGCGATGAGCACGTCGATCGCAGCGATCGCTTTCGATGGTGTGTAGCGGATGGAGGGTTGACTTAGTAGTCCCCACGGTGTGATTGGCGTGTGCGGGTGGTGTGTAGCGGATGGACAAATAGGCTTGGGTTTGGGTTGCATCATTTTTTTATGAATATGTCTTTGATATGAACATGTATGCCTGAATTGTTGAATGTTAGTTTGTGTACACATTGAGTCTGTTGACTCACTTCTGTTGGGAATATTTTTCGGAGATGATCGAGAATGGACCGGGTCGGCAGGAGCTAAAGGTGGCCATGCATAGCAAGGAAAGACTTTCATTATTTGGGACTGTTATTTATATTAAGTACTTAAATTTTATTATTTTTGGGTTTTGATTGATGTAATAAGGCCATAAGGCACAAGTGAATTTCTTTATTTTTTTTTTGCTTTACTATTAGATATTATGTCACGAACTAATTTGGATGTAAGTAAGTACAAAATTATTTTTCTTAAAAATGAACTCAAAAATTCTTTTGTCACCTTAATTAAATTGGAATTATAAAATTAAATAAATGGGTTTTTAATCTAAGCCCAACCCAAAACGAAATTTTTCTGAAAATACACAAATTTTCTCTAAGAAACAAAGAATTTTGAAACCGGTTTACTTAAGGAACATACCATATCCGGTTCAGGCTCGTGGGTCGGGTGTGGGGTGTTTCAGTTATATTGTTCATTTAAGTTGTAGTGATTTGAGTTATTGAGATAGTATGAATTTGCTCTTGATTTCAGGGTGGCAATTGGCTTGGTAAATAGCCTCTAAGTGCCCACACAGTCGGACACACGGGCGTGTGTCTAAGCCGTGTGTACCCTGCACCATTGCACCTTAAGTCAGAATATCAAGTTGTAGTACACGGTCTAAGTCCACGGTCGTGCCATGGTCGTGTGTTATAAGTCAGAATGCTCAGGTTTTTCACACGGGCCAGGACCACGGGCGTGCCATGGCCGTGTGAAGTTGGCAGTAAACTCGAGTTTTAAGCACGGTTAAGAGACATGGGCGTGTCTCAGGGTTACACGGGCGTGTCCCAACTCACATGGGCGTGTGACCCCTGTTTCAATGAAAAGTTTTCGATTGAGTTTCGAAAGTTTATGGACATGAGTTTAAGGCCTCGTAGGCCCAGGAAAAGTACAAGTTGATTAAGAAATATAAGTTCTTAATTCGGAACAAAATTTTATAGCCGTAAGTACTTGATTAAGCAAGTTCAAGCATAGTAACTTCTCGTATCCGGTCTAAGCCTCGGACTCGGGTATGGGGTGTTACAGTGTAAGAATTGTCCCTTGATGATTCAAAATTTGTACTTCTCGGCTGATTTGATGTTGTTGCCATTTGATGAGTTCGATATAATTCTGGGTATGGATTGGTTGACGATGCATGACGTTGTCATAAACTGTAAATGAAAGACTATTGATTTACGATGCCAGAATGATGAGATCATTTGGATTGAATCGAATGATCTGAATGGTTTATTGATAGTGATATCTTCAATGTTAGCTCAAAAATATGTAAGAAAAGGTTACGAAGCTTACTTTGTATATGTTCTTGATAGTAAGGTAACCGAAAGAAAGATTGAATCAGTACCTGTTGTGTGTGAGTATCTGGATGCGTTTCCTGAAGAATTACCAGGTTTGCCACCTATACGAGAGGTTGAATTTGGTATTGAATTAGTGCCGGGGATGACTCTGATATCGATAGCTCCATACAAAATGGCACCTACAGAATTAAAAGAATTGAAAGCTCAGCTGCAAGAGTTGACAGATAGAGGTTTTGTGCGACCGAGGTTCTCTTCTTGGGCTGCACCAGTTTTATTTGTGAAAAAGAAAGACGGAACTATGAGAATGTGTATCGACTATAGACAGCTCAATAAGGTGACTATAAAGAATAAGTATACGTTACCACGGATTGACGATCTGTTCGATCAGTTGAAAGGGGCTACAATATTTTCAAAAATAGATTTGAGATCAGGCTACAATTAGTTGCGAGTTAAAGACTCTGATGTACCAAAGACTGCTTTCCGAACGAGGTACGGACACTATGACTTTCTGGTTATGCCTTTCAGACTTACTAATGCACCTGCTGTTTTCATGGACTTGATGAAACGGATCTTCAGACAGTAGCTGGATTGGTTTGTGGTAGTAATCATAGATGACATTTTGATCTACTCCCGTGATGAAACTGAGCATGCCTAACATCTGAGACTTGTGTTACAGGCTTTGCGACATAAACAGTTGTATGCAAAGTTCAGTAAATGTGAGTTCTGGTTACGCGAAGTCAATTTTCTGGGCCATGTTGTATCAGCATCGGGTATTCGGGTTGATCCAAGAAAAATTTCAGCTATACTTGATAGGAAACCTCTGAGAAATGTTTCTGAAGTTCGAAGTTTTCTGCGACTTGCTGGTTACTATAGACGATTTGTGAAAGGCTTCTCTATGATTGCAACACCGATGACAAAGTTGTTACAGAAAGATGTTAAGTTCGAGTGGTCAGAAAAGTGCCAGAAAAGTTTCGATCAGTTGAAAGCTCTTTTAACCGAAGCTCCAGTGTTATTCAGCCAGAATCGGGTAAAGAATTTGTCATTTATAGTGATGCATCTTTGAGTGGTCTTGGTTGTGTTTTGATGCAGGAAGGCAAAGTCATAGCTTATGCCTCGAGATAGTTAAAGCCGGACGAAAAGAACTATCCGACACACGATTTGGAATTGGCAGTAATTGTGTTTGCATTGAAGATATGGCGTCACTATCTATTTGGTGAGAAATGTCATGTTTATTCTGATCACAAAAGCCTAAAGTATTTGATGACTCAGAAAGATCTGAATTTAAGACAACGTCGATGGTTAGAGTTGTTAAAAGACTACGAGCTTGTGATTGACTATCATCCGGGAAAAGCTAATGTTATTGCTGACGCTTTAAGTCAAAAACCATTATTTGCTTTGCGTGTAATGAATGCGTATATGGTTATATCTGATGATGGTTCGATAATAGCTGAATTAAAAGCAAGACTGTTGTTTGTTCAACAAATTTGTGATACTCAGAAAGTTGATAATGATTTGTTAGCAAAGCGAGCTCAATGTGAATCGAATGTTGAATCTGAGTTTCGAGTTGATACTAATGATTGTTTGAGGTTCAGAAACTGAATATGTGTTCCAAGAAATTCAGAGTTGATTCAGATGATTTTGAACGAATCTCATAGCAGTCGGTTATTTGTTCACCCGGGTAGTACAAAAATGTATAATGATCTGAAACAGCTTTATTGGTGGCCTGGTATGAAACGAGACATATCTAACTTTGTTTCGAAATGTTTAGTCTGTCAACAAGTAAAAGCCGAGCATCAAGTACCTTCTGGGTTACTTCAGCCGATTATGATACCCGAGTGGAAGTGAGACAAAGTCACGATGGATTTTGTATCTGGTTTACCATTGACACCGAGCAAGAAAGACGCAATCTGGGTTATTGTGAATAGATTGACTAAATTGGCTCACTTTATTCCGGTTCGTACAGATTATTCGCTTGATAAGCTGGCTGAATTATATGTTTCTCAGATTGTGAGATTGCACGGAATGCCTATTTCTATTGTTTCGGATAGAGATCTGAGGTTCACATCGCGGTTTTGGAAGAAACTGCAAGATGCTTTAGGTATGAAACTACATTTTAGCACTTCTTTCCATCAGCAAACAGATGGCCAGTCTGAACGAATTATTCAGATACTTGAGGATATGTTGAGATGTTGCATTCTCGAGTTTGAAGGTACGTGGGAACGATACTTACCTTTGATTGAATTTGCGTATAATAATAGCTTTCAATCTAGTATCAAAATGGCACCTTACGAGGCTTTGTACAGTCGTAAATGTCGTACACCGTTGTATTGGACTAAGCTCAGTGAAAATAATATACACGGGGTCGATTTGATCAAAGAGACTGAACAGAAAGTGAAAGTGACTCGCGATAGTCTGAAAACAGCATCGGATCATCAGAAATCGTATGCAGACTTGAAAAGAAAAGATATAGAGTTTCAGATTGGAGACAAAGTCTTTTTGAAGGTATCACCGTGGAAGAAAATACTCAGATTCGGTCGTAAAGGCAAATTGAGTCTGAGATTTATTGGACCGTATGAGATTATAGAGCGAATCGGGCCGGTTGCTTATAGACTGCTGTTGCCACCTGAGTTAGAAAAGATTCAAAATGTATTCCATGTTTCGATGCTACGTAGATATCGATCTGATCCCTCACATGTGATTAGTCCGACAGAGGTTGAGATTAAGCCCGATATGACATATGAAGAAGAACCGATTTGTATTCTGGCTCGCGAGATTAAAGAATTACGAAATAAGAAAATTTCGTTAGTTAAGGTACTGTTGCATAAGCACGGAGTTGAGGAAGCAACTTGGGAGTCAGAGGATACAATGAAAGAGCATTATCCGAACCTATTCACCGTAAGATTTTCGGGGACGAAAATCCCTAAGGGGGAGAGTTGTAACAGCCCGATTTAAACCCTAATCAGAATAGTGGTTTCGGGACCACAAATCTGAGTCCAAAAAATATTTTAAAATTATTTTCTGTGTTTATTATGTGTGAATTTGCTTATGTGAAATTTTTGTGTTTTAATTTCGTCGTTTGAGTGTCCGATTAAATAAAAGGGCTTAATCGCGTAAAATGAAAATTTCGTGGTTAAATTCAAAGGCGCTGAATAATGGTTGTTCTTTTAATATGGAGGCTTTATGTTGTAATTTAGCCATTAATAAGGAAGTGGACGGCATTAAGGTTATATTATATAGTTTTTATGTTAAATATAAAAGTTAAAATAATAATTAACATATTATAAGTTAATATAATAAAACAAACATTAATTAAAAAGCCATACTCATCTTTCTTTGAACCGAAACAAAAAGAAAAGAAAAAGAAATACGAAAGCTTAGAGTTCAGCCTTTGTTCAAGCAAATTGAGGTATGTTTCGGTTTCGGTTTTTGATAATTTCTTCATTTTTGTAATCGTTGCTTCGAATACTACAAGACCCATGCTTGAATTTTTGAAATTGATGATGATTTTGTGTTTTGCCATTGATGATAGCTTGTGATTTTTTTTGTTTGATGATGAAATATTAAAGATATGTGAAAGATTAACATGTTTTGTCTTAGAATTTTTGGTGAATTTGAGTAATTAGGGCTAAATTGTAAAAATAATATTTTGAGGGACTAAAATGTGAAATAAATGAAATGTGTGGACTTAGATGGACTATAGGAAGATTCGACCTAGCTATGGTATATGCATATTTTGTGTATTTTGTGTTTTATGCAATAGGAACTAAATTTACAAAAAGTGTGAAATGTCAGGGTAAAATGGTAATTTGCCCATTTATGTGTTTTTGGATTAAATTGAATGAATGTGTGATTAAATTATTTAAATTTGAATTTATTTAGATCAAGAACGAAAGAAAACGGAATTAGATCGGGGGAAGTCGAAAGTAGCCGAGTAGTCGATTTCGTCCATCGATATCCGAGGTAAGTCAATAAGCATATGAACGTTATTAAATTTGATAATACATATATGTTATATGTGAAAATGAAATTTTATGAATTTAAATGTGTATTTCCGAATGCAAATGTGAGTTGGAGCTTGATTACGATGTTCGATTCGATCGAGATTCAATGTCCGAAAGCCCCGTACGAACCCTAGGAATAGTTAGGATACATATGTCATGACATAGGATTTCGATATGTGTTTTCGTGCAAGACCACGTCTGGGACGTTGGCATCGACTTGTGTTTACGTGTAAGACCATGTCTGGGACATTGGCATCGTATTTGATTCGTGTAAGACCCTGTCTAGGACAGTGGCATCGATATGTGATTACATGTAAGACCACCTCTGGGACGTTGGCATTGTACGAGCCTTCCGACTATCCGCGTATCCTTTTTAATTCCGAACGGTTCAACGGGCAATGTAAAGTAAAGACCGAATGTGAAATCAAATTACAGGTTCAGGTATGTGCTAGTTAAATGTTTATAAGGAAACAAGGTAAGTTGATTACTTGAAATGATATAAAGTTATGTGAATATGGATTTTGTGTTAGCATAGTTGAACATATAAGTGATTCGGCCTACTGATGTAATTGTGATATTAAAAGTGAAAATATATAAGTGTATATGATTGTTTATATTCGGCCATATGATATGTATGTGTGATTAAAGTATGACCTTTGTAGTAAATGATATCTTTGTATTGGAAATTATGCGTATTCGACTTTATTAGTAAAATGTTAATATGCCTTTGTTAATTTATATATTTTTGTTTATGACTTACTAAGCTTAAATAGCTTACTCTGTGTGTGTTCTTGTTCACCTCTGTTTTATAGATTTTGGAATCACGTTACGAGCTCGGGGATCGTCAGCAAAGCCAATCACACTATCGATAGTTTTTCAGTATTTTACTAAGTTGAATTTTGGCTTATGGCATGTATAGCATAGATGGAATGTTTGATTTTGGGACATGTATATATATATATATAGCCATGCGAAAATGGCTTGATCATTTTGTTTAGGTTTGGTTTTAATTGTTCTTAGTTAAGTATTTGGTGTAATTGGTCTTAGTAATTCGGCTATGGCTTGTTTCTTTAGTCAAGTTTATGTTTTATGCTCTTGATATAATTGTTTGATCTTAATGCTAATGTTTAGATGCTTAAGTAATTTTGGTCATGGTATATGCGTGTGGTAAACTTGATACAAGGATGACAGATATGTTTTGGTTGTGGACTGTTAATGATGCTAATGATAGTGATTTTCGGTCATATATTAGCTTAATTTGTAAATATAGATAATGGTTTTAATCTAATTTGTGGTTCGACAATAATGATTTAATCATTTAGATAAATATTCAGTTATATGTTAACATTGAAATTTGGTTGTATTCGTTATGTGTGGACTATGCTATGTTATGGATATTTGACTATTTGATATGGTACTTTGAGTCAACTAGAAAAGGTATGCTTGCATTGGTGAAATGGTATGGAAATGGTGAATAATGTGTATAAATGTATTCGGCTAAAGTATTAGACTCATACTAATGAGTATGTGATATGATTTATGTTATGTATTGAAGTTATCTTGGATGACCGAATATGTAGATAAGTGATTGGTTATGTGTATGTATTTTAAGAATGTGAATTGGGTGTACTTTTAGCGTTATTTGTGCTTAAATGGTTCAAATCAATATGGTCATATGCTCATAACTTGTGTCAAGAAAAGTAGTATATTTGGTATTGAAATAATATTTGTTTAAATGAGTATATGTGTATGTATGGCTAGTATGCCATATGGGTAACATAACTTAGATTAATGTGCATAACATGTTAATTGGTATAGTCATAAATTAATTAATGGAATAAGTTAATATTGATTCGGTAATTATGCTTAGATATGGTTTTGACATTAGGAAATATGCGCATATTAAAATAGTTATTAAAGCATATGTGGTCATGTTTTTATATTACCAATGTTGTATAATTGAATGAAAAACTTTAGTAGTAAAGTATGGTTCATTTGATGTTTAAATTTGTACATGTGTAAGAGTTATATATATATAATAATGGGTTTGATATTCGACTAATGGGATAGTTGTTTTGTTATACATTTTGTATATGATATGTTTCGATAGATGCTGGATTATGTTTTATTTATGCAATGTTGTGAATGTTATGATTTTAAAACTCGATATTTGATTTAAGTTATGAGCATTGATGTGATTGAATTTTGAGTTGTGAAATGTAATGAATATCTGTATGAACTGTGATATGACCGGTAATGCCCCGTAACCCTAATCCAGCGATGGATACAGGTTAGGGGTGTTACAATGTTGATGTTCCTAATTTAATTAAAATGACTTAAATCTTATTCGTGTTAGATTAATTACGTTCTATTACTTAAATTGTTAAAATCATGTTTGTGTTGTTATATGCCTTGGTAGTTTGTTCAATTAAATAAATCATGTCTATGTTACACTTGCATTATAATTGTAAGGTAACAAATGAATTTATTATTAATCGAATTATGATTATAATTAATTGAAAAAATATTTAATTGGTGCATATTTAATCTTCTAAGGTAGTTGAGGGTTAAATTTAGTAGATAGATTAAACAATGTAATCACCTTGCATAATTTATAAGATTGTTGTGATTATAATAGAAGAATATATTTAATTCACTCTATCTTATACTTGCTTATGAAAATTGATTGATTAATCTAGCATAGGAATATGATTTGAAAGATTGATTAATTTGATAAGCTAACACACTTCTATCATATTGATTAAATAGTAAAATTAATCTAACACACTTATGTCATATTTGATTAAAACCATTTTTAGAAATCGTGCCTTTGGAATTTTATTTTCTCAGTTAATCACTTAGTTAATTTTTAGTTTTTGTATCACCTTTTTCAAATCAACATATTTTTCCTCACCAAATTGTTTAATTTTACATTTAATAAAAATTCACTTGTACAGTCCCTGTGGGTACGATAACTCGACATACTTGTTACTTTATTACTTGATACGATTGTGTACACTTGCACTGTAATGCCCTAAACTCGGCCTAGACGTCTAGTCCAAGTTTAGGAAGTCACATCATCGATACTCAAATACCCTACATATAACACAATAACACTAAACCATACATCGTATAATATTCATCACAAAGATTAGTTAAGTATATAATCTTCCAAAGTCCCACTATCACAATTTACCGAAATTCCTAAAGTAGTATTTAAAAGAAAGATAAAAGCTTGACCGAGCTTCCGCTGTAACACCCCAAACTCGTATCCGTCGCCGGAGTAGGATTACAGAATATTGCCAACCAATCAAAGCATTTAACAACGAATTCATAAGTAATCATAAGCATATTCTAATAACTCAATTTACATCACATTCACAAAACAACTTGTAACATCCCAAAAATTTGAGTATTATTTGTGTTGGCTCGGGTATGAATTTTTGTGTGTTAGCATAGTCTTGTGAAGGCTTGATTCTATTTAGGAAGATAGAATAATTTTTAGTATGGTTTATTTAATGAAGTGGATTAAGTGAGCTTAGCACTTAAGTTAATTTAAGTGTTAATTAAAGCATAAGAGGAGTAAGTGGCAAGTTGGTTAAGGAGCTTGAAAGGTGGCTTGAGGTTAGAGGTTCGAGTATCATGGAAAGCATTTTTGAAGACTTTATTTTGTGTTCTAGCATTGTTGGACGGTCAACCTATGTTTATGATAGGTTGGACCTTAAGTTTTTGGTAAGTTGAATTTTGGAAAAGGAAAGCATGAAATAGGGGATAAGAATCTTAAGGTTATGGAAGGTTGGGGAGACATAAGGCTTGGTTGTAGGAAAATGTTTTGGAAAGTATTCCAAGGCTTTTAGTGAATGTATGTGGACTGTATGGGTGTCTAAGGGGTGGCGAATTTTGTTAGGTAGCTTGGGGGATAGTTGGCCAATTTTTCCTATTGAACATCTTTTGCATTTTTGTTTTTCCTCTCCAAAACTCCCACCTTTGGCCGAATGTCTATGGTACTTTTGGTGCAAAATTGCTTTTGGTTTTAGCCTCATTTTATTTGAAACAAATACCACTTTTTTTTTCTTTCTTTCATTTGTCCTTTTGAACCAAAACTACATTTTTGTATTTTGTGCATTTTCTTCTTTGGTAAAATAGGTGTTGACCGAATCTCATTTCTCCCATCCCTCTTCTTTTCTTCTTTTGATATTTGCTCAACCACATTCCCTTTCTCTTTCTTTTTGGCCGAACCTTCTCTTCCCTATCTTTACTTGATTTTTCTTCCATTGTTTACTAAAACCGAATTCTCTCTCTCATTTTATCTTCTCTTCTACTTTCGTATTTCATATCCTATTAGACTCAAATCAATTGTTTTCTTTTCCTCATAACCAAATAGCCGAATCTTCTACTTCTTTTTAGTTTAGTTTGGCCGAATATTCAAGGGTAGACTCTCTTTGGTTTCTTCAATCGATTTTGGTTAATAAGTAAGTATTCTTGGCCGATTTTCCTATTATTTCTTTTCTCCTCTCTATGTTATTTTCTTGTGAACAAGGGCTGAATCTATGGGCATTTGTTGCAAGGTTTTAACCATTTTAGGAATCGATTTCTTTTAGGCTCCTCGGGACGTTGGAAGCAATCGATCTAAGCCTCGTATCTTTATCGATCGTTTTGGGTAAGCCTTTAGGTAAGATTGGTATTTCGAAGGATAACTCTTTGGGATTTTGATGTTGGCCGAATGGCCTTTGTTCATAATCTTAGTATTGACCGATTGTAGGACAAAGTGATCTAGTGCGGTAGATCGGATCATCGGATTTTAGTATTGCTTTGGTGAAAGGTGTGTATGTTACACACTTTATAACTTGGTTTATATATGTATATTTGTGTGTTATATAACTAATCATATTATGAAAGTGGGTAAATCGATGAGATCTGGATATGATACCATGATGGTATGAATGAGGATTCGGGTAAGTCCGTTTCAATATGTTGTTAATACATGTGGATTGAAATCATGATCTACGATTTATGATATATTCGTTATGAGATACATATCAAAGTTTATTGACATGATTTGTTTATCTATTGCATTGGTATGGGCAATATGAGAGGAGGGGGAAGATTGATTCGTGTCTTCGGACACCAAAGGTTTGGTACCTCCAGTGATTTGGTATCACATTCGTGTCTTCGGACACTAGAGGTTTGGCACCTCATAGCGACTCGTCCCTGTGGTTAATACCACCGTGGGTTGGCCCCACTTTTGAGATATGGGATCGTGCGCGGTGATTTGGTATCACACGCGGGTTGGCCCCACAACTTGATGATTCGTGTCTTCGGACACCGATGGTTTGGCACCACCAAAGATTTGGTATCACATTCGTGTCTTCTGACACCGTGAGGTTTGGCACCTCATAGCGTCGTCCCCGTGTGTTAACACCACCGTGGGTTGGCCCCACTTTTGAGATATGGGATCGACGCCAGTGATTTGGTATCACACGTGGGTTGGCCCCACAGATGGATTATTTGTGACTTTGGTCACCAGTGATTTGGTATCACATTTATATCGTGACTTCGGTCACCAGTGGTTTAGCACCACCAAAGTGGTTTGGTACCACACGGGTAGAAAAGGAGTTATGGATGGCTAGGTTGGGTGCATTATACATATATGTTGCTTTGTTATAATTTGTGTAAGTATGTGGTATTTACCCGGGAGAGGGAATATGCACTGAGTCTTGGTGACTCACCTTCTCCCTTATACTTTCAGGTGATTCGTGAGATCGCGGATATGGAGCCGGATGGACTCGAGGAGGCCATGCAATAAAGTTTGGTTTTACATGAACTTCCATTTGGGTACTTTATTTTAATTTGGTTTTCATATTTTATGGATTTGTAATAAGGCCTCTTTAATTATGGTTTTGAATTATTTATATGCTTTAGGATTTATTCTAAACATGTTTAAGTATATCACTTGATTAATTTAATAATTGAGCTCAAAGTTTTCTAAACTATAAACTCGCAATGGTTTTAAAAATCTTACCATCGGGTAATATGAATAGTTCGATAGAAAAATTACAAGTTAAGTGTTTTCAACAAATTAAGTGATTTCCAAAAAAATTTCAAGTTTTTATACTCAATTGCAAACGGAATTTCAAAGTGATATTTCAAATTTTCTTAAAAAGATATAAATGTTTTCTATCCTATGATTTATCAACTAAGTTTTAAAGTTTTATGTAATTCAAAGTAAATCTCAGTTTTAACTTATTTTCGACAAATACAGAATTTCAAAGAGTTTTTCACAAAATTTAATTGTTAATTCGATTCTTCAAAAATATTTTCCTTAGTGACATACAGTTTCTTCGTGGTGGCGTATTGACCGGGTTTGGGGTGTTACAAATTGGTATCAGAGCCAAGTTCAAAAGCTCGGCTGTGGGCCCGAGGCCCAAAATGTTTTAAAAAATGGATTTTAAAGTGTTTTGATTATATGGTTGGAAAGGCATGGCCTCGAGTCTCTGACATCAATCCGCCCTGGTAAGTACATCAAACTGTTGATTTTGATGATATGATATGATGATGTTGGCGTGACTGTATAGTAGTAGGAACTACTCTAGAAACTCAAACTATAGGTTGAATGTACTCGCAAAACAACTTCTTATTAAAATTATTCATAAAACTGTGCTTTAAAGAAAGTGGAATATTGACTAATGCATAAAACTTTTTAATCAGATAAGTCGAGACTTTAGACATGAGTACTCGTGGTCGAGGTCGTATGATTCGTGGGCCGCGGTCGGGTAGGATGGGCGTGTTGCGAGCCGGTGAGGTCCTGTCAAGGATCCGAAAATGAGGTACCACTACCCCACCACCGCAGCTGGAGTTGAGCAACGAGGATCAAGCGGGGATGACGTAGTGTCTCGAGCGCGATCTTTGCGAGTTCTTGAGAGGGTAGCTGGAATAGGTGGAGGCGCGGGAATTCGGAAATCCGTATCTGAGCGACTTCGAGCCAATGGAGCTGAGGTATTTCGAGGTGTTTCAGGCGTGGCTCCTAGTGCGGCTGAATATTGGCTAGAGGCGACGGAGCGAATCATGGATGATTTGGATCTGAATGCCGAGGAAAAGCTGAAAGGGATCGTATCGCTTCTTCGGGATGAGTCATATCAGTGGTGGCTCACAGTACAGAATGGTGCTGCAGCGGAGGATCTCACTTGGGATTATTTCAAGGCAGCGTATCAGCGAAAATACGTTGGGTCTAATTACATTGATGTGCAGCGTAAGGCATTTCTCTCGAGTTTGATCCAAGGTAGTAAGTCCGTGTCGAATATGAGGCGTAATTTTTAAAGACCGAGCCGTATGTCGAGGTATTGTGGCATCGGAGCACGAGCGATGTGTTCGATTCGAAGATGGTTTGAGGGACGAGCTGAGATTGTTGATTGCTCCACATCAGGAGCGAGAGTTTGCTGCTTTGGTTGAAAAGGCTAAGATAGCCGAAGGAATCAAGGAATCTGCAAGGCAGAGTTACGACCGGAACAAGCATAAGAGAGGTTACGGATCATCGGGATCACCGTAATTCTCAAAAAGGGCTAGGCAAAGTGGGCGAATCGGTCTAGGAGGCTGTTATCGCTAATCGTGACCAAAGCACGGTGTAACGATGTGGGAAATATCATTGGGGCGAATGTTGGACCGAGGAGAAAGGATGTTTCGAGTGTGGCTCGGCTGGATCATCGTGTGAGAGATTGTCCACGTAAGCTAGCCAGAATCGGTTCGAGGGTCAAGGTCGTGTTCGATTCGAGAATGAGGGACCGCCACCACGAGAGAGAGGTCGTGGTAATGGTAGAGGAGGTAATGGTTCAGTCGAGGCCGCGGAGCATCTGGCGAGGTGCTTGCAACACCGAGGCAAGACACCGGTTTGGTGTATGCAATGAGACGTCGAGAGGAGGGCCTTGCACCGGGACGTCATAACCCATGCGTTCTTAATCTTTGGTGAACCATATACTTTGCTTTGATAGATGTGGGTTTGACACATTCGTATGTTGCCGATAACATAGTAGAGGCTATGAATCTAGACTCGAGACTACTTCTAGGAAGATGACAATGATTTAGTCCTCTGGGTCACTCTGTAGAAGTAAATAAGCTGTATAGAGATGTACCCCTAGAACTCGAAGGGGTAGTGTTCGTAGCTGATCTGATGGAATTGCCATTTGAGGAGTTCGATCTTATACTTGGGATGGACTGGTTGGCCAAGTACCAAGCAAGTTTGGATTGCGCTGCTAAGCGCATGGTTTTGAAGTCAGTTGAGGCGGCTGCGCTATGGTCATGATAGGTAATAGAAGAGATTATCTATCCAACGTGGTATCTGCGTTGAAAAGTCGTGTGAAGTTGGTTAGGAAGGGCGTGAGGCATTCGTGGTCCATGTGTGTGCGTTGGAGGCTAAGGAGTCTAATGTGGGGAATGTCCGCACGGTAAAGGAATATGTTGACGTATTTCCTGAAGAACTTTCGGGACTACCTCCGAACCGTGAAGTTGAATTTGGTATAGATCTGTTACACGGAACGGCGCCAGTGTCTATAGCTCCGTATAGGATGGCAATCAAAGGAATTGATGGAATTAAAGGCTCAAATTGAGGAGTTGTTGGATCAAGGTTTCATTCGACCAAGTGTTTCGCCATGGGGAGCGCCGGTACTTTTTGTCAAGAAGAAGGATGGTACGATGCGGATGTGTATAGACTACCGCCAGTTGAATAAGCTGACGATCAAAAACAAATATCCTTTGCCGAGGATAGATGACTTGTTTGATCGGCTTAAAGGGGCAGCAATTTTCTCCAAGATTGATTTAAGGTCTGGATATCATCAGCTGAAGGTGAAAGAGGCTGATATCCATAAGACGGCATTTCGCACTCGGTATGGGCACTACGAGTTTACGTAATGCCATTTGGGTTGACTAACGCGCCAAGCAAAGATTCATGGACATGATGAATCGGGTATTCCAGTAGTTTTTGGATCAGTTTGTTGTGGTATTTATAGACGATATTTTGGTATACTCAAAGTCAGAGGAGGAGCATGATGCGCATTTGCGAGTAGTGTTACAGATTCTGAGGGAAAAGCAGCTGTACGCCAAATTTAGTAAGTGCGAGTTCTGGCTTAGGGAGGTGACTTTCTTGGGTCACGTAGTATCAGCTGAGGGGATTAGAGTGGATCCTAGGAAGATTGAGGCGATGTTGGATTGAAGCCGCCTAAGTCGGTGGCTGAGATTCGAGTTTTCTAGGTCCAGCGGGGTATTATCAAGATTTGTAGAGGATTTTCTTTGATAGCAAAGACCTATGACCAAGTTATTGAGGAAAGGAGTTCCATTTGTATGGACCGAGAAGCGGCGCAGGAAAGTTTCGACAAGTTGAAAAGATTACATCAAGCTCCAGCTTTGATTCAACTCGAGGCGCGAGCAAGGAATTCACGGTTTATTGTGATGCATCGCATACTAGTCTAGGATGTGTGCTGATGCAAGAAGGGAAGGTAGTGGCTTATGCATCTCGGCAGTTGAGACCACATGAGGCTAATTATCTGACGCATGATCTGGAATTAGCTGCAGTGGTTTTCGCTCTGAAGATTTGGAGACACTATTTGTATGGAGAGAAGTCGATAGTCTACACGGATCACAAGAGTCTTAAGTATCTTTTGACTCAGAAGGACTTGAACTTGAGGCAGCGTAGATGGATCGAGTTGTTGAAGGACTACGACTGTTCGATCGAATATCATCCCAGCAAGGCTAACGTGGTGGCGACGCCGTTGAGCCGTAAGGTTATATCGGTTTAAGATTGATGTTTGCTCGACTTAGCTTATACGATGATGGGAGTCTTTTGGCAGAATTGCAAGTCAAGCCGACTTGGTTAGATCAGATCAAGGAGAAGCAGTTAGAGGATGATGGTTTAAATGATCGGAGGTTGCAGGTTTAGAACGGAGGTTTAGAGGAATATAGTTTGTCCAAATGAGGAGTACTGTGTTTTAAAGGGAGAGCTTGTATGCCGAAGGATGTTGAGTTGAGGCAAAGGATTCTTCGGGATGCACATAACAGCCCATATGCTATGCATCCAGGAGGAAGCAAGATGTATCGGGATTTAAGAGAGTAGTTTTGGTGGCCAGGTCTGAAGCGTGAGGTAACTGAGTTTGTGGGTAAATGTCGACGTGTCGTAGGTCAAGCGGAGCATCAGCTACATCGTCTGGTTACTTCACCCGATGAAGATTCCACGGTGGAAGTGGGAAAGGATCACTATGGACTTTGTTAGTGGATTACCTCTTACGCCTAGTAAGAAGGATTCAGTTTGGGTGATTGTGGACCGTCTGACTAAGTCTGCTCATTTCATTCCGGTAAGGATGGATTATTCGCTTCGTGGTTAGCTAAGTTGTATGTGGCGAGATAGTGAGGTTGCACGGTGTACCAAAGGTGTCGATCATCTCGCAGAGATCCTAGATTTACGTCGAGGTTTTGGAGAGCGTTACATCGGGCTTTGGGTGCAGCGGTTGGATTTTAGTACCGCATTTCATCCACAATCGGCGACGGCAATGTGAAAGAGTTATTCGAGATTTTAGAGGATATGTTGAGAGGTTGTGTATTGGACTTGAGGCAGCAGGTGGAAGAGTTTTTATCATTAGCTGAGTTTGCATACAACAATAGTTACCAGACAAGCATTAAGATGGCACCATATGAGGCGTTGTATGGTAGGAGGTGTCGCACACCTACTTGGCTTTAGACAGAGTTGGGTGAGCGTCGGATGTTAGGACCAGAGTTGGTTGCGAGACGAGGATAAGGTTAAGATGATTCAGCTCGTGCAGAAAGAAGCTTCTGATAGGCAAAAGTCGTATGCCGATCTCAAGCGGAGGGATATAGAGTTTGCCGTGGGTGACAAAGTTTTTACTCAAGGTCTCGCCATGGAAGAAAGTGTTAAGATTTGGGAGAAAAGGCAAGTTAAGTCCAAGGTTCATTGGACCGTATAAGGTGTTGAGACAGAGTGGGACCAGTAGCCTATCGGCTCGAGTTGCCATCGAGTGAGTCGATTCACGATGTGTTCCATGTCTCCATGCTTAGACGCTATCGTTCGATCCATCGCATGTTGTGGCGATGAGAGAAATAGAGATGAGTCCAGATCTGACGGTAGAAGAAGAACCTGTGCAGATTCTAGATCGAGATGTAAAAGTTTTGCGTAGGAAGTCCGTTCCTTTAGTGAAGGTTTTATGGAGGAATCATGGCGTGGAAGAAGCTACGTGGGAACCGGAGGATGCGATGAGGCGCGAGTACCCTCAACTCTTTTGAGCGTGTAATTTCGAGGACGAAATTTTTTTTAAGGAGGGTAGAATTGTAACATCCCAAAAATTTGAGTATTATTTGTGTTGGCTCGGGTATGAATTTTTGTGTGTTAGCATAGTCTTGTGAAGGCTTGATTCTATTTAGGAAGATAGAATAATTTTTAGTATGGTTTAATTAATGAAGTGGATTAAGTGAGCTTAGCACTTAAGTTAATTTAAGTGTTAATTAAAGCATAAGAGGAGTAAGTGGCAAGTTGGTTAAGGAGCTTGAAAGGTGGCTTGAGGTTAGAGGTTCGAGTATCATGGAAAGCATTCTTGAAGACTCTATTTTGTGTTCTAGCATTGTTGGACGGTCAACCTATGTTTATGATAGGTTGGACCTTAAGTTTTTGGTAAGTTGAATTTTGGAAAAGGAAAGCATGAAATAGGGGATAAGAATCTTAAGGTTATGGAAGGTTGCGGAGACATAAGGCTTGGTTGTAGGAAAATGTTTTGGAAAGTATTCCAAGGCTTTTAGTGAATGTATGTGGACGGTATGGGTGTCTAAGGGGGTGGCCGAATTTTGTTAGGTAGCTTGGGGGGGGATAGTTGGCCAATTTTTCCTATTGAACATCTTTTTGCATTTTTGTTTTTCCTCTCCAAAAACTCCCACCTTTGGTCGAATGTCTATGGTACTTTTGGTGCAAAATTGCTTTTGGTTTTAGCCTCATTTTATTTGAAACAAATACCACTTTTTTTTTCTTTCTTTCATTTGTCCTTTTGAACCAAAACTACATTTTTGTATTTTGTGCATTTTCTTCTTTGGTAAAATAGGTGTTGACCGAATCTCATTTCTCCTATCCCTCTTCTTTTCTTCTTTTGATATTTGCTCAACCACATTCCCTTTCTCTTTCTTTTTGGCCGAACCTTCTCTTCCCTATCTTTACTTGATTTTTCTTCCATTTTTTACTAAAACCGAATTCTCCCTCTCATTTTATCTTCTCTTCTACTTTCGTATTTCATATCCTATTAGACTCAAATCAATTGTTTTCTTTTCCTCATAACCAAATAGCCGAATCTTCTACTTCCTTTTAGTTTAGTTTGGCCGAATATTCAAGGGTAGACTCTCTTTGGTTTCTTCAATCGATTTTGGTTAATAAGTAAGTATTCTTGGCCGATTTTCCTATTATTTCTTTTCTCCTCTCTATGTTATTTTCTTGTGAACAAGGGCTGAATCTATGGGCATTTGTTGCAAGGTTTTAACCATTTTAGGAATCGATTTCTTTTAGGCTCCTCGGGACGTTGGAAGCAATCGATCTAAGCCTCGTATCTTTATCGATCGTTTTGGGTAAGCCTTTAGGTAAGATTGGTATTTCGAAGGATAACTCTTTGGGATTTTGATGTTGGCCGAATGGCCTTTGTTCATAATCTTAGTATTGACCGATTGTAGGACAAAGTGATCTAGTGCGGTAGATCGGATCATCGGATTTTAGTATTGCTTTGGATAAGGGGGTGTATCTTACACACTTTATAACTTGGTTTATATATGTATATTTGTGTGTTATATAACTAATCATATTATGAAAGTGGGTAAATCAATGAGATCTGGATATGATACAATGATGGTATGAATGAGGATTCGGGTAAGTCTGTTTCAATATGTTTTTAATACATGTGGATTGAAATCATAATCTACGATTTATGATATATTCGTTATGAGATACATATCAAAGTTTATTGACATGATTTGTTTATCTATTGCATTGGTATGGGCAATATGAGAGGAGGGGGAAGATTGATTCGTGTCTCTGGACACCGGAGGTTTGGTACCTCCAAAGATTTGGTATCACATTCGTGTCTTGGACACCGGAGGTTTGGCACCTCATAGCGACTCGTCCCCATGGTTAATACCATCGTGGGTTGGCCCCACTTTTGAGATATGGGATCGTCTGCCAGTGATTTGGTATCACACGTGGGTTGGCCCCACAACTTGATGATTCGTGTCTTCGGACACCAGTGGTTTGGCACCACAAGTGATTTGGTATCACATTCGTGTCTTCGGACACCAGAGGTTTGGCACCTCATAGCGTCTCGTCCCTGTGGTTAACACCACCGTGGGTTGGCCCCACTTTTGAGATATGGGATCGACGCCAGTGATTTGATATCACACGTGGGTTGGCCCCACAGATGGATTATTTGTGACTTTGGTCACCAGTGATTTGGTATCACATTTATATCGTGACTTCGGTCACGGTGGTTTGGCACCACCAAAGTGGTTTGGTACCACACGGGTAGAAAAGGAGTTATGGATGGCTAGGTTGGGTGCATTATACATATATGTTGCTTTGTTATAATTTGTGTAAGTATGTGGTATTTACGGGAGAGGAATATGCATCGAGTCTTGGTGACTCACCTTCTCCCTTATATTTTCAGGTGATTCGTGAGATCGCGGATATGGAGCCGGATGGACTCGAGGAGGCCATGCAATAAAGTTTAGTTTTACATGAACTTCCATTTGGGTACTTTATTTTAATTTGGTTTTCATATTTTATGGATTTGTAATAAGGCCTCTTTAATTATGGTTTTGAATTATTTATATGCTTTGGGATTTATTCTAAACATGTTTAAGTATATCACTTGATTAATTTAATAATTGAGCTCAAAGTTTTCTAAACTATAAACTCGCAATGGTTTTAAAAATCTTACCATCGGGTAATATGAATAGTTCGATAGAAAAATTACAAGTTAAGTGTTTTCAAGAAATTAAGTGATTTCCAAAAAAAAATTCAAGTTTTTATACTCAATTGCAAACGGAATTTCAAAGTGATATTTCAAATTTTCTTAAAAAGATATAAATGTTTTCTATCCTATGATTTATCAACTAAGTTTTAAAGTTTTATGTAATTCAAAGTAAATCTCGCTTTTAACTTATTTTCGATAAATACTGAAATTTCAAAGAGTTTTTCACAAAATTTAATTGTTAATTCGATTCTTCAAAAATATTTTCCTTAGTGACATACCAGATTCGGTCGTGGCGTATTGACCGGGTTTGGGGTGTTACACAACTAACAACCAAAGACATCATAGGTACATGCCATTACAAAATTAAACATCACCACTATTGAGATCGGGATTGTTGTTGTTGGATGCTAAGTCGACGATCAAAAGAGAGTACCTAACCTGCGCATGAAAAACAAAATCGTACGCTGAGTAAAACTCAGTGATATTTCTATAATCCAAACATTTTAAGACATGATATAATGCATGAATGCTCAAATTGAATTATATCATCATACTACTATCTAAACATACAATTACAAGATATCACCATTTCAATTTCATGCCTTTTATCACTTTATTTCATACTATACTCAATTTTTACAAGTATTCACCTTTAGTTGTTTTGAACATATATCTCAATTCACACCACTTGCTATATGAATAACTTTGCATAGATCAATCAACAATGTACTTATATTATGGCACAAACCAAATCCACATGAAGCAACTTCACTTATTTGAATAAACACAAGTATAACTAAAGCATTTGAATTTATTTCGCAACTTTAATAATCTAGCTCAAGAATATATCATGTTTTCCATGTATCACCATTTCAATAAATTACATACACACATGTCTTGGTGCATATTAAACACTTACCATAGCCACAAGCTAATGATTAAACACATAACTTAGCGATATCATCACATGGTAAGATATAGTACATAAACATAGAATCTCTTAAATCATACCTTTCATATTCAGGAATATTCATACTTTAATCATTGACACATCATACCTTTCCATATTTGTCGTAGTGAAATCAATCGTAACCCTTTCCTGAGCTCACACAAAGTGTGTAAAACGATGGTCGAAACCATCCATTTTCTATAATCGATGAATACTGTGAAGACGATTGAAACCCTGGTACACGTTTCCTTTGTGCCATAGTCTAACTATGGTCTTACATATGCATTACCATGGACCTTCCATGGTCTTACATTCGTAGTGCCATAACCCAATTATGGTCTTATCATCATAATGCCATAGTGTAACGCCCCAAAATCTAGGTAATTATTTTTGTATGGTTGCAACACAAAGTACTGGTCTGCATCAGTGATTAAGTGATTTGGGTGTGTTGGGGAGTGTCTGAGAAGTCCTGGGTTCAAGCCTGGGCTTGTGCAAAATTTTGTTTTTTAGGGAATAAAACCCTTCCCTTTGGTTAGTAGGCTTTTAAATAAATATGGGAAAAGCATGACATAAGAAGCTTGCTGGTCTAGGGGGTAGGTGGCGTGTTATCTATGCAAGTGGTCTAAGGTTCGAATCTTGCTGAAGGCAAAGGAGTGTTATTTTGCTGCTGTGCCATGGAGGTGGTGGAGTTTGACTGAAATACTGAAGTGGTTGAGGTGAATTCAAATTGAGTGGTTGAGGGGAGGTGTGATCAGATGGAGAGGTTTGAGGAGGGATTTTAGGAGAAAATCAAGGGATGAGGGGAGAGGGAATGTTGTGCCAAATTTGGACTCTTAGGCACTCAAGAACTCGGCTAGGGAGGGGTTCCTCATTTCGGTTCTGTATTACTTTTCCCTCTGCCGAATTCTCCCTCTGCTGAAAACCTCTTCTCCCCTTTTTGTTTTTTCTTTCTTCTCCCTCCACCGTAACCCTCTCCTCCCCTAAACTAGTTCTTTTTCTCCCTTCTGCCGCCACACTCTTCTAGTTCTTTGCCGATTTGGACTGCTCCTCCTAGCACCCTGCTTGTATTGGCCGAACATCCCCTTCCTTTTCTTCTCATCTTTCCCTTTCTCCTTTTTCCTGCTTTTGGCCTTTACACTCTCTTTCTCTACCCTCACTGTGCCGAATTTTTCTTTGATCTCTGCCAATTTAGTGTTCATTGCTACGCTACATTTTGGTACTTTTGGTAAGTTGATACTCGTTTTGGGCTTAAATCATGCTTGTAGATACTTGTTAATAAGGGGGTTTCGATTGGATTGCAGGTAGTAATCCCGAGTTCTAGTGATCATCGTTTCCAGTGAGTAAAGTGTGTAGGGATTCGATTGTCAATCAAGGCAAGCGGATGGTGATTAAGTGGTTATGTATTTTGATTTGTGTTCGTTTTAAATTCAATTGATATGTGAGTAACCGAATGTTATGGGTAAACATAGGTTCTGGATTGATCGAGGACTGTCTGCGCATCTTTTCGGATCTAGGTGTGTAACAGTACTCTCATAAACGGTATCGGTGAAATGCTAAAAAGTGTAAGCACTGCCCAAATCGTAAACCGGCAAAAGCCGAAAAAAGTATGACATTGACGCTACACGAGCGTGCACTCGCTCGTGTGTTAAACTGAATGCATAAGACATGAGCGTTAGACTATCGAGGCCACCGTGAGCGATTTTGTGGTCTTGGGCCGTTTTGGGCCATGTTGGGCCAAAATGGGCCGTGTGGGCCCAACGGGCTCGTGGGCCCCACACAGGTAAACTGCACAAACATGTGGATAATTTTGGGCCAAGTTCTGTAAGTTACATGGCCGAGCCCATTTTCACTGTTTTACTTTAAAGGTTACACGGGTCGCCCGAGACGATCGTGGACCTACTGATGGGTTGGTAAGTATACCTAGACCCCAAACTAATAGAAAATGACTGTTATACCCCTATGTTGTAAAATTACTGTTATGCCCCTATGTTTTAAAATGACTGTATGCTATGTTATGTATGAATTATATGAGCATGCCACGATATATATGTTGCATACATGTATGATATGTTGCATGGGGATGGGATAATTATGATTGGAGGAAGTGTATCAGATTTGGAAGCTCACTTTGTAAATCTTGCTTAGTACCACAATCAAAGCTAATTTTTAGAGTTTAGGGATGGGTGGGTGATTTTATCCCCACATAGAGTGTTGGGATGGGCGGAGTGGAGTGTAGAGGCTGGATGGGTAGGATTTTTGATTGCATGCCTAATCTGTTACTGTCACTGTTATGGGCTAAGGCCCACATTAATATTGATACTGTAATGGGCTAAGGCCCAACTGAACTGAACTAAACTGTTATTGATTTGGGCTTAGGCCCAGACTGTATTTGCCTATGGCATGATTGGCATTTTGCTTATATGGGGTTACACACTGAGTTTTTGTAAACTCACCCATCTGTTTATCTGTACAGGTAATCCCCAGTCTTAGGCGGATCGGTGCTACGAGGGATTTGGAGGTGGCCACACAATCGCACCTGTTTTTATATTTGAGTTTTATGTCCAATAATTTTAATTTGGGTATTTCTTTTGTAATAAGGCCTCTTTAAATTTTAACTTTTAATTTGGGGAAATTTTATTTATTTCAATTCACATCTGAGAAGTAGTAGGACGCGGTTTTTTTTTAAAGATAATTGTTTTCCAAAACACCACGTTTCGTAACATACTATAAAAGCTTCCGCATCAAACATGGTTTTAAAGTTTACTAACAAACTGATATGATCAATATTTTGCTAAAAACAACTTGAGTTTTAAAAGAACAAGATTCCCTAGATTTCTGTTAAGATTCATAAATGAGATCTAATAATAGAATGGATTTTCCAAAGAAATTATGTTTTCAAAAAACACTTCAATGTGATACCGCCAGATTCGGCCATAACGTCTAAGCCGGGTTTGGGGTGTTACATTTAGTGGTATTAGAGCCAAGTTGCAAAACTCGACTGTGGTTTTTGGGTTTTTCTAAAACTTGGAATTTTCAAAAAGAATTGTTCCAAATGATTTGGAAGTATTTTGAAATATTTTACTGAATGTGTGGTACATCGAGTCTCCAGTGCCGGTCCTGTAAGTCTTCTGAAACTATTGTTTGTTTTAAACTGAAACGCTATAAATAGAAAATACTGAGACTACTATAGGTAGAAGACAGTACTGAAACACTTTAGTCAGTGTGAACTTAAAACTATAGTAAGACTGCAATCTGTGGAAACGAACTCTGAATTACTGATAATGATTTGCATAAAACTTTGCTAATAAATAACTGAAACTGTAAACTAATTTGCATAAAACTATTAATTCAGATAAAACGCAATTTGATAATGAGCATTAAAGGTACTCGTGGAAGGGGTAGAAGAGGCCATGGTAGAGGTCGTAGAGGGGCCCGAGCTGGGTCCTCATCTTCTGGTAACCTGCCAAATTTTGATACAAGTGAGACGTCGGCCTCACTAGGGACTGAGACTAGGTCCCACGACCGAGCAGCTGGGGACGATGCATTGTCCCAAGCTATGTTGTGAATTCTGGAGAGGGTCGCTAGGCCCAATACTGGTACTATGGGCTGTGGGTCGGTCACAGAACGACTCCGGTCTAATGGGGCTGAGATTTTTAGGGGTATTGCTGGAGTTGCCCCTAACGTGGCTAAATATTGGATTGAGGCCACAGAGAGGATCATGATTGACCTCGACTGCACCCCTGAATAGAAACTAAAAGGTGCAGTGTCATTGCTGCGAGATGAAGCCTATCAGTGGTGGCTTACAGTTAAAGAAGGTACTCAGGCTGACCGATTGACATTGGAATTCTTCAAGACTACTTTTCAAGGAAAGTATGTGGGCGCTAGTTATGTGGATTTCTGGAGGAGGGAGTTTCTAAATTTGACTCAGGGGGATAAGTCAGTGGCTGAATATGAGGATGAATTTTTGCGATTAAGCCGCTATGCACGTGGGATGGTGGCAACTGATTATGAACGGTGTGTTCGTTTCGAGGACGGCCTCAGAGATTGTTTAAGAGTTTTGATAGCTCCACAAAAGGGTAGGAATAAGAGGGATTCGGAGCCCTTAAGATCCATTCAGAGGCCGAAGCAAAAGGACAGAGTGCATGGGCTGGTCAGAGTTGGGGCCCCTAATGCAGCTGCTGGACCACAGCCATGTGTTGACTGTGGTAGACGCCATCAGGGCGAGTGCTGGAAAAGGATTGGGGCATGTTTGAGATGTGGATCATTAGAGCACCGTATCAGAGATTATCCACGAAGGCCTGAACAGATGCAAGTTACAGGTCGGGGTACTGTTCAGTCCAGAGAGGTGAGCAGCAGCCACCGAGAGGCCATGGTCAGGCCAGAGAGGGAAATTGTATGGGCCGTGGTCGTAGGGCACCGGACGAAGGTGCTGGTCATGCTGAGGTAAGACAGACAGCTCTAGTTTATGTTGCACGTCGCCGAGAAGATGGAGACGCCCCAGATGTTATTACTGGTACGATCTTTATCTATAATGTACCTTATACTGCATTGATTGATGTTGGGTCTACGCATTCATATATAGCATGCTCAGTGTCTGAGACTTTGGGTTTAATGGTAGAAACCACTGCGAGTGAGGTTACTGTGTTGAGTCCTTTAGGGCAGTCAGTTAAGGTAAACAAATTGTTCAAAGATATACCGTTGGAGGTTCAAGGAACCATCTTTTTGGCGGATTTAATGGAACTTCCATCTGGATAATTTGACTTAATACTGGGCATGGATTGGCTGGTTAAGCATCAAAGTGAATTTGGATTGTGCTACTAAACGGGTGGTATTGAAAACTGTAGAGGGTGATGAGGTGGTAGTAATAGGGGAGCATCGGAATTATTTGTCAAATGTAATTTCTGCCCAGAAGGCTGAGAAGTTGGTTTGTAAGGGTTATGAGGCGTATATAGCCTACCTCGATGTTTTTAATTCTGAGGTTTCGTCTGTTAAAGACATCAGGACAGTCAAAGATTTTCCGAAAGTATTTTCGATGAACTACCTGGATTAGCTCCAAACCATGAAGTTGAATTTGGGATTAAGCTCCTACCGGGTACAGCTCTGGTGTCCATTGCTCCCTATGGAATGGAACCGAATGAGCTAGTGGAGCTTAAGACTCATATTTGTTTTGAACAGATAAATTTTAAGGCCAAAATTTTCTTTTAGGGGGGTAGAGTTGTAACGCCCGAAAATCTAGGTAATTATTTCTGTATGGTTGCAACACAAAGTACTGGTCTGCTTCAGTGGTTAAGTGATTTGGGTGTGTTGAGGAGTGTCTTAGAAGTCCTGGGTTCAAGCCTGGGCTTGTCCAAAATTTTGGTTTTTAGGGAATAAAACCCTTGCCTTTGGTTAGTAGGCTTTTAAATAAATGTGGGAAAAGCATGACATAAGGAGCTTACTGGTCTAAGGGGTAGGTGGCGTGTTATCTATGCAAGTGGTCTAAAGTTAAAATCTTGCTGAAGGCAAAGGAGTGTAATTTTGCTGCTGTGCCGTAGAGGTGGTGGAGTTTGACTGAAACACTGAAGTGGTTGAGGTGAATTCAAATTGAGTGGTTGAGGGGAGGTGTGATCATATGGAGAGGTTTGAGGAGGGATTTTAGGAGAAAATCAAGGGATGAGGGGAGAGGGAATGTTGTGCAGAATTTGGAATCTTACACACTCAAGAATTCGGCTAGGGAGGGGTTCCTCATTTCGGTTCTGTGTTGCTTTTCCCTCTGCAAAACTCTCCCTCTGTCGAAAACCTCTTCTCCCCTTTTTGTTTTTTCTTTCTTATCCCTCCGCCGTAACCCTCTCCTCCCCTAAACTGGTTTGTTTTCTCCCTTCTGCCACCACACTCTTCTAGTTTTCTGTCAATTTGGACTACTCCTCCTAGCACCCTGCTTGTGCTGGCCGAACATCCCCTTCCTTTTCTTCTCATCTTTCCTTTTCTCCTTTTTCCTGCTGTTGGCCTTTACACTCTCTTCCTCCACCCTCATTGCGCAGACTTTTTCTTTGATCTCTTCCGATTTAGTGTTCCTTGCTAGGCTACGTTTTGGTACTTTCGGTAAGTTAATTCTCGTTTTGGGCTTAAATCGTGCTTGTAGATACTTGTTAATAAGGGGGTTTCGATTAGATTGCAGGTAATAATCCTGAGTTCTAGTGATCATCGTTTCCAGTGAGTAAAGTGTGTAGGGATTCGATTGTCAATCAAGGTAAGTGGCTGGCGATTAAGTGGTTATGTATTTTGATTTGGGTTCGTTTTAAATTCAATTGATATGTGAGAAACCGAATGTTATGGGTGAACATAGGTTCTGGAGTGATCGAGGACTGTCTGCGCATCTTTTCAGATCCAGGTGTGTAACAATACTCTCATAAATGGTATCGGTGAAATGCCGAAAAGTGTAAGCACTGCCCAAATCTAAAACCGGCAAAAGCTAAAAAAAGTATGACATTGACGCTACACGAGCGTGCACTCGCTCGTGTGGTAAACTGAACGCATAAGACATGAGTGTTAGACTATTGAGGCCACCGTGAGCAATTTCGTGGTCTTGGGTCGTTTTGGGCCATGTTGGGCCGATATGGGCTGTGTGGGCCCAACGGGCTCGTGGGCACCACACGGGTAAACCGCACAAACATGTGGAGAATTTTGGGCCAAGTTGTGTAAGTTACATGGCCGAGCCCATTTTTGGGCTAAGTGGGCCACACGAGCGTGTTGGCCCACATGGGCCCGCATTTTGGGCCTTGGGCCCATTTTCACTATTTTTCTGTAAAGGTTGCATGGGTCGCCCGAGACGACTGTGGACTTACTGATGGGTTGGTAAGTATACCTAGACCCCAAACTGATAGAAAATGACTATTATACCCCTTTGTTATAAAATGACTGTTATGCCCCTATGTTATAAAATGACTATATGCTATGTTATGTATGACTTATATGAGCATGCCACGATATGTATGTTGCATACATGTATGATATGTTGCATGGGGATGGGATAATTATGATTGGAGGAAGTGTATTTGTCATCGCGACTCTGCTTTGCAAATATCGCTGTTTAGTGCCGCAACCAGTGCTAATTTTTGGAGTGTAGGGATGGGTGGGTGATTTTATCCCCACATGGAGTGTTAGGCTAGGCGGAGTGGAGTGTAGAGGCTGGATGGATAGGATTTCTGATTGCATGCCTAATCACATATATCATCATGTTATGGGCTAAGGCCCATCGACATCGACATCTTTGTAATGGGCTAAGGCCCAATGAATCGAATCATTATTGATTTGGGCCTAGGCCCAGACTGTACTAGCCTATGGCATGACTGGCATTTTGCTTATATGGGGTTACACACTGAGTTTTCGTAAACTCACCCCTCTGTTTATCTGTACAGGTAATCCCCAATCTTAGGCGGACCGGTGCTGCGAGGGATTCGGAGGTGGCCACACAACCGCACCTGTTTTTATATTTGAGTTTTATTTCTAATAATTTTAATTTGGGTATTTGTTTTGTAATAAGGCCTCTTTAAATTTTAACTTTTAATATGGGGGAATTTTTTTTATTTCAATTCACATCAGAGAAATAGTAGGATGCGGTTTTTTATTTTTTAAAAAGATAATTGTTTTCCAAAACACCACGTTTCGTAACATACTATAAAAGCTTTCGCATCAAACATGGTTTTAAATTTTAGTAACAAACTGATATGATCAATGTTTTCCTAAAAATAACTTGAGTTTTAAAAGAACAAGATTCCCTAGATTTCTATTAAGATTCATAAACGAGATTTAATAATAGAATGGATTTTCCAAAGAAACTATGTTTTCGAAAAACAATTCAATGTGATACCGCCAGATTCGGCAATAACGTCTAGGCCGGGTTTGGGGTGTTACATTTAGTGGTATCAGAGCCAGGTTACAAAACTCGGCTGTGGTTTTTGGTTTTTTCTAAAACTTGGAATTTTCAAAAAGAACTGTTCCAAACGATTTGGAAGTATTTTGAATTATTTTACTGAATGTGTGGTACACCGAGTCTCCGGAGCTGATCCTGTAAGTCTTCTAAAATTATTATTTGTTTTAAACTGAAATTCAATAAATAGGAAATATTGAGACTACTGTAGGTAGAAGACAGTACTAAAACACTCTAGTTAGTGTGAACTGTAACAGTCTGGTTTAGACCCTAGTCGAAGTAGTGGTTTTGGGACCACAAATCCGAGTCAGTAAATAATTTTAAATACTATTTTCTGTGTCTTTGATAGGTGATTAAGCATGTGTGAAATTTTTGTGAAATAATTTATTCGATTGGGTGCTTAATTTGATAAAAGGATTTAATTGCATTAAATGCAAAAATTTGCATGCTATTCGTTAAAGCACCTATGTGTTGTGGCTTATAAATGTGGAGTCCTTAAAAGGTAATTAAGCCATTTTTATGATAGTGGATGATTAAATGACAAAATAACGTTGTTGTTAATTTGCCTTTTATGATAATAAAAAGGTTAATAAGGTAAATATTATAATAACATGTTTATAATAAAAATAAAGTATGAAAATAGACATTGTTCATCTATTTTCTCTAGCCAAAAGTTTAAAGGAAAAAGAAAGAAAATAACCAAGCTAGGTTTCGGCTATGTTCAAGCAAAATTGAGATCAAGAACCGAAGAAAACAGACTTAGAGCGTGGGAAAGCGAAAGTAGTCGAATAACCGAGTCTAATCGAATATCCGAATCCAAGGTAAGTCGATATACAAATAAATGTATCTGTATTAAATTACATATGTTTATATGACTATTGATAATGATGAATGCATATGAGATGATGTATATATGAATTCTGAGATAGAATCGACATAGTGTCAACGTCCGAGAAGTCCCATTTGAACCTAGGAATAGATAGGGTAGTATATGTCATGACATAGGTGTCCGATATGTGATATCATGTAAGACCACGTCTGAGACGTTGGCATTGATTCGAGATTTTGTGTAAGACCACGTTTGGGACGTTAGCATCAATATGAGATTTACGTGTAAGACCATGTCCAGGATATTAGGATCGTATTTGATTCGTGTAAGACCTTGTCTGGGACAGTGGCATCGATATCTGATTACATGTAAGACCACGTCTGGGACGTTGGCATTGTACGACTATTCTGAGTATTCTGAGTATCCTATTAGATTCTGAATGGTTCAACGGGCAAGTCTGAGAAACAAACGATTATGTGATCAGTATATTCGTTTCAAGTACGTTCGATATGTACACTAAGTGTGTATGAAAGGTAAGTATCTATATGAACTTACTATGATGAATTTGTGTTTTGAAATGATGAAAAAATATGTGAAGATATGTTTGAATGAGCCATGTGTATATGTGATATTTGAGTTATATTTGAGTTGAATATTATGGTAAGATATGGCCTAGCAATTGAGCCAAAGAATATATGAGATGAATTTGCTATGAGAACCAATAATGTTAGTATATTATTTTGATTATGTGCATATTATGCTAAGTTTATTTGTATATGGCTTACTAAGCTTTTAAAAGCTTACTATGTGTGTGTGTTTGCTCTGTTTTATGCTTGGGGATCGTCGAGGATTATCATCACACTACTCAACTTGCTTTGGTACCTTTGAAATATGTATATAGCTAGATATGGCATGTATAGACTAGTCATTTTGAATCAAGTTTGAATTGTGTAAATAGCCATGGATGTGGCTAGATAAATGTTGGTAATATGCATGAGTGAATATGATGTCTGATTGCATGTGTTGGTATGAATTGATAGCAAATGAAATGATCAAGGTATGGTAAGCATATGTATGAAATTTTGAGTATGTATGTTTGATCAAGGAGATGGTTATATGAGAGGTAAATGTGGATGAATTATGTTTGAATGTATTTATGTTTTGGTTGTGCAAATTGGTATGATTGGAAATGAGGTTGATTGTGGATTATTTGACATGTCTATGGTTGTCAATGGTACATGATATGAATTGGTAATTTGCTAGTAGGGTTGACCCTAATGTGGGCGACATTATGGCCTTGCAAATGGCCTGTTTTGCTTACACGACCGTGGCACACGGGCGTGCCTAGTGGCCGTAGGATTTAGTCAGTAGCTAGCCCAAGGGTGCACGGCCATGGTACACGGACGTGCCTGGTAGCTGTGTGAATAACTCAGTATCTAGCCTAATAGTACACGGCCATGGTACACGAGCATGCCTAGTGGCCGTGTGGATAAGTCAGTATACATGCTCTGTTTTGGCACGGCCATGACACATGGGTGTGTCTAGTAACCATGGAAGGCACACGGCCTGACTGCATGGGCGTGTGACCTCTACAGTGTTTAAAAAGTTTTAAATTTCTAAGAATTTTCATATGTGTTCGGTTTAGTCCCGACCCTTCTCTAAATCATGCTTAAGGTCTCGGTGACCTATCTAAGGGACATTGTGATTGCAATTGATAACTTGTATTATGAAATATCTATAAAAGTTTCTGATCTGTCCGGTAAAGCCTTTAACCCTAATCTGGCGACGGATACGGGTTAGGGGTGTTACATTTTGTTGGTATCAGAGTCAGGTTTAGCCAATTCTCGGACTAACGTAGCGAGTAAGAGTCTAGCTATACATGCCATATATCTAAATTGTGATAGTGTGATGAATCCTGACGTGTAAAATGTGATTTTCGTATAGCAAAGGATCCTGAAAGAGCCGTAGCTGACGATGTAGAAAGCAATGCGCCTGCTCCTGCGCAAGGGACAGCGCCCTCTGATTCGAGACCGGCTACGAGCGGTCCTGAGGGAGAAGCTAAACAAGCTTTCTTCCAGATGATGAGTGAGTGGTTCACTCAATTTGTAAGAAATAATCGGACTATTTCACAACCCCTGCCCCCGGTTGATCCCCCTCAAACATCTGCTATGCCTCCGACTATAAATCTGAATCTGTGGAACAAGCCTCTGGTTGACAAACCCCGAAAATATGGGGCTGAAGAGTTCAGGGCCACCAGTGATGATGATGCCGAAAAAGCTGAGTTCTGGTTAGAAAACACTATCCGAATATTCGATGAAATGTCACTAACACCTGAAGAATATATAAAATGTGTTGTATCATTGCTACGAGACGCGGCCTATCAGTGGTGGAAAACTCTGATTTCTGTTGTTTCGAAAGAACGGGTTACATGGGACTTCTTTCAGATTGAGTTCCGGAAGAAATACATCAGTGAGAGATTCATTGATCAAAAATGAAACGAATTTCTGGATTTGAAACAGGGTCGTATGTCTGTCACTGAATATGAAAGAGAGTTCGTGAGACTGAGTCAGTATGCTCGAGAATGTGTATCATCGAAAGCAATAATGTGTAAGAGGTTTGAAGATGGTTTAAATGAAGACATCCGCTTGCTAGTCGGGATTTTAGAGATAAAAGAGTTTTTGGTACTTGTTGATCGAGCATGTAAAGCCGAGGCACTCAGGAAAGACAAAAGAAAAGCTGTGTCTGAAGCTAGAGAAGTGAGAAAAAGATTTCCGAGCAAATCATTTCATTCTGGTTCAAAGAAATTTAGAGATGAACATGGCCGTTCAAAAACTAATGTGGGACATTCTGGTAGAGATCGAGCTAGATCACATTTGAGTTCCAAAGCTCCGGCAACATCAATGTCAAGTGTTGGAAATGTTCGATCCGAACGACCTGAGTGTAAGCATTGTGGTAAAAGACATCCGGGAAGTTGTAGATTGAATGATCGGGCTTGCTTCAAATGTGGATCGTTAGATCATTTTATTCATGATTGCCCAGAGCCTGTTGAGCCAGAGACTGTTCAGAATCCGAAATCAGATAATACTCCAGTGAGAGGTAGATCTTCCCGAAATGTAAGAAATGTCAGTGGTAGTCAGAGAACTACGAGAGATACTATTGTGAGATCTGAAGCTAGAGCGCCTGCCAGAGCGTATGCCATCCGAGCTCGTGAGGAAGCTTCATCTCCTGATGTTATTACGGGTACATTTACACTTTATGATACTTCTGTGATTGCATTGATAGACCCTGATTCTACTCATTCGTATGTATGTATGAATTTAGTATCCAGTAAGACTTTGCCGGTAGAGTTTACTGAGTTTGTTATAAAAGTATCGAACCCCTTAGGTAAAAGCGTCCTAGTTGACAAAGTGTGCAAGAATTGTCCGTTAATGTCTCGAGATTTATGTTTTCCTGCTGATCTGATGCTATTACCATTTAATGAGTTTGATATCATTCTGGGTATGGACTGGTTGACATTGAATGATGCTGTGGTGAATTGTAAAAGAAAAATCATTGATTTGAAAGGTTAGAATGATGAAATAGTTCGGATTGAGTCTAGTGAATTGAACGGATTGCCTGCTGTGATATCTGTGTTGAAAGCTCAGAGTTATGTGAAAAAAGGGTTACGAAGCTTATTTTGCTTATGTGATTGATTCGAAAGTGTCTGAAAAGAAAGTTGAATTAGTGCCAGTTGTTTGTGACTTTTCTGATGTATTCCTTGAAGAATTGCCGGGATTGCCTCTGATACGTGAAGTTGAATTTGGTATTGATCTGTTGCCTGGTACGACACCTATTTTGATAGCTCCGTATAGAATGGCACCTACAGAGTTGAAAGAATTGAAGTCACAGCTACAAGAATTGACTGACAGAGGATTCGCTAGACCGAGTTTTTCACCGTGGGGTGCTCCCGTTCTGTTTGTGAAAAAGAAAGATGGCACGATGAGAATGTGTTTAGATTATCGTCAATTCAATAAAGTGACCGTAAAGAACAAATTTCGTTGCCCAGGATTGATGATTTGTTTGATCAGTTAAAAGGAGCCACTGTGTTTTCTAAGATAGATCTAAGATCGGGATATTACCAGTTGAGAGTAAAAGATTAAGACATTCTGAAAACTGCTTTCAGAACGAGGTACGGGCATTATGAATTTTTAGTTATGCCTTTTGGACTAACGAATGCTCCTGCTGTTTTTATGGATTTGATGAACAGAATTTTCAGACCGTACGTAGACCGATTTGTTGTTGTATTCATTGACGATATATTGATTTATTCACGAAATGAAATTAAACATGCTGAACATCTGAGAATCATGTTGCAAACTTTACGAGAAAAGCAATTGTATGCGAAATTCAGCAAATGTGAATTCTGGTTGCATGAAGTCAATTTTCTGGGACATATTGTATCGGCTTCTGGAATACGAGTTGATCCGAACAAGATTTCTACTATTCTAGAATGGAAACATCCAAAGAATGTGTCTGAATTCTGTAGTTTTTTGGGACTTGTTGGTTATTACCGTAGATTCGTAAAAGGATTTTCGATGATAGCTACTCCGTTGACTAAATTGCTTCAGAAAGATGTGAGATTCGAATGGTCCAATAAATGTCAGAGAAGCTTTGATTAGTTGAAATCTCTGTTAACTGAAGCTCCAGTGTTAGTACAGCCAGAATCGGGCAAAGAGTTTGTAATATACAGTGATGCTTCGTTGAATGGTCTGGGATGCGTATTGATGCAGGAAGGCAAAGTAATAGCTTATGGCTCGAGATAACTTAAGCCTCATGAGAAGAACTATCCGACACACGACCTCGAATTAGCTGCGATTGTGTTCGCACTAAAGATTTGACTTCATTATCTTTTTGGTGAAAAATGCCACGTGTTTTCAGATCATAAAAGTCTGAAATATTTGATGACTCAGAAAGATTTGAATCTGCGACAGAGAAGGTGGCTAGAACTATTGAAAGACTATGAACTTGTGATAGACTATCATCTGAGCAAAGCAAATGTCGTTGCTGATGCACTGTGTAGGAAATCATTGTCCACACTATGTACTTTGAATGCTCAATTAGATCCGTCTGATAATAGTTCAGTAGCAGCTGAATTGAAAGCAAAACTGTTATTTGTACAGCAGATATGTGATGCTCAGAAAGTTGATAATGAAATAATAGTGAGACGAGCTCAATGTGATTTGAATTCTGATTCTGAATTTCAAGTTGTTGATGATTGTTTGAGATTTTGAGATCGTATCTGTGTTCCAAGAAATTCCAAGTTATTACAGTTAATTTTGAGTGAAGCTCATAATAGTCGTCTATCCGTTCATCCGAGAAGTACAAAGATGTACCATGATCTAAAGCAACATTATTGGTGGTCTGGTATGAAATGAGACATTTCTGACTTTGTGTCAAAGTGTTTAGTTTGTCAACAAGTTAAGGCTGAACATCAAGTTCTGTCTAGGTTGTTACAACCGATTCTGATTCCCGAGTGGAAATGGGATAGAGTGACGATGGATTTTGTTTCTGGATTACCTCTGACTCCGAGAAAGAAAGGTGCTATTTGGGTTGTAGTAGATCGATTGACAAAATCTGCCCATTTTATTCCAGTACGATCAGACTACTCACTTGATAGACTAGCTGAGCTTTATATTTTTGAGATTGTGAGATTGCACGGGGTGCCACTGTCCATTGTGTCAGACAGAGATCCGAGGTTTACATAACGGTTTTGGAAGAAATTACAAAAAGCTTTAGGCATAAAATTGCACTTCAGTACCGCTTTTCATCCGCAAACGGATGGCCACTCTGAACGGATTATTCAGATTCTTGAGGATATGTTGAGATGATGCATCCTTGAATTTGATGGTACGTGGGAACAGTACTTACCACTGATTGAATTTGCATATAACAACAGTTTTCAGTCGACCATTAAAATGGCACCTTATGAAGCTTTGTACGGACGCAAATGTCGTACACCTCTGTATTGGACCGAGCTCAATGAAAATAAGATACACGGGGTTGATCTGATAAAAGACACTGAACAAAAAGTGAAAGTAATCTGTAATAGTTTAAAAGCAACGTCTGATCGTCAGAAATCTTATGCACATTTGAAACGTAAAGATATTGAATTCGAGATCAGTGATAAAGTGTTTTTGAAAGTATCTCCGTGGAAGAAAGTACTCCGATTTGGACGTAAAGGCAAGTTGAATCCGAGGTTCATCGGGCCATATGAGATCGTTGAATGTATTGGGCCAGTTGCGTACAGAGTATTGTTGCCACCTGAGCTAGAAAAGATTCATAATGTGTTTCATGTTTCGATGCTCCGTAGATACCGATCCGATCCATCACACGTGATTGCTCCGTCTGAAATTAAAATTTGATCTGATATGACTTACGAAGAATAGCCGATCCAAATTTTAGCTCGTGAAATGAAAGAATTGAGAAATAAGAAAATTTCATTAGTGAAAGTATTGTGGCAACGACACGGAATAGAAGAGGCTACGTGGGAGCCTGAAGATTCAATGAGACACCCTGTTTAACGATAAGATTTTCAGGGACGAAAATCCCTAAGGGGGAGAATTGTAACAGTCCGGTTTAAACCCTAGTCAAAATAGTGGTTTCGGGACCATAAATCCGAGCCAGTAAAATATTTTAAATACTATTTTTTGTGTCTTTGGTAGGTGATTAAGCATGTGTGAAATTTCTGTGAAATAATTTTTTCGATTGGGTGCTTAATTTGATAAAAGGATTTAATTGCATTAAATGCAAAAATTTGCATGCTATTCGTTAAAGCACCTATGTGTTGTGGCTTATAAATGTGGAGTCCTTAAAAGGAAATTAAGCCATTATTATGATAGTGGATGATTAAATGACAAAATAACCATGTTGTTAAGTTGTCTTTTATGATAATAAAAAGGTTAATAAGGTAAATATTATAATAACATGTTTATAATAAAAATAAAGTATGAAAATAGACATTGTTCATCTATTTTCTCTAGCCGAAAGTTTAAAGGAAAAAGAAAGAAAATAACCAAGCTAGGTTTCGGCTATGTTCAAGAAAAATTGAGATTAAGAACCGAAGAAAACGGACTTCGATCACGGGAAAGCGAAAGTAGTCGAATAACCGAGTCTGATCTAATATCCGAATCCGAGGTAAGTCGATATACAAAGAAATGTATCTGTATTAAATTACATATGTTTATATGACTATTGATAATGATGAATGCATATGATATGATGTATACATGAATTCTGAGATAGAATCGACATAGTGTCAACGTCTGAGAAGTCCCGTTTGAACCTGGGAATAGATAGGGTAGTATATGTCATGACTTAGGTGTCCGATATGTGATATCATGTAAGACCACATCTGGGACGTTGGCATTGATTCGAGATTTTGTGTAAGACCACTTTTGGACGTTGGCATCGATATGAGATTTACGTGTAAGACCATGTCCGGGACATTGGCATAGTATTTGATTCGTGTAAGACCCTGTCTGGGATAGTGGCATCGATATCTGATTACATGTAAGACCACGTCTGGGACGTTGGAATTGTACGACTATTCCGAGTATTCTGAGTATCCTATTATATTCTGAATGGTTCAACGGTCAAGTCTGAGAAACAAACGATTATGTGATCAGTATATCCATTTCAGGTACATTCGATATGTGCACTAAGTGTGTATGAAAGGTAAGTATCTATATGAACTTACTATGATGAATCTGTGTTTTAAAATGATGAAAAAATATGTGAAGATATGTTTGAATGAGCCATATGTATAAGTGATATTTGAGTTATATTTGAGTTGAAGATTATGGTAAGATATGGCCTAGCAATGGAGCCAAAGAATATATGAGATGAATTTGCTATGAGAAAAAATAATGTTAGTATATTATTTTTATTATGTGCATATTATGCTAAGTTTATTTGTATATGGCTTACTAAGCTTTTAAAAGCTTACTCTGTATGTGTGTTTGCTTGTTTTATGCTCGGGGATTGTCGAGGATTATCATCACACTACTCAACTTGCTTTGGTGCCTTTGAAATATGTATATAGCTAGATATGGCATGTATAGACTAGTCATTTTGAATCAAGTTTGAATTGTGTAAATAGCCATGAGATGTGGCTAGACAAATGTTGGTAATATGCATGAGTGAGTATGATGTTTGATTGCATGTGTTGGTATGAATTGATAACAAATGAAATGATCAAGGTATGGTAAGCATATGGATGAAATTTTGAGTATGTATGTTTGATCAAGGAGATGGTTATATGAGAGGTAAATGTGGATGAATTATGTTTGAATGTATTTATGTTTTGGTTGTGCAAATTGGTATGATTGGAAATGAGGTTGATTGTGGATTATTTGACATGTCTATGGTTGTCAATGGTACATGATATGAATTGGTAATTTTCTAGTAGGGTTGACCCTAATGTGGGCGGCATCATGGCCTTGCAAATATCCTGTTTTGCTTACACGGCCGTGGCACATGGGCGTGCCTAGTGGCCGTGGGATTCAGTTAGTAGCTAGCCCAAGGGTGCACGGCCATGGTACACGGACGTGCCTGGTAGCCGTGTGAATAAGTCAGTATCTAGCTTAAGAGTACACAGCCATGGTACATGGGCGTGCCTAGTGGCCGTGGGGATAAATCAGTATACATGCTGTATTTTGGCGCGGCCAGGATACATGGGTGTGTCTAGTAACAGTGGGAGGCACACGGCCTGACTACACGGGCGTGTGACCTCTACAATGTTCAAAAAGTTTTAAATTTCTAAAAATTTCCGTATGTGTTTGGTTTAGTCCCGACCCTTCTCTAAAGCATGCTTAAGGTCTCGGTGACCTATCTAAGGGACATTATGATTGCAATTGATAACTTGTATTATGAAATTCCTATAAAAGTTTTCGATCTGTCCAGTAACGCTTTTAACCTTAATCCGGCGACGGATACGGGTTAGGGATGTTACATGAACTGAAAACTATAATAAGACTGCGATCTGTGGAAACGAACTCTAGATTACTGATAATAATTTGCATAAAGCTTTGCTAATAAATAACTAAAACTGTAAACTGATCTGCATAAAACTATTAATTCAGATAAAAGGCAATTCGATAATGAGCACCAGAGGTACTCGTGGAAGGGGTAGAAGAGGCCGTGGTAGAGGTCGTAGAGGGGCCCGAGCTGGGTCCTCATCTTCTGGTAACCTACCAAATTTGGATACAAGTGAGACGCCAGCCTCACCAGGGACTGAGACAGGGTCCCACGAACGAGCAACTGGGGATGACGCATTGTCCCAAGCTATGTTGTGAATTCTGGAAAGGGTCGCTGAGCCCAATACTAGTACTATGGGCCGTGGGTCGGTCACAGGACGACTCCGGTCTAATGAGGCTGAGATTTTTAGGGGTATTGCTGGAGTTACCCCCTAACATAGCTGAATATTGGATTGAGGCCATAGAGAGGATCATGAATGACCTCGACTGCACCCCTGAACAGAAACTAAAAGGTGCAGTGTCATTGCTGCGAGATGAAGCCTATCAGTGGTGGCTTACAGTTAAAGAGGGTACTCAGGCTGACCGATTGACATTAGAATTCTTCAAGACTGCTTTCCAAGGAAAGTATGTGGGCGCTAGTTATGTGGATGCCCGGAGGAGGGAGTTTCTAAATTTGACTCAGGGGGTAAGTCAGTGGCTGAATATAAGGCTGAATTCTTACGATTAAGCCGCTATGCACGTGGGATGGTGGCAACTGATTATGAGCGGTGTGTCCGTTTCGAGGACGGCCTCAGAGATAGTCTGAGATTTTTGATAGCTTCACAGAGGGAGCGAGATTTTTCCACACTAGTCGATAAGGCGAAGATCGCCGAGGAGGTGAAGCGTACTGAGCGTCAGAACAGAGAAAAGGGTAAGAATAAGAGGGATTTGGAGCCCTTAAGTTCCGTTCAGAGGCCAAAGCAAAAGGCCAGAGTAGATTGGCCGGTCAGAGTTGGGGCCCCTAATGTAGCTGCTGGACCGCAGCCATGTGTTGACTGTGGGAGACGCCATCAGGACGAGTGATGGAAAAGGATTGGGGCATGTTTGAGATGCGGATCATTAGAGCACCATATCAGAGATTGTCCATGGAGGCCCGAACAGATGCAAGTTATAGGTCAGGGTACTGTTCAGCCGCCGAGAGGTGAGTAGCAGCCACCGAGACGCCGTGGTCAGGCTAGAGAGGGAAATGGTATGGGTCGTGGTCGTGGGGCACCGGATGGAGGTGCTGGTCTTGCTAAGGCAAGGCAGCCAGCTTCGGTTTATACGGCACGTCACCGAGAGGACGGAGACTCCCCAGATGTTATTACTGGTATGATCTTTATCTATAATGTACCTTATACTGCATTGATTGATGTTGGGTCTACGCATTCGTATATAGCATGCTCAGTGTCTGAGACTTTGGGTTTAATGGTAGAAACCACTGCGAGTGAGGTTAATGTGTTGAGTCCTCTAGGGCAGTCAGTTAAGGTAAACAAATTGTTCAGAGATGTACCGTTGGAGGTTCAAGGAACCATCTTTTTGGCGGATTTAATGGAACTTTCATTGGAGAATTCGACTTACTACTGGGCATGGATTGGCTGGTTAAGCATCAAAGTGAATTTGGATTGTGCTACTAAACGGGTGGTACTGAAAACTGTGGAGGGTGATGAGGTGGTAGTAATAGGGGAGCGTCGGAATTATTTGTCAAATGTAATTTCTGCCCAAAAGGCCGAGAAGTTGGTTCGTAAGGGTTGTGAGGCGTATATAGCCTACCTCGATGTTTTTGATTCTGAGGTTTCGTCTGTTAAAGACATCAGGACAGTCAAAGATTTTCCAGATTTTTTTCCGATGAACTACCTGGATTACCTCCAAACCATGAAGTTGAATTTGGGATTAAGCTCCTACCGGGTACAGCTCGGGTGTCCATTGCTCCCTATAGAATGGCACCGAAGGAGCTAGTGGAGCTTAAGACTCAGATCTATTTTGATCAGGTAAATTTCGAGGCCGAAATTTTCTTTTATGGGGGTAGAGTTGTAACGCCCCAAAATCTAGGTAATTATTTTTGTATGGTTGCAACACAAAGTACTGGTCTACTTCAGTGGTTAAGTGATTTGGGTGTGTTGGGGAGTGTCTGATAAGTCCTGGGCTCAAGCCTGGGCTTGTGCAAAATTTTGGTTTTTAGGGAATAAAACCTTGCATTTGGTTAGTAGGCTTTTAAATAAATGTGGGAAAAGCATGACATAAGGAGCTTGCTGGTCTAGGGGGTAGGTGGCATGTTATCTATGCAAGTGGTCTAAGGTTTGAATCTTACTGAAGGCAAAGGAGTGTTATTTTGCTGCTGTGCCGTGGAGGTGGTGGAGTTTTACTGAAACACTGAAGTGGTTGAGGGGAGGTGTGATCAGATGGAGAGGTTTGAGGAGGGATTTTAGGAGAAAATCAAGGGATGAGGGGAGAGGGAATGTTGTGCCGAATTTGGACTCCTAGGCACTCAAGAATTCGGCTAGGGAGGGGTTCCTCATTTCGGTTCTGTGTTGCTTTTCCCTCTACCGAATTCTCCCTCTGCCAAAAACCTCTTTTCCCCTTTTTGTTTTTTCTTTCTTCTCCCTCCGCCGTAACCCTCTCTTCCCCTAAACTAGTTCTTTTTCTCCCTTCTGCCGCCACACTCTTCTAGTTCTCTGTCGATTTGGACTGCTCCTCCTAGCACCCTGCTTGTGTTGGCCGAACATCCCCTATCTTTTCTTCTCATCTTTCCTTTTCTCCTTTTTCCTGCTTTTGGCCTTTACACTCTCTTCCTCTACCCTCATTGTGCCGACTTTTTCTTTGATCTCTTCCTATTTAGTGTTCCTTGCTAGGCTACGTTTTGGTACTTTTGGTAAGTTGATACTCGTTTTGGGCTTAAATTGTGCTTGTAGATACTTGTTGATAAGGGGGTTTCGATTGGATTGTAGGTAATAATCCCGAGTTCTAGTGATCATCGTTTCCAGTGAGTAAAGTGTGTAGGGAATCGATTGTCAATCAAGGTAAGCGGCTGGCGATTAAGTGGTTATGTATTTTGATTTGGGTTCGTTTTAAATTCAATTGATATGTGAGTAACCGAATGTTATGGGTGAACATAGGTTCTGCAGTGATCGAGGATTGTCTGCGCATCTTTTCGGATCCAGGTGTGTAACAGTACTCTCATAAACGGTATTGGTGAAATGCCGAAAAGTGTAAGCACTGCCCAAATCGTAAACCGGCAAAAGCCGAAAAAAGTATGACATTGACGCTACACGAGCGTGAGCTCGTTCGTGTGGTAAACTGAACGCATAAGACATGAGTGTTAGACTATTGAGGCCACCGTGAGCGATTTCGTGGTCTTGGGCCGTTTTGGGCCATATTGGGCCGAAATGGGCCGTGTGGGCCCAACGGGCTCGTGGGACCCACACAGGTAAACCGCACAAACATGTGGAGAATTTTAGGCCAAGTTGTGTAAGTTACATGGTCGAGCCCATTTTTGGGCTAAGTGGGCCACACGGGCATGTGGGCCCACATGGGCCCGCATTATGGGCCTTGGGCCCATTTTCACTGTTTTACTATATAGGTTGCACGGGTCGCCCGAGACGACTGTGGACCTACTGATGGGTCGGTAAGTATACCTAGACCCCAAACTGATAGAAAATGACTATTATACCCCTATGTTGTAAAATGACTATTATGCCCCTATGTTATAAAATGATTGTATGCTATGTTATGTATGACTTATATGAGCATGCCACAATATATATGTTGCATACATGTATGATATGTTGCATGGGGATGGGATAATTATGATTGGAAAAAGTGTACTGTACTGGTAGCTCTGCTGCAAATACTGTTTAGTGCCACAACCTGTTCTAATTTTTGGAGTGTAGGGATGGGTAGGTGATTTTATCCCCACATGGAGTGTTGGGCTGGACGGAGTGGAGTGTAGAGACTGTATGGGTAGGATTTTTGATTGCATGCCTAGTCTGGTACTGTCACTGTTATGGGCTAAGGCCAACACTGATACTGATACTATAATGGGCTAAGGCCCAACTGAACTGAACTTTTATTGATTTGGGCTTAGGCCCAGACTGTACTTGCCTATGGCATGATTAGCATTTTGCTTATATGGGGTTACACACTGAGTTTTCGTAAACTCACCCATCTGTTTATCTGTACAGGTAATCCACAGTCTTAGGCGGATCGGTGCTGCAAAGGATTCAGAGGTGGCCACACAACCGCACCTGTTTTTATATTTGAGTTTTATTTCCAATAATTTTAATTTGGGTATTTCTTTTGTAATAAGGCCTCTTTAAATTTTAACTTTTAATTTGGGGGAATTTTATTTATTTCAATTCACATCTGAGAAGTAGTAGGACATGGTTTTTTATTTTTTTTAAAGATAATTGTTTTCCAAAACACCACGTTTCGTAACATGCTATAAAAGCTTCCGCATCAAACATGGTTTTAAAGTTTAGTAACAAACTGATATGATCAATGTTTTGCTAAAAACAACTTGAGTTTTAAAAGAACAAGATTCCCTAGATTTCTTTTAAGATTCATAAACGAGATTTAATAATAGAATGGATTTTCCAAAGAAACTATGTTTTCGAAAAACAATTCAATATGATACCGCCAGATTCGGCCATAACGTCTAGTCCGGGTTTGGGGTGTTACACATAGCCCATCTATGGTCTTACATATAAACACTGCATGGTCCAACCATGGTCTTACGTCCATAGTGCCATAACCCAATTATGGTCTTATCATCAGAATGCCATAGCCCAGCTATGGTCTTACATACGAATGCAACATGTCTCCATTGATATTAGAAATTATCATTTTCATAACTTTTTACAATTCCTGTTCTATCAACAATCAATTTAATATCAGAAATTTTACATCATTTAAACTTTAATATTCATAAACACATAGAAATATAATTGAGTTCATATTAATGAACTTACAAAGCTAATTTGCAATAATGGCTCCGAGTTTTTCAATCAATGATCGACGTAATATCAATTTGTTATTTTTGTTTTCAATTACACACATCAATATAATCTAATATTATGCAAATAGGTTCATATATTTCACTTAAATATAAACTAAAATTAAACTGAACGAAAGTTGCGCCCAGCGCTAGTCGAATGAATCGACGATGTCAATTATTCATTTGCAAGTCCATAATTTTTACTTTTCATAACTCAATATCAAATTTCATAATTTAATAACACTTCCACTCCAATTATCCACTAATCATACATTAACTTATTTCATAATGTCACATTCCATAAACCTCCATTCAATTGAGTTAACTTATACCTCCATCCATTCAATTTAATTAACAATTACATTAGGGATATATATTAAGGCATCAAGTAGTAACTAGATTAATTAAAATAATTTATAAAGTTCAAGCTTGGGGACTACGAACTTACCTAAGACCGCAGATGATTATTCCTTAACCTTCTCTTTTCCCCGATTTACAATCAATCTACTCGTTTCATGATCAAAACATAATAAATCAATTTATTAACTAATTCAAATACCATATCAAGTTCAAATTCAAACCATTCTACCATTTAATTACATTTTTATTTATTTGCACTCAACATTTACCCTCGATACAATTAAATCCCCAATTATAAATCATATTATTTAATTAAAATGAAGAAAGTCTCATTTCAACCAATTATTCCACCAGGTTCAAAACAACTCATACTTTCAATTAATTCACAATTTAATCATTGAATTTACCATTTCCATAATTAACCAAATATACATATAATTTATTAACAATCCCTAAATTCTTGAATTTTAGAACTTAACACCGTGCTAATTTAATTTATAACATTAAACTCCTTACAAGCTAATACTAACAAAACTCATGGTACAAAATATTTTAATTACTCACTAAACTTAGTAATTCAATTCAAATTTCTAGCACAAAGAACAATCCACCAAAACAGTCCCTAGACTTCACAAAATTAACAATTTAACCTCTAATTCTATCAAAACAACTTCAAACATTAAAATTTTTCAATAATGGCAACTTCCACAAAAATCTTAATTTCTCTAATTTTCCACATGAGTAATCTACTACAAAATTTTAAGGTTCCAAAAGTATAAAATTTAATTGAAAATAATCAAATCATCCCAACAAAATTAAGCTTCAAAAATGGCACTTAAAGGCCGAATGATGCTAACCTTTCTTCTCCCCAAATCGGCATGCAAGAGATGAAGCTTTAATTTTTGTTTCTCTTTCTTTTTTCTTTGCTCCACTACTCTATTTGTTTCTATTATTTTATTCCTATTTTCATATCATTTTCATTTTTTTTATTATAACTTAACATATATTACATATATATATAATTCTCTCACAATTATCCACTAACCAAAACTCATCAAATTAATGGACTATTTATTTAAATAGTCCCTTATTATAATCTCACTTTGAAATTTAATATTGATTACTAATTTATCACCCACTTAAGTTAATCATTGTACTTAATTAAACACTAATAATTAAAAATTATCAAACTATCATTCTACTCGTTTCTAAAATGACTCTGTAAATATTAATCTCAATTTCATATACCATTCAATTCAATACATTTAGCTACTTGTTTACACTTTTACACATTTGCCCCAAAACATTTACATCCTATACAATTTAATCCATCATATCAACCAAGTTAATTCCACAATTAACACATAACCCACTATTGTCGAATACTTAACCCTTAATTATATATATATATATATATATATCTTTAATTTATAATAAAATCCTTCTCATTTATAATTTACTCAATTAAATCCCTAATTTTTAAATGTAGTAAAATTTTACTCTATAAAATAAAATAAATTCAACATCAAGCAACCAAACAAAACTCTTTCAAATAAAAGACTTCAAAATATCTCAATGACATAATTTTTTTTATACATTGATAATTTCACATAAATAAACAATTTAATCCCCATATTTTCAAAATTTTCCATAATAATCCTCAATGTACAATTTCATGAATTGACTTTGCAAATCATCTCACTTCACTTCCAACTTTAAAAATCTACCAAAATAATATTAAGAACTCAGATTTTCTACCATAGTAATTTCTATTAACTACAATCATTCCACAAATTTCAACATGGGTATGCTAGTTCATGATCCTAATGTTCCAAAAATATAAATTATAAGCAAAAAGGATCAAAACATACCAACTAATTTGAGCTTCAAACTAAAACAACAATGGCCGAATATGCTTTCTCCTTTCCCCCAAATCGACATGCACAGAAAATGAAGCTTAAAACTCATTCCCTCTCTCCACTAAGCTATTTGTTTCTTTTTATTTTCCTTTTTCCCACTAACTTTCATTCTTTTATTATATATAATATCCCTTTTTTAACTTTTTATTTTATTTTATAAATAAAATAATCAATATTATATAACTACCATACTATTCATGATGATGCTCATACATTTCCACTATCATTATTTATCAAATTGTTTCATTTATTTAATGAGTCCTCTACCCTATTTCACTATGCAATTTAATATAAATTTAATTTTTCTGTCACATACTCGATTTGGTCCCCGTATTTTAAATTTTAATATCGACAATTTAATTTATAAGTTTATCATTCAATTCACTTCTTAAGCAACTCTAAATATTTAACAATGAAATAAAAATAAATAAATAAATAAAATTATAAGCCTGATTCACGAAAACGGAGTCCCGGAAGTATGTCTTTCGACACCCCTGACTTTCGGGCCGTTACAATAATATCCTCGCAAATATTAATAAATAATATTCACTGATCCTATCATATAAAATAGTATTCCGAAACCATCGTTTTTGACTTCATTGACTTTCGGGTCGTTACATGCACATTTCCGTCCTTCCACCCGTCCCCATTAAAGGCAACATCTAGGACCCTATAATAAGAATATGGTTTAGATTCATATCCTAAGTCTTTCACATTGTTTATAATATCCTAGTAGTATAATAGATTAGGGTCTACTTGGAACATTTCTAAGCTACCACTCACATAGTCAAATTTAGGGTGTGTGACAAACTCCCCACCATGAAAATAACTTAACACACACTATTCTGCACAAGTAGAAACACACAAACAAACTAATGTCATACATAAATACATAAATGATGTCATAGAAACAAACATACACATTGTATTCACATAGCACTTTAACAAATATATTATAATAAATACCAATAAAAAAAAAATGGACAAGATAAATTATATTTAACAGTCATACACAAAAGAAAAAAATCATATCTAATGTTGAAATAAACTCATCATACAAATTTAATTAGAGACTTAAAATATAATTTAGTTAGAGGCTTGTAACACCCCTTACCTAACCCGATTGCCACATTTGTTTCTGAAGCAACTACCGTCAAATATACGACAATTATAATATTAAAACATACATTCAAGTCATAAACACATTCATATTAAGATACAGAACTAATTCCGAGTCTCAATCGAGCTTACGAAAGATCTTTTGTTGACTCGAGTAATAGGACTAAGCTGAAAAGTTTCTAATGTGATAGGGCGGTATGGCGATATCCATATCTTGGTATCGTGATACCAAAGATAGTATCCAAACTTATAAATATATTAGATGGGTATCGTCCTAAACCCTAAATCCTAAACTCTAAAACCCTAAACCCTAAACCCTAGAAAGCTTGGTATTGCAATCTCGAAGGTAGTAGCCAAACTTCCCAACCTGAGGACCAAATTGCAAATTTATCAAAACATACAACAAGTGGGTATTGCGAAATCCAGAGTATGGTATCGCGACACCGTAAATAGTCCACTAATTCCTCTACTTTTTTCCAAAAACACCACTTCCGTACCAAATCACAACAACCTTTTAGATTTTAAGTTTGATGCATAATTACATACTTGTACCTGCATAAAACAAATTCAAACTCATACCAAACATTGCTTATAACCATTCCCAAATCATCATTTTCCATACCAAATCATGCTCAAATATGTCATTATAAGTACCATACACACAACACTACATATTACCAAACTTACATATACCAATTGGCATTAACCTTCACAAGATCAAGCATTAACCAAAGTTCAAGCCAAAACTATCATTTCAGGTTAACATAACAACACCTATGTACAAGACACATAATCGAGTCTAAAAATGATCAAAAGACTACAGAGTCTATCGTAGGATAGTGTGAGCTTCGAGACGATCTGATTGACATGTTCCACAAGTCAACAATATACAAGGAAAAGGGAAATAATGAGTAACCATATTGAATGTTTAGTAAGTCCATTAGAAATTTACTCAACTTACCTTGACATTACAACAATTTAAGCAATTGAAACAAATTGGCGTAATCATGTTATTCCCTTAGCATCCTTATACTTACATGTACAATTCAATAAAACAACCTATAGATTAGTTCATAAGCATAAGATCATAATGCTCAAATCATATACATTTACAATCATTCCAACTTAATTCATTTACAATTCAAACTACTCAATTTGCAAACATAACAATTCAATTCATGTTCAATCATCTCAACCATTTCATTACTGTTTAATTTCCGTTTTCACCATGATAACTATAGTAAATTGAATTTGAATACGGGACTTGTGTGCTTTTATAAGCTGACATATTTGGGTTGCTTTCACAATTTTTTAGATTAGGTTCGATGATTGCTCACACAAGCATTAGAGAATCCACAACACATGCTGGATCTCAAATCATCATATAAGCCCTTGATTAGACATTTGTTTTCCTTATTTGGACCCAAATGGCATGCCATTTGTATCCTAATCATTTACTAAGTTCACACGGGCATCGTTACCGTTATCGTATCATTTCAAACCCTAGATTCATATATGCATTTTTTATATTTCAAAAACAAATCCATATACATTTCAATTCTTCATACCAATTCAAAAGAATCATAATTTTTAGATTTTATAATCCAGTCCAACTGAAGCCAAAACTACAAATTTTAAATTTAAATAGACTATCAAACAAAGTAAGAACAATTTAGTCATAACATCATAAAATAATGTAAATTCCATATGAAATTACATGGCAAAACATCAAGCAATTGAATCTTTAAGGACTAATAAACAATTTTGTCTTTTCCCCGATTATCTTCAATTTGGTTCAATTCTCGATCTAGACAATAATTCATTTCAATTTATCAATTCTAAATATCGTATATCATCCTATTGTATGCATGTATCAGTTCAATTTCACTTTTGCAATACTCCCTAAAGTTTTGCATTTTATTCAATTTAGTCCCTAAAACTAAAATTGCCATAACTTTCAAATTTGAATTTTGATTTTAAAACCGATCGCAATTACAACCTTCTATAATCCTCTACCATCTACTATTATAGAAATTTTGTACCAGTGTTTGTGATTTTTACACTTTAGTCCTTTTTTATAAAACTAACAAATTCACTTTACAAATTAGTTATTTTTTCACATCTAAGCTTAAAATCTATCCATTTGACACCAAAAACTTTAAGAAATCAACAATGAAAACTTTTGAAAACTTTAAAAGTTTTACAAATTGGTACATGTATTAGCAAATCAAGCTCTAAGACCTCAAAAACATAAAAATGACAGGAAAGGGACTTGAAACTTACCAATTGAGGAACTAAAGTTTAAAAGCTTTGAAACCCTTGTTTTTCTTCTTAGCTACGGTGGGGAGAAGATGAACATGAAAAATCGCCATTTGTTTCTTTAATTTATCTTTTATATTGTTTAAACTTTAATTAACCTTAACTAAATTAATTAAAGATTAGTTAACTTAACAAAATCATAATTAACCACTAGATTTAATAATGTCACTTTCCACCATCCACTAATAGGAAATCATTTAATTACTCATTTGGTTCTTTATCTAATTAAAATTCCATAGCGATTGGACTTATACAATTTTTACGATTTAATCCTTGAACCTTAATTAACTATTGATTTAATAAAATAACTAGACCAAAATTCAATATATTACTAAATTAGACTCTTAAATATTAAATAATAATATTTACAAATTTGATCATCGAAAATAGAATTCTGAAACCACCGTTTCTGATACCACTAAAAAACGAACTATTACAAGGCTTCAAATATAATTTAACTTAACATAATTTAATTATTAACTTAAAATAATTTACTTAGAGACTTAAAGTATAAGTTAACTTAATATAATTTATTTAAAGACTTAAATATAATTTCAAACAACACGTGTATATTCTTTTGTACAAATTGTTGGATCACATGTTAAAAACTCATTTCTACAACCGAGATAACCTAAAATTATATATTTAACTGGATCTAACTTAATGGAATTTAATGGACATTAAAAAGTCCATTTCCTATGATAAAACCCAGGCAATTACATGAACATGACTAATGAAAGTTAAGGGACTGGATTGTAGTGTTCTTCACCATGATCACTAAAATAGACTCCAAATTTTAAGGCTTTAGTTAATTTTAAAAAAAATTAAAACAATTGGTAATGAGTTCAATGAACAAGCTATTTTAGTATTCACTTTATTTACTTATATAACAAAACTGAACAAGAATAAGAAAAATAGGGGAGAAAATGTTATGTCAGTATTGTACTATTAACTTGTCACACTAAGCACAACGTAAAAGATATTACTTACATAATCATTAAACAAATAAAAAATAATTTATTTACTTTTATATCTATGATTGTTTATGAAAGGGAATCTAAAACCTGACAAATGCACCCAATCTGATTGCTTTTTTACTATATACTATTCAATTGCACCCAAATAAATTCCAATGCAAAATTACAAATTTGGTACAGTTGTTGCTTACCTAGCTACCCATAAACACAAGCCTTTCACCAAAATCTTTACATTAATCCCCTTCCTTTCTCAACCTAGAAAACGTGACAAGAAAAAGTTAGTTTCTTATTATTAGAATCCAGTCAAAAACCCAAATAAAAGAACTCAATCTAGAAATATCACAAAAAATTACCTACTTAACATCTCAATTAGCCTTTAAACCACTGGAATTATTCATTTGGTTCTTAAATTCAAGGAAAGCTTCTGGCTTTTTAAAATAGTATTTTTCTGATTTGGGATTTCGAGTAAGATAAAGAGTTTTTTTATTAAGGTTTGTGATTGAACAAAGGTTCTTGGAGAAGGTGGTTCTCGATTTAGCAAAGGGGTTTTTTATTCTACAATGTATCGCTGAAGATTTACGGATTTAGTAAAAGGGTTTTTATTCAATAAAAGGATTTTGATTTTCAATATGAGATTTCAACTAAAAAAACAAAAGGTTCTTGGCAAATGAGATTTCAACAATGATTCAAATGGCAAACAAAATTTCTTCCAACATTCATTGGTTGTAATGGTCAAGAGAGTTTTTTTGGTGATTTTTTGTTTTTTGTTTTTCTCTTAAAACCTAAATGTGACGATTAAGTTTAGGGGTTAGAGTTACAATTTTTTTCTTTGGTTCAATTCATTACAGAAATTGTAATTAAAATTTATTGTAATTAAAATTAATTAAATTAAATTAATTATAATAACAAATAAAAAGCCACATCATGTAACACTTTTACTCGACTTGATTGTCGAATCTGGGTATAGAGTGTCACCATTGAACCGGGTTCATATACAAGATTAGAACTTATTATTTAAAAATCATATTGTATTCCCTATTTATTTAAAAACCTTTACAATAGAGGCTATAATTGTAAATAAAAGTTTACTGTCCCAACTCTGGACTCTAAGGGAACTACATAGTTACAATATATTCGACCCCATGAAAAAGTCTCTAAAGGTACCCCTTCCTATGTGCATGACACTTTACTGACAATGATCCTTGATCCAACACAGTCTGGCTTGGTCCCTCCTCGAGTTTCTTTATCCTATGAATCATGCAAAACACAAGCCAACACTTTGGTAAGTTCAATGAACTTAGTGAGTTCCTTTACTGAATTACAATAAAATAGACCTCATCTCTCAGGTGATTTTAAATAGAAAGGAACCAAACACAATACTCCTTGTTAAGTTTTGACAACCCCAATTTTCCTAGGGTGTCAGACTTCAGATCCACGTCCGCTTGTCTTTATTGGTGGAGTGATCGTTGGGTGGTCTTTACCTGGTCGGCTTATGACCCTTTTGACTACTTCTAGTAGGTTCTGGCTTATTTATCATCCTTACAGATTCCCACCCTTCTTTTCTCAATTCACATTCTGTATTCTTTCTCTTCTCCATTCCTCCCATGCTTAATCGTTTTGATTTCATCCTAGCTTGTGAACACGCCATAGTTCTGATGCATACACTGATATTCCACCTATGATGTCTATCTTTTCATAAGGTTTACTAAAATGGTTCACGCGTATTGGCATTCTTATCTAGGTTCATTTTTACTGTTTCCACCCCACCCTCAGGTTTCAATGTTGTTTGGATTACTTCCTTGTATCCCGCCCTATCTCAAAATCTTACTTTTGAGGTGAAACATACTTGTCAGCTGAAGATTGCTTTGGCCTACATTACCCAACAGATCGTCGTCTAGGTGACTGCCTGAGTTTATGATTCCTCTCACATGCTGGTTCCCTACGAAACTAGCCATTTGGCTAATACTTCCACACTAGTTTTCCCTTAAAGAGGAATAGTCTTGACAGACATGTCTGTCACTCGATGTTTCTCTTCTTAGCAACTCTCTCTATCTTTGGGTTCTAGCTAACCCCTCATTTCTTTATGGACTAACCGGCTTACTTCGATCAACCACTAGTATACAGGGTTCCTTGAGCAACCTTTAGAGATTCTTGATGGTGGATTCTTATCTCTGATCCTCGGTTAAACCTTATTTCATTTGCCTGTACACGAGGCACCACTGGTGCATCATCTCCCACAATTGTTCCTGGCTGGGTTACCACCCATATGCCCTACTGGCTTTCACGACTACTATTCTAGTAGTCTTTTCCCATTCATTTGAGGATTCTTTCGACCATCTTTCCTTGTTTTCAGAATTCCCTACAATTACCATCTTAATTCTCCACTTGTGCTTATTTTCCTGACAGACTACCCATGTTTAGTGTCCTGACGGGCTCCACATGCTTTTATAGCCGAACTATGGTCTTACTTGTCAGGTTCCATGTTTAATGTCCTGACAGACTTCCCGTGTTTACTGTCTCAGTGCGGACTCTCTATGTTGCCATAGTCGAGCTATGGTTTTACACCTAGTAATCCCCATGTTTATTTTCCCGTCGGACTACCTTGTGTTTATTGTCTCAGTGAACTATATTGGTTGCCATAGTTGATTTATAGTTTTAGATACTAGACCTCTTTTGCGGTGTCACCCCATAGGACCTTATCGCCGTCACGATGTTTCCCCATAGAACCTGCTAACCGTAATGGCAGTGTTGCTCTATGGAACCTTATAACTGTTGATATTGACCCATCTTATATCTACCTTGATGCTCAAACGCTAAATAGTCCACTAGTAATATCATATGACAGTATCTAACAGAAATTCCTGTTCCAAATTCTTAACTTCGTCTATCTTTGTAACACCCTGATTTAGGGGTTATGCGTTTGGGGCATAACCCGAGTGTTTAGTAGGCTTAAGGTCATGTTGGAGGAATTTTGAGGGGTTTGGAGAACCCTAGAAGGCAAAGAATGCCTTAGAAAATTTTTAGATTTTTGGGGTAAAAAGGGGAAATGGGGCAGGAAGGCCTTAAAATAATTTAGGGGAGTTTATGACACAAGAAAGACTTTGGCAAAGTGGCGATTGAGGCGCTGCTTGGGGGCTTTGGAAGGTGGCGCCTAAGAGAGCAAGGGTTCGAGTCCAAGCGACAGCATTTTGGTTTTATTTTTGCGTCAAGAGACTGGGCTAAGTAGGCCTTAAGAATAAATGTCCAAGTTGATGGACATGAAAGTCCAATTGGGAGAAGTGGCTCTTGGGCGCTACTTAGGCGCTGGAGAGGAGGAGAGGTAGCGGTTTCGAGGGCCTGCAGAAGCATTTGGCGTTTTATTTTTCGTTGTGCGGTTATGGGCTGGCGTAGGAAGGATTTAAAAATAAATGATGGGGGTTTTTAGCATGAAATTCAATGAGGCCGAGTGGCCTGGGCGTTAGGGGAAAGGTCGGTCACAGCACATGGTGTCCTGTGTCCGAACCTAAGGTCATGCAATTGGAGTTTTTTTTATTATAGGAGATAATCAAGGATATTATGAAGATTAAAAGAATTATTGGATTATTAGTAGAGTATTCAAATGGAATTGAATTAGTGAGGTGTTGGCCAAATCTTGGAGACTTCAAGGGGGGTTGGTCGAATGCTATAAATAGGGGAGGGTAGAGTGCTAGTTATCCATCAAGTCTTTTGCCTCTCCCTCTTGGTGTGCCAAATTCCTTCCCTATTTTGTTGTCACCTTGGCCGAAAGTGTTAAGTGTTTCTTTGTTGCTTGAAGCCAAAATCTCCTTGGTGTCCTAGTGTGGTCGGCCGAATCTTGAGCAAGAGTGGTAAGTATGTTCGCCCTTAATCGATTTATGAATTCCTTGTTGTAGTGGCCAAAACCGAATGGTTGGCCTTAGTTTTGGTATGGCCGAATGTCATAGTGCCATTAAGTATAATCTCTTGTGTGTGTGCCGAAAGAAGGAAGCATTGAGGAAGTCTCTTGGATTCGATCATCTAAGGGGCAAATCGACAAAGTCAGAGGAGCCTTTGAGATTTTAGATCGTTTCGGTAAGTAAGTTAAATTGTAGTTGTTAAGCTTGAGATTTTGTATTATGACGTTTAACCAAAGGGTTCTAATTAAGTGATTACGATGGACGTGGGTTCGAGTACCACCAAGGTGGGCAAGGGAAAGCTCCCATCCCAAAGTTCAAGAAGAGATCCGTTTTCTGCATTCGAGATTGGCCACGGTGTGTGGGCCAACAGCAAGAAATGTTAGGCAAAAAGCCGTAGTTTCGCTAAACGATAGCGTCGAGGATCGAGAGTCTAGAACTCCTAGTAATAAGGTGTGTAGTTAACCATTGTTTCCGGGATTTGCGTGATAAATGTCTATTTTATATGTATGCTAACCAGTGCAGATAAATGTGAAAATGGTACCCTTAAGGGGTATGAAGATGACCAGGTTAGTAGCAAAGTTTGTAAATATGTGATCACTGATTTTATTATGTGAGTATGCCTATGGTTGCGTTTAATATGTACATTCACCACCTTATCATCTTTTTATGTTACATGTGCATGGGTGGGTTTTGAAAGAAGGTACGGGTGTACTTCGAGTACGTGGTTGATGTCAGCTTTGTGCTACATCGTGGATTGGCGCTGATCGAGGTCGCGTTGTGGATCTTTGCGATTTAGTTCGGCGTGGTTACCTTGATTGATATGGGCTTTATGCCATATCGTGGCTTGATGGATTGCTTGTGTGCTCCATCGTGGTTTGATGTTGGCTATACGCTACATCGTGGATGGCATTGGTTGCCTTTTTGAGGGAAAGGAGAGGGTGACTCGATAGTCCCCCGTGTGTGGTAGGCTGGATAAGGGGGTGTGTAGCGGATGGACCCTAGGTTGGGTTGGGTATCATGATTGCATGGTTTCGTTATGAATTGATATGGAAATGGGCCAAGCCCAATATGACATGTGGATAGGTATGTTTTGGGAACATACGTGGAAATGGGCCAAGCCCAGATGATATGTGGTTTATTGAGAAATGGGCCAAGCCCAGTATGTGATGTGATTTGAATGTGGGCCAAGCCTAGATTGTGGTAATTGTTAAAATGATATATATATTACTTGTTGCATTTGATAATTGGGATATTATGTGGCTAAGCATGTGGGTGGATTTCAGTGGTTATCTTACACACTGAGTCTGTATGACTCACCCAACTTTTTAAACATCGCAGGAGTCATGATTGATCGGACCGGGTTGGAGTGGATACAAGGTGGCCCATGCAGAAGGAGATTTTCATACAGAAGATGTTTTACTTTATTTAAGCATTTTATATTATCAGTATTTTGGGATTTTATTTGATGTAATAAGGGCCTCTTTGATTTAAAGTACTCTATTTATTAATGTTGAAGTTTACACTACACTTAGTAATATTTTCGCAAAAGATTCATATTATAGCAACTTATAATAATGTTTTAATTCGGAAGTTTTCAACAAGCTTATATTATTTATTAAATTTTAAATGGACACGATTTCCAGAGATAATAAAATTTTCAAGTTTAATTCTAAAGTCAAAGATTTCCAACCGTCTTTCCCAGTGACATATCCAGATTCGGTCGTAGTGAATGGGCCGGGTTTGGGGATGTTACAATCTTGTCAATAATTCCCTTTTGTATTCCACAATGAGTTAACAAACATTACATGCAATTCATAAACATCTACACATCGACGGATACTCATAAACCTATTCAACCTTATGCAAACAAGAAATCTCAAGCCACAGAAGTTATGAATCATCATAGAACCCATCATGGACTCAATGTAATTCTATGCCAAACATATAGCATCCCAAAAGTGGAGTACAGAAAATCACCCGATACTTCTTTGCCTCCACTGCTTAGCTTTTCTGAATGCTAGAATTCCCACTCTCCTGCCAGCTAAGCATAACAACCTAAAATCATGAGTTAAACTCAATATTCTCAGCTTAAAACTCAATTTTTTAGAAACATACAAAACCCTTAAAATGGTTCTGAAAACTCCTAACTTTATTTACTTAACCCTATGAGTAGAAAAGGACTAAAAACCTTACTAGCTTAGTGGATTCTCCACTTTTCCGACTCAAACCTCATGATTACTGCTCCATGCAGAGCTTTTCGTAATTGTCTCTTCTTCGAAACAACCCAAGAAGGGGATCAAGAAGAGAGGAAAATGAATAAAAATGGAGATAAATCCTCCCCGAAAAGTCATTCCCCAACTATTTATAGCCCTTCACGCACGGTCTTCCATTGTATAACAACCATCCATTGATAATCATTTTTGTATCCCATTAAGGAACCAATTAGTTCCAATCCAACCGAACCAAAATTGGTTCTTAACCATGTCCAATTTGATCACTAAGCTTTCCCGATTTTTAAACGACGTCGCCATCTTATGGCTTCTTTCAATTTAACCCCTCAGTTATTTCGTAATTTTTGGACTTGAAAGAAATCGAGTGTGACACATCAAGAAAAAAATGTCGATGTCATCAACAATACACCTGGCATCTGAGGTGGCGTCTTAGTTGGCAAAAATGGAACAAAAAAGTCAACTTAACTACCACATCATCTTAACCATTAAAAATGAATGGTCAACATCGATCAAGGGGCCATTTTGCTGAGTTTTGGTAGTTCACGTACCCAATTGAGTTAAAAAAATTTAAAAACCAAGGGCTTAATTTGTAACAGCCCGTTTTTAGTCAAATTAGAATAGTGGTTTCGGGACCACAAATTCGAAGTCAAAATATTTATTTTATTATTATTTTAATTTTTACAGCATGATTGAGTAATTGTGTGAAAATTTCGTTAAGAATTTTTATCGTTTGAATGGTAAGTTTGATAAAAAGGACTAAATCACGTAAAGTGCAAAAGTAGTGTTCTAATAGCTAAAGGTGTCGAATAGCTATGGAAAATTAAAATGGAGGTCCTTATGTTGTAATTAGACCATTAATAGCTTGAGTGGACAATCTTGGACATCATTTAGGTGTTACTAATAGTTTATAATTAAGGTTAAAAAGGTAAATTAGTAATTAAAGGTTAATATTAGTAAAACAAAAACATTTCTCCATCTTCATTCATCTTCCATTACCGAAATTGAAGAAGAAAATACACCATTCTTAGGGTTTTCATTCGGCCAAGCTCTCTAGTTCAATTGTAAGTCCATTTTTGTCTCGTTTTTAATGATTTTTACGTTTTTGAGATCGTTGCAACTAGTACTGGCTAGCCCAGGGACTAATTTGCAAAATTTTCAAAGATTGTGAATGTTTCCATTTATGAATATGCATGAGTTTTGATGTTTGATGATAGATTTTGATTAGTTGTTGATAGTTAAACTAGTTTTGTAAAGTGATTTTGAGTAAAAATACAAAATAGGGATTAAATTGAGAAATGTGTAAAGTTAGTGGTTAAAATGTAAAATAAATGAAAAATATGGGCTGCTAGGGGCATAATAGTAATTCGGCTAGCATGGGTATAATTGGAATTTCACTAATTTGTGATTTTATGCAATAAGGACTAAATTGTGAAATATATGGGGAAAAAGTGTAAATGTGTTTTAAAGTATGTTTTGGACTAAATTGAATGAATAGATGATTGAATAAGTTAATTTTGAATACATTTAGATCAAGAAAAGTGGAATTCAGATCTAGATCGGGGAAAAACAAAAGTTATTGATTAGTCAACTCGATTCGCCATTCTAACATCCAAGGTAAGTTCGTATGTTATAAATTCAATTCAAATGTATTTTATTTGCTTTGATATAGCATGAATTGTGTTTATGTGATTACGTAAGAGTTCAAAAATGATTCGATGAAGATTTGACAGTTGAAATCCCGGTTGAACCTTAGGAATAGTTTAGGATGCTAGTGACATGTCATTAGGTATACTTCAGTTGGCTTCGGGCCATGATTTAGCACTGTGTATGCGAGATAAATCGATTTGGTTTCGAGCCATGCATATCAGCTGATTTGGCTTCGGGCCATGATATTAGAATTTCGGATAAGTTACCTTGATTTGGCTACGGGCCATGGTATAGGTACTTATCGAGTGAGACTTTAAGTATCCAACTTCTATTCCGAATGGTTCAACGGGTAAATGAAGAATATGATTGAGTATGAGATTAGTATGATATGATACAGGTACGTACTATGAAATTAAAGAGTTTCGTGGTAAGTATATGAATGATCATTTGATAGCATGAAAGTTAATAGAATTGTTGTTCATTATTTTCCATTATATGAATGTCTAATGAATGATGTTAGTTGCTCATTGATAACATATGAGCTTACTAAGCTATATAGCTTACTTTGTTGCTTTTCCATGTTTTATAGTGATTTCAAAGCTAGCTCGAATTCGGGGATCGTCGGAGACTTCACCACACTATCCACTGACTCTTTGGTACTTTTGAAACTATGTTTTAAGTATATGGCGTGTATAGGAGTTTGAGTCATGTTGATTATGTTTTGGTAATGATGTTGGCCAAAAGAATTGGCATTGTAAATGTATATGTTTTGAGTTGTAAAATAGCCATGAGAGTTGGCTTAATTTGGTGAATTTTGGTTATGTGCATATATGTGAATATATAGTTGATATTAGATGTGATTTATGTTTGTGAATTGGTTCAAAATAATGTATGTTTAGTAAAGGTAGAGTTAGTTGAATTGGTATGTTTTGGTGGAGTAAGGTTTGAGGTTATAAGCATGTTGATTGTTGGTCTTGAGAATATTATGAATTAGGCTTGATTATGGATGAATTGGAATGTTATTTGTGCTATTGTTTGGTACCATTTGATGTGGCTTAGGTATGTACAAATTGGGTGGCAAAATGGCTTGGTAAATAGCTTATTTTTGTCCACACGGGCGTGTGTCTCAGCCATGTGTGACACATAGTCATGGTACATGGCCGTGTGTCCCCTAGTGTGGAAATTGAAATGAAGTCAGTATGCTCCACATGGCCTCACACACGGGCGTGTGATTGGCCGTGTGGCACAAGTCAGTATACCCCCTAAATGGTACACGGCCTAGCACATGAGCATGTGGTTGGCCGTGTGACAAAGTCAGTATGTACCCCCTATTTTCACACGGGCGTGTCTGGTGTCCGTGTGCGACACATGGCCTGGCCACACGGGTGTGTGTCCCATGATTTGAAGAAAAAATTTGTTAAGTGTTGAAAATTTCCTGAGTTATCAGTTTAGTCTCGAACCACTCCTAAAGCATGTTTAAGGTCTCGTAGGCTCTTAATTGGGACAAATTGATTGAGATCAAATGATGAATGATTGAATTGAATATTTGTATATTAAATAGTTATTTAATTGTTTCGTAATCTGATAATGTTTTGCAACCCTATTTTTGCGTTGAATACGGGTGAGGGGTGTTATATTTATTGGTATCAGAGCTAGGGTTTAGTCGATTCTAGGACTAACATAGCGTGTGTGAGAGTCTAGCTATACATGCCATATATAAACTGTGATAGTGTGATGACTCCTGACATTTGAAAATGTGTTTTTATATAGCAAATAAATCCCAATTGAGCAATAGCTGATGAGGTTGAGAGTAATGTCTCGTGCAAGGGACATCGCCGTCTGAATCTAGACTCGTAACGGATAGCCAGGGAGGAGAGGCTAAAGAAGCCTTCTTCCGAATGATGAACGAGTGGTTCACTCAATATATTCAAACGAACCTGGCTGCTCAACAACCTCTACCCCCTCCTGTTCCCCAACCTGTACCCGTAGCTCCTCATAGAGTTGAGCTTTTAAGATTGAACAAGCCTCCAATTGATAAGATTCGTAAACACGGGGCTGAAGAGTTCAGAGCTAATGTTGACGATGATCCTGAGAGAGCCGAGTTTTAGCTTGAAAATACAATTTGAGTGTTTCATGAACTTTCTTGTACATCGGCTGGATGCTTAAAGTGTGCTATTTCTCTTTTGAGAGACTCTGCATATCAATGGTGGAATACCTTGGTGTCTATAGTGCCGAGAGAGCGAGTGACCTGGGAATTCTTTCAAACCAAGTTCCGGAAGAAATACATCAGTCAACGGTTCCTTAATCAAAAGCATAAAAAATTTCTAGAGTTAAAACAGGGCCGTATGACCGTAACTGAATATGAAAGAGAATTTATACGGTTGAGCAAGTACGCTCGAGAATATGTTTCTACCGAAGAGATAATGTGCAAGTGGTTTGTTGATGGACTGAACGAAGACATTAAACTTCTAGTTGGGATTCTAGATTTGAAAGAATTCGTTGTATTAGTTGAACGGGCCTGCAAAGCTGAAGATTTTAGCTGAGAAAAGAAGAAAGCTGATTCAGATGCTAGAGATTCGAAGAAAAGACTGATGAATAAGCCTTATCATTCTTCATCAAAGAAATCTTGAGATTCGTATAGTTGATCGAATGCATCAGTGGGATATCAGAATAGAGATCGTGGAAGTCAACATGTGAATCCTAAAGCACAAGCTACTTCTGTTTCGAGTGTTGGCAGTGTGAGAAATAATAAACTCGAGTGTTAATAGCGCGGGAGAAGACATTTTGGTGAATGCTAGAATAAGAGTACTAAAGTTTGCTTTAAATGTGGTTCACCAGATCACTTTATTTGAGACTGCCCAGAGTTATCCGAGAAACAAAAAGTTCAGAATGTAAGATCGAGCAATACAACTGCGAGAGGGAGACCACCGAAAAATACAGGAAATGTATCCAGTGGTAGAGGTGCTACGAGAGATTTTGTTGTGAGATCTGAAGCACGAGTACCTGCCCGAGCTTATGCTATTCATGCATGAGAGGAGGCATCATTGCTAGATGTTATTACCTGTACTTTTTCTCTTTTTGATACTAATATAATTACGTTGATAGATCCTGGATCAACCCATTCATATATCTATATGAATTTAGTGTTTAAAAAGAGTTTACATGTTGAGTCTACAGGGTTTGTAATTAAGTTACCGAACCCCTTAGGAAAGTCTGTTTTAGTTGATAAGATTTGTAAGAATTGTCCTTTGATGACTCGGGGTTACTATTTTCTGGTTGACTTGATGCTTCTACCGTTCGATGAGTTTGATGTGATTCTGGGTATGGACTAGCTGACTATACATGATGCTATTGTGAATTGTAGACGAAAGATTATAGAATTGAAGTGTCAGAATAATGAAATTCTTCGGATTGAATCAAATGAATCGAATGAATTACCTGTTGTGATTTCGTCTATGTTAGCTTAGAGATGTGTGAGAAAAGGTTGTGAAGCTTATCTTGCTTATGGTTTGGATACAAAAGTGTCTGAATCAAAGATTGAATCAGTGCCAGTTGTCTATGAATATCCGAATATGTTTCCTGAAGAATTACCAGGGTTGCCACCTATCAGAGAGGTTGAATTTGCTATTGAACTAGTACCGAGAACTTCACCGATATCTATAGCTCCGTATAGAATGACTCTGATAGGGTTGAAAGAGTTGAAAGCTCAGTTACAAGAGTTAACAGATAAAGGTTTTGCACGATCGAGTTTTTCGCCCTGGGGTGCGCCTGTATTATTCGTAAAGAAGGAAGACGGGTCATTGAGAATGTGTATTGATTATCGTTAGCTCAACAAATTTATGATAAAGAATAAGTATCTGTTGCCAAGAATAGATGATTTATTTGATCAGTTGAAAGGTGCAACAGTATTTTCAAAGATTGACTTGAGATCGGGATATTATCAATTGCGATTTAAAGACTCAGATGTGCCAAAGACAGCGTTCAGAACGAGGTACGGACACTATGAATTCCTTGTTATGCCTTTTGGACTAACTAATGCTCTTGCCATTTTTATGGATTTGATGAATCGAATTTTTAGACCGTATTTAGACAGATTTGTTGTTGTATTCATTGATGACATTTTGATCTATTCATGAGATGAGTCTAAACATGCCGAGCATTTGAGGATTGTGTTGCAAACCTTGAGAAATAAGAAACTGTATGCTAAATTCAACAAATGTGAGTTTTGGCTCCAAGAAGTTGGATTTTTGGGACATATAGTCTCGGCAGATGGCATTCGAGTTGATCCGAGCAAGATTTCTACAGTTATTGACTGGAAACCTCCGAGAAATGTATCTGAAGTCTGTAGTTTTCTGGGCTTAGTGGGCTATTACCAAAGATTCGTGAAAGGATTTTTGATGATTGCAACACTGATGACACGACTGCTTCAAAAAGATGTGAAATTCGAATGGTCAGAAAAATGTCAATAGAGTTTGAACAATTGAAAACATTGTTAACTGAGGCACCAGTGTTGGTTCAACCTGAGTCGGGTAAAGAATTTGTGATTTACAGTGACGCGTCACTGAACGGTTTGGGTTACGTATTGATGCAAGAGGGAAAAGTTGTAGCTTATGCCTCCACACAGTTGAAACCACATGAAAAGAACTATTCGACGAACGATTTAGAGTTGGCCACTATACTTTTTGCATTGAAAATCTGGCGTCATTATTTGTACGGAGAAAAATGCCACATCTTTACTGATCATAAGAGTTTAAAGTATATTATGACTCAGAAAGATTTAAATTTTCGACAACGGAGATGGCTTGAGTTACTTAAAGTATATTATGACTCAGTAATTGATTATCACCCGGGGAAAGCTGTAACATCTTGAAAAGGGCCTATGCATTTTCAGTTTAATTGTGCGAAATGACATGTCTTATGTGTTATGAATGTATTCTGAACATTTTTGGAAACTAGGAAATGTAAGGAAATGATTTAGAAATGATTCAAAAGAGGAAAGCGAACATTTTTGGAAACTAGGAAATGTATAGAAATGATTTAGAAATGATTCAAAAGAGGAAAGTGAACATTTTTGGAAACTTGGAAATGTAAGGAAATGTCAAGTTTAAAGAGCCAAACGAAAATTTTTGGAAACTTGGAAATGAAAGGAAATGACCTAGAAAATGTCGAGTTTTAAAGTTTAAAAGAGGAAATTAAGGCAAGGTGGCCTTAAGAGAAAAAGTATGTGAAATTTGACACAAAAACAGGCTTAGAAAAGTAGCCTGAAGATGCCACTTAGGGCCTCTGAAAATGGTGCCACATGCAAGGGTGTTGGGCTGAGTTCGAGTCACAAGGAAGCAAATAAAAGAAGTTTTATTTTGCTTCCGAGCGAAGAGTTGGACGGCACCAAGGCATTTGGAAAAGAGTCCTATTCTCTTTAAATTTCACTAAGGGGTGGATAAATGGTGATTTATTTTGATTATTAACAAAGAGATAATTAGAGGATTATTCTTATTAATTTTAAATAAAGATATAAAGATAAGAGGAGTGATGGCCAAGTAAGGGATACTAGGCCTAGTAATTTCAGCATTTAGGGGAAAAGAGAGGCTATTCTACCTATTTTCTTTTCTTCCCAACTAAGTCTCTGCAGAAAATCCCTAGCAAACTCTCTTCTTTCTCTTTATTTTTGCCAAGCCAAATCCTCTTCTCCCTAAATCCACCATTGCCGATTCTCCCTAAGAGCAAATCCTCTCTTTTCAATTCGGTTGAACCATAGCCATCTAGCTTCCAAGTATTCATAGCCGATCTTCTTTGAAGGGTTTTGAACAAAGGTGCAATCGTCTTCTTCAAATAAAGGTAAGATCAAAGTTTGATTTACATTCTTTCCTTTAAGGACTTGTCGAAATCTCAAAGGCTAATTCTAATTCTTATTGTATTCTTTGGCCGAAATATTAAGGAGAGATTTGGGATCTTTGCTAGTGTCGACTTTTCAGGAGATAGTTCGAGATCTAGCCAACCAAGGTAAGTACATATTCGGCCAAGGGCTATGAAAGGTGATTTAAATGTTAGAAGTGGATCTAACAGATATCCTATAGGTTTCGACATCTCCATAACCAAGGGATACTTTGAGATTTGGAAATCGCAAGGTAAGTGTCTAAATACAATCGGCTAAGGCCATGTTTGGTATTCTAGATCTATTTCTCATATGTTTTAAAAGCCAAAAACTAACTTGTTAGGAGTTTTGGTGGCTAGCCGATTTCAAGAAGGAACTCAAAGAAGTTTTCGGATTTGATTTTTAATCCAATCGGCACAAGGTAAGTTTAAGTATACTAATCCTACTAGGATTTGGATTTATGGCCGAATGGCTTTTCATTAAATTAGTAAGTGATTAATCAAATGTAGGGATTAAGGATCTAAGCGGTAGATCAGATTTCGGGATTTCAAGAAAATTGTTAAGCAAATCAGGTGTGTACCCCACACTACTTCATAATAAGTTTTATGGCTATGTCTAATTAAATATGTGATAATAAGAATAAGAAAGTGGCTAAGGTACCATGTTATGGTACTAAGTACTCAGGTACGTTTCCTACTCCTACTAGGAATATGAAATATGTTATTTGTAACATGAGAATAAGAATGTGATATTTGGCATATTAATGCATATTACAAAATGGGGCATACAGGTTATTGAAAGGGGAAGTGAATGTGGTGACCTAAGACCACGAACACGGTGACCTAAGACCGTGGTATCCGAATGTGGTGACCTAAGACCACGATGTCTGAATCAATGGTGACCTAAGACCGCGATATCCGAATGTGGTGACCTAAGACCACAAATGCGGTGACCTAAGACCGCGATATGGAGTGTAGCGGAAGGAGGGTCGACTTAGTAGTCCCCACGGTGTGCGAGGTTGGTGCGGGGAGTGTAGCGGATGGCTTATTAGGTTTGGGTTTGGGAATGCATCATAATTTGTATGCTATGATATGAATGCGTAACATTTGTATGCACTGGTTCTATTTTGATTTAGTGTTTGTGTACACATTGAGTCTGTTTGACTCACCCCGTTGGGAATATTTTTCAGTGATGATCGGTGATGGACCAAGGCAGCGAGAACTTGTGGTGGCCATGCTCGACTTGAAGTTTATATTTTGTTTTATGGACTATTAACTTTTAAGCACTTTAAATTATTAGGGATTTTAATTGATGTAATAAGGCCATAGTGAACTCTTTTATTTACTTTTTAATTATTATGTTATTAAATTTTATTTATTAAAGATTAGGTTAATTAAATTTAAAATAAACCCTACATGTTTTGTCACCTTAAATAAATGGATTTCAATATAAGGTAAATTGGTTTTCAACACAAGCCCAACCCAAAACAATTTTTTTAAAATCGCACAAATTTTCCTAAGGACAAAAGAACTTTGAACCGGTTTACTTGAGGAACATACCAAATCTGGTCAAAGCTCGTGGGCCGGGTTTAGGGTGTTTCATTTTGGTATCGAGCCGGTTCAAACTCTCGGCTGAGGTGTAAGGCCCAAAACGTTTTGAATCGAGCCCAAATAAGTTTTATAAAAATATTTTATGAAATCGTGAGTTTTCTGGCATGGCACCTAAGTCTCAGACCATGATCCCACGGTAAGTACCCTAACCATTTGTGTGATTATGTGGTTTATGTTATGAATTATGGAAGGGTAGAAGAGGAATGGAACGTAGAATAGCATGATAGGAACTTGAACCCTAGGACTAGTTTACTCAAACACAAACACATAAGACTTAATTCCATTAAACAAACCTATGGCTAAGTCACCGAGTTAGGGTGTGGTAACCCCAATGCGCATGCCTAGGATTGGATCCTAAGAGCTTGGTATTTAAGCATTCCTAGTGACTCACCTCCTCTTGTTTGGAATCCTGCAGTGCGTAGCTTCCGGTTCACCCTAACCAAGAAGACTCGATGGGTGTGGCAACCTCACATGCGCATGTCTAGGACCGATTTCGGTGGGAGCTTGGTACTTAAGCGATCCGCGTGACTCACCTCCTCTCCACTCAAATCCTACAGTGCGTAGTAGCTTTGGTTCACCCCACCAAGAAGACTCGGTCATAGGCTAAACACAATAACTAAAACCCGAAAGGGAACTAACCGTGTTTTTTTATAATAAAAAACCTAGTTCTAAAACTCTTAAAATTACCCTTTTTAATTCGTGAGAACTATTTTTACAAAATTTTTCGAAAAATTTCCGAATTGCAAAATTACTAAAATACCCCTAGCGGTAAAATTACAGAAATGCCCTTGGTTTATGAAATTTCTGAAATACCCCCGAGATTTCAAATTTTTCCAAAGTACCCCGGGAATTCAAAATTTCCAACACATTCTTATTGACAAAATCAACAAGGAACCTTATCTTGAAAAACTACGAAAATACCCCTGTAGGATAAATTACGAAAATACCCCTGGGTAGTGGAAAAATAACAACAATAGAAACTACAACATTTCTCTGAATGAACAGAAGTTCATAATTGATTGATGGATGTATGGATGAATGAATGGAAAGACTGTGTGCATACGAAAGAACCATTCCTAAAACTCTTTTCATAAAATTTCTTTGCGGGTAATCAAGTGAAACAAAGACTAATTCATAAAACTTCTTAATCAGATCACGACGTTAGAAATGAGCTCTAGAGGACGTGGTTGTCGTGGACGAGGTAGAGGAAGGATGACGGTGTCAGAACCCGTTAGATCGGGTCAAGGGTCTGACAATGAGATACCACCGCCACCACCACCCCAGTTGTTGGTGTTGAGCAGCAAGCACAAACAGGGGATGATGCTGTGTCGCAGGCTGTGCTGCGAGTTCTAGAGTTGGTGGTGGTGCGGGAGGAAATTCGGGAGCCCTAAGTCGGTGCACGGTGACTTCGTGCCAACAGAGTGAGGTGTTCCGTGGAGTGTCGAGTGGCACCCGATGAACGCCCGAGTATTGGTTGGAATCAACCGAGCGGATCATGGATGAACTAGATCTAACCCCACGAAGAAGGTGAAAGGAATGGTGGCGTTCCTACGCGATGAAGCGTACCAATGGTGGCTCACGATTCGTGATGGTGCCACAAACCGAGGATCCGACGTGGGACTATGTTAAGACGGCTTATCGGAAGAAGTATGTCGATGCCGGTATCTTGATGAGCAAAGGAAGGCATTTATGGGTCGGTTCAAGGAACAAGTCCGTGGCGAGTATGGCCCGAGTTTACGAGTGAGTCGTTATGCTCGAGGAGTGGTGGCTACGGGCATGAGCGGTGTGTCCGATTGAGGGCGATTTGAGGATGATTTAAGGTCATTGATAGCTCCGCATCGAGAACGAGTTTTTTCTCGCTTTAGTAGAGAAAGCTAAGGTAGCCGAGGGATTAAGGATTCTAAAGCGGAACTTCTACCGCAGGCGAGAAAAGAGGCTTTGGTTCGTCGGATCATTTGGGAATAAAAGGCCTAGAGTTGATAGGCGCGAGGTCGACAAGTTTACTACGGGAGGCGATGTCGTACTTGTGACCGGTGTGGGAAGAAACACTTAGGAGAGTGTTGGAAAAAGACGGGAGGATGTTTTAGGTATGGGTCCAAGGACCATATGATCAAGGATTGTCCTCTGAAACCGGATGGGAATCAACCAAAGGCTCGGAATGTTAGTTAGGGTTTGGTAGAGGTGTACAACGACCTCAACGAGGTCGTGGTTCGAATAACGAGAGGTAATGGTGCTTTGGCGAGGAGGGCGTGGAACGCAGGCGGAGAGTGCTGCTATCATCGAGGCAAGGCAATCGGGTTTGGTTTATGCGGTTCGCGGAGGGAGGATGGAGACGCGCGGACGTCATAACCGAAGTGCGTTCCTTATATTTGGGAAACCTTATTATGCTCACGATTGATGTGGGCTCGACCCATTCCTATGTTGCATGTAGTGTAGTGGAAACACTAGGCCTAGACTCGAACTCTCGATAGGCGGATGAGTGTAGTAAGCCCATTAGGCCAAAGCGTAGTGGTGGATAAGATCTTTCGGAGTGTACCCCTAGAAATTCGGGAGTGAACTTTGGTGACTTAATGGAGTTACCCTTCAGAGAATTTGACCTCATACTTGGGATGGATGGCTAGTAGAGCATCGAGCCGTGTTGGATTGTGCGGCTAAACGAATGGAACTAAGAACCCCGGAGGTGAGGTGATTATCACGATAGGAGAAAGAAGAAACTACTTGTCTAATGTAGTTTTGGCACTAAAGCGAAAAGGATGGTTCAGAGAGGGGTGCAAGGCATTTTTAGCCTTCGTAAGTGCGTTAGATGGAAAGGAGGAATGAGTCAATAGAGTTAGAGCGGTAAGGGACTTCGTGGATGTGTTTCCGTGAGGAATTACAGAATACCCCCGGATAGGGAGGTGGAATTTGGAATAGACTTGCTACCGGGAGCACTCACTGTGTCAATCGCCCCATACCGAATGGCGCCAAAGAGTTAGTTGAGCTCAAGGCTCGATTCAAGAATTGCTGGATCGTGGGTTCATCCGACCCGGTGTGTCTCCATGGGGAGCACCGGTCATGTTTATGAAGAAGAAAGATGGGACTATGCGAATGTGCATAGACTATCGTCGATTGAATAAGTGACCATCAAGAATAAGTACCCTTTGCCAAGGATAGAGCGACTTGTTCGATCACCAAGGGGCCACCGTATTTTCAAAGATCGATCTAAGGTCCGGATATCATCGATTGAAGGTGAAGGAGGCGGATATCCATAAGACCTCCTTTAGAACAAGATCGGCCATTATGAGTTTGTAGTAATACCGTTTGGGTTGACGTGACGCTCGGTAGCGTTCATGGATATGATGAACCGGGTCTTCCAACCCTACTTGGATAGGTTCTTCGTCGTGTTCATCGACGACATCTTAGTATACTCGAAGTCAGAGGATGAGCATGATGAGCTCCTACGGATAGTGCTACAAGTATTAAGGAAAAGAAGCTCTATGCCAAATTCGGCAAGTGTGAATTTTGGCTTAAGGAGGTGGCATTCTTAGGACATGTGGTATCCACAGAGGGAATAAGGGTGGATCCTAGGAAGATCGAGGCAGTGTTGGATTGGAAACCACCTAGGTCCGTGGCTGAAATCTGAAGTTTCTTAGGTTTGGCAGGCTATTATAGGAGGTTTGTAGAAGGGTTCTCGTCAATAGCCGCGCCTTTGACAAAGTTGTTAAGGAAGGAAGTACCCTTTGTATGGACGGATAAGCAACAGCAGAGCTTTGAGAATCTCAAGAAGGTCTTGGCTGAAGCTCGAGTGTTAATTCAGCCGGAGGCAGGAAAGGAGTTTGTGGTATACTATGATGCTTCGCATACGGGATTAGGGTGTGTTCTAATGCAAGATGGAAAAGTGGTCGCTTATGCGTCTCGACAGTTAAGGCCTCATGAGGTTAACTACCCAACTCATGACTTGGAATTGGCGGCAGTGGTCTTTGCTCTTAAGGTGTGGAGGCACTACCTTTATGGAGAAAAGTCAGTGATCTACACAGACCACAAAATTCTAAAGTATCTGCTGACTCAGAGGGAGTTGAACCTAAGACAGCGAAGATGGGTGGAGCTATTAAAGGATTATGATTGTTCGATCGAGTATCACCCAGGCAAGGTGAATGTGGTAGCAGATGCCTTAAGTCGGAAAGTGGTGTCGGATCTAAGGGCGATGTTCGCACACTTAATTTTGTATGATGATGGAAGTCTACTGGCAGAATTGCAAGTCAAACCCACGTGGTTGAATGAAGTAAAGGAAAGTCAATTATTTGATGATGACTTAAGTGCTAAGCTACAGCAAGTACAGAACGGAGAGTTAGAAGATTATGGTGTTAACAATGAGGGAGTATTGTGCTTCAAGGGGAAGGTTTGTATGCCAAAAGACGAGGAGTTAAGACAAAGGATTCTTCGGGAGGCGCATAGTAGCCCATATGCTGTGCATCCCGGAGGCACTAAGTTGTCTGAGGATTTAAGGGAACATTACGTGTGGCTTTGATCTTAAGCGGGAAGTTACTAAATTCGTGGGGAAATGTCGACATGTCGACAAGTTAAGGCTGAACACCAAGTTCCATCGGGATTACTTCAGCCAATCGAGATTCCACAATGGAAGTGGGCAAGAATCACCATGGACTTCGTTAGTGAGCTTCCCCTTACGCCTACCAATAAGGACTCGGTATGGGTAATAGTGGACCGTTTGACCAAGTTCGCGCACTTCATTTCGATGAGAGTCGACTATTCTCTTCAGAAGTTGGCAAGATTGTACGTGGCGAAAATTGTAAGGTTGCATGGAGTGCAGTGTCAATTATTTCGGATAGAGACCCAAGATTTACGTCTCGGTTTTGGAAGGCACTTCATCAAGCTTTAGGTACTAAGTTGGATTTCACTACGGCTTTCCATCCACAATCAGACGGGTAGTCTGAACGGGTTATACAAGTGTTGGAGGATATGTTGAGAGGCTGTGTGATGGATTTTCGAGGAAGTTGGGAAGACTATTTGCCTTTAGCTGAGTTCGCCTACAATAATTGACTATCGGGCTAGCATTCGGATGGCACCATATGAAGCGTTGTATGGTGGAAATGTCGAACACCTACTTGTTGGGTGAGTTAGGAGAACGTCGAGTTTTGGACCCGAGTTAGTGGCGTAAACGGAAGAGAAGGTTGAGATAATCGAGGCACGGTTAAAAGAAGCCTCGATAGGCGAAGTCGTCACGCGGACCTTAAGCGGAAGGAAATAGAGTTTGAAGTGGGAGATCAAGTGTTTCGAAAGTCTCGCCTTGGAAGAAGGTGATGAGGTTTGGTCGCAAAGGAAGTTAAGCCCAAGGTTTATAGGGCCCTATCGAGTGTTGAAGCGAGTTGGACCAGTGGCATATCAGTTAGAGTTGCCATCGGAATTGAAGCAGATGCACGACGTATTCCATGTTTCCATGCTACGGCGATATCGATCGGATCCATCTCACGTAGTACCGGTTGAAGAGGTGGAGCTAAGGCGGACTTATCCTACGAAGAGGAGCCGATTCAGATTTTGGGAACGAGGCGTGAAAGTGTTGCGGAGGAAGTCAGTTCCTCTAGTCAAAGTGTTATGGCGCAACCATGGATCGGAGGAAGCTTCGTGGGAGCCAGAAGAGGCAATGCGACGGCAATACCCTCAATTATTTTAGCTAGGAAATTTCGAGGGCGAAGTTATTTTAAGGGTAGAAGCGTAACATCACTGAAAAGGGCCTATGCATTTTCGGTTTAATTGTGCGAAAATGACATGTCTTATGTGTTATGAATGTATTCTGAACATTTTTGGAAACTAGGAAATGTAAGGAAATGATTTAGAAATGATTCAAAAGAGGAAAGCGAACATTTTTGGAAACTAGGAAATGTATGGAAATGATTTAGAAATGATTCAAAAGAGGAAAGTGAACATTTTTGGAAACTTGGAAATGTAAGGAAATGTCAAGTTTAAAGAGCCAAACGAAAATTTTTGGAAACTTGGAAATGAAAGGAAATGACCTAGAAAATGTCGAGTTTTAAAGTTTAAAAGAGGAAATTAAGGCAAGGTGGCCTTAAGAGAAAAAGTATGTGAAATTTGACACAAAAACATGCTTGGAAAAGTGGCCTGAAGATACCACTTAAGGCCTCTGAAAATGGCGCCACATGCAAGGGTGATGGGCCTGAGTTCGAGTCACAAGGAAGCAAATAAAAGAAGTTTTATTTTGCTTCCAGAAAGCAGAGTTGGGCGGCACCAAGGCATTTGGAAAAGAGTCCTATTCTCTTTAAATTTACGGCTAAGGGGTGGATAAATGGTGATTTATTTCGATTATTTTCACAGAGATAATTAGAGGATTATTCTTATTAATTTTAAATAAAGAGATAAAGATAAAAGGAGTGATGGCCAAGTAAGGGATATTAGGCCAAGTAATTTCGGCATTTAGGGGAAAAGAGAGGCCATTCTACCTATTTTCTTTTCTTCCCAACTAAGTCTCTGCTAAAAATCCCTAGCAAACTCTCTTCTTTCTCTTTATGTTTGCCAAGCCGAAATCCTCTTCTCCCTAAATCCACCATTGCCGATTCTCCCTAAGAGCAAATCCCTCTCTTTTCAATTCAGTTGAACCATAGCCATCTAGCTTCCAAGTATTCATAGCCGAATCTTTGAAGGGTTTCAACAAAGGTGCAATCGTCTTCTTCAAATAAAGGTAAGATCAAAGTTTGATTTACTTCTTTCCTTTAAGGACTTGTCAAAATCTCAAAGGCTAATTCTAATTCTTATTGTATTCTTTGACCGAAATATTAAGGAGAGATTTCGGGATCTTTGCTAGTGTCGACTTTTCAGGGAGATAGTTCGAGATCTAGCCAACCAAGGTAAGTACATATTCGGCCAAGGGCTATGAAAAGGTGATTTAAATGTTAGAAGTGGATCTAACAGATATCCTATAGGTTTCGACATCTCCATAACCAAGGGATACTTTCGAGATTTGGAAATCGCAAGGTAAGTGTCTAAATACAATCGGCTAATGCCATGTTTGGTATTCTAGATCTATTTCTCATATGTTTTAAAAGCCGAAAACTAACTAGCTAGGAGTTTTGGTGGCTAGCTGATTTCAAGAAGGAACTCAGCAAGTTTTCGGGATTTGATTTTTAATCCAATCGGCACAAGGTAAGTTTAAGTATACTAATCCTACTAGGATTTGGATTTATGGCCGAATGGCTTTTCATTAAATTAGTAAGTGATTAATCAAATGTAGGGATTAAGGATCAAAGCGGTAGATCAGATTTCGGGATTTCAAGGAAATTGTTAAGCAAATCAGGTGTGTATGCCACACTACTTCATAATAAGTTTTATGGCTATGTCTAATTAAATATGTGATAATAAGAATAAGAAAGTGGCTAAGGTACCATGTTTTGGTACTAAGTACTCAGGTACGTTTCCTACTCCTACTAGGAATATGAAATATGTTATTTGTAACATGAGAATAAGAATGTGATCTTTGGCATATTAATGCATATTACAAAATGGGGCATACGGGTTATTGAAAGGGGAAGTGAATGTGGTGACCTAAGACCACGAACACGGTGACCTAAGACCGTGGTATCTGAATGTGGTGACCTAAGACCACAGTAATCTAAATGCGGTGACCTAAGACCGCGATATCTGAATGTGGTGACCTAAGACCACAAATGCGGTGACCTAAGATCGCGATATGGAGTGTAGCGGAAGGAGGGTCGACTTAGTAGTCCCCGACGGTGTGCAGGTTGGTGCGGGAGTGTAGCGGATGGCTTATTAGGTTTGGGTTTGGGAATGCATCATAATTTGTATGCTATGATATGAATGCGTAACATTTGTATGCCTGATTCTATTTTTATTTAGTGTTTGTGTACACATTGAGTCTGCATTTGACTCACCCCGTTGGGAATATTTTTCAGGTGATGATCGGTGATGGACCGGACGAGCGGAAACTTTTGGTGGCCATGCTCACTTTGAAGTTTATATTTTTTTATGGACTATTAACTTTTAAGCACTTTAAATTATTAGGATTTTAATTGATGTAATAAGGCCATAGTGAACTCTTTTATTTCTGCTTTTTAATTATTATGTTATTAAATTTTATTTATTAAAGATTAGGTTAATTAAATTTAAAATAAACCCTACAAGTTTTGTCACCTTAAATAAATTGATTTCAATATAAGGTAAATTGGTTTTCAACACAAGCCCAACCCAAAACAATTTTTTTAAAATCACACAAATTTTTCCTAAGGACAAAAGAACTTTGAACCGGTTTACTTGAGGAACATACCAAATCTGGTCAAAGCTCGTGGGCCGGATTTGGGGTGTTTCAAAAGCGAACGTGGTTGCTGATGCTCTGAGCAGAAAGTCATTATTTGCTTTGAGTGCGATGAGTACACAGTTAACTTTATTCGATGATGGTTCGATTGTAGATGAGTTGAAAGCAAGACCGTTATTTCTTCAGCAAATCTGTGAAGCTCAGAAATGTGATAGTGAATTGAAAGCCAAACGAGTACAATGTGAGTCGACTAGTGATCCAGAGTACCAAATCAGATCTGATGATTGTTTGATGTTCCGAGATAGAATTTGTGTACCGAAGGATCCGGAGTTGATTCAGAAAATTTTACACGAGGCACATAGTGGATGTTTATCCGTTCATCCAGGAAGTACTAAAATGTACAATGATTTGAAACAATTTTATTGGTGGTCAGGTATGAAACGAGACATTTCTGAATTTGTAGTGAGATGTTTAGTGTGTCAGCAAGTGAAAGCCAAACATCAAGTACCTTCAGGTTTGCTTCAGCCTGTGATGATACCAGAGTGGAAATGGGATATAGTGACTATGGATTTTGTATCGGGATTACCCCTGTCTCCAAAAATGAAAGATGTTATATGGGTTATCGTAGATCAACTAATGAAATCTGCTCATTTCATATCGGCACGTACAGATTATTCACTTGACAGATTAGCTGAATTGTATATTGCTGAGATTGTTAGATTGCACAGGGTGCCAGTTTCGATTATTTCGGATAGAGATCCGAGGTTTACGTCGCGGTTTTGGAAGAAATTACAAGAAGTTCTGGGTACAAAGTTGAATTTTAGTACAACTTTTCATTCGCAAATCGACGGACAATCTGAGCGAGTAATTCAGATTCTCGAAGATATGCTCAGATGTTGTGTATTGGAATTCGAAGGTCATTGGGAGAAATATTTCCCACTGGTTGAATTTGCGTATAATAACAGCTTTCAATCAAGTATAAAGATGGCACCTTACAAAGCTTTGTATGGTCGTAAATTCTGAACTCCATTGTATTGGACCGAGTTTAGTGAGAAACAGATCGTTGCAACTAGTACTGGCTAGCCTAGGGACTAATTTGCAAAATTTTCAAAGATTGTGAATGTTTCCATTGATGAATATGCTTGAGTTTTGATGTTTGATGATAGATTTTGATTAGTTGTTGATAGTTAAACAAGTTTTGTAAAGTGATTTTGAGTGAAAATACAAAATAGGGATTAAATTGAGAAATGTGTAAAGTTAGTGGTTAAAATGTGAAATAAATGAAAAATATGGGCTATTAGGGCATAATAGTAATTCGACTAGCATGAGTATAATTGGAATTTCACTAATTTGTGATTTTATGCAATAAGGACTAAATTGTGAAAAATGTGAAATATGTGGGGCAAAAGTGTAAATGTGTTTTAAAGTATGTTTTGGACTAATTTGAATGAATAGATGATTGAATAAGTTAATTTTGAATACAATTAGATCAAGAAAAATGGAATTCAGATCTAGATCGGAGAAAAACGAAAGTTATTGATTAATCGACTCGATTCGCCGTTTTAACATCCGAGGTAAGTTCGTATGTTATAAATTCATTTCAAATGTATTTTATTTGCTTTGATATAGCATGAATTGTGTTTATGTGATTACGTATGAGTTCGAAAATGATTCGATGAAGATTTGACAGTTGAAATCTCGGTTGAACCTTTGGAATAGTTTAGGATGCTAGTGACATGTCATTAGGTATACTTCAGTTGGCTTCGGGCCATAATTTAGCACTGTGTGTGCAAGATAAATCGATTTGGCTTTGGGCCATGCGTATCAGCTGATTTGGCTTCGGGCCATGATATTAGAATTTTGGATAAGTTACCTTGATTTGGCTACGGGCCATGGTATAGGTACTTATCGAGTGAGACTTTGAGTATCCGACTTCTATTCCGAATGGTTCAACGGGTAAATGAAGAATATGATTGAGTATGAGATGATACAGGTACGTACAGAAATGAATTGAATATTGAAAACTATGAAATTAATAAGTTTCTTGGTAAGTAAATGAATAATCATTTGATAGCTTGAAAGTTAATAGAATTGTTGTTCATTATTTTCCATTATATGAATGTCTAATGAATGATGTTAGTTGCTCATTGATAACATACGAGCTTACTAAGCTATATAGCTTACTTTGTTGCTTTTCCATGTTTTATAGTGATTTCAAAGCTAGCTCGGATTCGGGGATCGTCGGAGACTTCACCACACTATCCACTGACTCTTTGGTACTTTTGAAACTATGTTTTAAGTATATGGCGTGTATAGGAGTTTGAGTCATGTTGATTATGTTTTGGTAATGATGTTGGCCAAAAGAATTGGCATTGTAAATGTATATATTTTGAGTTGTAAAATAGCCATGAGAGTTGGCTTAATTTGGTGAATTTTGGTTATGTGCATATATGTGAATATATGGTTGATATAAGATGTGATTTATGTTTGTGAATTGGTTCAAAATAATGTATGTTTAGTAAAGGTAGAGTTAGTTGTAACACCCCTTACCCGTATTCAATGCTGGAACAGGGTACGAGGCATTACCTGACATAAACACAAGCAAACATATAAAACCGAGACATAAATTTCCATCCAAGTTTAAAACCTTTCACATACATTCATATCGTCCCTATCACGAGCATTCGAGGCCCAAAACATGCGTCGGAAGTGGTTCGAGACTAAACCGATAACTTTGGAAACTTTTGGGAAACTTAGAAAATTTTTCATGTAAATGGGGTCACACGCCCGTGTGACCCTAAGACACGCCCGTGCTTCAGGCCGTGTTCAAATTAGGGAGCTTTCTATTTATGACGTCATCATCAAACTGAGGTCACACGACCAAGTCACACGCCCGTGTGCTTAGGCCATGTGATCAATTAAATTTTAATAATTTTTCATAAAATAGGTGAAGAGTTCACACGGCCAGGGTACACGCCCGTGTTCGAGGCCTTGTCGTCCACATGACTGAGACACACGCCCGTGTCTCTGCCCGTGTGCTCATTACTGAGCATTCTATTTTGCAACAATTAAGGTGCAGGGGACACACGGCCAGAACACACGCCCATGGGGTAAGCCGTGTGTCACACACGGACTGATGCGATCCCGGACGCATCATGTTACGACACAACTCAACATCACTGAGATTGGCCTAAACACGAGGGGCCCAAGAGCAAAATGAAATTTAATTTCAGTTTGTTAACTTGTGTGCAGGTTTTAATTGTTTGAGATTGGGGTGGAAACCATTGCTGGAATAATCAAACAATCAAGGATGTCCAGCTCAAGTGTTCCATACAACTTGAGACAAGCTCATTTAGCTCGTTTATAGCTCATCCTAGTTCATTGAGCTCCACATTATTTTTTTTTAGCTAGTGCATCAATTTACTAGAATATCTAATTCGGTTTAGCTCAATTATAGCTTTCCTTAGTTTATGCATTTAGTTGCTGGAATAAACCTAAATAATATTTAGTTTAAGTATTAAATGAGTCTTAGTAATGTGTGTAGTTATTTTAGTTTAAGTAATTAAGTTGTTTTAATTTTATTTAGTTGTTTAAATAATTTTGGCAATTAATATGTTCCAGCTTAATTAATTTGCTACAGCCATTTAAATTGTTTAATTGTACTTATAGGTGAATTAATCATTTGAACCAGTTGTTACATGGATTGGCATTAAAGGGAGAAATAAATTCAGCTGTTATGAAGATGAATTAAAGGCCAGCAGCTGTTATGAGCTTATTCAAGTAACCGTTTGAAGGTTTTAATGGACAAGGAGTTGATTACACAAGCCATTCAGCTTCCAAATGTTTTTTTTGTGTTAATGGCTGTTCCAATTCATCCATTTACACCTTGAATCAGTTTTCTTCAAGCATTCATACAAAGAGGTCGTTTCGTGTGCCAAATTTAAGCCAATTGTTCTTCTTTGTCCATTCAATGCCCAAGAAGAAATAAAAGGCTGTTATAACCTTTTTAGCTGATCAAGCATTGAATCAAATTCATTCAGCTCATTAGAGCTAATTATTAGCTGATTGGGAAGATTAAATAAGTTGTTAATAGCCATTACATATGTTAGAGTTTCTCAAAGGTCTTTTAGTTTTAATTAGCTTAATTAAGTTCATCAATAACTCATTTAAGCTGATTAGTTTAGGTTCGTTAACTTTGGAACATGTTCACCTATAAATAGTTTGTTTTTGTAATTATTTTGGAGACTTTTTGCTAAGTATATGAACTTTTGTTCTTTGTGAGAATGCAACTCTCATTGTTCTTTCTTGGACTGAAACGACTTGTCAAGCTCAGCTTGTGGCGTCATTCTTTCCTTGTTATCCGAACTTATCACTTACCAAAGTGCGGCATTCGTTATACCTTTGGTTCCTATCTCGATAGATAGCGGGTCAAGGTTTTATTTGCTATTTTCACCTACTATTATCCATCTAAGTGCTTTTAAGACTTGGGTCAACAATCCTATATATTGTTGGTTCAGCCTTTGCCTTAGCCGAACACCTTCCATCCATCTTTTAAACTATCTTTGAGACCTTTATTCGAACCTAACTTCCAGCCTATTCAAACTTATCTTTCCATTTTTCCAACCTATTTCGATTTAATTCAACGCTTACTTAATTTCACGATCAGGCAACTAAAACGAATCAAATCATCATCGAACCGATTTCGTATCACGGACTAGACACACGCCTATGTGCCTACCCATGTGGACAAAAATAAGGCTATTTACCAAGCCCTTTTGCAACCCTTTTATGCACATACGTACACCACAAAACATAACACTAATCCAAGCATATACATACAACCAGTCAACCACAACCAAGACATTAACACTTCCATCACATGCCACCATTTATCACATACAAACATCACATGCTTAACAACTCATACCATGCAAACTTCCACATCCATGAAAGGCATCATCAATTGTATATATATACCTAAACCAATATTAGCCAATTTCAATGGCCATTTACAAAATGAATTATCAACCATCGTAAGCCAACACATTTGGCCAAATCAATTATGACACATAACAAAATGACCAAGTCCCTATACATGCCATAACTCAAAATGTTAAATTCATCGGTACCCAAAATGATATATTGATAGTGTGAGTGAATCTCCGACAGTCTCTGATCCCCGAGCTGGCTTGGTGACACTATAAGACAAAGGAAAAGAAAAGGGACTAAGCTTTAAAGATTAGTAAGTTCCTATGCAAATAATAAGCATCATAAACATACATTTATCATGCAACTAACATGAAATGAATTAACATAGATGTCATTACAAATCTCATAGTCCAACTTGGCATGGATATTATTAGAAACCTTAACATCATATCTTGCACAATCATAACCTTACCGAGAGATTCTTCACATATCGAGCTCATTAGGCATAAGTTTTACGTAATACTTGTACCAATTAGCAACATACCATGGTCTTTCGCAATGTTAACATTTCCGTTACGTTTCCCGTTGAACCGCTTGGAATACTAAAGGATACTCGGGAAATCTCACACACATAGTACCATACCAATGCCATATCCCAGATATGGTCTTACATGGGATCTCATATCGATGCCAATAGCCCAGCTATGGTCTTACACGAAGTCTCATATCGATTCCATATCCCTAATATGGTCTTACACAAAATCTCAATAACCCTAATGTCATGACATTTGTATCCTAACTATTCCTAAGGTTCAACCGGGATTTCTCGTTTGTCGAACTTTGCCGATTTCATTCAAGAGTAAATTAAAATTCATATAATAATAAAGCAAAGCATAAATAACAATGCATTATTTACATACGAACTTACCTCGGTACAAAAATAGGGGAAATGGACCTAATCGTCAATAACCTTATTTTTCCCCCGATCAAGGTCCGAACCCCATCTTTCTTGATCTATAATAGAAAATTTAACTTATTTAATTATCACATTGCTCAACTCGGTCCGAAAATCACACTATGGCAAAGTTACATTTTTTCCCCTAAACTTTAACATATTTACATTTTTGCCACTAGGCTCAAAAAATGAAATCTATTCAATTTCTTCAATTCTCAAGCCTAGCCGATCCTCTTTTATACTTATAGCAGATCACATTTTTCATTTAATCACACTTTTACACACATTTTATAATATTTTTACAAATAGGTCCTTTTGACATTTTTATCAAAAACCACTAGCAAAAGTTCTTTATCACACATCAAACATGCATAATCCACCATTAGACATCAAAATACACAAATATAAAACATGATTCAAACCCTAGACCTTGATTATTCCTTAAATTAAAGGTAGAAATAGATAGATCAAGTTACAAGGATATCAAAAACATGAAAATCATTAAAAAAGGGGCTAGAACGGACTTACAATCGAGCTTGAAAGATGAAAAAACCCTAGCTATGGTGTTCTCCCAAGTGTCGGCCAAGGTTGAAGAAAGATGAGAAAATTTTGGCTTTATTTTCCCTTTTTATTCTTTTATTTACCAAATGACCAAAATGCCCTTTTCTCAAAACACTAAAATTCTCTTACCTCATGTCTATTTTTGTCCAACTTAAATTAAAATGGTCTAATTACCATCTAATGACCTCTAATTTAAAATCTCATAGCAATTAGACACCTCTAGCATGTAGAACTTAACTTTTGCACTTTTTTATAATTTAGTCCTTTTAACTAAATTGAGTGCCCAAACGTCAAAATTGTCGAATGAAATTTTCACGAAATCATTCCGTGAAACTGTTGACCATACAAATTTAATAAAAATGAACTATGCTGCGTTAGATTTATGGTCTCGAAACCACTGTTCCGACTAGGCCCAAAATCGGGCTATTACATTAGTTGAATTGGTATATTTTGGTGGAGTAAGGTTTGAGGTTATAAGCATGTTGATTGTTGGTATTTAGAATAGTATGAATTAGGCTTGATTATGGATGAATTGGAATGTTATTTGTGCTATTGATTGGTACCATTTGAGTTGGTTTAAGTATGTGCAAATTGGGTGGCAAAATGACTTGGTAAATAGCCTACTTTTGTCCACACGGACAGAGACACGAGCGTGTCTCAGCTGTGTGTGACACATGGTCATGGTACACGGCCGTGTGTCCCCTAGTGTGGAAATTGAAATGAAGTCTGTATGCTCCACACGACCTCACACACGAGCGTGTGATTGGTTGTGTGGCACAAGTCAGTATACCCCCCTAAATGGCACACGGCCTAGCACACGAGCGTGTGACTTGGCCGTGTTGCATAAGTCAGTATACCCTACAGGATTGGCACGACCTAACACACGGTTTGGCACACGGGCGTGTGTGGCCACTTCGAAGGGCACACGGGCTAGACACACGGGCGTATGGTTAGCCGTGTGACCCAAGTCAGTATGTACCCCCTGTTTTCACACGGCCTATGACACGGGTGTGTCTGGTGGCCGTGTCCGACACACGGCCTGGCCACACGGGCGTGTGTCCCCTGATTTAAAGAAAAAAAATTGTTAAGTGTTGAATATTTCCTGAGTTATCGGTTTAGTCCCGAACCACTCCTAAAGCATATTTAAGGCCTCGTAGGCTCTTAATAGGGACAAATTGATTGAGATCAAATGATGAATGATTGAACTGAACATTTGTATATTAAATAGTTATTTAATTATTTCGTAAGTCCGATAATGCTCCGTAACCCTATTCTGGCGTTGAATACGGGTGAGGGGTGTTACATAATTACTTTATTTGAAAAAGTTCAAGGGCTTTTTACACCCTTGAGCCTTTTCATTTGTACTTTTTTTTGGGGGGAATAATTGATGCTCTATAATCCGTGTAATAAAAAAATGATATAATTTGAAGAATACAAAGTTTTTATGGTAGAAAAAATAGATCTCAAAACTATACATGAATTTTTGTCATATCGTCCTTTAAAGTATAATTATTTTCTCATATTGTTGTTTAATTTTTTTTGTCAAAAGTGATACCTAATTTAATTGTTTCCCACGTTTGTTAGTTACTGATTAATCCACTATGGTCAATAATGATGTGGCCCAATTACATAGAGACATATGAGAAGAAAACACCACATAAGCAATGTTACATAATTATTTATATAAAATAATTTCAAAAATTAAAAATATATAATTGAAATAAAAATTATAAAAATATATAATTGAAATAAAAATTATAAAAATATGTAACATGAAATAAATAAATTTATGAATTTTTTTTCAAGTTCTTTCTTTTTTTTCAGTTCTTCTTCTTCTTCTTCCCTTTCCCCTCTCTCTTTTCTACTTTCCTTTTTTTCGTCTCCTAAAAACTCCATTGCCACAGCCAGTATTGACATGAATTGCCGCTGTCCAACATATGAACCTTAAGCAGAACCTGTTGTGATTGTTACAGAAAAGACAAGAAGGATGAGATATATAGGAGGAAAATAAAAATTGAGAAAGAGAAGATTGAAGAAAAGGACGACTGAAATAATAGTCGAAAGAAAATCCTACTCTCCCGGGCACTGTTACTGCATGTATTTAAGCAAAAACCCTAGTAGCCATAGTTGTTACAACAACTTTCATTGCAGCAAAATAGTACGTAAAATAAAAACAAGGAAAAACACCCTGTATCACTAAAGCCAAAACTCACTATTTTGGTCCATGCAAAAACAACGTGAAAAACGAAATAAAACAAGCTGAAACTTTTTTTCCATAACAATTACTCTTTTGCTCCAAATTATCTGTCTTGAAGGATTAAAGTTTGGAAACTGTTGGTGCAAGTCAAGCCACGATTCCCACGTTGAGTCCTCCGGGAAGGTATTTGTCCATTTGGCAAAGACTTGTGTGCAGGCATGGTTCCCTTTTTTGACGGTTCTCTGAACCACAATTCAGATAGGTTCTCTTGCTAAAGCCCCACCAGTGCCCACCAAGGGTAGGTGTTGCTGTGAAGGAGCTTTACCGATGTGTTTCTTTAGTTGTGACACATGGAAGGTGGGGTGGATTCTTGACCTTTCTGGTAGCTTCAATCAATAGGTGACTTGGCCAATCTTGGCAATCACAGCAAACAGACAAAAGTATTTGGGTCCCAACTTTTGGTTTAGTACGCGTTGAACGGTGGTTTGTCAGTATGGTTGGAGTTTTAAGTATACAAAATCCCCCACTGGGAAGGACCTTTCACTCTGTTTCTTATGCACGTATTGCTTCATGCGATCTTGTGCTCTTTTAAGACAAAAGAGAATGAGCTTTTCCACCCTATCCACCGAAGATATGCTAACTAAGTAAGGCATGTGATGGGGGGTGTTTGGCCATAGAGGGCCTAGTAAGGCATTGTTTGAATGGCTGGGTGAAGCTTTGTATTATATCACCACTCAGCAAATGGTAACCATGATGCTCAGTCCCCTGGTCGTTACCCACACATACAACGAGGTATCCTTCTAAGCATTGATTGAGAACTTCGGTTTGACGCTCAAATTCGGGGTGATAAGCTATGGAGAAGTAAAACTTAGTCCATAACCATTTAAATAATTCTGCAAAAAATGACTAATAAATACTTTGTCTCGGTCCGAAACGATACTTTCTGGTGCCCCATGCAACTTGTAGATGTTATTTAGGTATTCCTAAGCTACTGTCATGGCGATAAAGGGATGGGATAGAGCAATGAAGTGACCATACTTAGTCTATCCACTACAACTAAAATTGTACCTTTTGAATTTGGTAATCCCTCGATAAAGTCCATGCTTACGGCTGACCACGCTTTTTGAAGGATGGACAATGGTTGCAATAGCCCTGAAGAAGCGGTGTGGTCATACTTGCATCATTGGCAAACCTTGCATTCTTTAACCCATTCTCGGACATCTTTGGACAGCCCCTTCCAATAAACAATACCAGACAATCGATGTCTTGTTGCGTGAACCCCTGAATGACCCTCTGTAGCACCGATTTAGAAATGATGGAATAACTCCCTCCTAACATCATCGAGAGACCCAATTACAAGCTTCCCTTTTCTCCTAAGGGTGATGTCATCCCATGACTATTTCAGGTGTAGGGAGGCTTAGTGTTGTATCTCTGTACAAACCTTTTGGAGTTTGGTGTCTTGTTGGCGGGAGTCTCGAGCCTTTTCCCACAGATCCGAGAGAGTTGTAGTGCTAGTTAGCTGGATCAATTAAGGTGTAAAAACTTGTGGTCTTTTTGATGATGCGTCCGCAACCACATTAAATTCTCCCGTTCGGTAAGTAACCACGAAGTCATACCTAAAATATTTGCAGCCCATTTTTGTTGGTAAGGGGTGATAGCTTGTTGCTCATTCAAGAACTTGAGGCTCTGGTGGCCAATTCGAATTTGAAACCGTCTTCCTAGTAAATATGGGTCCTATTTCCTAACTTCCAAGAGGAAGGCAAGCATTACTTTGCTGTAGATGGAAAGGCTTTGATGCTTGGTACCAAGGGCCTTGCTAAAAAATGCCACAGGTCGACCTTTTTGGTGTAAAACAGCCCCCACCTTGGTAGCACAAGCATCAACATTTACGCAACTTGTTTCAATTTTTGGAAGGCTTCATTAGTGGTAACAATCCACTCACAAGTCACTTTTTTTCTTAAGCAAATCGGTAAGGGGTCGCGCGAGTATGCCATACCCTTGGATAAAACGACGACAGTACCCTGATAGACCTAAAAAACTCCTTAGTTCCCTGATGCAAGTGGGGGTTGGCCAGTGAAGAATGCAATCAACTTTTAAAGGATTCATAGCTACCGACCCCTTAGTAATGACATGCCCTAAGTAGTCTACTTCTGACACTCTAAAGAAACACTTAGATTGTTTGGAATACAACTTGTGTTTCCACAAGAGTTGAAGGACCTCCCTTAGATGAGATAAATTATCTGCCCAAGATACAGAGCATACTAATATATCATAAAAAAAGTATTGACCTTTTGAGGAGAGGCTTGAACACAAGGCTCATGAGAGACTAGAAGCTTGAAGGGGCGTTGGTTAGCCCGAAGGGCATGACAAGAAATTCATAATGCTCCTTGTGTGTCCTGAAGGTCATTTTATGAATATCCAGCTCCCACATGCGAATTTGATGATAACCCGAACGTAGATCCAACTTAGTGAAGAAACAAGCTTGCCCAAGCTCATCCAATAATTCTTCGATAACATGAATGAGAAATTGATCCTTGACCGTCATTGCATTGAGTTGTCTGCAGTCGATGCATAGTCGCCAACTCTTGTCCTTCTTTTTTACCATGACAGTGGGAGAGGTGAAAGAACTATTATTGTTGGGAATAATGCCTACTTCGAGCATTTATTTGATATTTTTTTTCCATTTCAGTCTTTTGCATGGCTAAATATCGATAAGGTCTAACCTTGGCGACTTGGTTTTCATCAGTGAGAGGGATCTTGTGATCCTGGAATTGTGTGGTGGCAACCCGTGGGGCATATCGAACACATCCACAAATTCTCTTAACATGGTTTGTAACTTTTCATTCGGTTGCCTTGATGGTAGTTTCAATGTTCTTTGTTCACTAGAGGCCAAAAGCAAGGTACAAGGACTTTTCGTCACTAAGGAATAGTATTTTGGGGACTGAGAACCCGATAGCATATGGATGGAACCAGGTTGAATACCACCTAAGGAGCACAGTCTATCGTGGTGTATAAACTGCATGGTTAAGGATGACAAGTTCCACACAATAGAGCCTAATGAATGCAACCAGTGCACACCCAAAACGAGGTCAGAACCCTTCAGGGGTAGGACCAAAAAAATATGTAGAAAAGTTGTTACCTTGGGCATTCCAGTTGATGCTTCGACAAAGTCTCAGTGTCACTAACCTTTTTCCATTGGCTACAGTGACCTTAATCTTGGTAGTGGGGTCAACGTGTAGGTTGGCTTTCCGTACCATTTTAATGTCCAAAAAAGGGGTGCTGCTAGAGTTGACCAAAATGATTGCCCAAACCCCATTGAAATGAGTTGTCAACCACATAGTATCGTGTCCTTGAGAGCCTTGTATGACATGCAGAGATAACACTGGCGTTGAAGGAGAGTCTCCTTTTTGTCTCTGACTGCTCCAGTGATTCTTGGCAGTCCTCAAATACTTCCTCATCAGTATCATTCAAGGGTTCCAAAACTAGTTGATATAGTTGAGACTTACTGCATTTATGGCCCTTGACATACTTAGTCCCACACCAAAAGCAAAGCTCTTCCTTCTTCTATCCTTGATTTTTGCTTGCGGTAGTGTTTTGGTAGGCGTTTTTGACTAATAGGATTCGGGTGGTTTGGTGGTGTCGTAATAGTGATGGGTGTTGGCTGAGGTTTTACTATAAATAAATGGAAAGGTCGAAGGTGTCCTCCAACGCTTACTGTAAGTGGTTTTCTCCTTGTGTTGGTCCCGATTGTCTCCACCTGCCTAGCTAGCAAATACCCCTCCACCTAGCATTTTGGCTTGAACAAACTCAAGCATTGCCCGATGTCTGCCTTAAGGTTGCTCAAAAATATACTTAGTGCATAGGGTTGGGGTAACTGTAACTGGTTCAAAAAGCTTACAAACTCGTCGTGGTAGTGGACGGCTGTGGATACCTACCTGAGAGAAATCAAGTCTACCATAGGGTTTCGGAAGGATGCAGAGCCAAACTTGTCTTTCAATATTCTTGCATAACTCTCCTAATTCAAGATGTTGAAATCGCTTTGCCTCTGGGTATAAAAATGGTGCCAATCTAGTGCTTTCCCTTCCAGATATAACATCACGGTGCGAACCTTTGCCCCATCTATTACCCCTTCCGCCTCGAAATACTGTTCGAATTTGGACCACCACCCTTAATAGTCTGTGCTTTCAAAATTAGGGCAGTCAAGCTTGTGGGAGTGAAACTGGTGATCGAAGTAGTCTCCATGCAAATTTGAATGCAAGTTTTCGAGTGTTGTAGCCGGTGTCACCAATTGAGATCCTCTTGGTGGGTTGCCCAAAACTCCCTTACCTTTATCATGTGATGAGCTCGATGCCAGAGCAAAAGGGAGTTGCTCCAAGTACCGCTTGAACGACCCTTGCATCTCATATTTAAACTCTTCACGTACCCAGACCTGCTATCGAATGTAGTAGTTATTTTAGTATATTTTTGTACTTAAGGAGCTTGCTTTCTAACTATTTTAGTATTTATTATTGCATTTTCGATATTTAGAGTTTAGTATTAAAAGTTAATAAAGTAAGTGTTTTTAACACAATTTCTGAGTGTTAGTGACCTATTATGCCGACATGGGCCTTAGGTAGTTTTAATTTGTGTAATTGAGTGTCCATGATGCTTAATTTAGGGCCAAATGGACATAGGATCGATGTGGAGCCCAAGCATTTTAAGGTTATTTCGTCACAATCAACTTTATACGAAGACTTAGGACGTGTTAAAGACTTAATTCGCTTAGGGGTTTGATGTAACTAAGTCGTCTTAGACACATCCAAAAATCCTCATAGTTTAGGAGTAGGATTTAGGTTTAGTTTTCCTTTATTTTTCTAAAAAGTTTTGTTCTTTTCTCTTGGAATCGATTTCGATCAAAGATTTATTTATGCAATTGAAGTATTTAAGTTTATTCTCCTTTGCAAGCGACAAGATTCATTATCCCAATCAAGAGATTTACTATTTCTCTCTAAATCGATATAAATCAGGATTATTGTATATCTATTTTGTCTTTCGGTTTAATCGTGTTATTTACATGTTTATATCATTTGAGTTTGAGATTATGAATACCATGAGTAGTTAAATCCCTTAGGGGAGATTAACGAGTGGATGGGGACGTAATTAACGAAGGATTAAGGGTTTGTTAGTTGGTATAAATTACGCGTTCTTAAACTCTAGGCTTGAAAACCCTAGGGAGTAATCAAAGGCTAAACGAGGTTGAGAGATAAGTTTACCAAGTAAATCTTAATTTATCCTAGTTGAAAAAGTGAGGTCGGGAGATAAACGAGTATCAACCAATTAATTAACCAGTTAGATGCAGGGAGGTAATAATTGGTTAGTTAATAGCTAATCCACCCTAAAACCCAAATCCGAAGTTAATTACAACCCCTAAAATGAATTAATCTTTCTGATTGGTTTAATTGCTTGTTTATTTTATTTTTTATTTATTTTAATTATTTAATTTCTGATATTCATATCTTTTATGATTTATTGTAATATAGAATTCAATTATTACTATTTAGACTTATTATTGTAAAGAGGTTTTCAATAGATTTAATTCATCTTACCTTGGGTATGATCCTCGGAATACTTTCCTGTGTTTCGTTGTAATACATTAATATATTACATTTTGACCCGTATACTTGCGTACACTGTTGCTTTAGTTTCATATATATTTGGTGTAGTATTTTCCAGTCAAACGTTCACACGTTTGGCGGCAGCCATACCCCTTCTCGAAGCTCCTTAATTCGACTATCAAACTTGGCATCCAACCTTTGTATCTCCGCTTGGAATATTCTTTCTGCAATCTGGTGGTGATACCGTTGCTGGCCATGGAGGATAGGTAGCTCTAATACCTTTGTTGTGAACGTTACAAAAAAGTCAAGGAGGAGAGATATAGGAGAGAAACAGAAATTGAGAGAGAGAAGATTGAAGAAAGGGACGTGTGAAGAAAACAGCCAAAAGAAAATCCTGCTCTCCCGTGCACTGTTACTGCATGTATTTAAGCAGAAACCCTAGTAGCCTTAGCTGTTACAACAGCTGTCATTGCAACAAAATAGTACGTAAAAAATAAAAACAAGGCAAAATGCCCCACATCACTAAAGCCAAAACTCATCATTTTGTTCCATGCAAAAACAACGTAAAAATTAAATAAAACATACTGAAACTTTTATTCCATAACAGAACCCATCAAGCGATAGCTTGTTATCCATTCTACAAATCTATTGGCATGGATTCTTCGCAATCAACCTTAAATTGGCGAAATCTCTGTCTAATATTTCAAAGAAAGCAATTTCTGATCTAGCCCTGACTATTGGTTTGTCCTCTTGTAACCTTGACCAGACCATCCTTTTGTGTGGATGAAATCCTTCACTGTTCATATTGAACCACACGCACAAAAAAAAATAAAAAAATTCAAACTTTACAGCTGATTGTGTAGAATCCTTTGCGTCGATGAAAGGCTTCACGTCAAACTTTCCCTTCCAATCGATTCCCTTAGTTTAATTCATTGGTCTTTCTCTTTTACCTAATCCCTTTTTTCCTGGCATCATTTCTTTCATTGGTTTTCCTTCTTTTTTCCTTCATTGCTTTTCCTTCTTTTTTCCTGGCATAATTTCTCTTCTTTGTCTTCTGCTTTAGTGTTTCATCTTTAATTTCTTGATATGGGTTTTCACCTAAGAAAGTTATGGTGATTCAAGCATTGAAATTTCACCAGAAGCCTGTGATGATTAAAGTTGTGCTCCACCATCATGTTTAAAATTATGTCCCAAGCTCCGTGTTTAAAATGAGCGAGGATTTGTTTTTCGAGTATTGCTTGGTTTAAGCTAAAAGTGCTTAAAGTTTGACTTCTTTAGTTTCGGTGGATCTTTATTGAAAGTGGAAAATTCATTCTTTGGGATTTTTTTTCTTTTCTGCACTTTATTGTTGATTTTGGGAGGTTCGATTTCAATTGTAATCGAGAACGTGAGATATCAACAAAGATGTAAGGAATTTTAAGGTATTTTCCATTTGCAGGAATTCAAAATCTTTGGAAGCATTCAGAAAATAAATCATTTCAAGGATTTACCAAGAACAGGATATACAAAAGACCAGTTACGATTACTACATTCTTCAAAACTACCGGACAAAGAAAAAGGGGAAATTAGAAAGAAAGAAATAGAATAAAAAATGAAATGAAAGGAAAGAAAAATAAATAAATAGATTAAAAAAAATAAAGGTGTCGCATGTATATTTAATATATTATAAACATCTGTAAATTTATTTTTTTAAAATTTTTATATTTTTTCTAGTTTTAATTTTTTATTATATATATATATTTTAAATTATTTTATATAAATAATGATGTGATATTACTTATTTGCCACATGTCCTTATGTAAGTGGACCATATCATCATTGAATATAGTTGATTAACAATTAATTAAGGGAAGTATCCGTGAGAAAAGAATATCTAAATTAAGTATCACTTTTGATAAAAGAATTTTAAGTACCAAAATGAATGTGGAAATTTTTGTATTAAACCTTTTAAAAAGAAAGGTATTGCTCAAGATTTGAAAGAATGGCGAAGTTTTATATTTCTATGAATAGGCAGGCATAAGATATACGGCCAACAAGCTCGCAATTATTGCTAGAATCTTTATAGCACATTAATCATCTACCTGTTACAGACTGTTCCGGAAAATAAAAGAAAGAAATCTAGAGAATGTATAAGAGAAGAGAAAGAGAGAACAAAGAGATCAATGAAGAAGAAGAAAATTCATTCAAAATCATTCCATAACTGCTTACCGTCTCCAACCATGCTAAAATGGAAGGAATGGGCAGTTATAGGGAAATCAGTTAAGAAGCTGTTACATGAAAGATGTTAACCCTTAGCCCAAAACTCATCGTTTCATTATACAAAACGCAGCACTCTTGACCTCATCTGAAAAGCACCGTTTTACTAACATTTTTTTTAACTTAAAACGCAGTATTGGATTAATTAACTTTAATGACCCTTTCCTACTGTTAATTCTTGCCATAACAAATACTCCCCTACTCGAGAGATCCTTGTCCTCAAGGATCAAAATTAGGAAATTTCTTTTGCAATTCCTGGAGAGGTTCCACATCGCATCTCCAGGGATGGTGTTAGTCCATTCAACCAGTACTTCAGTGACATCATGATTACCCTTTCGAACCATGCATCTTTTAAGGATGCAGGCTAGTTCCTTGAACATAGCTCCATCAAGACCAACTATAGATAAGGTAGTTTGTACTAGTTCCATGCTAACATGTCTCTTCAGTTCAAACATATGGAAGGTGGGATGAATGTGAGAACATGCTGGTAATTGAAGTTTGTAGGCCACCTTCCCCACTTTGGCTTCAACAATAAAGGGGACAAAAAACCTAGGAAACAATTTATAGTTTAACACCTTCTTAACTGTGGCTATATGTAATACCCCAAACTTGACCCAGGCGTTATGGTCGAATTCGGAAAGCTATATTGGCCAATGGAATGACTCAGAAAAACTTTTCAAATGTACTTTTTAAACCATTTGCGCAATTCGTTCAAAACTAATAAAATCGAATGTTCAACTTTATTTTCAATCACATTTCAAAACCATTTGTCCATGAAAATGACCGCAATAATATTTCAGAATTTTGAAAAATATTTTTAAACTATTGACTTATCAATTCAAAATAAATGAAATAAAATGTTTATTTTAATTTCGTAAAAATCGTGCAAATTTCAGGAATCGAAATAAATAATACCTCAATTGTAGACATTTATAATTTTGAAAACTAAGTCTAATTTTATTAAAAACTCATTTTTCAGAAATGCATCAGAAAAATGTATTATTGACAGATTTTATTTTAAAAACTGAGTTTCATGTGAAATCCTGTCAAATACTAACTTATGCAGTTTTTAAAACTTAATGTCATGCAATCAAGTCATGCAAATCGGAATAAAATTCCCAAAGTAAAGTCTCATGCCACAGTCCATACATAAACTTATTACAAACCCAAAATATCAAAATAAAATTTAAGAATTTTAATGTAAGAAGACTTCCTAGAAACTCCTCCAAATGCTATCATCGAATCCTAACCTCGGGGTTATCTGTAAAAGCAGAAAACTAAAAGGGGTGAGCTATGAAGCTCAGTGTGAGGTTAACATAAATGCAATCACATACATATAAACATACACGTGATACAATCATAATAATCATATCAGTTTCATATAACTCAATATTTCACACTTATACTATGCATGATCATGTCAATGCACATTTCATAAAACGATGTATATTTTGTGAAAGTGGTCCTACCCATCTCAGCTATACACCAAAATCTAGTTCCCCAGAACTCGTCCATCCAAAAACACACCTGATACGAGTCTCAAGGCCCAACTTTAGACCCATGGATGTGATGGGCTCACATTACCTCAAGGCCCAACAACAATGTCAAAGGCCAAGCAAATCAAACCAAGATTCACTTCATTATTATTCAACTTCTCTTTTGAGTTAATAAATTCTCTCTAAGTTTTCTTGTCAAGAATTTCTCTTGAGTTCTTTTAGAAGAGTTTTAACAATCTTTTCAGATTGTGTGTAACAGCCTAATTTAGGGCCTAGTTGGAATAGTGGTTGTGAGACCACAAATTCGAAGTAGAAATATGTGTTTCATGTTTTTCATGAGGTCTAAGACATGTTTTCATGATTGTGTGAAAATTTCATGAAGAAATTTTATAATTAAATGATCAATTTATTCATTAGGACTAAATTGCAAAGACTGAAAAATATGAGATTCTAGAAGATTCAAGTATGAGATAGCAATAGAAAATTTATTAGAGGTCCTTATTTAGAAATTAGACCATTATATTTGATGATGGACAAAAATAGACATGGGAAGGAAAAATCTCAAGAAAGGGGCCTTAAGGGCATTTTGGTCATTTGGTTAATAAGTTAATAAAAAGGGAAAAAGAAGTCAAAATTAGAGTTCATCTTCTTCCCCTAAGTGCCGAAATTTGCAAGGAGCCATAGCTAGGGTTTCTTCAACTTTTAAGCTTGATTGTAAGTACCTCCTAGCCCCATTTTTGATGTTCTTCATATTTTTAGATCCTCGTAACCCGATTTAGCTATTTCTAGCTATATTTTAAGCTAGGGTTCATGTTCAAAAATTTACCCATGTATGACATGCATGTATTTTGAGGTTTAATGGAAGAATATGTAAGTTTGATGTATGATAAACATATTTTTCTAAGTGATTTTCATGGAAAACTCATAAAAAGGACTTATTTGTAAAGATGATAAAATGTGTAGTAAAAATCAGTTTTGAAGGAAAATATGAGCTACTATAAGTTTAAGATAGGTTTGGCTAGGCTTGGGTAACCAAGGAAATGAGTACATTTCATTATACGAGCCTAGAGACTATTTTGTAAATATGTGAAAGTTTAGGGGCAAAATTGTAATTTTTCCAAAGTATGATTCACGAGTTATTTTAGTCAATGTGATCATTAAATAAGTGAAATTGTTATTATAGATCAAGTAACACGAAGTCCGAACCGAAACCGAGGAAAGAACAAAGTGGTGGACTAAATCGAACAACTATACATATTTTGGTACCGATGTAAGTTTGTGTGTAATAAATCAACGTAATGTTATTATGTTTTAATATGCTTGATATCATGAGAAATGTATATTATCTCTATGAAATTGATTAATGAGGTATCGATGAAAGCATGATGAAATTATAATATGTGAAAGTCCCGGTTGAACCTTAGGAATAGAAATGATAACATTGTCACGACATGAGATTAAGGAGGTCCCGTATAAGACCATGTTTGGGACATGGCCTCAGCACCGAATGAAGATCCCGTATAAGACCATATTTGGGATATGGCATCGGCATCAAGTAGTAATCCCGTGTAAGACTACGTCTGGGACCTGGCTTCGGTATGAAATCGTGTAAGACCATGTCTGGGACATGGCGTCGACATATGATCTCGTATAAGACCATGTCTGTGATATGGCATCGACATCGATAAGAGATCCCGTATAAGACCATATCTGGGATATGGCATCGGCATCGAGAAGTGATCCCATGTAAGACCATATCTGAGATATGGCATTGGCATCGTATTATGTGAATGACGAGTTCGAGTATCCTTCGATATTCCAATTGGTTCAACGGGATAAAGAGCTAAGTTTATGTTCAAGATATAAGAGTGCTAAAGTTATGTGATGAAGTGACACAGGTACATATGAGTAATTTACAAGAAATGAGTCCGATATGTGATATGAGATCGGTAAGAGTAAGCATGAGTAAGTTATGTCAATGTGTTTGAGAAGTTGTGTTATTACTCGATGTAATGTATGGATGTTATCATAAGCCTCTATGTTGCTATTTATTTCATGCAAACTTACTAAGCTTTATGCTTACCCCTCTCTTTTCCCTTTCCTTGTAGTATCGCCAAGCTAGCTCGGGGATCGTAGGACGTCAGAGTTCGGTTCACACTATCAAGCTATTCTTTTGGTATAGTAAAGTTGATTATTTTGAGTATGGCATGTATAGGAACTTGGTCATTTTGTTATATGTCATATTGGTTAGCCAAGGTGTTGGCTATTAATGTTACTCAATTCATTTTGTAAATGGCCATTGGAATCGGCCAAAGCTAGTTAAGTTATATCTATTCAATGATGATGAATTTCATGAAGTGCAAGTTTATATAATTGAGTGAGTAAAGCATGAATTGTGAGCATGATGAATGTAGTGGAATTCAAGGTGTGGATATCATGATTGTAGATATTGGAGGTGCATTATTGTTATGTTGTAAAGCCCCAAAAATCCTGAAACCCTAATTTCTATGCATTGAAGTTAGTATGTATGTGTAGCACTTAGAACATTAATTTTAAGGTATTATCGGGATTATTAGAAGCTTTAGAGATAGGGGAGACCATAGGGAAAATTTTAATTTTCTTGCTTTAGTGGACCCTAGTCCCAGGCATTAGGCCTCCTAAGCAGATTAAGAGAAAATAGGACACCAATGGGCTTGTGGTCCAGTGGTAAGTGGCGTCACTTGGGAGCTATAAGGTGACGTGTTTGTAAGCTGAAGAGGTCCAAGGTTCGAGGCTTAGGAGTGGCATTTTGTGGAGTGTTTATTTTACAGTATGGACGGCCAGAGTTGTGTTAGTTTTGAACTCTTGCCATGGTGAGTTTGAAGTAAGCAGGTGTGTTGGATGTGGAGGAAATTTCGGATAAGATTAACGTGTTATCAGGGAGAAAAGTTAGGAGATGAGGAGAGGGAGGAGTTGGTGCCGAATGGGACTGTGGGGAAAGGTGTGTTCGGCTGGTGGCTATAAAAGGAGGGGGCCGAATGCTTGAAAGGTTTTTTGAGCTCTCTTTAGTTTTTCTTTTTCCCCCTTAATCAGTTTTCCTATAGTCGAATTCTCCCTATTGCCGAAATCTCCTAAAGCCGAATTTATTTTTACCGAATTCTCTCATAGCCAAACCCTTCTACTGTCGTATTGCCATCATCTTCTCTTGCCGAAATTCCTATTTGTGCCAAACCCTCGTTGTTTTCCTCCATTACAAACCAATTTAGGCCGCAGGATCGAAAGTGGATTTGGTAAGTATTCGGTTAACCTCTCTTGTACGTTTTGTTAAAAGCCGAAAGGCTATCTAACTGTCTTATCGTTAATTCTGTGATAACAAGGATACGATTCCAAGATCACAAGCGTGGTAGGATCGTTAGCAAGGGTAAGTGTACTCAACTCGATTATGGTTGAAGTGAATGGCCGAATGTGTGGATGACTTGTGTGGATTACGAGTCACCCGAATTTTTTATGGTGTATGTGTGAGTGCAGATCTAGGGAACACTTGTGATTAGTAGCTAAGGAAGGGCTATTAGAACCCGGTGGCACCAGTGGTAAGGTTCTGTAAGGTTTCGGCTTTTGAGTAAATATTTTTGATTAAGTATGAGTGGTTGATTGAAGGTTGGTTGGTTGTAGGATCAAGGCTAAGGATAGGATAGCACGTCGCAGTGATCAGGTTTGTACAAACACTACACACATGATATCGGCAATGCCGGAAAGCCGAAAAGCCGAAAGTGGCTAAATGGGCCCAGTGGGCCCTGAGGCTAAGTTTGATGAAATGAATTGATTTGATTATATGAACTGAGTTAGGCATGCATATTACATGATCTGTAATTGTTTTGGGCCTAGTAGGCCATATGAATGAGATTTGGGCTTGATGGGCTTTATGGGGACGTAGACAAGTATGCTAGGGCTTAATGAACTTTAGGTCTAGTTTTGAACAACTCTTAAACCACATAAGACTTAATCTAATAATTAAACATGCCCGTGGACAAGTCACTGGGTTGGAGTGTGGCAACCAACATATGCATGTCTAGAAGTGGATCTAGGGAGAGCTTGGTACTTAAGCGGTCCTAGTGGCCCACCTCCTCTTTTCTGGAATCCTACCTAGTGCATAGTGTCTGTTCACTTTAGCCGTAAGGACTTGTTTATGGGCCAAAGTTCATAACTAAAACCCGAGAGGGACCAAATACCCTTGATTTAAAAATTACCAAAATATCTTTAGATTTGCAAAATTACTAAAATACCCCTGATTATAAAATTCCTAGAATACCCTTGATTTGCGGAATCACCAAAATATCCATGACTTACAAAATTACCAAAATACCCCTGTTTTGCAAAATTATCTAAATACCCCTGTAGAGTAGATTTACGGAAATACTCTTGGGTAGTGAAATGACTAAAATACCCCTAAGTGCCGAATGTGTGGAAATGTGTATGTTGCATTCATACGATATTCTGTTTAGGATGCATATGGGTGGGAATTATGGTACGGAGGAAGAATTTGAGGATCGCATAGTCGCTTGACGATCGTGGATCCACCGGTGGCTTTAAGCCCATTTTATGATTAGCAGCTTTGCTGCAATGTTGAGTAGTGCCGCTGATGGTGCTACCTTTGGTGTGTAGGGATGGGTGGGTTGATACTTATATCCCCACAGGTGTGTAGGGTTTGAAGGGAAATGGTGTGTAGCGGATGGATTTTTGGGGAAGGTTTGCATAATCTTGTTTCTGTGTGATATGACATAATATGATATGATATGAGGTCATTGTGGGCTAAGGCCCAAGACCACTGATTTTGATAGGGCTTAGGCCCAATGTGATAATTGTATATTGAATTGAATGCCAAGGGTTGTACGCACTGAGTTTCTAAACTCACACCCTGTTTATTAAATGTTTCAGGTGATCCTCAGTAAACGGCTCGACATGGGAGAGGACTCGGAGATGGCCACACTACAAGATGTTTAAATTTTTATTTGTTTGTTTCAAAAGACATGGTTTTAATTGCTTTAATTTTGTTGGATGTAATAAGGCCTTGTACTCCGATTTGACTTTAGAAATTTTGGGTTTTATTGTTCCAACTGTTTACTTAATTACTAAACCTAAGCAAATTTCTTATGTTTAAACTTGGGTTCCGAAATACTTAAAATATTATAAAGGGGCTTTTATCATTACTTAAGAAGACTTAAGGATTTTGGGCTTTTGGGTCTTAAATTTTCACTTAGCAAAATCGTTTGAATTATGCCTTTAATGTGACATTCCCGGATTCGGCTATAACATCTGGGCTGGGTTTGGGGTGTTACATTTAGTGGTATCAGAGCCCGATTACAAAGCTCAGGTTGTGAAATGGGCCTTAGATTTTTTTTAACAAGTAGATTAAGAAGTTTTTGCAGGATTCTTGAAGTGTAGTTCACCGAGCCCTCGACGTCGAGCCAAGTAAGTTTTCTGTACTACATTTGTTTAAATTACTGAATCATAGATAATGGGCTACTTAAAAATAGGCTTTTAGAGACTAAAGCCCGTAGGAAACTTAAGCTCAGTAGTGGATTCTCATTCACAAGAATAACTTTAAAAAATTGTTACTCGCATAAGACATGTGCCCTAAACAAGTGGAACTATGTACTAATTTCATAAAATTTTTAATTCAGAAATACGCAACGATGAGCGCTAGAAGAGGTGCAAGAGGCCGCGGCAGAGGCCGTGAAAGTGTTAGGGCAGGATCGTCAGAGTCAGGTCATATGCCCAACGTTGGAGTAGGGGAGACTCTAGCCTCACTAGTAGCTGAAAGGGGACCATATGAACGAGCTGTCGCTACAGAAGATGCAGTATCACAGGCCATGTTAAGAATCTTAGAAAGGGTTGTTGGGCCCAATAATTGTACGGGAAGTCGTGGGTCAATCGCGGAGCGACTCCGAGCTAATGGGGCAGAGATTTTTAAAGGAGTAGTGGGGGTGGCCCCGAATGTGGCAGAGTATTGGTTGGAAGCTACTGAAAGAATAATGGACGACTTGGATTGCACGGCTGAACAAAAGTTAAAAGGGGCGATATCCTTACTAAGGGAGGAAGCCTATCAGTGGTGGTTGACCGTAAAGGAGGGCAACCAACCGGAGTAGATCACTTGGGAGTTCTTCAAATCGACATTCCAGGGGAAGTACATTGGAGCGGCCTATGTGGATGCCCGAAGGAAGGAGTTTTTGAGTCTGACTTAGGGAGATAAGTCGGTAGCAGAATACGAGGCTGAGTTTCTGTGCCTTAGTTGATATGCCAAGGGGATAGTCGCACGGAGTATAAAAGATGCGTACGGTTCGAGGATGGATTAAGGGATAACCTTAGGGTACTTATAGCTCCACAGAGGGAGCGGGATTTTACGGTTTTAGTGGAGAAGGCAAAGGTAACAGAGGAGGTAAAGAGCACGGAGTGCCGCAACTGAGAGAAAGAGAAGGGCAAGAACAAGCAGAATATGGAACCTATGGGAGCCGAACAGAGGCCCATAAGAAGGGCCGGAGTGAATGGGCCGATTAGAGCTGTGGCCCTTGTTACTGCTGGTAATAACGGAATACCACTTTGTGCTGGGTGTGGGAGAAGGCATCCGGGTGAATGTTGGAGGAGGATGGAAGCATGTTTGGGCTGTAGATCTATGGAGCATAGGATTAAGAAGTGCCCGAGAAGGCTAGATTAAGAGCGAGCCGATGGTATAGGTAATTTTCAGCCACAGAGGGGTGGTCAACAACCACCAAGTGGCCGTGGTCAAGCTAGATGTGGCAATGGCGCAGGACGAGGGCGTGGAGCACCGGGCAGAGGTGTAGGTCAGGCAGAGGCAAGACAACCAGCATTGGTGTATGCTGCTCGTCGCAGAGAGGAAGGTGATGCACCGGATGTGATAACGGGTACGTTCCTTATTTGTGAGCTACCTTATATTGCGCTAATTGATGTGGGGTCGACACATTCGTACATTGCATGCAATAAGACTGAAACTGTAGGGGTTGAGTGTGAAACCATTGAGAATGAAATGACTGTGTTAAGTCCTTTAGGACAGTCAGTGAAAGTTAGTAAGCTATTTAGGAATGTACCATTGGTAGTTCAAGGAGTTATTTTCTTAGCGGACTTGATGGAATTACCATTTGGTGTGTTCGACCTCATCTTAGGCATGGATTGGTTGACGAGGCACCAAGCAACTCTAGATTGTGCTATGAAGCAGATGGTGTTAAAGACTGTGGAAGGGGATGAAGTGGCAGTGATCGGGGAACGACGTGATTACTTATCAAGCGTGATTTCAACTTTAAGGGCAGAAAAGTTGGTGAGGAAGGGCTGTGAAGCTTATTTAGCTTATATCAGTGATTTGGAATCTAAGAGTTTTACTGTCCAGGATTTGAAAATAGTAAAAGAATTCCCTGATGTTTTTTCAGAGGAATTATCGGGGTTACCTCCTAATAGAGAGGTGGAGTTTGGAATAGGGTTGTTACCTGATACGGCTCTAGTGTCCATCGCACCTTATAGGATGGCACCGAAGGAGCTAGTAGAGTTGAAGGCTCAGATTCAGGATTTGTTGGATCGCGGATTTATTAGACCAAGTGTGTCTCCATGGGGAGCACCGATATTATTCGTGAAGAAGAAGGATGGGTCCATGAGGATGTGCATCGATTACAGGTAGTTGAACAAGTTAACCATTAAGAATAAGTACCCTCTGCCTAGGATAGACGACCTTTTCGATCAACTTAGGGGAGCTTCAGTTTTCTCGAAGATTGATTTGCGTTTGGGGTACCATCAACTGAGGGTTAAGGAAGCAGATGTGTATAAGACAGCTTTCAGAACTCGTTATAGACATTACGAGTTTTTGGTAATGCCATTTGGGCTAACAATCGCACCTGCTGCTTTTATGGATCTCATGAACCGGGATTTTCAACTGTACCTAGACCAGTTCGTAGTAGTCTTCATAGATGACATCTTGGTATACTCGAGAACAGAGGTTGATCATGATGCACACTTAAGGATTGTGTTGCAGATTCTAAGGGAGAAGCAACTTTATGCTAAGTTTAGTAAGTACGAATTCTGGCTAAGAGAAGTCACTTTCTTAGGACATGTGGTCTCCGCTGAGGGAATTAGAGTTGACCCCAAAAGGTGGAAGCAGTGTTGGATTGGAAACGACCTAAGACGGTGTCAAAAATTCAGAGTTTTCTAGGCCTGGCAGGGTACTATAGGCGGTTTGTTGAAGGGTTTTCCCTAATCGCGACACCCTTGACCAAGTTATTCCGGAAGGGGGTGGCGTTTGTGTGGATGGATAAATAGCAAGAAAGCTTCGAGAAGCTTAAAAAGGTTTTAACAGAAGCTCCTGTTCTGATTCATCCGGAGCACGAGAAGGAGTTTACGGTTTATAGCGATGCATCACACGTGGGCTTGGGCTGTGTTTTGATGCAAGAAGGGAAGGTGGTTGCATATGCGTCACACCAACTTAAGACTCATGAAAGAAATTACCCAACCCACGATTTGGAATTGGCGGCAGTGGTGTTCGCACTTAAGATTTGGAGGAACTATTTGTATGGAGAGAAGTGTACCATGTAACATCCGGGAATTAGGGGCTCTGCATTTTATGTTTGCTATGTGTTGGTATGCTCAGTTTGTTAATTTAGTATGTTTGGGGGTCCCGGGAAGGCTCGGGGTTAAGCTTGAGCCTTGGTGAAAATTTTGTTTTTAGGCTCTTTAAGGGAGAGCTGGTTGAGGCAGGTCTTAAGGGTAATTTATTGTGTTTGTTGACACAAGAAGAAGTGTGGTGGAGTGGCACGAATGCGCCACTTAAGGTGCAGGGAAGTTGCGCCACAAGGGAGCAGCAAGGGGAAGGAGTTCGAGTCTCGTCAGCAGCATTCAGGAGCTTTATTTTTTTTTGTGCCTTGGGAGCTAAAGTGTTGGCATTCAGCTGGACTCCTCATGGTGGTTGGTTGAATGAGTCAAAGTATTTGAATGGAAGGTGTGGAGGGATTTGTGGAGGAAGACTTAGTCTACTATTTCAAAATGTGTGAAGGGGAGTGAAAGTAGGAGCATAGCATGTGATTTGATGTTGGTGGAGTGGTGGCCGAATGTGGGAAGCTTAAAGGGGGGAAGAATTTGATTTAGTGCTAGCTTTGGGTGCCGAAATTTTGGAGGCTTGAGGCTTTGGTTTTATTTCTTTGTTTTGCATATCCGGTCACTTTGTGTCAATCTCTGTTACCAAAACCGTAGCACCCTTACTCTTACTTTTTGTTTTTGTTCTTTCATCTTTTCTTCTCCACATCTTTTCCCTATAACCGAAACCCCTTCTAGATTTTCTTTTCTTGTAGCCGAACCTACTCAACCTTTTGACATCTTCTACTTCATACTTTATACTTGTGTCGAATATCTATAGTCTCCCTCTCATTGTGTTCTTTTCATTTGTGTGATAGCCGAAACATTCCCTCTCCTTCACCCTCATTCTTCTACTCTTTTCCTTAAGCCGCATATTGTATCCATCGGAATCTTCTCTCCATTGTCTTTGCCAGTAGCCGAATATAGTCTTTCCAAGCGGCATTTGCTTGTTTTTTCGGTAAGGATTCGTCTTCTTCTATTTCTTTTCATTCTTTTCCTCTTCCTTCATTGTTTTATTAAACCGAAGATTTTGACTCACTTCTTTTGGGCTTTGGCCGATTGTAGAGGGGCTTATTCTCAACTTCTCCTTTTCGTTTAGCCTGCATTCGGGAGGTCTTTGGTAAGTATGGATGTAGGCCGAATGAATGGAAAAGGTGGTTCTTTTCCATTTCGGTTTGGCCAAAAGGCCATTTCTTTTGTTCTGTTTCGGAAAGTGATTCTAACTTGGTGATATCTAGGGACTCATTCGGTTTTACAAGCCAACCTTCTAGTGTTCGATTTTCGTTGTTCAAGGTAAGGAGTTACCCTCTGATTCTATTCGATTGGTCACTCTTTGTTGTTCGCTGCCATAGTCTGATATCGTTGTTAGATAACCGTTGTTTCGTTATAGTACGGTATTGATCAAGATTCTTTCATGGATGCGAGTGCCAGTCAAGCTGTGGTAGGGAGCAAACCCGTAATCCCTGCTCCTAAGTTTAAAAGGCGTGCTGTGTCGGCGATTCGGGATTTTCTGCCGAGCTGTGGTAGAGAGCCGACATCTGCCTAGGATAGGCAAATAGCCGTTGTCTCTGCTAGTGAAAGCGTCAACGTAGAGAGTTTAGTGTTACGCGTTACCAAGTGTGTAATTCCCACACCTTCTTTCGTTTGTTTGTAATAAGTGTTTGTGTTGTTTGAAAGCCAAAATCTCGGTAATGGCTATTGAGTTACCTTGGAGGGTAAAATCAAAATACTAGGTTAGTTATTTCTGACTATGCCATATAAATATTTATGTTAGCATGAATATACATATGCTCTAAATATTCTATGCATGCTGTCAGATGTTGCATCCATTCCACTATGTTTGTATGTTGCATGGGTCTGGGGATATGATGTTGTTGAAAGGGGCAGTGTATTTCAGTGGCTTTGCCACATATTTCGGTGGCTTTACCACATAATTCGGTGACATTGTCACATTATTCCGGTGGCTATGCCACATATTTCGGTAATGAGCAGCTGACTGCAGCACGACTGCCATCGATGGTGTGTAGCGGTGAGGGTCGATTGTAGAAATTTCCACTGGTGTGTTTGGCAGGAATGGGCGGTGTGTAGCGGATGGATATCTAGGTTGGGTTGGGTTTTGTATCATTTTGCATATGTTATCTGCTAGACTGTGCTATTAGGGCAAAGGCCCAATCCGGTTATGAATGGGCTTCGCCCAAGGTGATTTTGTAAGGGCTAAGGCCAGATGGTATTTGAATGGGCTCGGGCCCAGTTATGGTTCATGTGGGGAGATTGCACACTGAGTCTTCTTGACTCACCCCTCCGCTTAATTTTTGCGGTGATTCTTAGTTCAATGGATATGGGCGGGGTGGACTTCGTGGTGGCCATGCACCTTTGTTTTAGTAAACTCGATTTTACTTATCTTTAAATTTATTTTTAATTTGGGATTCTGTTATGTAATAAGGCCGCTGATATTTTAATTTAGTTTTATTTTAAATGCATTAATTATCTTTATGAATTAATCAGAACGGGGTTTCTTAAAAACGTAAATAACTATTTTCCAAAATGTAACGAAACAATTTACAAACATTAATGGATAACACACTGATTTCACTTAAAGCATCAACAAGTGTTTTCGAAATATCACCTACCTACAATAGTTCAAGTTCGATTTTCACAGTAAAGGAAATTTCCAAGTTAATTACAAGTTCTCAAAAAAAAAATAATGAACACTGAGTTTTCGAACGACCAACCTAACCTGGAATTTTCAAAAGAGAGATTCAAACATTTTCAAACGATTGCGAAGTGGCATGAAAAACCTTTTATGTGACGCACTAGATCCGGTCGTAACGTCTAGGCCGGGTTTGGGGTGTTACATTTAGTGGTATCAGAGCCAGGTTGCAAAACTTGGCTATGGGTTTTGGGTTCAAAAACGTTTTCCAAAATTAGTTTGAAAATGGTTTAGAAAAATATATACATGTTTTCTAGAAGTATGGCACCCGAGTCTCTGGCACCAAGTCCGTACGGTAAGTCTTCTGACTGTTGGGTGATTTGCATGAAGTGATTATATTATGCTAGTGTTAATAAATTCTAGAGATTGAAACCTTTAGGTATATGTATGTTCTGCGAAAAACTAATTCTAACTCTATTTTCATAAGACTACCCGGTAATAAACAGTGAAAGAAATGCTAATTCATAAAATTTGTAATCAGATTAAGACGATTCAGTAAACATGAGCGCGAGAGGACGTGGACGTGGTACACGCGGACGTGGTAGAGGTCGAGGGGCTGGGGCTGGATCATTAGAATCAAGACATGAGCCGGAAGGTGAAGTGCCAGCATCACCAATAGCAGAAGCGGGATCTCAAGACCGAACTGGAGGGGACTATGCTTTGTCCCAAGCGATGTTGCGTGTTTTGGAGCGAGTTGCTGGGGCAAGCACTGGGTCAGTATCTTGAAAGCCTATTTCTGAGCGACTTCGAGCAAATAGGGTTGAGATGTTTAGGGGTATTTCTGGTGTGGCCCCAAACGTAGCTGAATATTGGCTGGAGGCAGTTGAGCAAATTATGGACGATTTAGACTGCACAGTAGAGGAGAAATTGAAAGGAGCGGTGTCTCTTCTCCGAGATGAGGCATATCAGTGGTGGCTCACGGCAAGAGAAGGTACTCCAGCGGATCGTATTAACTGGGATTTCTTCAAGACAGCATTTCAAGGGAAATATGTTGGGGCAAGCTATGTGGATGCCCAAAGGAAAGCATTCTTGAATCTGGTTCAGGGGGGTAAATCTGTGGCTGAATATGAGGTGGAATTTCTACGTTTGAGCCGTTACGCCCGAAGGATAGTTGCGACTGACTATGAGCGTTGTGTACGGTTCGAGGATGGGTTGCGAGATGAGCTGCGAGTTTTGGTAGCTCCGTAGCGAGAGAGAGATTTTGCTATTCTGGTGGAAAAAGCTAAAATAGCCGAAGAGGTAAAGCGGACTGAGAGGCAAAACAGGGATAAAGATAGGGGTAAAAATAAGAGGAGTTTTGGGTCATCAGGACCATCTTGGGGTTTCTAGAAGAGGCCTAGGTTTGATGGGCCAGCTCGAGTTGCGATGCCTGCTGCGGTAGGTCAGTTTCGACCATGTGCTCTGTGTGGGAAAATGCATTCGGGGGAGTGTTGGAGAAGATCTGGGGGATGTTTCAAGTGTGGATCTAAGGATCATATGATTAAGGACTGTCTACAATAATTGGATAAGGTGCGGCCAATAGGTCAGGGTTTTGCTCAGTTCAGGAGAGGTGGTCAGCAGCCGCCGAGAGGTCATGGTCCAGCCAGAGGGGGAAATGGTTTTGGTCGAGGTCGTGGAACACGGGGCACGGTGTGCGTGTATGTCTGAGGCAAAACAAATGGGGTTAGTCTATGCAAAGACGACGGCGAGAGAGGATGGTGACGCACCGGACATCATAACCGGTACGTTTCTTATAGTTGATAAACCATTTATTGCTTTGATTGATATTGGATCGACCCATTCATATGTTGCATGTACTGTATCTGAGACTTTGAATATAGAATCTAAAATTGCTGCTAGAGAAATGACTGTGGTTAGCCCTTTAGGACAATCTGTAGTAGTGAACAAGTTGTTTAGGGATGTGCCTTTAGAAATTTAAGGAGTATTATTTCCGGCAGACTTGATGGAATTGCCATTCGGTGAGTTTGACCTTATCTTAGGCATGGATTGGCTGGTTGAGCATCGTGCTAATTTGGATTGCACGATTAAGCGAATGGTGTTGAGAACTCCAGAGGATAAAGAAGTAGTTGTGATAGGAGAAATGAGGAATTATTTGTCTAATGTGGTTTCTGCACTAAGGGCTGTTAAGATGGTACGGAAAGGGTGCAAGGCATTTCTATCTTTCATCAGTGCTTTGGATGCAAAAGAAGTGACTATAAAGGAGGTTAGAACGGTGAAGGAATTCGTGGATGTCTTTCTTGAAGAGCTTCCAGGGTTGCTTCCGGATCGCGAGGTGAAATTTGGAATTGAACTACTTCCAGGTACGGCTCCGGTGTCTATCGCCCCATATAGGATGGCGCCGAAGGAGCTGGTAGAGCTTAAAGCTCAGATCCAGGAGCTGTTGGATCGTGGATTTATTCGACCAAGTGTATCTCCGTGGGGAGCGCCAGTGTTGTTCGTGAAAAAAAAGGACGGGTCGATGCGTATGTGCATTGATTACCGTCAGCTGAATAAGGTGACGATTAAGAACAAATACCCGTTACCAAGGATTGACGATCTATTCGATCAGCTAAGAGGAGCTTCGGTGTTCTCGAAGATAGACTTGAGGTCAGGTTATCATCAGCTTAAGGTCAAGGAGGCGAATGTCCATAAGACGGCTTTCCGAACTCGTTATGGTCACTACGAGTTTTTAGTGATGCCGTTCGGGACGAATGCATGCACCAGTTTGCGTTCTGGATATGATGAACAGGGTGTTCTAACCCTATCTGGATCGGTTTGTTGTGGTGTTCATAGACGATATCTTGGTATATTCAAGAACAGAAGAGGAGCATGATTCACATCTTCGGGTTGTTCTGCAAATATTAAGAGAGAAGCAACTGTATGCCAAATTCAGCAAGTGTGAATTTTGGCTGAAGGAAGTGACTTTTCTGGGGCATGTTGTTTCTGCCGATGGAATTAGGGTGGATCCTCGAAAGATCGAAGCTGTTCTGGATTGGAAGCCGCCGAAGTCTGTAGAAGAAATTCGAAGTTTCTTGGGTTTGGCTGGGTACTACAGAAGGTTTGTTGAAGGATTTTCCTTGATTGCTGCACCCTTAACCAAGTTGTTGCGGAAAGGGGTACCTTTTGTTTGGGCTGATAAGCAGCAGGAGAGCTTTGAGAATTTAAAGAGGATTTTAACGGAGGCTCCGGTATTGATTCAGCTTGAGGCTGGGAAGGAGTTCGTGGTTTATTTTGATGCTTCGCACACGGGGTTAGGGTGTGTGCTAATGCAAGAAGGGAAGGTAGTTGCGTATGCGTCTCGACAATTAAGACCGCATGAGATGAATTATCCCACTCATGACTTGGAGCTAGCTGCGGTAGTGTTCGCTCTGAAGATCTGGAGACACTACCTGTATGGGGAGAAGTCCATTATCTTTACAGATCACAAGAGCCTAAAATATCTCATTACCCAGAAGGAGTTAAATTTAAGGCAGCGGAGGTGGATTGAGCTGTTGAAGGATTATGACTATTCGATCAAGTACCACCCGGGTAAAGCTAACGTAGTGGCGGATGCGTTGAGCCGTAAGGTAATATCAGACTTGAAGGCAATGTTTGCTCATCTTAGCTTATACGATGATGGAAGTTTGCTAGCTGAACTTCAAGTGAAGCCTTCTTGGGTCAGTCAGATTAGAGAAAAGCAGATGACAGATGAATCGCTAAGTTCCAAATTTCAGTTAGTGGCAGGGGGTGAGGCGTAAGATTTTAGAGTGAATGAATGATGGGGTTTTGTGCTTTCGGGAAAGGTTTGTATGCCAAAGGATTCCGAGTTAAGGCGTAAGATTCTGCAGGGAAGAGCATAGTAGTCCATACGCTATGCATCCCGTGGGAGTAAAATGTATCGGGATCTGCGGAATGCTTTTGGTGGCCGGTCCAAAATAAGAGGTGACCGGTTTTGTGAGTAAGTGCTTAACGTGTCAGCAGGTAAAGGCGGAACATCAGTTGCCTTCGGGGTTGCTACAGCCAGTGAAAATTCCACTTTAGAAGTGGGAGAGGATAGCGATGGACTTTGTTAGAGGGCTACCTCTTACGCCTACGAAGAAAGATTCAGTGTGGGTAATTATCGATCGGTTGACAAAGTCTGCTCACTTCATACCGGTTCGGGTTGATTATTCACTACAGAAGTTAGCCAAGTTGTATGTGGCAGAGATCGTGAGGTTGCATAGAGTACCTGTGTCTATCATATCGCATGCAGAGACCCGTGTTTACATCGCGATTCGAAGGCGTTGCATCAAGCGTTGGGTACAAGATCGGATTTCAAAGACAACGTTTCATCCATAGACCCGATGGTCATCCGAGAGGTAATTCAGATCTTGGAAGACATGTTGAGAGGCTGTGTTATTGACTTCAAGGGTAGTTGGGAAGATTTTCTACCGTTGGCAGAATTCGCATACAACAATAGTTATTAATCCAGCATTAAGATGGCACCTTACGAAGCGTTGTATGGTCGTAAGTGTCGTACACCTACCTGCTGGACAGAGTTGGGTGAACGATAGTTGTTGGGGCCGGAATTGGTTTCAGAGACAGAGGAAAAGGTTAGGTTGATTCGGGCTTGGTTGAAGGAAGCTTCCGACAGGCAGAAATCTTATGCAGATCTGAAGCGTAAGGATATAGAATTTGCAGTGGGTGATCAGGTTTTCCTAAAATTTTCACCGTGGAAGAAGGTTTTAAGGTTTGGACGGAAGGGCAAGTTGAGCCCCAGGTTCATCGGGCCGTATCGAGTGTTGAAACGTGTGGGACCAGTGGCGTATCAGCTGGAGTTACCTTCGAAATTGAGGCAGATACATGATGTATTCCATGTCTCGATGTTAAGGCGCTACCGATCGGATCCATCTCACATAGTACCGGTGGAAGAAATCGAAGTAAGGCCTGATTTATCCTTTGAGGAGGAACCAGTTCAGATCTTGGATCGAGATGTTAAAGTATTGGAAGGAAGACGGTTCCGTTGGTTAAAGTGTTATGGCGAAATCACGGTTCAGAGGAAGCCACGTGGGAGCCAGAGGATGTGATGCGACAGCAATACCCTCACCTCTTTTGATCAGGTAAATTTCGAGGCCGAAATTATTTAAGGGGGTAGAACTGTAACATCTGAGAATTAGGGGCTCTGCATTCAATGTTTGCTGTGTGTTGGTATGCTCAGTTTGTTAATTTAGTATGTTTGGGGGTCCCGGGAAGGCTCGGAGTTAAGCTTGAGCCTCGGTGAAAATTTTGTTTTTAGGCTCTTTAGGGGAGAGCTGGTTGAGGCAGGTCTTAAGGGTAATTTCTTGTGTTTGTTGATATAAGAAGAAGTGTGGTGGAGTGGCATGAAGGCGCCACTTAAGGTGCAGGGAAGTGGCGTCACAAGGGAGCAGCAAGGGGAAAGAGTTCGAGTCTCATCAGTAGTATTCAGGAGCTTTAATTTTTTTGTGCCTTGGGAGCTAAAGTGTTGGCATTCGGCTGGACTCCTCATGGTGGTTGGTTGAATGAGTCAAAGTGTTTGAATGGAAGGTGTGGAGGGATTTGTGGAGGAAGACTTAGTCTACTATTTCAAAATGGGTGAAGGGGAGTGAAAGTAGGAGCATAGCATGGGATTTGATGTTGGTGGAGTGGTGGCCGAATGTGGGAAGCTTGAAGGGGGGAAGAATTCAGTTTAGTGCTAGCTTTGGGTGCCAAAATTTTAGAGGCTTGAGGCTTTGGTTTTATTTCTTTGTTTTGCATATTCGGTCACTTTGTGTCAATCTCTGTTACCAAAACCGTAGCACCCTTACTCCTACTTTTTGTTTTTGTTCTTTCATCTTTTCTTCTCTACATCTTTTCCCTATAACTGAAACCCCTTCTAGATTTTCATTTCTTGTAGCCGAACCTACTCAACCTTTTGACATCTTCTACTTCATACTTTATACTTGTGCCGAATCTCTCTAGTCTCCCTCTCATTGTGTTCTTTTCATTTGTGTGATAGCCGAAACATTCCCTCTCCTTCACCTTCCTTCTTCTACTCTTTTCCTTAAGCCGCATATTGTATCCATCGGAATCTTCTCTCCATTGTCTTTCCCAGTAGCCAAATATAGTCTTTCCAAGCAGCATTTGCTTGTTTTTTCGGTAAGGATTCGTCTTCTTCTATTTCTTTTCATTCTTTTCCTCTTCCTTCGTTGTTTTGTTAAACCGAAGATTTTGACTCACTTCTTTTGGGCTTTGGCCGATTGTAGAGGGGCTTATTCTCAACTTCTCCTTTTCGTTTAGCCTGCATTCGGGAGGTCTTTGGTAAGTATGGATGTAGGCCGAATGGATGGAAAAGGTGGTTCTTTTCCATTTTGGTTTTGCTGAAAGGCCGTTTCTTTTGTTCTGTTTTGGGAAACGATTCTAACTTGGTGATATCTAAGGACTCATTCGGTTTCACAAGCCAACCTTCTAGTGTTCGGTTTTCATTGTTCAAGGTAAGGAGTTACCCTCTGATTCTATTCGATTGGTCACTCTTTGTTGTTCACTGCCATAGTCTGATATCGTTGTTAGATAACCGTTGTTTCGTTATAGTACGGTATTGATCAAGATTCTTTCATGGATGCGAGTGCCAGTCAAGTTGTGGTGGGGAGCGAACCCGTAATCCCTGCTCCTAAGTTTAAAAGGCGTGCTGTGTCGGCAGTTCCAGATTTTTCATCGGGCTGTGGTAGAGAGCCGACGTCTGTCTGGGATAGGCAAATAGCCGTTGTCTCTGCTAGTGAAAGCGTCGACGTAGAGAGTTTAGTGTTACGCGTTACCAGGTGTGTAATTCCCACACCTTCTTTCGTTTGTTTGTAATAAGTGTATGTGTTGTTTGAAAGCTAAAATCTCGGTAATGGCTATTGAGTTACCTTGGAGGGTAAAATCGAAATACCAGGTTAGTTATTTCCGACTATGCCATATAAATATTTATGTTAGCATGAATATACATATGCTCTAAATATTCTATGCATGCTGTCAGATGTTGCATCCATTCCACTATGTTTGTATGTTACATAGGTATGGGGATATGATGTGGTTGAAAGGGGCAGCGTATTTCGGTGGCTTTGCCATTTAATTCGGTGACATTGCCACATTATTCCGGTGGCTATGCCACATATTTCAGCGATGAGCAGCTGACTGCAGCACGACTGCCATCGATGGTGTGTAGCGGTGAGGGTCGATTGTAGAAATCCCCACTGGTGTGTTTGGCAGGAATGGACGGTGTGTAGCGGATGGATATCTAGGTTGGGTTGGGTTTTGCATCATTTTGCATATGTTATCTGCTATATTGTGCTATTAGGGCTAATGCCCAATCCGATTCTGAATGGGCTTCGCCCAAGGTGATTTTGTAAGGGCTAAGGCCAGATGGCATTTGAATGGGCTCGGGCCCAGCTATGGTTCATGTGGGGAGATTGCACACTGAGTCTTCTTGACTCACCCCCTCTGCTTAATTTTTGCAGGTGATTCTTAGTTCAGCGGATATGGGCCGGGGTGGACTTCGTGGTGGCCATGCACTGTTTTAGTAAACTCGATTTTACTTATATTTAAATTTATTTTTAACTTGGGATTCTGTTATGTAATAAGGCCACTGATATTTTAATTTGGTTTTATTTTAAACGCATTAATTATCTTTATGAATTAATCGGAACGGGGTTTCTTAAAAACGTAAATAACTATTTTCCAAAATGTAACGAAATAATTTACAAACAGTAATGGATAACACGTCGGTTTCACTTAAAGCATCAACAAGTGTTTTCGAAATATCACCTACCCACAATAGTTATAGTTCGATTTTCACAGTAAAGGAAATTTCCAAGTTAATTACAAGTTCTCAAAAAAAATGAACACTGAGTTTTTGAACGACCAACCTAACCTGGAATTTTCAAAAGTGAGATTCAAACATTTTCAAACGATTGCGAAGTGGCATGAAAAACCTTTTATGTGACGCACCAGATTCGGTCGTAACGTCTAGGCCGAGTTTGGGGTGTTACACACCATCTACACGAATCACAAGAGTCTGAAGTACCTCTTAAATCAGAAGGAGTTGAACTTGAGGCAGCGCAGATGGATTGAACTGTTAAAGGATTATGATTGCACGATCGAATATTACCCGGGCAAAGCGAATGTGGTGGCTGATGCGCTAAGCCGTAGGTCATTGTTGGACTTGAGAGCAATGTTTGCTCGGTTGAGTTTGTATGACGATGGGAGTTTGTTAGCTGAGTTGCAAGTGAAGCCACTGTGGGTTGAGCAGATTAAAGAGAAACAGTCATTAGATGAGACTTTGGATTCTCGATTCAAGCAAATTGAGAAGGGGGAAACGTTGGATTTTGGGATAAATAGTGACGGGTTGTTGTGTTTCCGTGGTAGATTTTGTGTGCCAGGGGAGGAAGAGCTAAGAAAGTCTATACTACGGGAAGCGCATAGTAGTTCCTATGCTATGCACCCCAGAGGTAACAAGATGTATCGAGATTTACGAGAGCTTTATTGGTGGACGGGATTGAAACGCGAGGTTACGGAGTTTGTGAGAAAATGTTTAGTATGTCAGCAAGTGAAAGCAGAGAATCAATTGCCATCAGGATTACTTCAGCCGATTATGTAACACCCCATACCCAAGTCATAGACTGAGACTGGATACGAGACATTACCATACTTGAACTTAAGTAAACATGTACTTATGGGCTGTAAAATTTTGTTTCGAAACAGAAACTTCTCTTTCTTAATCAAAACATACGTTTCATGGGCCTACGAGGCCTTAAACACCTATCCGGAAACTTTCAGAACTCAATCGGGAACTTTTCCTCGAAACAGGGGTCACACGCCCATGTGACTTAGGACACGCCCGTGTACCCCTAAGACATGCCCGTGTCTTCCACCCATGGTCGACACTGACTAATTTCACACGGCCTTGACACGTCCGTGGCTTTGGTCCATGTGCTAAACTTTGGCATTCTGACTTATCCACACAGTCCATACACACGCCCATGTACTTCAGCCGTGTGGCAATTCAAATTACAAGTGCAAGGTGCAGACTTCACACGGCCGGGGCACACGCCCATGTGCTAACCGTGTGTCACACACGGCCTAAACATAAGGCCGTGTGATTAGCCCGTGGTCTATTCTGACTTAAAACACTAATGTGCAGGGGACACATGGCCTAGATACACGCCCGTGTGTCTATCCGTGTGGGCACCTAGAGGCTATTTTCCAAGCCAATTGCCACCCTGAGATCAATAACAATCCAATACTCAATTCAATAACTCAAATATTACATCTAACATGAACAAGGATGCATACTTCATTGATAAATAAAAACATGCATACTTAATCATTCATGACCCATCTCTTTGGCCATATACAAAAAGAATACTAAGCTTGATAGCCAACACTTTGGCTAATTCTAAAACAAAACTCAAAATGAAATGCTTCCTATACATGCCATACTTAATATAAACAACTTGGCTATACCAAAATAGCAATTGATAGTGTGCTCCGAGCTCCGATGACGATGATCCACGAGATTAGCTTGGCAGGACTACATGGAAAGAAAGAATTAAAGACGTAAGCATTTCGCTTAGTAAGTTTACATGTAATGCATATAACAACGTATATATATATATATACACACTTAACATACTCATTCATCATAAGCAAAGGCATTCTAAGTTCACATGCTTGAGCTTACTTACTCTAAATGATTCTTACACTTATCATGATACTTACTAGTCTCGTGCTTGTAAGGTAAACAAGGTACCTGTATCACTTAGTCATATAGATTAGCATACTTTGTTAAGGTAAGCATAATCTTAACTTCATCATTCACAACATGAATAATACTCTTAGTTAACTTTGACTAGCATACTTTGATGATAGCTTTACTTGCTTAACTTTCTTGCTTTCTCATTTATTCTTTACTCTTTTGCTCGATGAATTACTATGAATAACTGAGGATACTAAATCTCATCTCATATATATCTCGATGCCAACGCCATATCCTAGATATGGTCTTACATGGGATCTCTCAACTTGGTATCGATGCCACGTCTTGACATGGTCTTACTTGGTATCTTTACTCATGAACGGGTCAATGCCGAGCCTTGGCTTGGACTTACATGAAATCTTCCTTGTTACTCACCAATGCCATGCCTTGGCTTCGACTTACATGGGATCTCTATCTCATGATAGCTTTTCAATGCCGAGACTTGTCTTGGACTTACATGACATCTTTACTTGGAGACTCACCAATGCCATGCCTTGGCTTTGGCTTATATGGGTCTACATCTCATAATAACTCTTCAATGCCAAGAATTGTCTTGGTCTTACATGATAACTTGCTTGACTGCCGATGCCATGCCTTGGCTTTGTCTTATACGGACTTCCTTGTCTTATGTGATAGATCGAGTATCCTAAGTAATTCAACTTCAATCGAGACTTTCCCATGCTTAATCTCATTGATTTCTTTGTTTAACATAGCATCAAAAATCTCATGGAATTAAGATATATTCTACATCATACTAAGCAATTCAATGATATTAATCATAAAGCTTAGAAATCATACAAACTTACCTCAATGTACAAAATGTATGTAGAAATGTAATTTAGTCCTCGACTTTGTTCTTGCCTCGGTTTCGATCCAGGTTTCGTTTTTCTTGATCTATAATAATAATTTAACTTATTTAATACACACATTGACTAAATTGACTCTTAACTAATACTTCGACAAAATTACCATTTTCCCCTAAACTTTCTCATAATTACACTTTTTCCCCAAGGCTCGTAAAGTGATTTTTATTCAACTTTCGTGAACTTCATGCTTAGCTGATTCACTCCCTCAACTATAGCAACAATCAATTCTCACTATTTCTCTCATGTATGACAAATTTCACAACTTTTACAAACTAGTCCTTACTAGCATTTTTCATGAAATTCATTTAGGAAAAGATGTTTATCTAACATCAAACTCTCATAATCTTTCATAAAACATCATTTTACAAGCATGTCATACATGGGTAGATTTATGAACATGAATTCTAGCTCAATTTATAGCTATAAATAGCTAATTCATAATACGAGGACTCCAAAAATACGAAGAATATTAAAAACGGGGCTAGGATGCACTTACTAGCAAGCTTCAAAAATTGAAGAACCCTAGCTATGGAGTCTCTCAAATTTTCGGCACAAGGAAGAAGAAGATGAATAAGATTTTTATCATCTTTTCCCATTTTAATCATTTAATTGATAAATGACCAAAACGCCCTTCTCTTTAAAAATTCACAATTTACTAACTCATGTCCATTTTTGTCCAAAAATTATAATTTGGGCAATTTTCTATTTAAGGACTTCTAATATATATTCCAAAGCTATTTCATAAAAAAAAAGCTTCTAGAATCTCATATTTTGCAACTTTTGCAATTTAGTCCAAATGAACCCTTTAATAGAAATTTTCACAAAATTTCTACATAGAACTTTCATACTATCATGCAAACATCTCTTAAACCTTAAAAAATCAATTTTACTAACTCAAATTTGTGGTCTCGCACCACTATTTCGACTAGGCCCTAAGTCGGGCTGTTACAGATTAAGATTCCACTATGGAAGTGGGAGCGGGTTTGTAATAGCCCGATTACGACCTTAATCAGAACAGTGGTTTCGGGACCCCAAATCCGAGTCAAAAAAATAATTTAATACTATTTTCAATGCTTATTATGTGTGAATTAGTGTGTGTGAAATTTTCATATTAAAATTTAATCATTTTGGTGCTTAATTGTGAAAAAGGGGTTAATTGCATAAAAAGAAAATTGGTGGATAAGTGTGTAAGAATTGAATTGATGATGTCTTCATAAATTGGGGGTTTTAAATGGCAAATTGACAAAAAAATGAAGTTAGTGCCGTTCATCATTATTCATGTAATAGTACTTGAATTTTTTATTATGTTTTATTTTATGTCATAATAAAATATGATAAATTATAAAATATTTTAATTAAAGATGAAAGTACTCATCTTTTTCATGGTGCTTGGCCGAAACTAAGAGAAAAGAATTGGGAGAAGAAGCTTGCTAATATTCGGCTTTTGCATGCTCAAATAAGGTAAGTAATTGAACTTGGTTTTTGATAATTTTAACATTTTTGAGGTTGTTGCTATGTAATTTAGCTAGCCCATACCCGAATTCTTGATTTGGTCGAGTTACTCGTGTATTGCCATGGATGGAAATTTGATGTTTGTGTTATTTAATGATAGAATATGATATAAGCATGTTAGATTAACAAGATTTTCTTTAGAATTTGTGATGAAATTTAGTGAATGGATTAATTTATAATAATAAAATTCTTGAAAGGACTAAATGGCAAGATAAATAGAAGGAATGAGTTGATATAGGGACTATGAGTATTCGGCCCTCAATAGGTGTGGTTAAATTTTTGATATTTTGTGTTTTGAGCTATAAGGACTAAATTGTAAACATTATAAATGTCGGGGGTAAAATGGTAATTTGCACAATTAAGTATTTTTGGATTAAATTGAACGAAAATGTATTTGAATGGGTTTAATTTGAAATTAATTAGATCAAGAACAAAAGGAAACGGGATTGAATCGGGGAAAAGCAAAGTTAAACGAATAGCCGGGAAGCCTAATCCGTCAACTTCTGAGGTAAGTTTATAAGCAATTGGATTCAATCGAGTAGTTATTATAATGAAAGGTACATTTTCAATTGAGTTTATGGATTATAATTTTCAATTGCCGAATAAGATATGGAATGGGTTAAATATATGTACTAGCAGAATGTGTGGATGATTTGTGCATGGAATTTATATATTTAAGTTGAATTAATACTTATGAATTTAGTAAAGGTTAAATGTGGACCATTGAATAGGTGATGGTTGTGATTGAACAATTAACTATGTGTATATATATAAGCGTGGCCGAATGTGAGGGTAAGTCATGGGAAGAAAGTTTTGGTTAGAATATGTGAATATAAGTATGATATATGAACAAAAATGTAAATTTGTATATGTGATGTGTAATAGGAGGAAATCAGATATTAGGAACTGTGTGTGCGAATTTTATACACCGAGCACTGTGTGTGCGATATCGGTCGAATGGCACTATGTGTGCGAATTTATACACCGAGCACTATGTGTGCGATATCGGTCGAATGGCACTATGTGTGCGAATTTATACACCGAGCACTGTGTGTGCGATATCGGTCGAATGGCACTGTGTGTGCGGATAAATTAAGTAATGGCACTAAGTGTGCGATACATTACTAATATTTGGCATCAAGTATGCTCTTTTGCAAGTAACGGCACTAAGTGTGCGATACGTTACATGAGTTGCACTGTGTGTGCGGGTTATCAAATTTTCTCAAGGATGGGAAACATTGAATGAAGGTAATCGAAAGTGACAGGTATGCAAGTAATGCATGATAGGTTAGTATCTTGGTGTAAATTAGGTAATTTGTTTCGATATAAATTAAAGTTTGAAATGTGATATATTTGTTAATCTTTGAGTTATTTCGTGATAGACATAGAGTTTGGGAATATTCGGTGTTGGAGATCTAATGTGTATGATATTGTTGAATGGTAACCTATTATATGTATTGTAGTTACCATTTTATCAATAATTAAGTTGAAATAAAAAGAATAACAAACTAGTTAAATGCTTGGTTGTACATATTACCTTTTGCTTATAACTTACTAAGCTATAAAAGCTTACTTGGTGTGTTTATTACATTGTTTTATAGATCTTTGAAATCAAAGCTCGAGGTCGGGGATCCTTGTCAAAGTCAAGCACACTATCGACTATTTTGGTACCTTTTGGAAATAAACCTTAAGTCCATGGCATGTATAGGCTAGACTATTATTTGAGCTTATATCTTGAATTGGATGTATATAATGCCATGCGAAAATGGATTCACTTCTATCCTTGAATTGAGTGAACATGTTTGAGTTGATATATATATATATATGTCCATGAAATTTCGGTTTGAAAGTTGCTTAATTTGGTTAGGTATGTTCATGAGATAATGAATGGCATATTTCTATGTGAGATGGTTGATTTAGGATCATTTTTAGTAGTGAAATTGTTAAGGCTATTCGGCCTTATAGATAATTTATTTGAAAGTGCAATTGAAGGTATGATTTGTATAAGTGATTTGAAAATAGGAGATGGATAAAATCTATTCATGTTTCGGATATGTTATTTGATTTTTAGTTCCGAATTACATTGTGCTTGAGTATAATTGGTTTGTTAACATATGTGATATAATGTGTGCCATGCTTATATAAATATGATGTGTTAAAGGTTTCTTGTATGATCGATTTGGTAGTTAATTTATTGGTGAAGAGTTGGTGTTCTAACTATGGTATTTGAGTATGATTGCGGAATACGAACTTGATATGTATGACTTAATATGAATGTTTAATAATGACTCAAACTAAAATAGTTATATATATATAGCATGTGTGGATATGGTTATCAAATAGTATTGCCGCATATAATTTTGGTTTAGTAAGAACGTGTATATCATTGAGAAATAAAATGTTAAATATTATGTATATGTGTTCGGTTTTCATTTCACTGAAAATTTTGAGATAAAAATTTGTAAATGCTGTGTGAATACATGATTATATTTTTGTATGATTTACATGATTAAATGATAGTATAAAAGTTGTGTTTGGTCGAGTAATGCCTTATAACCCTAATCCGATGACGGATGCGGGTTAGGGGTATTACATTTGATTGGTATCAGAGCTATGGTTTAGTCGGTTCTCGGACTAACGTAGCGCGTGATATTCTAGCTATACATGCCATGTTTTGTAATGTGATAGTGTGATGACTTCTGACAGTGAAATGTGTTTGTTCCTTTCATATAGTAATGGATCCTGATCCCGAGCAAGCTATAGCCGATGATGTCGAGAGCGTGGCGCCTGTTCCCACGCAAGGGACCGCGCAGGAGGAATCTCGACCAGTTGCGAATAATCCCGAAGAGGGGGCTAAACAAGCCTTCTATAGCATGATGAATGATTGGTTCGGTCAATATATGCGAACCAATCCGGTTGTTCAACAACCTCTGAATCCGAACACACCCCCTGTAGTACTGGTGGTAACCCCGATTATAAATCCTGGGAGAGCAAGCAAGCCTCCGGTTGACCGTATTAGAAAAAACGGGGCTCAAGAGTTAGAGCTGAAGACGATGATGATGCTGAGCGAGCTAAATTTTGGCTCGATAATACTATTCGTGTTTTCGATGAGCTATCATGTACACCGGATGAGTGCCTGAAGCGCGCCATATCTTTGTTATGGGACTCTGCCTACTATAGGTGGAATACTCTCGTATCGGTTGTTCCAAAGGAGCGAGTTACTTGGGACTTCTTTCAGACGGAATTCCGTAAGAAATACATTAGTCAGCGATTCATAGACTCCAAATGCAAAGAATTTCTTGAGCTTAAGAAGGGTCGTATGACCGTATCTGAATATGAGCGCAAGTTTGTGAGACTTAGTCGCTATGCTCGTGAGTGCGTTTTGTCTGAGGCTACTATGTGCCGAAGATTTGAAGAAGGGCTAAATGAAGACATAAAACTACTGGTTGGCATACTTGAAATAAACGAGTTCGTAGTACTTGTTGAGGAGCTTGTAAAGCCGAAGAGCTTGGGAAAGAAAAGCGTAAAGCCGAGTTCGAAGCTAGAGATTTTCGAAAGAGATCTGCGAGTAAATTTTCTTAAATGTCTACAAAGAAGTTCAAGAATGAAGGTAGCCGGTCCAAACCTAACACAGGGATCTCTATACGAGAACGACCACCAGTGAGTTCTCGGGCTACATCAGTTGCTAGTGTTGGCAATACCCGACCGAATAGGCCTGAGTGTCAACAGTGCGGGAGACGACATTTTGGCGAGTGTTGGGGTAAATCTAATAATCGCACTTGTTACAAGTGTGGTTCGCAGGATCACTTTGTTCGGGATTGCCCGGAGACAGCTGAAAAGGGTAATACTCAGAATGCAAGACCGAGCAGTACTATAGCTAGAGGTAGACTACCCCGTAATGTGGGAGGTAGGAGCGGTACTCAGAGAGGGACTTCGGATGCGGCTATTCGATCAGAGGCTCGTGTGCTAGCTAGAGCCTATGCCATTCGTGCCAGAGAGGAGGCTTCATCTCCAGATGTCATCACCGATATATTCACTCTCTTTGATACTAATGTAATTGTTTTGATTGATCCCGGTTCAACTCATTCGTATGTGTGTGAAACATTAGTATCCAGTAAGACTCTACCTGTTGAGTCTACTGAGTTTGTGATTCGGGTTTCGAACCCCCTAGGTCGGTGTGTGCTAGTTGATAGAGTGTGCAAGAATTGCCCTTTAATGATTCGAGACTCATGTTTTCCGGCCGATTTGATGTTGCTACCATTTGACGAGTTCGATATTATCCTCAGTATGGATTGGTTAATCGCATACACGACGCAAAAGAGTGAATTGCGATTTAAAAGACTATTGAATTGAGGTGCCAAAATAACGAGATAATTCGAATTGAATCTGCGAATTTAAATGGGCTACCAGCTGTGATATCTTCGATGTTGGCACGACAGTATCTGAGAAAGGGTTGCAAAGCTTATCTTGCGTATGTGATTGAAAGTAAGGTAACTGAAAAGAAGATTGAATCTGTACCAGTTGTTTGTGAGTATCCAGATGTGTTTCTAGAGGAATTACCTGGATTGCCACCTGTTCGGGAGGTAGAGTTTGGTATTGAGCTAGTGCCAGGGACAACTCCGATTTCGATAGCTCCGTATAGAATGGCACCGACCGAATTAAAAGAGTTGAAGGTTCAGTTGCAAGAATTGACAGACAGAGGTTTTGCTCGACCGAGTTTTTCACCCTGGGGTGCGCCAGTCCTATTTGTGAAAAAGAAGGACCGAACTTTGAGAATCTGCATCGATTATCGACAGTTTAATAAAGTGACGGTAAAGAATAAATATCCATCGCCGCGTATCGATGATTTATTTGATCAGCTTAAGGGAGCTTCAGTATTCAAAAATCGATCTGAGGTCAGGTTACTATCAGTTGCGAGTTAGAGACTCGGATGTACCAAAGATAGCTTTTCGAACGAGATACGACCATTATGAGTTTTTAGTGATGCCATTCGGACTCACTAACGTCCCTGCTGTGTTCATGGATCTGATGAATCGGGTATTCAGACCGTATCTAGATCGATTTGTGGTTGTATTCATAGACGACATCCTGATATACTCACGTGACAAAACTAAACATGCTGAGCATTTGAGACTTGTGTTACAAATTTTGCGTGACAAGCAGTTATACGCGAAATTCAGCAAATGTGAGTTTTGGTTGAATGAAGTTAGCTTTTTAGGGCATGTTATTTCAACATCGGGCATTCGGGTTGACCCGAGTAAAATCTCGGCTATATTGGATTGGAAACCTCCACGGAATGTTTCTGAGGTTCGTAGCTTTCTGGGACTTGCCGGGTATTATAGACGCTTCATGAAAGGGTTTTCTATGATAGCAGCCCCGATGACAAAGCTGTAACACCCCTATCCCGAAACTATCACCAGAACAGGGTTAAGAGGTATTACCGATCAATCAAAACATTTAACATCTAGAATTTACGACACAAAGTCAATAGTCTTCAATCTCATTCAATTACAATCATGGTGTCCCTTATCGAGGTCTACGAGACCTAATTCACATGCTATAGAGGGGTCGGGACTAAATTGAAACACATACAAAATTTCTCCGAAATTTAAAACTTTTCTAAGATACAGGTGAGACACGCCCGTGGGAGGAGGCCGTGTGCCCTCCACGGCTACTAGACACCCCATGTGTCCATCTGTGTCTACATACTGTCTATTTTAACACGGTCACTAGACACACCCGTGTGCCCGTTCGTGTCTATATACTGACTATTTTAACACGGTCACTAGGCACGCCCGTGTGCTATGGCCGTGTAATAACAGGCTACATTCTACCAATTCACCCACGGTCTTAGCCACGCCCGTGTGCCTCGACCGTGTGACATTATAGGCCGTTTCTAAAGCCAAATTGCCACCCACTTAGGTCAAACCTACAAGCAACACATACCAAAACATATCATGCACATAAGGCAACCAAAAACTTACCAACATGACTATCCAATCTATGCATTCAATTCTCATTCCAACCATAACAAATTCAATACCAAAATCTATCTCAATTTCACTAATTCCTACTAGCATTTTACCAATACAAAGTTTGCCATTCAATAGTCAATTTCTCAACCCACAAACCATGCCAAAAGATGCATCACATATATCAAATTCATTCATGTTAAGACTAGCACATATCTAGCCACATCTCATGGCTACTTACAAACATCAAACATGATTCAAATGACCAGCCTATACATGCCATATTTTAACTATGTACATCTTTCCAAAATACCCAAAATATATTGCCGATAGTGTGACTGAGATGCTGACGATCCCCTGATCCGAGCAAGCTTTACTGACACTGCAATGTAGAGAAACAAATCACACAGTAAGCTTTATAAAGCTTAGTAAGTTCATAACATAATACATAATATCAACATGTCATCACATAGATTAATTTTACTATCAAAAATAATACCACCCACAACCAATATGTTCAATTAACTCATTCACAACCACATTCATAGCTTCACCAACCACATAGATTCCGAGCGTACCTTAGCGAACACTTAGTTGTCAAACACTTTTGCTAATCAATAATCACGATTCATTTCGATCCACATTCATTTCTTTCTCGATTCATTCACACATTTAGTGCCTAAATAGTTAGCCGAAGCTTAATTAGCATCGTACACTTAGTACATCCATCTCAAACCGATCTTAAATCGGCATCGCACACACAGTGCCAACCACAAAGCTGAAGCTTATACTACTCCGCACACACAGTGCTGTTTATCCTGATCATGTTTTCGAATACGCACACTTAGTGCCATTTAACTCAATCTATCACATAGCATCCATTTTGTAATAATATCACACCACTTATTTCATAGCATTAAACATAGTTAAATACGGGTATTATGTCCGAACTTACCTCGAACGTTGAACTATCGATACGGTCGATTAATCGAGCACTTTATCTTTGCCTCGATCTCGATCTGAACCTCTTCTCTCTTGGTCTATACACATTTAAAATCAATCCATTCAATCATCATTTCATTCAATTTAGCCCACATACACACATTTAGGGCATTTTGCATAATAGCCCTCATATTTTCACATTTCGACACTTTAGTCCCTAGTTCACAAAATCATCAAATTCACCAAATTCCACCTAGCACAATCTTAGCCGAATTTTACTAATATCCAAACAAACCTACACATTTCATCTATTTCACATTTTAACCCTTCAATTTGCTATTTCTTCAATTTAGCCCTATTTAGCTAAATTCATAAAAAAATCATGAACAAAGTATATCCATCTAACTCATATCTTTCATTTAATACCATAAAACATCACAAAGCTCAACATAGCATCAATGGCATCTCACACAAACATCATTAATTCACAAAATTTCAACATGGGTTAGCCAGAGCACAAAGCAACGATTACAAAAACGTAGAAATTATCAAAAACAGATAAAAATCTAACCTTGAATTAAGCTTGAATGTGCCGAAAATTAAAAAGGATAAAACCCTTTCTTCTTCCTTGAATTTTCGGTGATAGATGGATGAATAAAATCCACTATCATGCTTATTTCTTTCATTAACTATTAACATAATTATACATTTACCCATTTACCCTTTTAATAATCATATAAGACAAATATATATTATGGTTATCATGACATTCCACCATCCACTAACTTAAAATGGATTAATAACAACATAAGGCTTCCACCTTAATAAGCCAACAACATTTAAGTACTTATAATTCAGCACATAGCTTTTGCTCTTTACGCGATTTAGTCCTTTCTCTTAATTCGTCACACAAACGAGTAAGTTATCACATAGAATTTTCACATAGACTATGTCACATATCATTCACACAGAAAATATCATTAAAATATTTTTTTACGACCTTGGATTTGTGGTCTCGAACCACTGTTCCGACTAGGGTCTAAACCGGGATGTTATAACTCTCCCCCCTTAGGGATTTTCGTCCCCGAAAATCTTACCAGTGAATAGGTGTGGATATTGCTCTCTCATAATGTTCTCAGACTCCCACGTGGCCTCTTCAACTCCGTGTTTGTGCCATAAAACTTTCACTAAGGAAATTCTTTTGTTTCTCAATTCTTTAGTCTCTCGTTCCAAAATTCGGATCGGTTCTTCAGTATACGATAAGTCTGACTGAATCTTAACCTCAATAGGAGCAATCACATGGGACGGGTCTGATCTTTACTGTCGAAACATTGACACATGAAACACGTTATGAATCTTTTCTAACTCAGATGGCAATCTCAATCTATAAGCAACCGGCCCAACTCGTTCAGTAATCTCATATGGTTTGATGAACCTCGAACTCAGCTTGCCCTTTCGGCCAAATCGAAGTATTTTCTTCCACGGGGATACTTTCAAAAACACTTTATCACCGACCTCAAATTTGATATCTTTCCGTTTCAAATCTGTATAAGACTTCTGACGATCTAAGGTTGCTTTCAAACTATCACGAATCACTTTCACTTTCTGTTCAGTCTCTTTTATAAGATCAACTCCGTGAATCTTGTTCTCACTCAGTTCAGTTCAATACAATGGGGTTCGTCACTTTCGACCATAAAGAGCTTCATATGGTGCCATTTTAATGCTAGATTGAAAACAATTGTTATACGTGAATTCAATCAATGATAAATGCTTTTCCCACGTGCTTTCAAATTCTAGTACACAACATCTCAGCATGTCTTCGAGAATCTGAGAATAATCTATTCTCACTGGAATAAAGTGAGCTGATTTCGTCAATCTATCAACTATCACCCAGATTGCATCTTTCTTATTCGGAGATAAGGGCAACCCCGACACAAAGTCCATCGTAATTCTTTCCCATTTCCACTCAGGAATCATAATCGGTTGTAACAAACCAGACGGAACTTGATGTTCAGCTTTGACTTGCTGACAAACTAAACACTTCGACACAAAGTCAGAAATGTCTCTTTTCATACCATGCCACCAATAGAACTGCTTCAAATCATTATACATTTTCGTACTCCCCGGATGTACAGTCAAATGACTATTGTGAGCTTCATTCAAAATCGTTTGAATCAACTCTGAATTTCTTGGAATACAAATCCGATCTCTGAATCTCAAACAATCATCACTATCAACTCGAAATTTCGATACAGCATCTGAATCACACTGAACTCTTTTTTCCAACAACTCATTATCAATCTTCTGAGCATCACATATCAGCTATACAAACATCAGCTTTACTTTCAATTCAGTTACCACCGCACTATCATCACACAGATCTATCTGATTACTCACAGCTCTCAAAGTGTATAACGATTTACGACTCAAAGCATCAGCTACAACGTTAGCTTTACCCGGGTGATAATCTATCACAAGTTCATAGTCCTTCAATAACTCTAACCATCTTCTCTGCCGCAGGTTCAAGTCTTTCTGAGTCATCAAGTACTTTAAGCTCTTATGATCAGTATAGATGTGACATTTTTCCCCGAATAGATAGTGACACCAAATCTTCAATGCGAACACAATCGCAACCAATTAAAGATCATGCGTTGGGTAGTCCCTTTCATGCGGTTTTAACTGTCTTGAAGCGTAAGCAATGGCTTTCCCTTCTTGCATCAGCACACAGCCCAATCCGTTCAACGATGCATCACTGTAAACTATGAATTCTTTGCCTGATTCGGGTTGAATCAAAACTAGTGCTTCATTAACAAAGACTTTCAACTGCTCAAAACTTTGCTGGCACTTTTCTGACCACTCAAATCTAACATCTTTCTGTAACAACTTTGTCAATGGAGTCGCAATCATCGAGAAGCCTTTCACAAATCATCTATAATATCCCGCTAATCCCAGAAAACTATGGACTTCAGACACATTCCTCGGAGGATTCCATTCTAAAATATCAGAGATTTTACTCGGGTCAACTTGTATCCCAGCAGCTGATACAATATGCCCCAGAAAACTGACCTCATGCAACCAAAATTCACATTTGCTAAACTTTGCATACAACTGTTTTTCACACAGAGTTTGTAGTACAATTCTCAAATGCTCAGCATGTTGCGTCTCATCTCGCGAATAGATCAAAATATCATCAATAAATACCACAACAAAGTGATCCAAATACGGTCTGAATATCCGATTCATCAGATCCATAAACACTGCAGGAGCATTGGTTAGTCCAAAAGGCATTACTAAGAATTCGTAATGTCCATACCTCATTCTGAAAGCAATTTTTGGCACATCAGATTCTTTAACTCTCAACTGATAGTAACCTGATCTCAAATCTATCTTAGAAAATACTGTAGCTCCTTTCAGCTGATCGAACAAATCATCGATACGAGGCAATGGATATTTGTTCTTTATTGTCACTTTGTTCAACTGTCGATAATCGATACACATTCTCATAGTCCCATCTTTTTTTTCACAAACAACACAGGAGCTCCCCAGGGTGAGAAACTCGGTCGTGCAAAACCTCTGTCGGTCAATTCTTGCAATTGAGATTTCAACTCTTTCAATTCGGTTGGGGCCATTCTGCATGGAGCTATCGAAATAGGAGCATTTCCCGGCACTAACTCAATACCAAATTCAACCTCTCAAATTGGAGGTAATCCTGGTAACTCTTCAGGAAATACATCTGGAAACTCACAAACCACAGACACAGATTCAACTTTCTTTTCCGACACCTTTGTATCAATCACGTACGCCACATAAGCTTCACAACCTTTTCTCACATAGTTCATAGCTTTCATCGCAGATACAACAGCTGGTAATCCCTTCATATCACTGGATTCAATTCGAACTAGCTCACCGTTCTAACTTCTCAATTCAATACTCTTTCTTTTACAATTCAAAATGGCATTATGCAGAGTAAGCCAATCCATACCCAGAATTATGTCAAATTCATCAAAGGGAAGCAACACCAAATTAATCGGAAAACATATATCACGAAACATCAATGGGCAATTCTTGCACACCTTATCTACCAAAACACATTTGCCTAAGGGATTCGATACTCTAATCACAATTTTAGTAGACTCAACAGGTAGAGTCTTATTCAATACTAAATTCATACACACATAGGAATGAGTTGACCCCGGATCTATCAATGCAATAACATCAATATCAAATAAAGTGAAAGTACCAGTGATAATGTCTGGAGATGATGCTTCCTCTCGTGCACGTATAGCATAAGCTCGGGCAGGTGCTTCCGCTTCTGATCTCACAGCTGTGTCATTTGTCCATCTCTGACTTTCACTCACATTTTTGGTGCTTTTGGGTGGTCTACCCCTAGCTGTCACATTACTCGGTCTTTCATTTTGAACATTTTCTTTTTCGACCATCTTTGAGCAATCCCGAATAAAATGATCTCAGGATCCACATTTGTAACAAACTCTATTGTTGTACTTGCCCCAACACTCTCCCACATGTCTCCTTTCACACTGTCTGCACTCAGGCTTGTTACTCTTAACACTGCCAACACTTGATTCATTTGGGGATTGAATTCATGGACTAGTACTTTGTCTCAAACGATCTCTACTTGGATGTCCAAATGAAGCATTTGAACGGTTACTTGCATCTCTGTATCTCTTAGTAGAAGGTTGAGAAAATTTATTCATCGATCTTTTTCTTTCATCACGAGCTTACGAATCGGCTTTCTTCTTTTCCTTCTTGAGCTCTTTGACTTTACACGCTCTTTCAACTAACACAACAAATTCATTTATATCGAGTATCCCAACCAATAGCTTGATGTCTTCATTCAATCCCTCTATGAAACGTTTGCATATAGTAGCTTCGGTCGAGTCACATTCTCTTGCATATTGACTCAATCTTACAAATTCTCGCTCGTACTCAGTAACAAACAACCAGCTCTGTTTTAATTCTAGAAACTCTTTATGTTTCTGATCAATGAAACGTTGACTGATATACTTCTTTCTGAACTCAGCTTGAAAGAAATCCCAGGTGATTCTCTCTCTCAGAACCACAGATATCAACGTTTTCCACCAGTTGTAAGCCGTGTCTCTCAACAAAGAAACTTCACACTTAATACACTCATCAGGATTCAACGGCATCTCATCGAATACTCTGATTATATTCTCAAGCTAAAACTCGGCTCGCTCAGCATCATCATCAGATGTGGCCCTAAACTCCTCAGCCCCGTATTTTCGAATCTTATCTACAGGTGGTTTATTCAATCTGTTCGAATCTACAACTTGAGGCACAATAGGTACTTGCGAGGGTGGAGGTTGTGGAGTAGTCGAATTCGTTCGAACGAACTCCGTAAACCATTCACTCATCATATGGAAGAAGGCTTGCTTAGCCTCTCCTCCCTCACTACCTTCATTCGGCCTAGATGTGGCCGGCGCTGTCCCTTGAGCGGGAGCAGACGCATTACTCTCTACGTCGTTAGCAATTGCTCGATCGGGATCCATTACTATAAGAAAAACACATTTTCAACAGTCAGCATTCTTCACACTATCGCAACTTCATATATGGCATGTATAGCTAGACCCGCACGCGCTACGTTAGTCCAAGAATCGACTAAACCGTAGCTCTGATACCAATAAAATGTAACACCCCTAACCCAAAACTGTCATCGGAACAGGGTTAAGAGGTATTACCGATCAATCAAAACATTTAACATCTAGAATTTATGACACAAAGTAAATCATCTTCAATCTCATTCAATTACAATCATGGTGTCCCTTATCGAGGTCTACGAGACCTAATTCACATGCTATAGAGGGGTCGGGACTAAATTGAAACACATACAAAATTTCTTCGACATTTAAAACTTTTCTAAGATACAGGGGAGACACGCCCGTGGGAGGAGGCCGTGTGCCCTCCATGGCTACTAGACACCCCCATGTGTCCATCTGTGTCTACATACTGTCTATTTCAACACGGTCACTAGACACGCCCGTGTGCCCGTTCGTGTCTATATACTGACTATTTTAACACGGTCACTAGGCACGCCCGTGTGCTATGGCCGTGTAATAACAGGCTACATTTTGCCAATTCACCCACAGTCTTAGGCACGCCCGTGTGCCTCAACCGTGTGACATTATAGGCCGTTTCTAAAGCCAAATTGCCACCCATTTAGGTCAAACCTACAAGCAACACATTCCAAAACATATCATGCACATAAGGCAACCAAAAACTTACCAACATGACTATCCAATCTATGCATTCAATTCTCATTCCAACCATAACAAATTCAATACCAAAATCTATCTCAATTTCACTAATTTTTACTAGCATTTTACCATGCCAAAGTTTGCCATTCAATAGTCAATTTCTCAACCCACATCTCATGGCTACTTACAAACATCAAACATGATTCAAATGACCAGCCTATACATGCATTATTTTAACTATGTACATCTTTCCAAAATACCCAAAATAGATTGCCGATAGTGTGACTGAGGTGCTGGCGATCCCCTAATCCGAGCAATCTTTACTGACACTGCAAAGCAGAGAAACAAATCACACAGTAAGCTTTATAAAGCTTAGTAAGTTCATAACATAATACATAATATCAACATCTCATCACATAGATTAATTTTACTATCACAAATAATACCATCCACAACCAATATGTTCAATTAACTCATTCACAACCACATTCATAGCTTCACCAACCACATAGATTCTGAGTGTACCTTAGCCAACACTTAGTTGTCAAACACTTTTGCTAATCAATAATCACGATTAATTTCGATCCACATTCATTTCTTCCTCGATTCATTCGCACACTTAGTGCCTAAATAGTTAGCCGAAGCTTAATTAGCATCGTACACTTAGTACATCCATCTCAAACCGATCTTAAATCGGCATCGCACACACAATGCCAACCACAAAGCTGAAGCTTATACTACTCCGCACACACAGTGCTGTTTATCTTGATCATGTTTTCGAATACGCACACTTAGTGCCATTTAACTCAATCTATCACATAGCATCCATTTTGTAATAATATCACACCACTTATTTCATAACATTAAACATAGTTAAATACGGGTATTATGTCTGAACTTACCTCGAACATTGAACTATCGATACGGTCGATTAATCGAGCACTTTATCTTTGGCTCGATCTCGATCTGAACCTCTTCTCTCTTTGTCTATACACATTTAAAATCAATCCATTCAATCATCATTTCATTCAATTTAGCCCACATACACACATTTAGGGTATTTTGCATAATAGCCCTCATATTTTTACATTTTGACACTTTAGTCCCTAGTTCACAAAATCATCAAATTCACCAAATTCCACCTAGCACAATCTTAGCCGAATTTTACTAATATCCAAACAAACCCACACATTTCATTTATTTTACATTTTAACCCTTCAATTTGCTATTTCTTCAATTTAGCCCTATTTAGCTAAATTCATAAAAAATTCATGAACAAAGTATATCCATCTAACCCATATCTTTCATTTAATACCATAAAACATCACAAAGCTCAACATAGCATCAATGGCATCTCACACAAACATCATTAATTCACAAAATTTCAACATGGGTTAGCTAGAGCACAAAGCAACGATTACAAAAACGTAGAAATTATCAAAAACGGATAAAAATCTAACCTTGAATTAAGCTTGAGTGTGCCGAAAAATAAAAAGGATAAAACCCTTTCTTCTTCCTTGAATTTTCGGTGATAGATGGATGAATGAAATCCACTATCATGCTTATTTCTTTCATGAACTATTAACATAATTATACATTTACCCATTTACCCTTTTAATAATCATATAAGACAAATATATATTATGGTTATCATGACATTCCACCATCCACTAACTTAAAATGGATTAATAACAACATAATGCTTCCACCTTAATAAGCCAACAACATTTAAGTACTTATAATTCAGCACATAGCTTTTGCTCTTTACGCGATTTAGTCCTTTCTCTTACAAACGAGTAAGTTATCACACAGAATTTTCACACAGACTATGTCACATATCATTCACACAGAAAATATCATTAAAATATTTTTTTACGACCTTGGATTTGTGGTATCGAACCACTGTTCCGACTAGGGTCTAAACCAGAATGTTACAAAAGCTATTATAGAAAGACGTTAAATTCGAGTGGTTAGAAAGGTGCCAGAAGAGTTTTGATCAGCTAAAAACCTTGCTAACGAAAGCTCCAGTGCTTGTTCAACCTGAGTCGGGTAAGGAGTTCGATATTTTTAGTGATGCATCCTTAAATGGGTTGGGCTGTGTCTTGATGCAGGAAGGTAAAGTTGTAGCCTATGCCTCGAGACAGTTGAAGTCGCACGAAAGGAACTATCCGACCAACGATCTTGAGTTGGCGGCTATAGTCTTTGCTTTGAAATTATGGCGTCACTATCTGTTCGGTGAGAAATGCCTCGTCTATTCGGATCACAAGAGTCTAAAGTATTTAATGACTCAGAAGGATCTGAATTTGAGACAACGACGATGATTGGAACTTTTAAGAGACTATGAGCTTGTGATTGACTATCATCCGGGGAAGGCTAATGTGGTTGCTGATGCACTTAGCCGAAAATCATTATTTACTTTACGTGCAATGAATAGGGATATAGCTATGACCGAAGATGGTGCGATCATTACAGAATTGAAGGCGAGACCACTGTTTGTACAACAGATTCGTGAAGCTCAAGAGATTGATGATGATCTAAAAATAAAAAGGAGTCATTGTGGCTCGAGTACGGATTCAGATTTTCAGATAGATGCTGAGGGATGTTTACGGTTTAAGAATCGGATATGTGTGCCTAAAAAAAACCTGAGTTGATTTGAATGATTTGTGACGAAGCTCATAATAGTAGATTGTCAATTCATCTGGGTAGCACGAAAATGTATAACGACCTGAGACAACATTACTGGTGGCATGGTATGAAACGAGACATTTCAGACTATGTGTCGAAGTGTTTAGTATGTCAACAAGTGAAAGCCGAGCATTAGGTACCATCGGGACTACTTCAGCCAATTATGATACCTGAGTGGAAGTGGGATCGAGTCACGATGGACTTCGTATCGGGTTTACCGTTGACACAGAGTAAGAAAGATTCATTCTGGGTTATTGTTGATAGATTGACAAAATCGGCCCATTTTATTTCGTTACGCACTGATTTCTCACTTGATAAATCAGCTAAGTTGTACATATCGCAGATCGTACGATTGCACGGAGTACCTGTTTCTATTATTTCAAATAGGGATCCGAGGTTTACATCGCGATTTTTGAAGAAACTGCAAGATGCTCTAGGTACCAAATTGCATTTCAGCACTGCTTTTCACCCTCAGTCGGATGGTCAATCCGAACGTGTTATTCAGATACTCGAGGATATGTTGAGGTGTTGCGTTCTTGAGTTTGAGGGCACGTGGGAACGATACTTGCCTTTGATTGAATTTGCGTACAATAATAGCTTTCAATCAAGTATCAAAATAGCACCCTATGAAGCTTTGTACGGTCGTAAATGTCGTACTGGACCGAATTAGGTGAAAGCAATATATACGGGGTTGATTTAATCAGAGAGACTGAGCAAAAAGTAAAAGTAATCCGAGAAAGTTTGAAAGCCGCATCAGATCGTTAGAAGTCGTACGTGGATTTGAAACAAAAGGATATAGAGTTTCAAGTGGGTGATCGAGTATTTTTGAAAGTCTCACCGTGGAAAAAAAGATACTTAGATTTGGCCGTAAAGGAAAGTTGAGTCCGAGATTTATTGGGCCGTATGAAGTTATTGAGCGTATCGGGCCGGTTGCGTATAGACTTATGTTGCCATCTGATCGCTGTGAATCAGAGCTTTAAAATTTATAAAAAGAATGATCGAACTTGGAAACTAACTCTAACAATGATTGAGGCAAGTGCACCTATCGAACAGTAGTATAGCTTAGGCAAGACTGGATTATCGAACCCAAAGGAACTAAAAGTACTAATACTAACTTTCTTTTTATTATCTAGCCTAAAAATAAAGAGAGATTGTTTATCTAATCTAAATTAATTAACTACTAAACTAAAGACTCTAAGACAAAGAAGAATGAATTTGGAAAATAACTTGGGAAAAACTCGGTTGATTTAGATGATACCTAGGAAGAATCCACCTAGACTTCACTTGTTATCTAACACTTTGAACCATACGATTTATTCACTTAGTTTGATCCGTAAGACTCCTAACATATATTAAACCCTCTCTCGAGGCGAATAACGCCTCTAACCCTAGGTTAATTAGTGGAACTCTCGTTCTCTTATAATAACCCCTAGAATAGCGATAAATCGATCTATGGATTCCCATATTAGGTTTCACCCTAATCCGCAAAATCTCGTCACCCTATCTCTAGCCGTGCGATCAACTCCGCTTAATTATGTTGGATCTACTCTTACGCAGGGTCTATTTCTTCTCCACCTAAGCACATTAAATTTGGATTAAGCTCACATAATTAAGAACAAACTAAGTATTTATCATATAATTCAGAAAAAAATAACAAGATTCATCATAGGTTTCATCCCCTTTAGGTATCCGAAGGGTTTAGTTCATAACAATAAAGGAAAACATCTCAAGAGAAAAGATAAAACAAAACATAAGAAATCCCTAAAACCCCCTAAAAGAATTGAAGGAGAGATCCTCCGTCTTGAGCAGAATTCTGGCTTCTTGAGATGGATCAACTGGCTATCCCTGAGTGAATCCCCACAAATCTGCCTTCTCTGGCCTAGCACGGCGCCCCTAGACGATGGCTTTGGGCTCCCGTCGACTCCCCCTACAGAGGGTTTATGTCGAACTCCCCAATTAAGTTTCCTCCTAGGGTGTTTATATAGGCTTTGAGATGTGTTGCTTGGCCCCTAAGTATCCTAATTCAAATAGGATTCCTATTTGGGTGTTTGAATAGGCTTTGGAATGCCTTTCTTTGCCTCCAAGTATCTAAATTCGAGTAAAACTCCTCTTGGCCGCGGTAGGGACACAGCCTTGTGACACGCCCATATAAATCGTGGCCAGGCCATGTTGGGTCGACTAGTGAGGCACGGCCGTGTGAATCGTGGTCCAGGCCGTGTTTGAGATCTTTAAGGAGGCACGGACGTGTGATCTTTGGTCTAGGCCGTGTCAATTTCATGCTTTGGCCTATTTGTCCCGTTTTAAGCCTGTTTTGCGTTCTTTTCATCCCTTGGTGCTTTCCTGAGTATATAACATGAAAAGAAAGGATTAAGAGCACCAAATTATAAAAAATAAGGGATAATTCATCCAAAAGCATACTAAATGTGTGATTAAAATATGTTACTTTTACGGTTTATCACCATCTGAGCTAGACAAGATTCATAATTTTTTTCATATATTGATGCTTCGACGATACCGATCCGATGCTTCTCATGTGATTAGCTCATTTGAAATTGAGATTCAGCCCGACTTGACTTATGAAGAAGAACCGATTTGTAATTTAGCTCGTAAAGTGAAAGAATTACGAAATAAGAAAATCTCATTGGTTAAAGTAAAGTGGCATAAGTATGGTATCGAGGAAGCAACCTGGGAAACCGAGGAATCAATGAAAGAACGCTACCCACACTTATTCAATGGTAATATTTTCGGGGAGGAAAATCCTTTAAGGGGGGAGAGTTGTAACAGCCCAATTACGACCCTAATCAGAATGGTGGTTTCGGGACCCCGAATCCTACTCAAAAAATAATTTAATACTATTTTCAATGCTTATTATGTGTGAATTAGTGTGTGTGAAATTTTCATATTAAAATTTAATCATTTTGGTGCTTAATTGTGAAAAAAGGGTTAATTGCATAAAAAGAAAATTGGTGGATAAGTGTGTAAGAATTGAATTGATGATGTCTTCATAAATTGGGGGTTTTAAATGGAAAATTGATAAAAAAATGAAGTTAGTGCCGTTCATCATTATGCATGTAATAGTACTTGAATTTTTTATTATGTTTTATTTTATGTCATAATAAAATATGATAAATTATAAAATATTTTAATTAAAGATGAAAGTACTCATGTTTTTCATGGTGCTTGGCTGAAACTAAGAGAAAAGAATTGGGAGAAGAAGCTTGGTAATATTCGGCTTTTGCATGCTCAAATAAGGTAAGTAATTGAACTTGGTTTTTGATAATTTTAACATTTTTGAGGTTGTTGCTATGTAATTTAGCTAGCCCATACCCGAATTCTTGATTTGGTTGAGTAACTCGTGTATTGCCATGTATGGAAATTTGATGTTTGTGTTATTTAATGATAGAATATGATATAAGCATGTTAGATTAACAAGATTTTCTTTAGAATTTGTGATGAAATTTAGTGAATGGATTAATTTATAATAATAAAATTCTTGAAAGGACTAAATGGCAAGATAAATAGAAGGAATGAGTTGATATAGGGACTATGAGTATTCGGCCCTCAATAGGTGGGGTTAAATTTTTGATATTTTGTGTTTTGAGCTATAAGGACTAAATTGTAAACATTGTAAATGTCGGGGGTAAAATGGTAATTTGCATAATTAAGTATTTTTGGATTAAATTGAACGGAAATGTATTTGAATGGGTTTAATTTGAAATTAATTAGATCAAGAACAAAAGGAAACGGGATTGAATTGGGGAAAAGCAAAGTTAAACGAATAGCCCGGAAGCCTAATCCGTCAACTTCCGAGGTAAGTTTATAAGCAATTGGATTCAATCGAGTAGTTATTATAATGAAAGGTACATTTTCAATTGAATTTATGGATTATAATTTTCAATTGCCGAATAAGATATGGAATGGGTTAAATATATGTACTAGCCGAATGTATGGATGATTTGTGCATGGAATTTATATATTTAAGTTGAATGAATACTTATGAATTCAGTAAAGTTTAAATGTGGACCATGGAATAGGTGATGGTTGTGATTGAACAATTAACTATGTGTATATATATATGCGTGGCCGAATGTGAGGGTAAGTCATGGGAAGAAAGTTTTGGTTAGAATATGTGAATATAAGTATGATATATGAAAAAAAATGTAAATTTGCATATGTGATGTGTAATAGGAGGAAATCAGATAATAGGCACTGTATAGGCTAAACTATTATTTGACTATTTTGGGTTTAGGGTTTAGGGTTTAGGGTTTTAGGGTTTAGGGTATAGGAGGATCCTTGTCAAAGTCAAGCACACTATCGACTATTTTGGTACCTTTTGGAAATAAACCTTAAGTCCATGGCATGTATAGGCTAAACTATTATTTGAGCTTATATATTGAATTGGATGTATATAATGCCATGCGAAAATGGCTTCACTTCTATCCTTGAATTGAGTGAACATGTTTGAGTTGATATATATATATATATATGTCCATGAAATTTCGGTTTGAAAGTTGCTTAATTTGGTTAGGTATGTTCATGAGATAATGAATGGCATATTTCTATGTGAGATGGTTGATTTAGGATCATTTTTAGTAGTGAAATTGTTAAGACTATTCGACCTTATAGATAATTTATTTGAAAGTACAATTGAAGGTATGATTTGTGTAAGTGATTTGAAAATAGGAGATGGATAAAATCTATTCATGCTTCAGGTATGTTATTTGATTTTTAGTTCCGAATTACATTGTGCTTGAGTATAATTGGTTTGTTAACATATGTGATTTAATTTGTGCCATGCTTATATAAATATGATGTGTTAAAGGTTTCTTGTATGATCGATTTGGTAGTTAATTTATTGGTGAAGAGTTGGTGTTCTAACTATGGTATTTGAGTATGATTGCGGTATACGAACTTGGTATGTATGACTTAATATGAATGTTTAATAATGACTCAAATTAAAATAGTTATATATATATAGCATGTGTGGATATGGTTATCAAATAGTATTGCCGCATATAATTTTGGTTTAGTAAGAACGCGTATATCATTGAGAAATAAAATGTTAAATATTATGTATATGTGTTCGGTTTTCATTTCACTGGAAATTTTGAGATAAAAATCTGTAAATGCTGTGTGAATACATGATTATATTTTTGTATGATTTACATGATTAAATGATAGTATAAAAGTGGTGTTTGGTCGAGTAATGCCTCATAACCCTAATCCAGTGACGGATACGGGTTAGGGGTGTTACAGGGTTACTATGGATTTCGTTAGTGGGCTACCCTTGACGCCTGCTAAGAAGGACTCCGTGTGGGTTATTGTGGATTGGTTAACCAAGTCTGCCCATTTTATATCGGTCCGCACCGACTACTCATTACAAAAATTGGCAAGGCTGTATGTGGCGGACATTGTGAGGTTGCATGGGGTTTCGGTCTCCATTATATCCGATAGAGACCCTCGTTTTACGTCTCGCTTTTGGAAGAAGCTGCATGAAGCGCTAGGCAGGAGGTTGGATTTTAGTACAGCATTTCACCCCCAAACTGATGGTCAGTCGGAGAGGGTCATTCAAGTTTTGGAGGATATGCTGAGAGGGTGTGTAATTGAGTTTCGAGGTAGTTTGGAGGACTACTTGCCGTTAGCTGAATTTGCGTATAATAATAGTTATCAGGAAAGTATTGGAATGGCACCATATGAAGCACTGTATGGACGAAGATGTCGTTCTCCGACTTGTTGGACTGAGTTGGGTGAGCGACGAGTTTTGGGTTCGGAGTTGGTAGCAGACACCGAAGATAAGGTAAAATTGATTCGGGATCGGTTGAAAGAGGCGGCGGATAGGCAGAAGTTGTATGCTGACCTCAAACGAAGAGAGATCGAATATGCGGAGGGGGACATGGTTTTTCTCAAGGTTTCCCCTTGGAAAAAGGTGTTGAGATTTGGTCGGAAGGGCAAGTTAAGCCCAAGGTTCATTGGGCCTTACCGAGTGTTGAAGCGAATTGGGCTAGTTTCCTATCAGCTGGAATTGCCTTCTGAATTGAGCCAAATACACGATGTGTTCCATGTGTCAATGCTAAGACGTTATCACTCAGACCCTTCTCACATCGTGTCAGTCGAGGAGATCGAGGTTAGACCAGACCTAACCTTTGAAGAGTAGCCAGTTTAGATAATTGATAAAGATGTCAAGGTACTAAGAAGGAAGTTTGTCCCTTTAGTCAAAGTGCTTTGGCGTAACCATAATGCCGAGGAGGCTACTTGGGAACCTGAGGAGGCAATGCGTCGACAATACCCTCACTTGTTTCCACCAGGTAAATTTCGAGGCCGAATTTTTTTCAAGAGGAGTAGAATTGTAGCGCCCCAAAAATCCTGAAACCCTAATTTCTGTGCATTGAAGTTAGTATGTATGCGTAGCACTTAGAACATTAATTATTAGAAGCTTTAGAGATAGGGGAGACCATAGGGAAAATTTTATTTTTCTTGCTTTAGTGGACCCTAGTCCCAGGTATTAGGCCTCCTAAGCAGATTAAGAGAAAATAGGACACAAATGGGCTTGTGGTCCAGTGGTAAGTGGCGTCACTTGGGAGCTATAAGGTGGCGTGTTTGTAAGCTGAAGAGGTCCAAGGTTCAAGGCTTAGGAGTGGCATTTTGTGGAGTGTTTATTTTACAGTATGGACGGCCCGAGTTGTGTTGGTTTTGAACTCTTGCCGTGAAGAGTTTGAAGTAAGCAGGTGCGTTGGATGTGGAGGAAATTTCGGATAAGATTAAGGTGTTATCAGGGAGAAAAGTTAGGAGATGAGGAGAGGGAGGAGTTGGTGCCGAATGGGACTGTGGGGAAAGGTGTGTTCGGCTAGTGGCTATAAAAGGAGGGGGCCGAATGCTTGAAAGGTTTTTTGAGCTCTCTTTAGTTTTTCTTTTCCCCCATTAATCGGTTTTCCTATAGCCAAATTCTCCCTATTGCCGAAATCTCCTAAAGCCGAATTTCTTTTTGCCGAATTATCTCATAGCCAAACCCTTCTACTGCCGTATTGCCATCATCTTCTCTTGCCGAAATTCCTATTTGTGCCAAACCCTCGTTGTTTTCCTCCATCACAAACCAATTGTTATTCACTATCAGTCAAGGTTAAAAAGCTGAATTTAGGCCGCAGGATCGAAAGTGGATTTGGTAAGTATTCGGTTAACCTTTCTTGTACGTTTTGTTAAAAGCTGAAAGGCTATCTAACTGTCTTGTCGTTAATTCTGTGATAACAAGGTTACGGTTCCAAGATCGTAAGCGTGGTAGGATCATTAGCAATGGTAAGTGTACTCAACTCGATTATGGTTGAAGTGAATGGCCGAATGTGGGGATGACTTGTGTGGATTACGAGTCACCTGAATTTTTGATGGTGTATGTGTGAGTGCAGATCTAGGGAACACTTGTGATTAATAGCTAAGGAAGGGCTATTAGAACCCGGTGGCACACGGTAAGGTTACGGTAAGGTTTCGGCTTTTGAGTAAATATTTTTGATTAAGTATGAGTGGTTGATTGAAGGTTGGTTGGTTGTAGGGTCAAGGCTAAGGATAGGATAGCATGTCGCTGTGATCAGGTGTGTACAAACACTACACACACGATATCGATAATGCTAGAAAGCCGAAAAGCCGAAAGTGGCTAAACGGGCCCAGTGGGCCCTGAGGCTAAGTTTGATGAAATGGACTGATTTGATTATATGAACTGAGTTAGGCATGCATATTACATGATCTGTAATTGTTTTGGGCCTAGTAGGCCATATGAATGAGATTTGGGCCTAATGGGCCGTAAGGATGTGATTTGGGCTTGATGGGCTTTATGGGGACGTAGACAAGTATGCTAGGGCTTAATGGACTTTAGGTCTAGTTCTGAACAACTCTTAAACCACATAAGACTTAATCTAATAATTAAACATCCCCGTGGACAAGTCGCTAGGTTGGAGTGTGGCAACCGACATATGCATGTCTAGGAGTGGATCTAGAGAGAGCTTGGTACTTAAGCGGTCCTAGTGGCCCACCTCCTCTTTTCTGGAATCCTACCTGGTGCATAGTATCTGTTTACTTTAGCCGCAAGGACTTGTTTATGGGCCAAAGTTCATAACTAAAACCCGAGAGGGACCAAATACCCCTGATTTGAAAATTACCAAAATATCTTTAGATTTGCAAAATTACTAAAATACCCCTGATTGTAAAATTCCCAGAATACCCTTGATTTGCGGAATCACCAAAATATCCCTGACTTACAAAATTACCAAAATACCCCTATTTTGCAAAATTATCTAAATACCCCTGTAGAGTAGATTTACGAAAATACCCTTGGGTAGTGAAATGACTAAAATACCCCTAAGTGCCGAATGTGTGGAAATGTGTATGTTGCATTCATACGATATTTTGTTTAGGATGCATATGGGTGGGAATTATGGTATGGAGGAAGAATTTGAGGATCGCATAGTCGCTTGACGACCGTGGATCCACCGGTGGCTTTAAGCCCATTTTATGATTAGCAGCTTTGCTGCAACGTTGAGTAGTGCCGCTGATGGTGCTACCTTTGGTGTGTAGGGATGGGTGGGTTGATACTTATATCCCCACAGGTGTGTAGGGTTGGAAGGGAAATGGTGTATAGCGGATAGATTTTTGGGGAGGGTTTGCATAATCTTGTTTCTGTGTGATATGACATAATATGATATGATATGAGGTCATTGTGGGCTAAGGCCCAAGACCACTGATTTTGATAGGGCTTAGGCCCAATGTGATAATTGTATACTGAATTGAATGCCAAGGGTTGTACGCACTGAGTTTCGAAACTCACACCCTGTTTATTAAATGTTTCAGGTGATCCTCAGTAAACGGCTCGACGTGGGAGAGGACTCGGAGATGGCCACACTATAAGATGTTTAAATTTTTATTTATTTTTTTCAAAAGACATGGTTTTAATTGCTTTAATTTTGTTTGATGTAATAAGGCCTTGTACTCCGATTTGACTTTAGAAATTTTGGGTTTTATTGTTCCAACTGTTTACTTAATTACTAAACCTAAGCAAATTACTTATGTTTAAACTTGGGTTCCGAAATACTTAAAATATTATAAATGGGCTTTTATCATTACTTAAGAAGACTTAAGGATTTTGGGCTTTTGGGTCTTAAATTTTCACTTAGCAAAATCGTTTGAATTGTGCCTTTAATGTGACATTCCCAGATTCGGCCATAACGTCTGGGCCGGGTTTGGGGGTGTTACATATGTCATGTGTTACTAAAAATAGTATAAATGTGGTTGTTTTTCAGGGTGGCAAATGGCTTGGTAAATATCCTTGCATTCATCCACACGGATAGACACACGGGCGTGTGTCAAGGCCGTGTGTGACACATGGTCAGCCCCATGGGCGAGTTGGTCGGCCGTGTGTCCCCTGCACCTAATTTGCGAAAAATTCAGTTCATCACACGGGCCAGCACACGGGCGTGTGGCTTGGCCGTGTGCCCCTAAGGGTCTGCTGATGTCATAAACAGAATATCCCTTATTTTGGACACGGCCTGAAACACGTGCGTGTGACATGCCACACGGGCGTGTCACTTCTCTCACACGGGCGTGTGGCCCTATTTTGAGTAAAAAATTTCTAACTGTTCGTAAATTTTCGGTTCAGTCCCGGATCACTCCATGTGTATGTCTTGGGTCTCATAGGCCCATAATAAGGACGTTAAGAATTCAAATGAAAAGGTTTAAGTTGAAAAGAAAGTTCATTGCCCGATTTTGTACGAATAAATAAGTTAAGTCCGGTAATGCCTCGTACCCAGTTCCAGCGTCGAATACGGGTAAGGGGTGTTATATTTAGTGGTATCAGAGCTATAGTTTAGTCGATTCTCGAACTAACGTAGTGTAAGCACAAGTCTAGCTATGCATGCCATACGTAAGAGTATTTATATAATGATAGTGTGACGACTCCTGACGATTTAAATTATGTTTTCATATAGTAAATGGATCCCGATAGAGCAGTGGCAGACGATGTAGAAAGTAACGCGCTGGCTCCCGCCCAAGGGACGGTACCAAATGATAATGAGAATAGACCAATGACTGTGAGTCAGAGAGGAGGAGAAGAGGCTAGGGAAGCCTTTCTCCACATGATGAATGCCTGGTATATGGAGTTCGTTCGAACGAACCCGAACAGCATAACCCCTCCACCCCCCCACCTATCCTCACCTACCCCCCTGCAGCTCCCCAAGTTGTAGAAGTAGTAAGGAGAGAAAAGCCCCCGGTTGATAGAATCCGAAAACAAGGAGCTGAGGAATTTCGAGCTAATAAAGATGATGATTAGGAGAGGGCAGAATTCTGGCTTGAAATTACCATCAGGGTATTTGATGAAATGTCCTGCACACCAGAAGAGTGCATGAAATGTGTCGTGTCTCTCTTGAGAGATTCGACTTACCAGTGGTGGAATACCCTTGTGTCGGTTGTGCCAAAAGAGAAGGTTAATTGAGAATTTTTCCAAGAAGAGTTCCAAAAGAAGTATATTAGCCAAAGGTTTATCGACTAGAAAAGAAAGGAGTTCCTTGAGCTAAAACAAGGTCGAATGACGGTAACCGAATATGAACGTGAGTTTGTAAGGCTCAGTAAATATGCTCGGGAGTGTGTATCTACTGAAGCCATTATGTGTAAAAGGTTTGAGGACGGGTTAAATGAGGACATCCGATTATTTGTTGGCGTTCTAGAACTAAAGGAATTTGTTGTGCTAGTAGAGAGAGCGTGTAAGGTCGAGGAATTGGCCAAAGAGAAAAGAAAGGTTGAAATTGAATCCCGTGACTCGAGGAAGAGACAATTAGGTAAGTCATTTCAATCCTCGTCCAAGAAATCAAGAGAGTTTACTACTCGATCGCTGCTTCTTGCTTGGGTTCTAAAACAGTATAAAAGTAAATGCCCTTGGGTTCTAAAGCTCAGACCACCTCAATTGCTAGTGTTGGTAATGCTCGATCAAGTAGACCGGAATGTTCACAGTGTGGCAGACGTCACCCCGGTGAGTGCCGAGCACACGAGAGAGCTTGTTTCAAATGTGGATCCCAAGATCATTTTATTAGAGAATGCCTTGAGATGGTTGAAAAAGAGAAATTTCAGAGTGCAAGACTGGGAAGTACTACTAGAGGGAGGCCACAGAGAAATCCAGGAAATGGAACGAGTAGTAAGAATACATCTAGAGAACAGACTGCAAGATTTGAGGGTAGAGCGCCGGCGAGGACTTATGCTATTCGCGCTCGTGAAGAGGTGTCATCCCCTGATGTAATTACGGGTACATTTTCTCTCTATGATACTCATATTATTGCTTTAATTGATCTGGGATCTACGCACTCGTATATTTGTATGAAATTAGTAACTAGCATGAACATGCCTGTAGAGTCTACAGAATTTGTGATAAAAGTGTCAAATCCCCTAGGCAAATGCGTGTTAGTTGACAAGGTATACAAAGATTGTCCTTTGATGATTAGAGATCATTATTTTCCGGCAAATCTCATGCTACTGCCATTTGATGAATTTGATTTAATTATTGGTATGGATTGGCTAATTGCTCATGATGTGATAGCAAATTGTGGAAGGAAGTTCATTGAATTAAAATGTAAAAATGGGGATATTCTTCGTGTTGAATCAGATGAATAGGATAGATTGCCTGTAGTGATTTCTCATATGTCTGCCCAAAAATATGTAAGAAAGGGATATAAAGCTTATCTTGCCTTTGTGATGAATGCCAAAGAGACTGAGTTAAGAATTGAGTCAGTACCGATAGTATGTGAGTACCCAGATGTATTCCCAGAAGAATTTCCAGGGTTGCCTCCGGTTAGAGAGATTGAATTTGGAATTGAGTTAGTCCCTGGTACTGCGCCAATTTCAATTGCTTTGTACAGGATGACTCCAACCGCGTTGAAAGAATTGAAGGCATAGTTGCAAGAGTTGACGGATAAAGGTCTCGCAAGACCAAGTTATTCTCCGTGGGGTGCTCCCGTATTATTTGTGAAAAAGAAAGATGGTTCCATGAGGTTGTGTATAGATTATCGGCAGCTTAATAAGGTAACCATAAAGAACATGTACCCATTTCCAAGGATTGATGATTTGTTTGACCAATTGAATGGAGCCATTGTGTTTTCCAAGATAGACTTGAGGTCTGGTTATTACCAGTTGAGAGTCAAAGACTCAGATGTGCCGAAAACTGCATTTCAGATAAGGTATGGTCACTACGAGTTTTTAGTCATGCCTTTCGGTTTAACCAATGCCCCCGCTATGTTTATGGATTTAATGAACCGTATCTTTTCAGCCTATTTGGATAAATTCATTGTTGTTTTTATTAATGATATACTGATTTCCTCTCGTGATGAGAACGAGCATGCTGAGCACTTGAAAATGGTTCTACAAATTTTACTAGATAATCAGTTATATGCCAAGTTTAGTAAAAGTGAATTTTGGCTTAGAGAAGTCAAATTTTTGGGGCACATTATTTCGGGTGATGGTATTCGAGTTGACCTGAGTAAGATTTTAGCTATTGTTGATTGGAAACCGCCGAGGAATGTATCAGAGGTTAGAAGTTTTTTGGGCCTAGCTGGCTATTACAGGCGGTTTGTCAAGGGATTTTCCATGATAGCTACTCCGATGACGAGGTTGTTACAAAAAGATGTAAAGTTTGAATAGACAGAAAAGTGCCAACAGAGTTTTGAGAAACTAAAGGCATTGTTGACTGAGGCTCCAGTGTTGGTGCAACAGGAACCGGGAAAAGAATTTGTGGTTTATAGTGATGCATCCCTGAATGGATTGGGTTGTGTACTCATGCAAGAGGGCAAGGTGATCACTTATGCCTCTAGACAGTTAAAGCCGCACGAGAAGAATTACCCGACACATGATTTGGAGTTAGCTGCCATTGTACTTGCATTGAAGATTTGGAGACATTATTTGTATGGTGAGAAATGTCGGGTATTCACTGATCATAAAAGTTTAAAGTACTTGATGACTCAAAAAGAATTGAACCTGAGGCAACGAAGATGGTTAGAGTTAATAAAAGATTACGAGTTAGTGTTCGACTACCACCCGGTAAAGGCGAACGTGGTCGCCAATGATTTGAGTAGGAAATATTTATTCTCATTGAGAGCTATGAATACACTATTGGCCTTATTCGATGATGGATCTATTCTAGCTGAGTTGAGAGCTAGACCGATGTTTCTCTAAGTGATTTGTGAAGCTCAGAAAGGCAACCATAATTTGCAAGCTAAAAGAGTTCAATGTGAGTCGAATGTTGAGTCAGACTTTCGGATTAGTCCTGATGGATGTTTGATGTTCTGAGATAGGGTCTGTGTACCTAGAGATGATGAGCTTATTCGAAAAATTTTACACGAAGCACATAGTGGGTGTTTATCTATTCATCCAGGCAGTACAAAGATGTATAATGATTTGAAGGAATGGTATTGGTGGCCGAGTATGAAGAAAGATATTTCTGAGTTCGTATCGAGATGCTTGATTTGTCAGGAAGTAAAAGCTGAGCACCAAGTACCTTCGGGTCTACTTCAGCCTATTATGGTTCCCGAGTGGAAGTGGGACCGTATTGCTATGGACTTTGTGACGGGTTTGCCTTTGACACTGAAAAAGAAGGATGTTGTATGGGTCGTGGTTGATAGACTTACAAAGTCAGCCCATTTTATATCGGTACGCATTGACCATTCGCTTGATAAGTTGGCGGATTTGTATGTGTCAGAAATTGTGAGACTTCACGGAGTACCGTTGTCGATTATATCGGATAGAGATCTGAGATTTACATCATAATTTTGGAAAAAGTTGCAAGAAGCCTTGGGTACAAAATTGAGCTTTAGTACAGCTTTCCATCCGCAAACCGACGAATAGTTGGAAAGGATAATTCAGATACTTGAAGACATGCTTCGATGTTGTGTGTTAGAATTTCATGGTAATTGGGAAAAGTACTTACCATTAGTAGAATTTGCCTACAGTAACAGTTTTTAGTCGAGCTTGAAAATGGCGCCTTATGAGGCATTATATGGGCGTAAGTGCCGAACGCCTCTGTATTGGATTGAACTCAGAGAGAATCAGATTCACGGGGTCGATTTAGTCAGAGAAACTGAAGAGAAGGTAAAAGTGATTCGTGATTGCTTAAAAGCTGCTTCTGATAAGAAAAAGTCCTACGCGGACTTGAAACGAAAAGAGATTGAGTTTCAAGTTTGTGATAAGGTATTTTTGAAAGTGTCACCATGGAAGAAAGTTCTTAGATTTGGCCAAAAAGGCAAGTTGAGTCCGCACTTTATCAGACCGTATGAGATTACCGAGAGGATATGGCCGGTAGCCTATTGTTTGGAATTGCCATCTGAGTTGGAAAAGATTCATGATGTATTACACGTGTCTATGTTACGTCGCTACCGATCAGACCCTTCGCATGTGATTGTACGGACAGAGGTTGAAATTTAACCGGACATGACTTATGGCGAAGAGCCGGTTAAGATTTTGGCACGATAAGTTAAACAGTTAAGAAATAAAAGTATAGCCCTTGTGAAAGTACTATGGAAAAGACATAGGGTAGAATAGGCTACATGGGAGCCCGAGGAGGCCATGAGAAACCAATATCCCAACCTTTTTACCGGTAAGATTTTTGAGGACGAAAATCCCTAAGGGGGGAGAATTGTAACAGCCCAATTTAGGGCCTAGTCGGAATAGTGGTTGCGAGACCACAAATCCGAAGTAGAAATATGTGTTTCATGGTTTTCATGAGGTCTAAGACATGTTTACATGATTGTGTGAAAATTTCATGAAGAAATTTTATAATTAAATGATCAATTTATTCATTAGGACTAAATTGCAAAGATTGAAAAATATGAGATTCTAGAAGATTCAAGTATGGGATAGCAATAGAAAATTTATTAGAGATCCTTATTTAGCAATTAGACTATTATATTTGATGATGGACAAAAATAGACATGGGAAGGAAAAATCTCAAGAAAGGGGCCTTAAGGGCATTTTGGTCATTTGGTTAATAAGTTAATAAAAAGGGAAAAAGAAGTCAAAATTAGTGTTCATCTTCTTTCCATAAGTGTTGAAATTTGCAAGGAGCCATAGCTAGGGTTTCTTCAACTTTTAAGCTTGATTGTAAGTACCTTCTAGCCCCGTTTTTGATGTTCTTCGTATTTTTGAGATCCTCGTAACCCGATTTAGCTATTTCTAGCTATATTTTAAGCTAGGGTTCATGTTCAAAAATTTACCCATGTATGACATGCATGTATTTTGAGGTTTAATGGAAGAATATGTAAGTTTGATGTATGATAAACATATTTTTCTAAGTGATTTTCATGGAAAACTCATAAAAAGGACTTATTTGTAAAGATGATAAAATGTGTAGTAAAAATCAGTTTTGAAGGAAAATATGAGCTATTATAAGTTTAAGATAGGTTTGGCTAGGCTTGGGTAACTAAGGAAATGAGTACATTTCATTATACGAGCTTAGGGGCCATTTTGTAGATATGTGAAAGTTTAAGGGCAAAATTGTAATTTTTCCAAAGTATGATTCACGAGTTGTTTTAGTCAATGTGATCATTAAATAAGTGAAATTGTTATTATAGATCAAGAAACACGAAGTCCGAACCGAAACCGGGGAAATAACAAAGTGGTGGACTAAATTGAACAACTATACATATTTTGGTATAAAGTAAGTTTGTGTGTAATAAATCAACGTAATGTTATTATGTTTTTATATGCTTGATATCATGAGAAATGTATATTATCTCTATGAAATTGATTAATGAGGTATCGATGAAAGCATGATGAAATTATAATATGTGAAAGTCCCGGTTGAACCTTAGGAATAGAAAGGATACCATTGTCACAACATGAGATTAAGGAGGTCCCGTATAAGACCATGTCTGGGACATGGCCTCGGCACCGAATGAAGATCCCGTATAAGACCATATCTGGGATATGGCATCGGCATCAAGTCGTAATCCCGTGTAAGACCACGTCTGGGACCTGGCTTCGGTATGACATTGTGTAAGACCATGTCTGGGACATGGCGTCAATATAGATCTCGTATAAGACCATGTCTGGGATATGGCGTCGACATCGATAAGAGATCCCGTATAAGACCATATCTGGGATATGGCATCGGCATCGAGAAGTGATCCCATGTAAGACCATATCTGGGATATGGCATTGGCATCGTATTATGTGAATGATGAGTTCGAGTATCCTTCGATATTCCAATTGGTTCAACGGGATAAAGAGCTAAGTTTATGTTTAAGATATAAGAGTGCAAAAGTTATGTGATGAAGTGACATAGGTACATATGAGTAATTTACAAGAAATGAGTCTGATATGTGATATGAGATCGGTAAGAGTAAGCATGAGTAAGTTATGTCAATGTGTTTGAGAAGTTGTGTTATTACTCGATGTAATGTATGGATGTTATCATAAGCCTCTATGTTGCTACTTATTTAATGCAAACTTACTAAGCTTTATGCTTACCCCTCTCTTTTCCCTTTCCTTGTAGTATCGCCAAGCTAGCTCGGGGATCGTAGGACGTCAGAGTTCGGTTCACACTATCAAGCTATTCTTTTGGTATAGTAAAGTTGATTATTTTGAGTATGGCATGTATAGGAACTTGGTCATTTTGTTATATGTCATATTGGTTAGCCAAGGTGTTGGCTATTAATGTTACTCAATTCATTTTGTAAATGGCCATTGGAATCGGCCAAAGCTAGTTAAGTTATATCTATCCAATGATGATGAATTTCATGAAGTGCAAGTTTATATAATTGAGTGAGTAAAGCATGGATTATGAGCATGATGAATGTAGTGGAATTCAAGGTGTGGATATCTTGATTGTGGATATTGGAGATGCATTATTGTTATGTCATGTGTTGCTAAAAATAGTATAAATGTGGTTATTTTTCAGGGTGGCAAATGGCTTGGTAAATAGCCTTGCATTTGTCCACACGGATAGACACACGGGCGTGTGTCAAGGCCGTGTGTAACACATGGTCAGCCCCATGGGCGTGTTGGTAGGCCGTGTGTCCCCTGCACCTAATGTGCCCCTAAGGGTCTACTGACATCATAAACAGAATATCCCTTATTTTGGACACGGCCTGAAACACGTGCGTGTGACATGCCACACGGGCGTGTCACTTCTCTCACACGGGCGTGTGGCCCTGTTTTGAGTAAAAATTTTCTAAGTGTTCGTAAGTTTCCGGTTCAGTCCTGGATCACTCCATGTGTATGTCTTGGGTCTCGTAGGCCCATAATAAGGATGATAAGAATTCAAATAAAAAGGTTTAAGTTGAAAAGAAAGTTCATTGCCCGATTTTATACGAATAAGTAAGTTAAGTCTGGTAATGCCTTGTACCCGGTTTCAGTGTCGAATACGGGTAAGGGGTGTTACATTGTGGGGATCATCTTCAAACTTTTTCTTGCCAAGTTTTCTTTCTTTTAGGGGAAATTAGAGCTGCTTGAAGGGGGTTGTAACACCTCTCACCCGTATTCAACACCGTAATAGGGGTACAGAGCATTACCGGACTTATTACACAATAAACATACAATTCTCATACATTTTTTCCAATTCAAGTACAAGTCAATCACAATCATTCACATTGTCCCTAATACGAGACTACGAGGCCCAAATCATGCATTAGGAGTGGTTCAAGACTAAACCAATATGTCAGGAAATTTTAGGACAACTTAGAAAATTTTACAAAATACAGGGGACACATGCCCGTGTGGCCAGGCCGTGTGTCTCACACGGCCAAAGACACGCCCGTGTCACAAGTCGTGTGGACATTCGAAATGGGATCAAATGGTCATGTCCTAGCTTGTGTCCGACCCCGTGTAACTCCCTGACTTGGGTCACACGGCCAACCACACGCCCGTGTGCCAGGCTGTGTGCTAGGCAGTACGAAACCAGTAGGGTATACTGACTTATGCCACACGGCCATGTCACACGCCCGTGTGTTGGGCCATGTGGAGTATACTGACTTGGTTTCTAATTAAACACCAGGGGACACACAGCCGTGTCACCTGACTGTGTGTCACACACAACTGAGATACACGCCCATGTCTCTGCCCGTGTGGACAAAAATAGGCTACTTACCAAGCCATCTTTCTCACCCAAAATGCAACCACCTAAAAACATCAATTGGCATATAACATAGCATCAATAGGCATTCAAACCAATCTCAACCAAGCATAATTCATGCCATTTCAATACCATAAATTACAGGGCACACAAATACCACAATATGCTATTCAATTTTATACCAAATTCACATTCTCAATTCACTTAACTAGTTAACTTCATATATATGCATTTTCTTACCTCTAATCACATGCATACCAAATCTTCAAATTTCAACCATATGGTACTCCAAAATACGAATTCACAACAAGCATATAAATGACAATATTACACAACATAACAAAGGCTATTTGCATAAATATATACATCACCAAATATACCAAAATAAGCCAACTCTCATGGCTATACACAAAACCAAACACTTAACATTTACAAGCCAACTCAAATGGCTAAATTCATTACCAAACTATATACCAAAACGACCATAATTCATATACATGCCATATAACCAAATACATAAGCTCAAAAGTACCAAAGTAGAAGCTCGGTAGTGTGATGCAATCTCCGACAACTCTCAATCCGAGCTATCTTTGATAATCACTATAAAACACGGAAAAGTAAACAAAGTAAGCTATAAAGCTTAGTAAGTTCGTATAGTAATAAACTCAACTTGCCATAAATACGCAATTCACACAATTTAATATAACAATATACAACTCATATTGATCCACAAACCTATCACAAGATCATTTACAAGGTTAGATTTGAAATTCACAAATTTCTTTGATTCAAAGCTTATATGGTTCATGTACATACGTGTATTATCTCGTACTAATCTTTTATTCATCCATATCTTTGACATACCCATTGAACCATTTGGAATACTATCAGATACTCGGGAATCTCGCACCCTAAGTGCCAATACAGAACCGAAGCTATCTCAATCTCATATCACGTATAATGCTCACTCTCGAGCTATCAACGGGTCTACTCACACAAGCTGACAATCATGACTTTGCTACATGGTGCTGCTCACACAAGCTGATGAGAATCCGCAACACAAGTCGGATAACTCAGCCACCGATAGGACGTACGGACCAGCACCCAAATCACATAACCCCTAATGACATGTCATTTGTATCCTAATCTATTCCTAAGGTTCAACTGGGATTTCTCATTTGATGAATCGTCTTCGAACATATCCGCAAGGTCGTATTCACAAATATTTCAATAATAAAGCATTTAAAAAAACAATTATATTAATGCTTATTAACATACAAACTTACCTCGAATGCAAAAATGATGAAATGAGTCGATTTGTCCAACACTTTATTTTTCCCTCAATCTAAATACGATCTTTGCTTTTCTTGATCAATGAACCCTAGAAAGCTCCCATGGATGTTCTTCTTTTTTATTTTCTGTGGTGATAGCTAAATTAGAAAGATGATATCCTTATTTTTATTATTTAACTTAAGTTTGTTTATTAATTTACCTATTTAACCCTAGTTATAAAACCTTTAAAGCCATTAAAAGATGTACATCTTTGTCCATTAACATTATCAATGGTCTAATTACCACTTAAGGACCTCCACTTTAAGGTTCCATAGCTATTAGACACCTTTAGCTAATAGAACACAAGTTGTACACTTTACGCGATTTAGTTCTTTTTATCAAATTGAGCATTCAAACGATAAAATTTCTTAACGAAATTTTCACACTATCATACTATTATACTGTAGGCCTAAAAATAATAATAAAATAATTATTTTGACCTCAGATTTGTGGTCCCAAAACCACTGTTCTAATTTGACTAAAAACGGTCTGTTACAACTCTTCCCCCTTAGGAATTTTCGTCCCCGAAAATCTTACCAGAAAATAGGTTAGGGTACTGTTTTCTCATAGCTTCCTCGAGTTCCCACGTGGCTTCTTCGACCCCATGACATTGCCACAAAAATTTAACCAAAGCTATTTTTTTGTTTCTCAACTCTTTAATCTCTCGAGCCAGAATTCTGATCAGTTCTTCACTATACGTCATATCAGGCTGAATTTTAATCTCTGACAGAGAAATTACGTGTGACGGATCTGATCTATATCGACGCAACATCTAAACATGAAATACATTGTAAATCTTTTCTAATTCTGACGGTAAAGCTAGTCGATATGCCAGTGGCCCTATTCTTTCGATAATCTCATACGGCCCAATAAATCGCGAGCTTAATTTGCCTTTGCGACCAAATCGAAGAATCTTCTTCTGCGGAGATACTTTCAAAAATACTTTGTCACCGATTTGAAATTCAATGTCTTTACGTTTCAAATCCGCATACGATTTTTGTCGATCTGAAGCTACTTTCAAACTGTCGCAAATTACTTTCACTTTCTCTTCGGTCTCTCTAATCAAATCAACCCCGTGAATCTTTTTCTCACTAAGTTCGGTCTAGTACAACAGAGTTTGGCATTTACGACCATACAAAGCTTCAAACGGTGCCATCTTTATGCTCGATTAAAAACTGTTGTTATACGCGAATTCAACTAACGGTAAATATTTCTCCCAGTTGCCTTCAAACTCTAAAACACATCAATGAAGCATATCTTCGAGAATCTGAATTACTCTCTCGGACTGATCGTCGGTTTGCGGATGAAAAATAGTACTAAAGTGCAACCGCGTACCCAAAGCTTCTTGCAATTTCTTCCAAAATCGCGACATAAACCTTGGATCTCTATCCGAAATAATAGAAACTAGCACCCAGTGCAATCTAACGATCTCAGAGATGTACAACTCAGCTAATCTATCACGTGAAAAGTCTGTACGTACCGGAATGAAATGTGCAGACTTCGTTTGTCGATCAACGACAACCCAAATAGCATCTTTCTTCTTCGGAGACAGGGGTAATCCTGATATGAAATCCATCGTAACTCTATCCCATTTCCACTCTGGTATCATCACTGGCTGTAATAATCCCGAAGGCATTTGATGTACGGCTTTGACTTGTTGACAAACTAAGCATCTCGACACAAACTCTAAAATGTCTCGTTTCATACCTGACCACTAGTACAGCTGTTTCAAATCATTGTACATTTTAGTACTTCCCGAATGAACAGATAAACAACCACTATGTGCTTCGTGTAAAATATTCTGAATAAGCTCGAAATTTCTCGGTACACAAATTCTATCTTGGAACATTAAATAATCATCGGATCCGATATGATATTCTGAATCAGTATTCAACCTGCACTGTACTCTTTTAGCTTGCAATTCATTATCACATTTCTGAGCTTCACAAATTTGCTGAAGGAATAACGGCTTAGCTTTTAACTCAGCTAAAATCGAACCATCATTAGACAAGTTTAACTGTGTGTTCATTGCCCGTAAAACAAATAAAGACTTTCTACTCAGAGCATCCGCGACTACATTCGCTTTCCCCGGATGATAATCAATCACTAGTTCATAATCGTTCAGCAACTTGAGCCATCTTCGTTGTCGCAAATTCAAATATTTTTGAGTCATTATATACTTCAAAATCTTGTGGTCGGTAAAGATAGGACACTTCTCACCGAATAAATAGTGTCGCCAAATTTTCAAAGCAAAAACAATAGCGGCCAACTCTAAATCGTGCGTCGGATAATTATTTTCATGCGGCTTTAATTGTCTAGAAGCATAAGCTATCACTTTGCTCTCTTGTATCAAAACACATCCCAAACCGTTAAATGACGCGTCGCTGAAAATCACAAACTCTTACCCAACTCAGGTTGAACTAAAACTGGTGTTTCAGTTAATAATGCTTTCAACTGTTCAAAACTCTATTGACATTTCTCAGACTATTTGAACTTCACATCATTCTATAGCAATCGAGTCATCGGTGTAGCAATCATCGAGAATCCTTTTACAAAATGCCGATAGTAACCAGCTAATCCCAGAAAACTTCTGACTTCATATGCATTTCTTGGTGGTTTCCAGTCCACAACTGCTAAAATCTTACTCGAATCAACTCATATACCTTCCGCTGAAACAATATGTCCCAAAAATCCAACCTCTCATAGCCAAAACTCGCATTTTCTGAATTTAGCAAATAGCTGCTTGTCTCTCAATGTTTGTAATACAATTCTCAAATGTTCATCATGCTTAGACTCATTTCGAGAATAGATCAGAATGTCATCAATGAATACAACAACAAATCTGTCTAAATAAGGTCTAAAGATTCGATTCATCAAATCCATAAAAACTGCAAGAGCATTAGTTAATCCGAAAGGCATAACAAGAAATTCATAATGCCCGTACCTTGTTTTGAATGTAGTCTTCGGCACAACCGAATCTTTAACTCTCAACTGATACTAACAAGATCTCAGATCGATCTTCGAAAATACTGTTTCTCCTTTCAACTGATCGAACAAATCATCAATTCTCGGTAAAGGATACTTATTCTTAATCGTAACCTTGTTGAGTTAACGATAGTCGATACACAATCTCATCGACCCATCTTTCTTCTTTACAAATAACATTGGTTCTCCCCAGGGCGAAAAACTAGGTCGTGCAAAACCTCTATCTGTTAACTCTTGCAACTGAGATTTCAACTCTTTCAATTTTTTCGGAGCCTGTAACACCCCTAACCCGAAGCCGTCGCCGGAATAGGGTTAAGAGGCGTTACCGATCAATCAGAACATTTCACATCATTTCATGACACAAAGTCAATCATCAATCAAACATATCAAATATAAACATGAGTCCTTTATTACGGTCTAAGAGACCTTAAAAATGTGTTATAAAGAGGTCGGGACTAAACCGAACACATCCGAAAATTCTTGGAAATTTGAATATTTTTCAAAACTGCAGAGGTCACATGCCCGTGCGGTCAGGCCGTGTGCCTCACACGGCTACCAGACACACCCATGTGTCCAGGCCGTGCCAAAACAGGGCGTACATACTGACTTGTCCACACGGCCTGAGACACGCCCGTGTGCCTTACCCGTGGTGGACTCGTACTTGCATCACACGGCCAGTCACACGCCCGTGTGTCCAGCCCGTGGTCGCTACTGACTTGTTTCACTTGGAAAACTTAAACGACACGGTCGAGCCACACGCTCATGTGCTCAACCGTGTGGGCAATTATAGGCCATTTTCAAGGCCAAATTTGCCTCCCACACATTGATTCACCTACAAACTTCAAATCTCATGCATTTATACCCCAATTGGAAACCGAAACGTACCATTTTATACTTCAATTAATCCTCAACAATACCATCTATTCATGTTCTCAATTCCTTCTCAAATAAATCCATTCAAGCACCATGATCACAACTCAATTCATATAAGCCAAGCATCATGTAATTCTTACTACAAGTTCACATTTTATCCATCATTCTTATCAAACAAATCACATATATAAAATCCATTTCCATTCTTGCTATCTCATGCCATATTCATCATTTCCATAGCTCATATAAGTATCAACATTATTCAACTTCCAAGCCAAATCACATGGCAAGGTTCCAATATCACAAAATGTACCATAACTACTAGCCTATACATGCCATATACCATCTATATACATCTTTCAAAAGTACCGAAATAGATAGCCGATAGTGTGATAGAGCCGCTGACGATCCCCGAAGCTGATCTAGCTTTACTGACACTGTGAAACAGAGAAACAAATCACACAGTAAGCTTTCAAAGCTTAGTAAGTTCGTAATATAATACATATTACTCAATAATACCACATCAATACATAATTAATTCATCACATAGATAAATACACAATTAGGCTCATCATCAATCTCAACCATGTGCTCAAGTATCTATTCATTCAACTTTTAAGGCTATCATCAACCACATAGGTTCAAACGTACCTTGATCAACACATAGTTACTCACCATTCATGCTACTCAATTGCTCGATATTACCTCTCGTTCAATATTTGCTATTCCTTTGATTATATGCACACTTAGTGCCAATTTCATAACCGAAACATAATCTTCACCGCCTACTTAGTGCCAATATGTTAAATCGAACTTATATCGGTATCGCACACACAGTGCCAATTCGATAAGTCGAGGCTTCTATCTTTTCGCACACACAATGCTAATCATCTCTGTCTCGTTTCTAATATTTCGCACACTTAGTGCCATCTATTTCAACTCTGCACATAACATTTATAATCTCATAATTATGTATATATTCATTCAATTCACATCACATAGATATAGTTGACAACTAGTATTATATCCGAACTTACCTCAGACGCCAAAATATCGAAACGGTCGATTAATCGAGCGCTTTGTCTTTGCCTCGATCTCGATCCGAACCTCTCCTTTCTTGGTCTATACACATTAAAATTCAGTCCATTCAATCACCAATTCATTCAATTTAGTCCACACACACATTTTTAGGGCATTTTGCAAAATAGCCCTCACAATTTCACATTTTGACACTTTAGTCCCTATTTCACAAAATCACAAAATACACCAAATTTGTTTATACCCATGCTTGGCCGAATGTTCATGTATCTCATACGAGTCCATACATTTCATTTATTTCACAATTTAGTCCTCTAATTTACACTTTTCTCAATTAAGCTCAAATTACTCAATTTTACTAAAATTTCCAAGACAAAATATGTTAACCCCACATCAAACTTTCATATTTCATCAACTATCAACACAAAGCTCAAGCATTCATCCATGGCATATCTAAAAATCACCATCAATTTCAAAAATTTAAGCATGGGTTTGAAAGAGCACGAAGCAACGATTACAAAAACGTAAAAATTATCAAAAACTGAGCTCAAAACATACCTTGATTGAGCTTAGCAAGTGCCAAAATTTCAAAAGCTTCAATGGCTATTCTCTTTTCTATTTTTCGGTGGAAGAAAGATGAGAAATGGCCATCAAATTGGTTTTGTTTTAATTAATATTAACTTATTTGGCATTTTACCATTTTACCCTTAATGAAAGTTAATAATAACACCTTATGCCATGCTATCATCTTCCACTAACTATAAAATGGGCTAATTGCAACATAATTCCTCCAAATTATAAAGACAACAACAATTAAGCACTTAATAATCAGCACACAACATTTTACTCTTTATGCGATTAAGTCCTTTCTCACAATTCGACACACAGTCGATAAAATTTTCATACAAAACTTTCACACAGACTCAATCACACATTATAAACATCAAAAATAATTTTAAAATATTGTTTCGACCTCAGATTTGTGGTCTCAAAACCACTGTTCTGATTAGGGTCTAAACAGGGCTGTTACAGAGCCATTCTGTACGGAGCTATCGATATTGATGATATTCTCAGTACTAATTCAATAGCAAACTCGACTTGTCTGATCGGTGGCAACCCAGGCAACTCCTCTGGAAATACATCTGGAAATTCACAAACCATTGGTATTGATTTAATCTTCGATTCATACACTATTGTATCCAGTACATATGCAAGATAAGCTTCACAACCTTTCCTCACATATTTCTGAGCTAACATTGTCGATATTGTCGACTCATCAGATTCAATTCAAATAATTTCATTATTCTAAAATTTCAATTCAATAGTCTTTCGTCTACAATTCACAACAGCATCATGTAAAGTCAACCAATCCATACCCAGAATAACATCAAATTTATCAAAGGGTAAAAGCATCAAATTTGCTGGAAAATAGTAACCTCGAGTCATCAAAGGACAATTCTTGCAAACTTTATCATCTAGGACATATTGCCTAAGGGGTTCGATACTTTAATCATAAATTAGGTAGACTCAACAGGCAAACTCTTACTAGACACTAAATTCATACAAATATATGAATGAGTCGATCCAGGATCAATCAAGGCAATTACATTAGTGTCATAGAGAGAAAATGTACTGGTGATAACATCTGGTGATGACACATCTTCGCGAGCGCGAATAGCGTAAGCTCTGGTTGGTGCTCTAGCCTCGGATCTCAAAGCAGAGTCCTTTGACATTCCTTTGCTACTAATCACATTTCCCGTATTTCTAGGTGGTCTCCCTCTAGTAGCTGTGTTGCTTGGTCTTACATTCTAAAATTTATCTTTCTCGGTTAACTCAGGACAATCCCGAATAAAGTGGTCTAGTGAGCCACATTTGAAAAAATCTTTGTTATTCATCCAGTAGTCTCCAAAATGCCGTCTTCCACACTGTTGACACTCGGGTTTGTTGGGCCTAACACTAGTAATGCTAGATACTGAAGTAGCTTGAGCTTTAGGACTCGAGTATTGCTTCCCACGATCTCAACTTGATATCCCACTGAAGCATTCGAATGACCATACAAATCTCGTGATTTTTTTGACGAGGAGTGATAGGGTTTACTCATCGATCTCTTTCTCGAATCTCTAGCCTCAAAATTAGCTTTTCTCTTTTCTTTGCCCAGTTCCTCGGCTTTGCATGCTCTATCGACTAACACAACAAATTCTTTCAATTCTAAAATCCCGACCAAAAGTCTAATATCTTCGTTCAACCCATCTTCTAAACGTTTACACATAATTTCCTCAGTGGAAACACATTCTCGAGCATATTTACTAAGTCTCACAAACTCTCTCTCGTATTCGGTCATAGACATTCGTCCCTGTTTCAACTCCAGAAACTTTTTTCACTTTTGATCGATAAATCGCTGGCTGATGTATTTCTTTCTGAACTCAGCTTGAAAGAATTCCAACGTGACCCATTCTCTCGGCACCACAGATATCAAAGTATTCTACCACTGATATGCAGTGTCTCTCAGAAGTGATACGACGCATTTTACACATTCAGCTGGTGTGCAAGATAGTTCATCAAATATTCTGATCGTATTCTCAAGCCAAAACTCAGCTCTCTCAGGATCGTCATCAACTGTAGCTCTGAACTCTTCAGCCCCGTATTTTTAGATTTTATCAACTGGCGACTTACTCAATCGTAAACGTTCCACACCTTGAGGAGCTACGGGAACCGGTTGAGGAATAAGTAGGGGTGGAGGTTGCTGAGTAGCCGGATTAGTTCAGAAAAACTCAGTAAACCACTTGTTCATCATTAGGAAGAAGGCTTCCTTGGCCTCTCCTCCCTGACTACCCGATACGGGTCTCGACTCATATTACGCTACATCGTGAATGGAGGCTGGCGTATTACTCTCAACATCATCAGCCACAGCTCAATTGGTATTCATTTACTATAAGAAAACACGTTTTAAACTGTTAGGAGATATCACGCTATCACAGGTTATATATGGCATGTATAGCTAGACTCTCACATATGCTGTAACACCCCAAACCCGGTCAATACACCACGACCGAATCTGGCATGTTACGGAGTGAAAACATTTTGAGTAAAACAAGTTTGCCAATTTATTTCTATTGAAAACTCCTTTACCGTTTAAAAGATTAGAAAACCCCGTGTAGAGTATAGCTGAAATCGTTTTTGGTTGCTTTAAAACCCGAAAAAACCCTCTTTTGTTGGAAATCCATTTGTTGTTTATAGTTTTGGAAAACCTTTTGATACTTATTAAAAACCAAGTGAGTTAAGCATAGTTGAGTTAAGAACATTTTTGTTTGGAGTTGTTTAAGAAATTAAATTTGAAAACGTTGCTTTTTACCGGTTATTTAAGCAAATCAAATTATTAAGCACATGCATAATATAAATCAAATAAAAGCAAGTAATTAAAAAAAAACCCAAAATAATACTTAGCGGCCTTATTACAAAACCAAAACCAAATTTAAAGTAAATAAATAAAAACCAGAATTTTAATTTAAAGTTAAAACCCAAAAATAAGTAGCATGGCCACCTCGAGTCCTCCCCGGCTCCAAATCTGCGATCTAAGCCTCATCTGCAAAATATAGGGGAAGGGGTGAGTCACTGAGACTTAGTGTATAAATCCCCAACCCGATAGAATAGCACTCACACAAGTCATTAATAAAACATGCAAATCATGCAACCTCATAACCTAACCATCCGATCTCCTTTATCTACCCCGTGTGGTCAAAACCACTGGTGACCGAAGTCACAAATATATAAGTGTGGTCAAAACCACTGGTGACCGTAGTCACAGATCAAGTGATGGGGCCAACCCATCGTGTGGTCAAAACCACTGATGAAAATCCCGTAATCAACATGTGGGGCCAACCCACTGTGGTACCAAACCACTGGGACAAGTCACAATATCCATATGTGGTCAAAACCACTGGTGACCGTAGTCACAATATCATATATGTGGTAAAAACCACTGGTGGTCAAAACCACTGGGACTTAGTCACAAATAATAGTATCAAGACGGGGCCAACCCGTCGTATGGTCAAAACCACTGGTGACAGTCCAAATAATTCTTCCCCCTCCTCTCAACAATCCCACCATCATGTCCATATCAATCGTGGCATAATAACGTATGATGATGCAAATAACACATGGCATAGCAGTAAACAATGACATGATAGCATATATCGAGATCCAAAATCGGGGGACTTACCCGGAGTCCACGCTCATGCCACAAAGCATACTACCGATTTCAATGGCTATTAATAGTAACATAATAAACATATCATACTAACGAAGTGTGTAAGCGTTACACACCTGACTATTCGTAGATCTAAGCAAAATCTTGAAACTACGCGAAACTAACGAGATCCCAAAACGTTTGCCTGCCCCCCTTTCCTACAGTCGGTCCACACTACACTTTTAGAAATATAGCCATTCGACTTAATCACAAAATCCCGAAGATATGTCGCACGAAGGTAGCACCTTACCTTAATGCCGATTTGGTTTCCAACCAAATCCCGAAGCTATGTGATGCACCTCCCTTGCAATCGGCCAAACACTAGCACACAAAAAAATGATTAGCCTTCGGCTTTTGAACGAATAAGAGACAGATCCAAACGCTAGAACCCTTACCTAGATCGGTAACCAAATCCCGAAGACCCACTGTATTCGGCTACCAAGCACCAACGTTCGGCACCCCTAAGTGATGTTAGGGATTTTGGCTACCAATAAAGAACAAGAATAGAGTTTAATATATGTGAATCTATAATAAAAGGGAAGATAGAAGGGAAGTGGGGTTTCGGTATTACCCAAATCGATCAAGAAGAGAAGAAGAAGTCACTTACTAGGAGATTCGGCTATGACTCAAAAAGAAAGAGATAGGTTCGGCACTTCAATGGAGACTAGATCACGTGAAAAGAGAAGAAAATAAGGCCAAGGGTATTCGGCCAAATACTTGAAAGAAGAGAGGAGAGAACTCAACAAGATTTCGACTTTTGAAGATGGAAGAGATGGAGAAGAAAATAGAACCAAGATTCGGCAAAGAAGAGAAAACGCAACTCAGAAAAGGGTTAGGGAGTTTCGGCTAACCAAAGAATGAAGAGATAGAAGAAAAGAAGGAATAGGGATATGGTTTTCGGCTAGCAATGTTTGAACCAAAGAAGAGAAGATGATGGATATATGGTTTTAGCTTTTCAAGGAAATGGCAAGGGTGGTTCGGCCAAGCACCAAGAATGCCGAAAAGAGAAAACCAAAGTGAGAAGGAAAGCAAGAGGGGTTTCAGCTTATGACTCAAACTCAAGAGAAAAGGACTCTCCCCACTTGCCGAAAATATTCCCTAAAACCACCATAGACATTTGGCACACCCCCTTCCCAAGCACCAAAACCGATTACTCCTTCTCCCCACAGTCCAACTTTCGGCCAACACTAAGTCTCCCTTAGCCGACTCCTCAAAATCCTCCTAACCCCTCATTCAAATGAGTTTGAAAGGTTCAAACTCCTAAATTTCCTCACCTTCATCTGTTCAAATCTGTTTGACTCCTTCCATCCTTATCTTCCAGAGTCCATCCTGAGCACACCACTTCCTCAGCTTGGCGTCAAAATAATAAGCAGAAAATGAGATTTCTGCTACTCGAACCTGAGCACTCCTTCCCTGCATGTGGCGTCACCCACCTGGCACCTTAGTGGCGCCTCCTTTGCCACTTTGCCACTAGGTTGTTTGTGTCCCACCCCTTCAATAAATTCTTTTAACCCCCTAACTCTCCTAGCTCCCTCTTCCTAAGCACTAAAACAAAATTTTTGGCCATGACCCAGGCCTAACCCGAGGTCATGCCTAGACCCCAAAACATGCTACACTGGCACAGTAGGCATATCATCACATGCAAACACATACAAAATGCAGAGACCCCGATTTAAGGATGTTACAGTTCTACCCCCCTTAAAAATAATTTCGGCCTCCAAATTACCTGGTCAGAAGAGTTGAGGGTATTGCTGCCGCATCACATCCTCCGGTTCCCACGTGGCCTCCTTCGTACCATGGTTCCGCCATAATACTTTCACCAAGGGAACTGACTTCCTACGCAGAACCTTGACATCCCGATCCAAAATCCGTACCAATTCCTCTTCGAAAGACAAGTCTGAGCTAACCTCTATCTCTGCAACTGGCACGACATACGACGGATCTGACCGATAGTGCCTAAGCATTGAAACATGAAAGATGTTGTGAATCTGACTTAACTCTGCCGGTAACTCGAGCTGATAAGCTACCGGTCCCACTCGCTTCAACACCGTATATGACCCAATAAACCTAGGGCTTAGCTTGCCCTTTCGCCCAAATCTCAACACTTTCTTCCACGAAGATACCTTCAGGAAGACCTTGTCACCCACTGCATACTCTATATCCCTACGCTTAAGATCAGCGTAAGACTTCTGCCTGTCCTATGCTTCCTTCAGACGAGTCCGAATCACCTTAACCTTATCCTCTGCTTTCGTCACCAACTCCGACCCAACATCTGCTGTTCACCCACCCCGCCCAACACGCTCGAGTACAACATTTCCGTCCATATAGTGCCTCATATGGTGCCATCTGAATACTCGCTTGATAACTGTTGTTATAAGCGAACTCCGCCAATGGCAAATACTCCTCCCAACTACCGCTGAAATCCAAAACGCAACCCCTTAACATATCCTCTAGAATCTGGATTACCCTTTCAGACTGTCCATCAGACTGCGGATGAAAAGCCGTGCTAAAATCCAACCTCATACCCAACGCCTGATGCAAAGCTTTCTAGAACCTCGACGTGAACTTGGGATCCCTATCCGAAATAATTGACACTGGCACTCCATGCAACCTTACTATCTCTGCCACATACAACTTGGCTAACTTCTGGAGTGAATAGTCAACTCGAACTGGTAAGAAATGAGCCGATTTAGTCAAACGGTCCACAATCACCCAGACTGAGTTCTTCTTACTAGGCATAAGGGGAAGCCCACTAACGAAGTCCATCGTAATCCTTTCCCATTTCCACTGCGGAATCTTTACCGGCTGCAACAGTCCTGACGGTAATTGATGCTCAGCTTTAACTTGCTGGCATGTCAAACACTTGCCCACAAACTCAGTTACTTCCCGCTTAAGACCTGGCCACTAGAATTGTTCCCTCAAATCGCGATACATCTTACTGCCTCCAGGATGCATAGCGTATGGGCTGCTATGAGCTTCCTGAAGAATCCGCTGTCTCAATTCAACATCCTTGGGCATACATACTTTCCCTTGAAAACACAGTACTCCATCACTGCCCAAACTGTAACCCTCCGATTCACCATTCTACACTTGCAACCTCCGAGCACTCAAAACCTCATCTATTAGCTGTTTCTCCTTAACCTGATCAATCCAAGTCAGCTTTACTTGCAATTTCGCCAACAGACTCCCGTCGTCATATAGACTAAGGTGAGCAAACATCGACCTCAGATCTGCTACCACCTTACGGCTCAACGCATCAGCTACTACGTTAGCCTTACCCGGATGGTACTCAATCGAGCAGTCGTAGTCCTTTAACAACTCGATCCACCTTCGCTGCCTCAAATTTAAGTCTTTCTGAGTCAAGAGGTACTTCAGACTTTTATGATACGTATAAACTATCGACTTTTCCCCATACAAGTAATGCCTCCAAATCTTCAAGGCAAAAACCACTGCAGCCAACTCCAAGTCATGTGTCGGATAGTTACCCTCATGAGGCCTCAACTGCCGAGACGCATACGCCACCACTTTCCCGTCTTGCATCAGCACACACCCTAAGCCAGTATGTGATGCATCACAATAGACCGTGAATTCCTTCCCTGCCTCAGGTTGAATCAACACCGGAGCTTCAGTCAGAATCTTCTTTAACTTATCGAAACTCTCTTGTTATTTTTCAGACCACACAAACGGAACCCCTTTTCTCAACAACTTAGTCAGCGGCGCTGCGATCAAAGAAAAACCCTCTACGAACCTTCTGTAGTATCCTGCCAAACCCAGAAAACTTCGAATCTCTTCAATCGACTTAGGTGGTTTCCAATCCAACACTACCTCGATCTTTTGAGGATCCACCCTAATCCCCTCAGCTGATACCACATGACCCAAGAAAGTTACCTCCTTAAGCCAGAACTCGCACTTACTAAACTTGACGAATAACTGCTTCTCCCTCAGAACCTGTAGGACCACCCGAAGATGCGCGTCATGTTCCTCCTCAGATTTCGAATACACTAAAATGTCATCTATAAACACTACGAAAAATCGGTCCAAATACGGCTGAAACATCCGATTCATCATGTCCATGAATGCTACCGGCGCATTGGTCAACCCGAATGGCATCACCAGAAACTCGTAATGTCCATACCGAGTACGAAACGCCATCTTATGAATATCAGCCTCCTTTACATTGAGTTGATGATACCCTGACCTAAGATCTATCTTAGAGAATACCGATGCACCCTTAAGTTTATCAAACAAGTCGTCTATCCTGGGCAACGGATACTTGTTTTTGATCATCAACTTATTCAGCTGGCGGTAGTCTATACACGCAGCCAGCGTAATCGCCGTCTTTCTTCTTAACAAAAGCACAGTGTGCTCCCCAAGGTGATACACTCGGCTGAATGAAACCTCTGTCCAGCAACTCCTGAATCTGAGCCTTTAACTCCACCAATTCTTTCGGCGCCATCCTATACGGGGCAATAGATACTGGCGCGGTTCTGGGTAACAAATCTATACCGAACTCAACCTCGCGGTCAGGAGGCAAACCCGGAAGTTCCTCTGGGAATACATCAGCAAATTCCCTCACGGTTCGAACACTCTCCACAGCTGAATCCTTGGCTTCCAGTGCACAGACATGCACCATTAATGCCTCACAACCTTTCCTCACCATTTTCTCAGCCTTCAGCGTAGAGACAACATTGGATAGGTAATCTCTCCTATTACCTATCATCACCACCTCTTCGTCTTCCATTGTCTTCAACACCACGCGCTTAGCTGCGCAATCCAAACTGGCCTGGTACTTCACTAACCAATCCATCCCGAGAATCAGATTGAACTCCCCAAATGGCAGTTCTATCAAGTCAGCCAAAAACACGACCCCTTAAAGTTCTAGGGGTACATCCCTATATAGTTTATTTACTTCTACAAAGTGACCCAGAGGGCTTATCACTGTCATCTCCCTAGAAGTAATCTCAAAGTCTAAGTTCATAGTTTCCACTATACTACTGGCAACATACGAGTGAGTCGAACCAACATCTACCAAAGCAATATAAGGCAGTCCAAAAATTAAGAACGTACCGGTTATGACGTCCGGTGCGTCGCCCTCCTCTCGATGCCTCGCTGTGTAGACCAATCTAGGCTGTCTCACCTCTGTACCACCTGCACCTCTGCCCGGTGCTCCACGGCCTCTACCAGAGCCATTACCTCCCCTGGCTGAACCACGGCCCCTCTGTGGCTGCTGACCATCCCTCCTGATCTGTGTACGATTCTGATCCCGCATCGCAGCCTCTAGCTGATCTCTGTGGACAATCCCTCACTCGATGCCCCATCGATCCACACTCGAAACATCCTCTGTTTCTAGTCCAACATTCTCCCTGTGAGATTTCCCACACCGAGCACACCGTGGCGGCCATTGATTGTTAGCAGCAGCAGGCCTAGCAGCTTGATTTGGCCCACTATATCTACCCCATTTCTGCTGATTCCCGGCAGACCCAGATGATCCAGAATTCCTCTTATTCCAACCCTTATCCTGATTCTGCCTTACGGACTGTTTCACCTCCTCAGGAACTTTGGCCTTTTCTACTAAGACCGCAAACTCTCTTTCCTGCTGTGGGGAAATTAACATCCGCAGCTCATCTCTCAGCCCATCCTCAAATCTGACACAGCGCTCATGCTCCATGCCCATAATACCCCGTGCATACCGACTTAACCGAAGAAATTCCGCCTCATATTTTGATACTGACTTATTTCCCTGGACTAGGTTCAGGAACGCCTTGCGCTGCGCATCAATGTAGCTAGCCCCAATGTACTTCCTCTGATAGGCTGCTCTACAGAATTCCCAAGTAATGTCATCCGCCATCGCTCCGTCCCTAACCGTGGCCACCACTGATATGACTCATCTCGAAGCAAAGATACTATCCCCTTTAGTTTCTCCTCAGCCGAGAGGTCTAGGTCATCCATAATACGTTCTGTTGCCTCAAACCAACATTCCGCCGTACTAGGAGCCACGCCGGATACACCTCTGAATACCTCTGCGCCATTAGCCCAGAGTCGTTCGGACACAGATTTCCTAGCTCCCGTTCCAACGCCTGTACTCGCAACCCTTTCTAGCACCCGCAGCATCGCTGTGACACTGCGTCATCACCACCCGTCTGATCCTGAAATTCTGTGCCCACAGCTGGCGGCGGTGGTACCTCGTTTTCTGACCCATGTCCAGACCCTACCGGTTCCGACACTGTCATCCTACGCCTACCTCGTCTACGTGTATTCCGCCCACATCCTCGTGTACTCATGACTATCGTTCACGAATTGATCTGACTACAAGTTTTATGCATTAGACTTTATTCCACTGTTTATTAAAGCACAGTCTTATGAGAAGTTTAATACAGAGATTGTTTCGCAAGTTTATACCATCCTACAGTTCAGATCTCTAAAGTAGTTCCTACTACTATTTAGTCATGCCCATATTATCATAATCATAACATCATAAGCAACAATTTGGGATACTTACCTGGGCGGATCGGTGCCGGAGACTCGGTGCCATGCTTTCCCAACCATCCTTTTTCACATTTTAAGACATTTTTGGGCCTCGGGCCTACAGCCGAGCTGTTGAACTTGGCTCTGATACCAAAATTGTAACACCCCAAACCCGGTCAACACACCACGACCAAATCTGGCATGTTACGGAGTGAAAACATTTTGAGTAAAACAAGTTTGCCGATTTATTTCTATTAAAAAATCCTTTACCGTTTAAAAGATTAGAAAACCCCGTGTAGAGTATAGTTGAAATCATTTTTGGTTGCTTTAAAACCCGGAAAAACCCTCTTTTGTTGGAAATCCATTTGTTGTTTATAGTTTTGGAAAACATTTCGAAACTTATTAAAAACCAAGTGAGTTAAGCATAGTCGAGTTAAGAACCATTTGTGTTTGGAGTTGTTTAAGAAATTAAATTTGAAAACGTTGCTTTTACCCGGGTTATTTAAGCAAATCAAATTATTAAGCACATGCATAATATAAATCAAATAAAAGCAAGTAATTAAAAAAAAACCCAAAATAATACTTAGCGGCCTTATTACAAAACCAAAACCAAATTTAAAGTAAATAAATAAAAAACGGAATTTTAATTTAAAGTTAAAACCCGAAAATAAGTAGCATGGCCACCTCGAGTCCTCCCCGGCTCCAAATCCGCGATCTAAGCCTCATCTGCAAAAATATAGGGAAGGGGTGAGTCACCGAGACTCAGTGTATAAATCCCCAACCCGATAGAATAGCACTCACACAAGTCATTAATAAAACATGCAAATCATGCAACCCCATAACCTAACCATCCGATCTCCTTTATCTACCCCGTGTGGTCAAAACCACTGGTGGTCAAAACCACCGGTGACCGAAGTCACAAATATATAAGTGTGGTCAAAACCACTAGTGACCGTAGTCACAAATCAAGTGATGGGGCCAACCTATCGTGTGGTCAAAACCACTGATGATAATCCCGTAATCAACATGTGGGGCCAACCCACTGTGGTACCAAACCACTGGGACAAGTCACAATATCGATATGTGGTCAAAACCACTGGTGACCGTAGTCACAATATCATATATGTGGTCAAAACCACTGGTGGTCAAAACCACTGGGACTTAGTCACAAATAATAGTATCAAGACGGGACCAACCCATCGTGTGGTCAAAACCACTGGTGACAGTCCAAATAATTCTCCCCCCTCCTCTCAACAATCCCACCATCATGTCCATATCAATCGTGGCATAATAACATATGATGATGCAAATAACACATGGCATAGTAGTAAACAATGGCATTATAGCATATATCGAGATCCATAATCGGGGGACTTACCCGGAGTCCACGCTCATGCCACAAAGCATACTACCGGTTTCAATGGCTATTAACAGTAACATAATAAACATATCATACTAACAAAGTGTGTAAGCGTTACACACCTGACTATTCGTAGATCTAAGCGAAATCCCAAAACTACGCGAAACTAACGAGATCCCAAAATGTTTGCCTTCCCCCCTTTCCTACAATCGGTCCACACTACACTTTTAGAAATATAGCCATTCGGCTTAATCACAAAATCCCGAAACGTTTGCCTTCCCCCCTTCCATCCTTATCTTCCAGAGTCCATCCTGAGCACACCACTTCCTCAGCTTAGCGTCAAAATAATAAGCAGAAAATGTGATTTCTGCTGCTCGAACCTGAGCACTCCTTCCCTGCATGTGGCGTCACCCACCTGGCACCTTAGTGGCGCCTCCTTTGCCACTTTGCCACTAGGTTGTTTGTGTCCCACCCCTTCAATAAATTCTTTTAACCCCCTAACTCTCCTAGCTCCCTCTTCCTAAGCACTAAAACAAAATTTTTGGCCATGACCCAGGCCTAACCCGAGGTCATGCTTAGACCCCAAAACATGCTACACTAGCACAGTAGGCATATCATCACATGCAAACACATACAAAATGCAGAGGCCCCGATTTAAGGATGTTACATATGCTACGTTAGTCCTAGAATCGACTAAACCGTAGCTCTGATACCAATAAATTAACACCCCTCACCTGTATTCAATGCCAAAATAGGGTTACGGATCATTACCGGACTTATTACAGAATAAACATACAATTCCCATACATTTTTCCAATTCTAATACAAGTCATTCATAATCATTCACATTGTCCCTAATACGAGCCTACGAGGCCTAAATCATGCATTAGGAGTGGTTCGGGACTAAACCGATATATCAAGAAATTTTAGGAAAACTAAGAAAATTTTACAAAATACAGGGGACACACGCCCTTGTAGTCAGGTCGTGTGTCTCACACGGCCAAAGACACGCCCGTGTCACAGGCAGTGTGGACATTCAAAATGGGATCACATGGTTGTGTCCTAGCCCGTGTCTGATGCCGTGTAACTCCCTGACTTGGGTCACACGACCAACCACACGCCCATGTGACCAGTCCGTGTGCCCTTCGAAATGGCCTCACACGTCCGTGTGCCAGGCCGTGTGCTAGGCCATGCCAGACCTGTAGGGTATACTGACTTATGCCACATGGCCAAGTCACACGCCCGTGTGCTGGGCCTTGTAGAGAATACTGACTTGGTTTCTAATTAAACACCAGGGTACACACGGCCGTGTCACATGATCGTGTGTCACACACGGCTGAGACACACGCCAGTGTCACTGCCCGTGTGGACAAAAATAGGCTATTTACAAAGCGATATTTCTCACCCAAAATGCAACCACCTAAAAACACCAATTGGCATATAGCATAGCATCAATAGACATTCAAACCAATCTCAACCAAGCATAATTCATGCCATTTCAACACCATCAAATACAAGGCACACAAATACCACAATATGCTATTCAATTTTATACCAAATTCACATTCTCAATTCACTTAACTAGTTAACTTCATATATATGCATTTTCTCACCTCTAATCACATGTATACCAAATCTTCAAATTTTAACCATATGGTACTCCAAAATACCAATTCACAACAAGCATATAAATGACAATATTACACAACATAACAAAGGCTATTTGCATAAATATATACATCACCAAATATACCAAAATAAGCCAACTCTCATGGCTATACACAAAATCAAACACTTAACATTTACAAGCCAACTCAAATGGCTAAATTCATTACCAAACTATATACCAAAACGACCATAATTCCTATACATGCCATATAACCAAATATATAAGCTCAAAAGTAGCAAAGTAGAAGCTTGATAGCGTGATGCAATCTCCGACAACTCCCAATCCGAGCTAGCTTCGATAATCACTATAAAACACGGAAATGTAAACAAAGTAAGCTATAAGCTTAGTAAATTCGTATAGTAATAAACTCAACTTGCCATAAATACACAATTCACACAATTTAATATAACAATATACAACTAATATTCATCCACAAACCTATCACAAGATCTTTTACAAGGTTAGATGTGAAATTAACAAATTTCTTTGATTCAAAGCTTATACGGTTCATGTACATACCTGTACTATCTTGTACTTGTAAGAGCCCATTTTCGCCCGGGCCCGTCAGAAATTAAATTAAACCAAAATAAAAACAAAATAATAACCCAATAAAAGTCCAACAATTACAAAAGTCCAAATTTTTACAATTCATTACAATAAACCCAAATGGGTTCAATCCTAAATGGCCCAATACTCATTTTAAACCCAAAACCCCAAAAAAATAGATTCAAGATACAGAACAGAACCGAGTGGCCCAAGTGGTCCAACTGTGGGTTTCAATATGGGAAACCCTAGAAGTTTCGGGAGTCTCCTGGTGCCTCTGCTCGCACGAGTGGCTCCTCCGTTCAGCCTCGTCACTGCCACACACTATACTCACACCTACAAGCAAGCAACAAAGAACCAGCAATAACCAAGAATAAGCGAAATATAGTAGAAGACGGTAGAAGATTTTAAAAGAAAAACGTGTATTTCCTTTGTATTTATTTTGGCTATAAAAAGAGCCTGATGTAAACACTAAGGGGGGATCCCGATTTTTGGTATTACGCACTCACGCATACAGAGAGAATCGCACATACACACACAAATAGAAGAAATAGAAAGCAGAAAAAAAAAGGTGATTTTCTCGATTTTTCTTTTCTTTTCCTTTCTATTTTTTTTTCTTTGTTTGTTATTTATTTGTAAATAGAAAGAGGAGTAACAAAAAGAAGAGGTTACCTTTGAAAGATTCTACTCTCGTTCTCTCCGTCGCGATTGGGGTTGGATGAAGAGGTAGTCAATCGAACTGGGCTTTCGTATATCGCTTCTCGCCGTTTGCATTGGCATTTTAGTGGTTAACAAAGAAAGTAAAGGGAAATAAGAGGTTACCTCTGTAAGATTCTGCCCTCGTCTACTTCGGCGCAATCGGGGCTAGACGAAGAGGCGGTTGGGCAAATCGGACTGTTCGTATATCACTACTTGCTGTTATGGTGGCGATTTAGTGGTAGACGGAGAGGGTTTTAGATTGCGGCTGAGGAGGATAACGAAGGGGGTTAGGGTTTGTTTTTTAAAATAAAATGTTAATCTGTTTTTTTTTTAATTATGGTTTTAATGCATTAAGAGGACGGCATCGTTCAATTTCATTTCAATAAGTTTGAAACGGCGCCGTGTGAATTTGCCCCGACCCGACCTGATTCAAAACCACAGGATCCGCGCGTCTTTTGTGATAATGGAGTATTTGCGCGTTAAGTCCCTATCTATTGTACTAATTTTTGACTAAGCCTGTTATATGTTTTAATTATTTCTCAATTAATCCATGTAATTCGCGTGTCTTTTCAATCTAGTCCTGTGTATGCGCTGCGTTTTAGATATTAGAATATTTGCCAGATTGATCCCTTATTTTCTATGCGAAATTAAATATGATCCTCAATTTTGTTTAGGTAATTTTGTTTATTCATGAAATTGATTTCTAGTTTTATTTTTATTGCATTTAAGTGCTAATTTTGTAAATTCTTTTAATAACCTTAAATTCATTTACCATTCAATTTTTTTAATTAAATTATTTTGAAATTAATTCTATAATGTTGTAATTTATTTTATTGATGTATACTTAGTTAATTGATAGGATACAAATATTTACTTTCAAAAACATATATTAGATATTTCTTTAACGATTTATATAATATTTAAATACAAGTATATGTGGTTATTTTGTGTATATATATATAAACAAGATTTTTATGTATTATTTCATATGTATATTTCATTTTAAACTTATATTTTATTTCATTTAGAATTACTTATATATATGCATTTTTTTATATGTAATGTATTAATTTGAAAGAGTATCTATTGTATATTTTAATTCGTTTCATATATTTTTATATCTTATTATTTGTATATGTTTACATATATATATATATTAATGCATAAATTCTCTCTTTAAAATAAGTTCTAATAAGAATATTCATAAATTATTTTATTGTAAATAATCTCATAAAGTGTTAATTTCTAAATCAACTTGTTTTATTTATTTTAAATATTTTTGTTAATATCCAAGATTTTATTTTATGTTAACTTGCTATGATTAATTTTGTAGAATCATTACATTTTATAGCCTATTGTTAATATGATGTTTAATTTGGGTATATTTCGTGATTAATGTTTGTGCATCTTGTTGTATTATGTAACATCCCCAAACCCGGCCCATTCACCACGACCGAATCTGGTTATGTTAGTGAAATTTATTTAACTTAGAGAAAAATTTAGTAAAACTTGTTAACTTCTGAAAATCCATGTTTATTTAATATTGTATGAGAAAAACTTCGATATCACATAAATATTATAAAATGCCCAAAAGTGAACTTTAATGAATATATATGACTAGTTTTGAATAAATAAGTTGTCAAATAAATTCGTTTCCACTTAGTAATTTAATATAATCCAACATAATTTAAAATAATAATTAAATAACTCCCAAAGTAAATAAAAATCAAAGGGCCTTATAACATCAATGTTTAAAAGATCTAGTATTTAATATAAATAAATTTAAACTCTTCTTTCTGCATGGGCCACCACGTGTCCTCTCCGATCCCGGTCCAATCTACGCATCAGCTGAAATAGTTAGAAAATAAAGAGTGAGTCCACTGACTCAGTGCATAATCAAAACAACGATTTCCACACGTATGGGCTTGGCCCATACCCACACAGCCATCGAAACAGTTCATGCAAGAATGCACTTCAGCCCCACTTAAAATCCAACCGTGACACCAACCTTAGCAGACTCCCTGCCTAAGGCCGTGGGAAACTCCCCACCGATCACATCGTGATCCCTAACATCTTACCTTGGCAAGCTCACTGCTCAAGGCCGTGGCTGAGCCACCGATCAACCAAAATGATCTCAACATCAATAACTGTCTACGGTGACGCACATAGCCATCAACCGCCGAGATGGGCACCGAGCCACACCTCCCTTGAGGTAGCACACAGCTAACCCTCAAGCGCTAATGTAGCCGGAGCTATCATTAGACCACGTACAACTTGTGTACACTTCCTCCTCCACCGAATCAATCCACCTCCCATATATGTATGAAAAAGGTAATATGTCAGATCATAACAAAAGAGAAGGCATCTCATGTTAAATACCAAATCATGTATTTATCATAAATAATTTCATACAAGAGACTTTACTCACCTGACATATGGTTACCCAAAATAACCATTCACCACACAAGCCATCACATTTGGCAACCACACATCACATATATGTAAACACATTAACAAACCAACAATCGTAGAAATAGTGCGTTGATTACGCACCTTAATAGCACAAACGATCTACCCTCGAACGCAACCTTATACCATCAGCAACACACTAAACAAATCCCGAAAGGTCTCTGCGCTAGGCTCTCCTCCCCTATAATCGACCTTGCACAAAACAAGTAACACTTAAGGCCATTCGGCCAAGACAAGAAACCATAGCAAAACTAACACACCCTTACCTTGCTAACCACTACCCTTCCTCTAACAAGAATCGGCCACCACCAAGGAAGTAAGGGTTCGGCTTCAGGGACTTGTAACCAAAATGGAGGAAATAGGAGAACAAAAGATTCGGCAAGGCTCCTTAGATGGTTTGGGATATTCAGCAATGGTAGTTTTCTATGGATGGCTACAGTTTAAGCAAGGTTTAAAAGAAAAAGGTGAGAAGGGAGAGGGATATAGGTTTATAAAAGGTTAAGCCCTCTGCTACTTTCGGCTACAAAGAAATAAGATGAAAAAGGGGTTTGCTTGGGCTAACTTTCGGCAATGGACAAGGGAAAATAAATAAAAACAAAGGGAAGAACTTTTTGGTAAGGGAGAAAGAAAATGGTGAATGAAAATGAACACCTCCCCTCCCCCTATTTATACTATACGGCCTAGCTCCAACCTCCCACAAAAATCCCACTATTTGCTCCTACAATTCCTCCCCAACACTCATTCAAAAAGTTTGAATGAGTCAAACCTCTTCCTAGCCAAAATTTAAAAACAAAGACCAAGTCTTTCTCCATCTTTTAAGCATCCAAAAGCTGCCCAACTCCTTACCTCATTGACGCAAAAACAAAGGCCAAAGTGCTGCCTTCGCAGCTCGAACACTGGCCCCTTCCCTTGCACTTGAGGCGTCACTTCCCCAAGCTCTTAGTGGCGTCTCCCTTGCCACTTTACTAGCTCAATTCTTATGTCTCATTCCCCCAAATAATTCTCTTAAGACACCCATCGCCAAGCTCCCCTTTTTGCACTTAAAAATCCAAAATTTTCTAAAGTCTTCCCCTTGAGTCCAAACATTCTTACCACCTCTCAAACACATCCAAGCATACCCAAAACCTACTAGAACATGAATTATACCCAACATGCATAGCCCCTAAACCAGGGTGTTACATATTATGTCTCAAATTCCAATATATTCAAGTCTCTATTAAATGTTTCATTCCATTGAAAATGCATTTTGAGCCGAATTTAAGATTGTGTATTTAAAAACTTTTTTCAAAATAAGGCAATATTTGTGCGTTTGGAAGGTCGGAAAATTATGCCCTAACGTACTGGGTGTCAATTTTCCGTCCAACCAAATAGCCAAATACCCTTTTTAATTGCATGTTTTGAAGATCAAAGATGATCTCGGTGTCGAGATATAAACGTGTTATATCCTAACGTACTGGGTATGATATTTTTATTCCTTCGAAACGAGTTAATCTTGAGATTCAAATTCAACATTAATTTTATGTTAATTTGTCATTGTCAGTTTGGTAAGATTATTATATTTTATAGCTTGTTGTTAATGTGATATTTAATTTGTGCATATTTCATGATTAATGTTTATGCATCTCATCATACCTCGATTTCTAATGTATTCAAGCCTCTACTAAATGTTCCATTTCATTAAAAATGCATTTTGAGCCGAATTTAAGATTGTGTATTTAAATTTTTTTTTCCAAAATAAGGCAATAATTGTGCGTTTGGAAGGTCGGAAAATTATGCCCTAACGTACTGGGTGTCAATTTTTCGTCCAACCAAATAGCCAAATACCCTTTTTTAATTGCATGTTTTGAAGATCAAAGATGATCTCGGTGTCGAGATGTAAACGTGTTATATCCTAACGTACTGGGTATGATATTTTTATTCCTTCGAAACGAGTTAATCTTGAGATTCAAATTCAACATTAAATTAACCCTTTTTTTTAAAAAAAGAATTATATTTTAAACATTTTCAAATTTTCAATGCAAGGACATTAATTAATTGATTTGGTACCCGTTCTGGAGCATACGAGGGTGCTAACCCTTCCTTGTGCGTAATCGACTTCCGAACCCTTTTCGTCATTAATTTCGCAGACCAATAAAAATTTTACAAGGTGATCCAATCACACCTAAACAAAAAGGGTTGGTGGCGACTTCACACTATATTTTTTAGGTCGATCACCGTTGTTCCAAAAACTGAATAATGGTTTCGACAGCTTGGCGACTCCGCTGGGGACTGGTTGAGAGTCAGGCCATAGATTGATTTATTTTTGTCCTTTTGATTGAAAATTTGGAAAATTGTTTTGAAAAATCACGTTTTTTGATGCATTTGTTGGTGCTATGATTAAATCTTGTAGAATACTCTTGCATTGCATTGCATGACCGTTGTGGTCATAGCTTTTAAGTGGGAGTGAGAAACTATGCCTTCGTGAGGTTTTCACCTCCGCATGGGCTAGTGGACTGCTTCTGGGATACATCTGTACCTATGTGCTTAGTGAGATTTTCATCTCCGCATGGCCGTAGGGAAATGTATTCCCCTGAATCAAACCCAATCTATATGAGCCTATAATGGGTGAGGATTGAGGAATCTGCTGGTTCGGGTACCTTCTCGTTAGAACCAAACCACATATAGTGGACCCTAAGAGCTAAGCCTAGGTAGAGCCACGTCGAACCCTAGTGGTCACCCATTTAGGTAATCTATTTTGGTTGTTTATTTTTCTTGTGCTAACGTGTTTTGTGTTGTTTATGATTGCATTGCATTGCATCGCATCATCTTAGAAAGGAGGTTTTGATTCATATTCGATTGCTAAATAGAAGAGTTTGTCATCAGGAAATGGGTTACTTGATAAAGTGGATTACAATACGGTTGTGCGAACATAGTCCAGGTAAACAATAAGAGAAGGCTGATAGACCACAGAAGAATACAAGACTTTGCCTGAGGATTCAAGCCAAAAAGGATTGTTTGAGAGTCAACATGTCTAAATTTTCTTAAAGAAGCTTATGAACATCGCGAAGGATAAGTGAGTACGGCCTGGACCAAGCAACAAGGAGCTAGAAGAGGCATCTATTGAGAAAGTTCACAAGACACGACCATAACATCTGGATACGAAGAAAAGGAATGGTGTTTTCACTTGGACTATGAGGACAAAGCCGCATATGCAATCCGTTTTATGTAAAGAAATTTATTTTCTAGAAAAGTTCTTCTAATGGAATTGAATTCAGAATCAACGCCTCTCTTTCTTTTTGCATTCATTCCATACATTTGCATTGCATTTCATGCATTTGCATTACATCACATCATATGCATTAAAATTTGTAGAAAGACTCTAATTAGGTAAAATTATTTCAGTTAACCTGGAAAACATGGAATGAAGGTTGGAGAGATTAGAGCAAAGGCAAATACTGATGCAAGAGCAGTTGGCCAAAATTTAACAGGATATGCGAGATCAAATGAATATGATGCGCCAGTTAACCCAATTACTAGTCGGAGGGCTTGAAAAAAGGAGTGGCCCAGTGGTCAACAGTGTGAATGATGATGAAGACATCGTTCATTCTCCGATAAGTATCCCGACTCAACCAGACACGCATTCGCATGGGGTACCTGTCATTATTGGACCCCAATGTCAGACTGATACTTTGGCCCTGTTGAACTTCCTGATGGGTTCAGGTTTTAACCCGAAGGATGATCGAGCCAAACCGGTTGTATTGCCAGAAACAAAAGAAAAAGGAGAGTGGACTTTAAAAGTCCCGAAAAAAGAGGAAAATAAAGCGAATAGTACGAGAAGGTATAACAAGGGCTATTCAGAGCCAATTACAATAAGCCAGCCAAGGAGGGTAACTAACAGCCATCAGGTCTCTCCAAGGCAAGAACCCAATTTAAGACCGAACTTAGAGAAACCCCAGTTCACACCTATTCCAATGACGTATAGAGAGTTGTACCAAATTTTGTTTGAAGCACATGTTGTATCCCCTTTTTACGTGGAACCAATACAGCCTCCATACCCTAAATGGTACGATGTGAATGCCCAATGCGAATACCATGCAGGAATTACGGGGCACTCAATGGAAAACTGCACCGCTTTCAAGAAATTAGTTGAACGATTTATCAAAATAGGAGTCATAAGATTCGATGATCCCTCTGGTGCAAAAAATCCGTTACTCAACCATGCTGTTAAAAGGATAACTATTGTGAGCACCATGATGAATGGGGGCATGAGATCAGGAGTACAAGTTTAGAGTTCTAGTGCAAAACCTGATACTGGCGATTTTGAACATTGATGACATATCTAAAGAGTGAACCGGGGAATAGACTTTTCCAAGCTTCTGCCTTTATGTACTTGGGATGTTTTGAACAATGGAACTGTGGAAGAGATCCCTGTATTTTTAGGGTTAATCTAGAGTAATATTCAAAACATGCTTGTTGCTTTAAGCCCAGAAGCAATAAGAATCCTTTTTTGAAATGGGCTTGTGTCCAGAATTTTTATTTCAATAATATGCATCTTTTTAAGCAAATACTTTTTTCATTCTTTACATTTCATACTGTACATTCTTTTGTTTTTTAGAATATTCTTTCATTCTTTATTCATGACCATACCATACAAATAATCATCCTTAGAATCATTTATTCTTTGGAATTTTTGCCTTCGTGCCTAGGTACCCAGATATCAACGACATGAGCGATGTTGTTACAGACTCCCTTTTTGAATAAGATATGGGTCTAGGAGATATAAGGACTTTGAAGATGACAGAGATTGTATCCTATCTTTTGATTTGTTAAGGATGGTAGAATAAGTGAAAATAGACTCTACTTTGCAAAGGGTCAGTAGACATTGCGAGTCTAGGTAAGGGGTAAAGATCGAAGCCTAACTCACCACAGAAATAAGGCGAGACATCATTGAGCTATTTTTAAGAATTCCAAGATGTTTTCGCACAATTATATCGAGGAATGCCAGGCTTGAAATGTGGGTATGCTGTTTAAAGAACCTATGGTAATGGTTCCATAATGGTCAGGCTAATCAAGAGGTTTGGGCTACTAGTTTACCAAGAAAAGGAAATGGTATCAGTTACGCCGTAAATGCCAAATTGGGGACGACAAGACTTATGTACCTCTTCCATTCTTTCTATAGGTGGGCATAAATATTATAGGGAAGATCTCGTCAAAAGCATCTAGCTGATACTAATTCATCTTCATGGTTATCAATAACTTCACTAAGAGAGTGAAGGTTGCTTCATATGCCAAAGTTACAAAGTCAGCAGTCATCAAATTCAAATCCAAATCCAAGTTCAAATGCAAATTCAAATTCAAATTCAAATTCAAATTCAAAAAAAAAATTTAAAAAAAAGTGGCAATAAAGAATGCCAGAAAGAAACATGTTTAGCATAATTGCACAATGTCAAAGATTTACAGTCTGTTCAAAGATCAGACACTATATCAGTGCAGCAAAGGCAGCCAAATTTTTTTTTTTGAAAAATGACTGAGACTTGTAAAGGTTGGCATAGAGAAGTTACCATTTACCCTCTATGTTTCTTGAACATTGGCCAGAACCTTCACAGGGGCAACATCTTTCCTATTGGTTTATGAAAGGGAAGCAATTATGGGAGGTTAAGATTCATTTTCTCCAAGCTTTGATTAAAAATTAGATGAAGCAGAAGGTCTCCAGTAAGCTTGATTGAAAGTATTCAAAACGGATAATACGGGCTTATGACAAAGAGGTTCGCCCAAGAGAATTTCATGATGGGAACCTGGCACTAAGAAGGATCCTTCTCATACAAAAGGACTTCAGAGGAAATTAAATGCCAAAATTTGGAAAAACCTTATGTGGTGAAGAAGGCTTGTTCTAGAAGATCATTAACCTTGACCTAGTTAGATGGCAAGGACATGCTCAGGTTGGTGAATTCAAATTTCATCTAAAAGGAGAGGCCAAGGTGAAAACTTGCAAAGGGTGCCTTGAGACCTTTTTTTTAAAAAAAATAAAAAAAATCAAAAAATCAAAAAAAAAGAGAAAAAAGAAAAGAAATAAAAAATTTTCAATCAAAAAAAGAAAAAAAATAAGAAAAAAGAAGAAAGAAACAGGAGAGGCTAAGGCGAAAACCCGCAAAGGGCGCTTTGAGACCAAAGGGGATTTGAGTTGAAAACCCGATAAGGGCGGCTCAAATTTTGATCAAAAGAGGGGCATGCGATGATCTTGCTATACTTGAATTAACAAAGAAGGGATATACTACATCTTGGAGCATTGACAAAGTACTTGAGATCTCCTAAACACATCCTGGGCTCAAAATGGTCCTTAAGAAGTTTGAACAAGAGAAGCTCAGGCTGCGATATCTGGGGCACCTAGTTTCCATCTTACCCATTCTGAATTTGCTATATTTAATTATTTTATTCATTTCAAAATACACTACCAATAAATTTCCTTCTGGATTGCATTTGCTATTTTTGCTTAACTTATTTGTTTTGAGTTATGCTCCTAATTAATTTCCTTCTTGTCCATTGTTATGATCTTTTTCAAGCATTTTGCATTGAAATAACGATTAGTGGAGTAATAATACTTTCATAAAAGGAGTTTCGCATATTCCTCTGGAAGCTTCTAAATAATATAAGAACTTGAAACAGAACATTGTTTAAAACCCACCAAGTTTAAGGGATGGAAATATTGGTGGAGGACGAGTCTAAACTGAGACTATCTCTTCAGATTTTGTCAAGAATGGAGATTGAAAAAATGACAAGATATTGCGTCAGTGATACAATCTTGACGAAAAATGGGCAATGTTAACCCAAGTGTAAAAGGGGAATCATTCGCAAGAAAAAATGATATTCTGCATCCATGCAAATATCGTGCATACACATTTGGTTAGGTCACCTGGGGAGCAATCAGTTGATTGAACAAGTTACAGTCCTCTACACCTGAGTTGCGGTGGTATGGAGGGAAAATGATGCAAGTCTTGTACCCTCGAATAGCAATAGGATGGATTGAAGAAGAAACAAATCCTACATTTTGGAGTTGCAGTGGGATGGGTTCAGATCTTACACCCCTAAGTCACAATGAGATGAACCCTGAAGTTATAGTGGGACAAATCTGTTGAGCAAGATATAATTATTTTCTCGGGTTTTCTGTTGAGAATACCAGTTGAACAAGATGACGTTACAATACGTCAATGATAATGCCCTGATAAACAATGAGTGATGACACCTGAAATAGGAATCATTCTCATAACATTTTCGCATTTATATATCATAGCATGTCTAAATAGGAGCATTTGACTCATTTCGATCATGGCATCCTAATTATTAGGCATAAGCATGTACCCATTCTACAGTTTATCTCCTCAAGAGGACAGTGTAGTAAGGTAGATCGAAGATACCAATCTGGCATTCCTGAAGTTGCAGGAGCAGATTGAAGATAGCGGATCTTGCATTCCTGAAGTTGCAGGAGCAGATTGAAGATAGCAGATCTGGCATTCCTGAAGTTGCAGGAGCAGATCGAAGACCTCAGATCTTGTAACACCCCAAACCCGGCCCATTCGTTACGACTGAATTTGAAATGCCATCATGAAAAAAGCGCTTGAAGACTGATTTCACTTTTGGGAAAAACATTAAAAATTTTGTCATTTGAAAACCATGTCCAATTAAAAATTCTAAATAATATAAGCTTGACAAAAATATCCAAATTAAAAGCACTTCCAAATAATAATTTAATGGTCGTCTAGCTTAAACATAATAAAAATACTCAAATAGAAATACTTAAATACTTTAACTGGGCCTTATTACAACAAATAATTAAATAAAAGTTCTTAGTAATAAATGAATAAAATAAAGAAGATGTCTTCTCATGGGGGCCACCTCGTATCCACTCCAACCCGGTCCAATCACCACGAATCACCATGCGATGTTTAATAAAAATTGGGTGAGTCATACGGACTCGAGTGTGTAATTAATCCACTGAATTCCACCCACATGTTAACCACATATTAACTCATATATCGAGATATCAATTATCAAATTCACATGTTATCACATTCTCGGGCTTGGCCCATATTCATATCACATTCATCTAATAGGGTAGTTAACCACATAATTTCCACATACCGGGCTTAGCCCATTTCCACACGATCCACATTCATATCTTGGGCTTTGACCATTTTTACATTAATCCACATATCATATTGGGCTTGGCCCATTTCCACATATGTTCACATACGAAATCATGCAATTATGAAGCCCAACCCAAACCTAGGGTCCATCCGCTACACACCCCCTTATCCACCTACCACACACCCGGGGATTATCAAATCACCCTCTCCTTTTCACTCCAAAGGCAATCACTTGCCGTCCACGTGCAATTAAGCACAATAGTCCACAACGCGACCTCAGTCAGCGCCAATCCACGATGTAGCCGTAGCTAACACCAAAACCATGATGGGACACATAGTCACTCATCAACCACAATATGGCACATAGCCGATATCAACCACGATGAGACATAGCCACTCATCAAGCCACGCGAACTAAATCGCAATTAATCCACAACGTGACCTCAGTCAACGTTAATCCACGATGTAGCCGTAGCTAACACCAAAACCACGATGGGACACATAGTCACTCATCAACCACGATATGGCACATAGCCGATATCAACCACGATGAGGCACATAGCCACTCATCAAGCCACGCGAACTAAATCGCAATTAATCCACAACGTGACCTCGATCCAACGTCAATCCACGATGTAGCTCAAGGCTAACATCAAAAACCACGATGGGACACGAGTCACTCATCAACCACGATATGGCACATAGCCGATATCAACCACGATGAGGCACATAGCCACTCATCAAGCCACGCGAACTAAATCACAATTAATCCACAACGTGACCTCAGTCAACGTCAATCCACGATGTAGCCGTAGCTAACACCAAAACCACGATGGGACACATAGTCACTCATCAACCACGTATGGCACATAGCCGATATCAACCACGATGAGGCACATAGCCACTCATCAAGCCACGCGAACTAAATCGCAATTAATCCACAACGTGACCTCAGTCAACGTCAATCCACGATATAGCTCAAGGCTAACATCAAAAACCACGATGGGACACATAGTCACTCATCAACCACGATATGGCACATAGCCGATATCAACCACGATGAGGCACATAGCCACTCATCAAGCCACGCGAACTAAATCGCAATTAATCCACAACGTGACCTCAGTCAACGTCAATCCATGATGTAGCTCAAGGCTAACATCAAACCACGTACTCGAAGTACACTCGTACCTTCTTTCATATCTCAATCCATGCACATGCCACATAAAATAATGATACAATGTAATGATGCATGAGCATGTTCATCAAGCATATTATCACATATTCATATTAATAATCACATATCATCAGGTTTGGTACTTACCGGATTATCGACATACCCCTTGAGGGTATCCTTATCACAATTTCCACTGCATTAGTTAGCACATTCATAACACATACACATTTCACATACATATCATATACCCGGTAAACGGTGGGTTAATCACACACCTGATCACTTGGAGAACTATGCTTTCGATCTCGATGCATCACTAGGCGATACTACGGCTATTTGCCTACTTTCTTGTTCTGACGACGGTCCACACCCCCGGTGGCCAATCCCTAACCGCGAGACAGATCTCTTCTTAAACTTCTGGATAGGGACCTTCCTTTCCTTCTTGAATGGTATTCGCCTCCATCAACACACTTAATCGAAACAATCGATTTAATCATCAATATACGAATTCTTAACCAAATATCCACAACTTATCATACTTACCGAAAGGGTCTTGAAATCCCAAAAGCTTGATCTAATGCTTAAATCCTTAATCCCTACATTTGATTAATCACCTACTACTTTAATAAAAAGCCATTCGGCCATAAATCCAAATCCTAGTAGGATTAGTATACTTAAACTTACCTTGTTGCCGTTTGACTTAAGAATCAAGTCTTGAAATCTCTGCTATACTCTTCTTGCATTCGGCCAAGCATTGAATCAATTAACTTGGTTAGTTTTCGGCTTTTGAATAATTAATGAACACATATATTTACCAAACATGGCCTTGGCCGAATACTATAAACACTTACCTTGTGGATTTTAAATCGCGAAACTCACCGAATAACTAGGGAACACGTGGCCTATGGTGTACCTTCGGGAAAAGAACTTCTCCTTCCTTGTAGTCGACACTTAGTAAATCCCGAAAGATCTCTTCAAAGTTTCGGCAACAAGATATTAATGGGGTTAGTCCTAGATTTCGCAAATCTTACGAAAAAGGATGAAACCGAATGAGATCTTACCCTTACTTGAAGAAATCGATTGCACCTTCACTTCAACCTTCGAGATTCGGCTATGGCTAGATGATGATCTCACAACTTTCGGCTTTTGGAGGGATTAGAAAGAAACGAGAAGGAAGAATAAAGATGGAGGATTCGGCTAGAACACAAGGTATTTCGGCTTGGCAAAAATAAAAGAAGAAGAAGATTTGGTGAAGAGAATTTAGCAGAGGCTTTCAAAGAACAGATAATAATGCAGAATGGCCTCTCTTTTCCTTTTATAGCCAAAATTATCATCTAAGGAGTCCCTTACTTGGCCACCACTCTTCTATTTTAATAGCTTTATCTCTTTAATTATCACTTAAAATAAAAGATAATTCAAAGAACTATCCTTACTTAGCGAAATTATTAAACTCAAAGCCCCTTACTTGGCCATCACTTCTCCCTTATTTTCCTCTTTATCTCTTTATTCAAATTAAAATAATTTAATCCAACAATTATCTCTTGAAAATAATGATAAATAAATCCCTTATTTATCCACTATTTATAAAATAATAAAAGCTCCTAATTTATAGCCATGTGCCGTCCACCTCTCTGCTCCTTCTAGCAAAATAAAATTTCTTTTATTTGCTTCCCATGTGACTCGAACTTAGGCCCATTCCTCTTGCATATGGCGCCATTTCCATAGGCCCTAAGTGGCATCTTCTGACCACTTTTCCAAGCCTGCTTGTGTGTCAAATTTCACAAACTTTTTCTTTTAAGGCCACCTTGCCTTAGTTTCCCCTTTTAAACCTTAAAAATCGTCATTTCTAGGTCATTTCTAAGTTTCCAAAAATTTTCGAGCGACTCAGAAACTTGACATTTCCTTACATTTCCATGACATTTCCTTACAAGACATTTCCTTACATTTCCAAGGTTCTAAAATGTTCACTTTCCTCTTTTAAACTTAACATTTCCATACATTTCCGTGTTTCCAAAAGTGTTCAAAATATATTCATAACACATAAGATATGTCATTTCGCATAATTAAACCAAAAATGCATAGGCCCTTTTCAGATGTTACCGATCTTGTCTCCCCGAGTTTGCGAAGGAAGCGGATCGAAGATACCATCGGCATTCCCGAAGTTGCGGGAGCAGATTTGAAGATAGCGGATCTGGCATTCCCGAAGATTCTGAGGCGGTCGAAAACCTCCGGATCTTGTCTCATTGAGTTTGCGATGGAGCAAATTGAAGATAGCAGATCCGGCATTCCCGAAGTTACGAGTAGATCGAAGACATCGAGATCTTGTCTCCCGAGTTTGCGATGGAAGCGATTGAAGATAGCAGATCCGGCATTCCCGAAGTTGCGGGGAGCGGTCGAAGATACCATCGCATCCACGAGTTTGCGATGAGCAGATTGAAGATAACAGATATGGCATTTCTGAAGTTGCAGGAGCATATCGAAGACATCAGATCTTTTCTCCCTGAGTTTGCAGTGGAGCAGATTGAAGATAGCAGATCTGGCAAGAGCAGATCAATGTAACACCCCAAACCCGGCCCATGCGTTAAGACCGGATCTGACATGTCACATGAGAAAAACATGTTAAATCCTTTTGAGAAAACGAGTTGATTTGAAATATTTGATAAAGTACTGCTAACCTCGAAGGTTGTTTGATAAATCAATAATTTGAACTAGAAATCTTTATAAATCATGACTTTTGAACATATCGTTGATAGTTCGAGAAAAACTTTCCGAGTTAAAATATTTGTAAAAGTTTGTTATGAAATCCATTTGTTAATCTATTTTGGAAAACCTTTATTTAAGTTTTAGAAAAATACCCATTTAAAATCATTCAAGCAAAATAGTAAGTACGGCAAACATAAAGCAAAAATAAAATATTCCAGAGGCCTTATTACAACATAAAAACCCAAAATAGTAAGAGTAGTAAAATAAGCGGAAATAGAAATCTAAAGTTCAATAACACCATTACTGAAGTATGGCCTCCACCGAGTCATCCATGGCCCAAATCCACATCACTGAGCATTACCTACAAGGGTTAAGAAAAAGGGGGAGTGAGTTACAAGAACTCAGTGTGAAATCCCCTTACCGTCATCCACTGGGCCTGAACCCATATAACAATATCATGGGCCTAAGCCCTTTTACATAAAAATCTTAAAATGAAGCAAATGTATGAATGTATGCAACCCAACGCATCCTAGATATCCATCCGCTACACACCACCCGTACCACCCCATCACACCTGTGGGGATCAAGTCAACCCACCCCGCCAAACACACCAATCGCAGGCAAGTTGCCATTTAATTCGCAGGCAAGATGCCATATTAATTCGCAGGCAAGATGCCATTTCATAATATTTTTGGCTGAGCCACCAAAGTCATAATTATGCGTGGCATAGCCATTATATAGATTGTGGCAGAGCCACCAGAATATCATATACGGTAATATAATCGGCACACAGCCTTGGTAAAAAAAATGATCGACACAGAGTCGTTAATTCATATGTTAGGCACATAGCCCCGGGTAAATACGTTTAGCACAAAGCCATAATCACGATGGCACAAAGCCATATTTAGGTTGGCACATAGCCATTATCAGAATTTGTGGCGAGAGCACGAGAATCGAAATGAAATATAATAATAAACATTTTTGTGGCAATGCCACCGGGCTACACTTCTCTTCAACATTTTTCCCATCCCATGCAAATTATGTAAATGCAACATACATAATAAAGCATACATAATAAAGCATAATATCCACAAATATAAACAACAATCATTGATTTAAAGATTTATTACGGTAAATCAGCCAATTATAGAACTTTGTAAATCGGTCCACTAAAGCATTCTAGCAATTCGGCCCATAGGAGCATTTTGGTAAATCGGCCCGTAGGGGCATTTTCGTAATTCGGCCCATAAGGACATTTTTGTAATTCGGTAATTTTACCCACTAAGGGTAATTCGGTAATCTTGCAACCCAGGGGTATTTCGGTAATTTACCCTCCAAGGGTATTTTGGTAATTTCACAACCTAGACTTAACTACTAATGTCGGCATAAAAATTGAAACTGTCCATCTGCGTCATATTGACTAAACTGACTATAACTCGAGTTAGGAAACTTAAAATTTAGATCCGTAAATTTTCCTTGAAACTAGACTCATATATCTTCTTACAAACATTTTTCCAAAATTTTTGGCTTAGCCATTTAGTACAGTTTATTCTTCAAAGTTACCATTGTTTCACTGACCAACGGTTCTGACCTCTCTTACCCTAAATTCAAATATCTCACTGTACAGTTTTCATATGTTGCTCCCACTTGTTTCTATTGAAAATAGGCTCACTAAGGAATCTATAAATATAAATTATAACTCATAATTCACTTTTTAAAATTTTAAAAGATTTTTCCAAGACAGAACAGGGAACCACGAAGTCATTCAGAACTAGTCTCACTAAAATTAAAATATCACAGAATATAAAATCCCTCTTCCTACTCTCTTTCTTTCATTTAAAAATAGACACAGTAAGCTTTAATTTTATATCTTATTCACTTTCTAATTCCCTTTCTCCAATTTTTCGTGATTTTTCAAAATCACGTCACTGCTTCAATCCAAAACTATTTCATTTCAGAATATGGTTACCACTACGAACATACGCACGCCCGAGTGGTCACGGATGCCGGTTTCCGGTTTTCTTCGATATTTTGACCGAATCACAGAACATTTCATGCAAACATTCAGAGAGGTATGAGATTACACACCATTTCAAACATGTATTCGGAAGGGTACGGGATTACACACCTGATTTGGCTTTCCTAAAGAACCATTCTTCGTTGCCCCCACAATCGTGATCCTTCCCTACTAGGTTTTAAAATTCGGCCTTGCACCTTGGCTATTGCAAAGAGTTCCTAAAGTAAATAAGTGATGTACCAAAGGGGTTAGCCTTCATCCAATATTCGGCCCTTCCACAAGAGCAGGAAGTTGAAATCATTACCACAAAATAGAATCACATGAGCGGCGCGAAACATCGAAATAAAGAGTAACATCTTACCACCAATATTCGGCCTAATCACCCACTTACCAATCAACTTCCGAAACCAAGTCTAAGAGAATGATAAGTAGTAGCAAAGGATGGCTTGATTCGGCCCTTAATAACAGGGATGAGCCGAAAGGGATAACAAGGTTCGGCACTAGCAGTAAGATAACGAAATCTAGGTTCGGCTATTGGAGAAAAAGAACAAGGATGTTTCGGCCACTAAGTAAAATCGATTAAAGAAATGAGAGAGAGGTTGGAGACATAGTGAGGAAGGAAAAGAAGAGATGGACAAGAGAGTGTCAAAGTTTCGGCCAAAACAAGAGAAAAGAAATTGGAAAAGAGACATAAAATGATCAAAAGAGAAAAATACCCCTCATGCACAAAACTTGCAAAAATTCGACTCTCAACTCCCCTCTCAAAACCGTGTGGCATCTTTTGCCCAAAAGGATGGATGTTGACCAAAATGTCTTTCCAAAACATCACCCACAATATTAGCCAACATGTCCCCCTCCCTTATCCCTTTCTTTGATTTCCTTCCTTCTTTTTCCCTTATCTTCCTCCTTACCATATTCCTTAGTCATCTTTCCCAAATTAAAAAGTCTTTCTTTCCTTATTAAAGCCTTGACTGACACTTACCTTATAGTACAAAAAATTTAATCCAAAATATTTGCACTAGATGGGATTCGAACCTTAAACCATTAGTACACTCCACACGCCACTTTCCACCTTTACCAATAGACTCGTGCTAGCAAAATGCACACTTATTTCCTTAAGCATTGATGCCACTTACCTTCTCTCCTTAAAGTGATTAAACATAAAAATTTTGCTAAGGCCCAATTTGAACCCGGAACTTCCTAGAACCCTGTAACTTTCCAAAATCACCTTCCTAATAAGTCCAACTCGAAATAATGCCGTTCTCTTGTTCTCAAAAATTTTAAACACTCCTACGCCCAAGGCCCAATGGGCCCAATTCTACTAGGCCCAATTTCGGGTCATTACAATTCTACCCTCCTTAAAGAAATTTCATCCTCGAAATTTCCAACCAACTACTAAACGCACTGCTCAAATTACACCACTATGCTTTCGCTACGCACTCTGATCTTAATAACACTAATGTACTTTTAACTTAATCTTGAATCCTCTTTCACACAACCAAACATCTAACCACAGAAGCAAGTAGTTATCTACCACTTATACCTAAAATTTTCTACATTAAACCATCACGTCCAACCAAAACATACCTGACTTGATGGTGATGAAACAATCCCGAGCCTTATGCTCCTTAGACCCGCATCTCAAGCATACTCCTGACCTCCTCCAGCATTCTCTCGGATGACGCCTTCTGTAATAATCGCAAGCCAGAAAGTTTGGACGTGTCTTAACACGCTTTACGGAACGAGACTGCGACTCAAAAGAACCGCGATCTCTTTTCTTCTTACAGACCACATGATCGCTGTAAATCAGAGTTTTAAAATTTATAAAAGAATGATCGAACCTGGAAACTAAATCTGACAACGATTAAAGGCAAGTGCACCTATCGAACAGTAGTATAGTTTAGGCAAGACTGGATTATCGAACCCAAAGGAACTAAAAGTACTAATACTAACTTTCTTTTTATTATTTAGCCTAAAATAAGTGAAGTTTGTTTATTAATCTAAATTAATTAACTACTAAACTAAAGACTCTAAGACAAAGAAGAATGAATTTAGAAAATAACTTTGGAAAAACTCGGTTGATTTCGACGATACCTAGGAAGAGTCCACCTAGACTTCACTTGTTATCTATCAACTTTGAACCATATGATTTTATTTACTTAGTTTGATCCGTAAGACTCCTAACGTATATTAAACCCTCTCTCGAGGCGAATAACGTCTAACCCTAGGTTAATTAGTGGAACTCTCGTTCTCTTATAATAACCCCTAGAATAGCGATGAAATCGATCTGTGGACTCCCATATTAGGTTTCACCCTAATCCGCAAAATCTCGTCACCCTATCTCTAGGCGTGCGATCAACTCCGCTTAATTATGTTGGATCTACTTTTAGGCAGGGTCTATTCCTCCTCCACCTAAGCACATTAAATTTGGATTAAGCTCACATAATTAAGAACAAACTAAATATTTATCATATAATTCAAAAAACAATAACAAGATTCATCATAGGTTTCATCCTTCTGGGTATCCGAAGGGTTTAGTTCATAACAATAAAGGAAAACATCTCAAGAGAAAAGATAAAACAAAACATAAGAAATCCCTAAAACCCCTGAAGGAATTGAAGAGGAAATCCTCCGTCTTGAGTATAACTCGCTTCTTGAGATGGATCAACGGGCTATCCTCGAGTGAATCCCCACTAATCGCCTTCTGCGCTTAGCACGACGCCCCTAAACGATGGCTTTGGGCTCCCCCTTTCAGGTCATACTTAGAGAGTATTTATAGGCTTTTGAAATACGTTTCTTTCTCCCTAAGTATCATTTCCCAAATGAAATTGCTCTTTTCCACGGCAGAGGCACGGCCATGGCACACGCCCGTGTAAATCGTGGACAGGCCGTGTTCGGACTTCTTTAATGAAGCACGATCGTGTAAATCGAGGGAAGACCATGTTCTAGATGATCAGTGAGGCACGGCAGTGTTATCTTTGGTCCAGGCCGTGTCGATTTCATGCTTTGGCTCATTTGTCCCGTTTTAAGCCCGTTTTGCGTTCTTTTCATCCCCTGGTGCTTTCCTGAGTATATATCATGAAAAGAAAGGATTAAGAGCACCAAATTACATAAAATAAGGGATAATTCATCCAAAAGCATACTAAATCGGCCTAAAATATGTTACTATTTCAGTTTATCAAATACCCCCACACTTAAGCTTTTGCTTGTCCTCAAGAAAAATTCTCAACTTACAATTAAAACGAACTTCCTATAATTCATAATAGTCATTGATAGTGTTTCATCCTAATTCAGGGATAATTTATACATGGATAATTCAACTCAAAGAGTCCTAAAAATTCAAACATTATAAGTCATAGATTACAGAGCACAAAACATAGGTGTTTCCCTTCATCTAAATAATTACCTCTGATTCGAAATCGACAAGGATTGACATTCTTACAAAAGATTCACTCAAATCACTCAAAGTGTTTAAGGTTCAAAATTTAGGCACTCAAAAGTCAAACATGAAGAGTTAATCCCATAGGCTTGCATGAAAATCAAATCTCCACCATTGAAATATGAGATGAAACACAAATCAAAAGGTCTTTGTTAGGGTTGTAACGGGGCTAGGGTTAAGGTGTGGAGTAAGGCTGAATTAGAGGGTTAGATTCGAGATTGAATCAAAAAATTACCTAACTAAGAACTAATGAACTAATAATAATTACATCAATTTAAAACTAATAGTACTTAATAATACGAGCTTCTTCTTCGATATTTGGAATAAATGTATAAGCTCATTTAATCACATAACTAATAATGAATAAACATCATTTTTTTTGTAAGAACAATCATAAATACATAATAAAAGATAAATTACTGAAATAAAAACATAGTTAGGCTATTAATCAAATCAAATCTCGATATAAGGGTAATCAAAAGGAATGGTGATAACAAAAACAAAGGGGTTCTGGGTTAATATTAGTGGGTGAGTCAATAAATGGGTTGTTAGGATTAAACAGGGTTCACTAGGGGTTAATTGTGAAGGTGGGCTTTTAGTGGAGTAAGTGGGTTAAATCCTAGGTGCCTTTATCATCTCTGTATATATCAAATCAAAAAAATGTGGTCTCGACATGTATAATCGATGCAAGTTCTAGAATAACAGATCAATGTTGACATACTCATAATCAATAAAGTGAGCAAGAAAAAGAATTTATGCTCTATAAGGCTCAAAAACTCACAAAATTTATGGGTATTTTGATGTCAACCTCGTAAATTTCAAACTTCAAGATAATATTTAAACTCAGTTTGACAACCTAGCAAATTTTTAATTTCTGAAAAATAGACTTATCATGCTTGATTCTCTAGTATTCTTAGAATTTAATTATCAATGGACAATTATCAGTGACTTAATCTAAAACATATCAATAAAAATCATAAATCATCAGAAATTCCATCCTAATTAGTAATATGAGTAATTTACTTTAAGACAAGGCTAAATTCGGGCTTTTGAGTTAGGTATCTTTTAGGTTGTTCACCCCACACTTGAGATGTATATTGCCCTCAATGTACAAAAATATATAATAACCTTGTAATAAAATCATCAGATATGGGGATAAGTGAAAACTTCCTGAATTTTCGGATGATTCCTTGAGAGGAGATTGTGCCTTTGGTGGTGGTGATGAGCCGTCTAGATGACGAACCTGCGCTATATGAAGAAATTGGGAGGCTTGTGGAGAGTTATCTAGGACATCTAGAGTAATATTAAAACTATACTAATAATGTAATTAAAGACAAGAAAGATAAAGAGAAGGACACTAAGAAGAAAACTAAAATTAAAAGAAAAGATGAATGGACTGGGAGGTCCTTATTGTTTGGTGTGATTTCTAAGGCTGAGGTTATGGTGGTCGTGGTGGCGTGATTCCCAAGCAGCCTTAAGAACCTAAAAACAAGAAACTAAAACAAAATAAACTAAATTAAGTAGAATAGAAGTAAAGATAAAGAAAATAAATGAGAAGATAAAAATAAAAGAACAGATAATTGGTCTCAAAGACCCTTGGCTTCTTGTTTGGATGAAGCTGTCGGCATGAACTCATGTGAATCGGTCTCCTTTGAGGAGATTGGCCTTTTACGCTTCTTTGCCATGGATATGATTTTGTTGTAGCTCAAGAGTCTAATGATTTATTAGGAAAAGGAAAAAAAAACAAAAGGGAGAAAAGAAAGGAAGGAAGAAGAAGAAGAGTAGGTAAGGAGAGAAAGGAGAAGGGCATGGTATTTAAATAAAATCTCAAGTCTGGCAATTTACCACGCCCGTGGGTTGAGGGTGTGTCGATTCAAACGGCCGCATCGCACGGCCGTGTCGCAGGGTGTGTTGATTCTCTACGTTTGTTTTCGAGTCGATCGCGGTTGGAAGACACGGGCGTGTTCTGCCCATGGTGGCAAGTCAGTAGCTTCGCAAGGTCGTAAGGCACGGGCATGTTCTTCCCGCGTGGTTGTAAAGTCGATAGCTTCACACGCGGTTATAGAGGCGCGGCGTGCCCCTTTGTGATGCCCGTGGTGTAGTGGTTGGATCCGTGACGTCGAAAGGTGGTTGGAATTGATTCGCACGACCTCTGCTATGTCAGTACGGGGATTCTTATGGTCCACATGACCACGGCCACGATCGTGTGTAAGGTCAGTGTGTCACCTGAATTCTCGCACCTTTGTTAGTTTATAACTAAGTGTTCAGAAAGAAAAGAAGAAAAGAAAAATAAATTTAAAGCAAAATGTGAGAATAAATTATGTTAGTGCTCGGGTTGCCTCCCGAGAAGCGCTAGTTTATAGTCTTAAGCTAGACTCTCCTCTCATTTGCATTGTCAGGGTGGTTTGAGGAGTTGGAAGTCCTTCCTCATGCTATCATTTGCGTCTTCGTGAAAAAATTTAAGTCGAGATGTGTTTATAGTAAAAGTACCAAAAATAGGATTACTTACCTCGACTGTTCCGTGTGGGAAAACACTGGTTACCCTAAAAGATATTTCTTTGTTTGTGCTAGGGTCCGGAGGAGATATTTAAGGATCTACCTGATCTAACAGTACCTGGTCCCCTACTTTGAAGTGGTTTGTTGTTCCTATTAGCTCTTTTGGGGGCTCCTTCGGTTTTTTCTTGTGTGGTTCCGGTTCTTCGTCGTGTATCCCTAATTTCTCCTTGAAGTGTGTCTTTCACTCGTCTAGATCATCGAACTGAATCCCTCGATCTTCATGAGTTATTTTTTTGTTGGCATGGGGTTTAGGATCGGGTTCAGTTGTATTCTTTGGTGGTGCTTCTTGAAAATAAGGGTTAACCGAATGGTTATCAGTAGAATTTACGTTCTCACCTTGATTACTCGATGTTCTAGCCGAGTCGAGAGCCTTGATGGTGACTGTCTCTTTACCTACACAAAGTATGAGTTCTCCTGCATCAACATCAATTTTAGTCTTGGCAGTTGCTAAAAAGGGTCTTCCTAAAATTAAGGGGATCGAATTATCCTCATCCATGTCTAAGACAACAAAATCTACTGGGAAAACGAATCTATCAATTTTTACAAGAACATCTTCGATAATACCCCTAGGAATTCTAACAGTTTTATCAACTAATTGAATGCTCATCCTAGTTTGTTTGGGTTTCCCTAGACCTAATTGTTTAAACAATTTATAAGGCATGATATTTATGCTTGCCCCTAAATCAGCTAACGTATTATCAACAGTTAGTCTACCAATTAAACATGGAATTGTAAAACTCCCTGGATATTTTAGCTTTTGTGGTAGTCTGTTTTGGAGAATTGCTGAGCACTTTGCGTTAAGTTCCACATGTGACGACTCGTCTAACTTCCATTTGTTTGTCAGAAGCTCTTTTAAAAATTTCCTAGAATCTGGCATCTGCGAAAGAGCTTCTAGTAATGGTAAGTTAATATGTAATTTCTTTAAGAGTTTAAGAAACTTACCAGACTGTTCTTCTGTGTCGTCTCTTCTTAATGCCTCAGGGTAAGGTACGCGAGGTTGGTACTCCTTGATTACCGGTTTTGGCTTGTCTTGTGTTACCTCAACTTTACCTTTTTCTACCTCGTTTCCTTGTGTTGAACTGGGTTCATCTACTTCTTCGCTTCCTTGAGCTGTTATGGCTTGGATTTGCTCCTTTGGTTTAATTTCAGTATTACTCGGTAGACGCCCTTGCGGTCGTTCGGATAATAGCTTTGTAATTTCTCCGACTGACTGGGTAATTTCCCCGATTGCCTTTGTAAGTCCTCCAACTTGGTTCTCGATCGTTTTGATCGATGTTTGTTGGGTTTCGAGTGTTGCTTCAGTTTTTCAGAAACGGGCTTCTATGGATGCTATGAATTTGTTCAACGTTTCTTCAAGATTTGGCTTCTTTTCCTGTGGATAGAGCTGATTTTGGAAATTTTGAGGAGGTTGTTGTCTTTGATTTCCTTGATTTCCTTGTCCTCCCCACGAAAAATTTGGGCGGTTCCTCCAACCTGGATTATAATTATTACTATATGGGTTATTATTAGATCTGAAATTGTTACCTATATAGTTCATCTGTTCGCTCTCTGTGCCCGGTTGGTAGGGTGGGTACTCAGGATTCGCCATAGTTCCACTTGCATCGCACTGCATGACTGGATGTACCTACGAAGAACACAAACTATCAATCTTCTTATTCATCAACTCTACCTGATTTGATAGCATGGTTACTGCGTCGAGGTTGTAAACTCCGGCTGTTTTTGTAACACCCCAAACCCGGACAAGACACCACGTCCGAATCTGGTATGTTACGGGGAAAATGCTTTTGGGAGACCAGATTTATCGTTTAAAAGCTGGGTGAAAACACAGGGTCTTTGAAACAAATTTGAGTGGTCTTGTTTGAAAGCAGTGATGTATTTGAAACCCGAGATTTTGAAAACTTAGCGAATTTGTAGTTAAAACGAGTTTAACCATTAAAACCTCATTAGTTTCTTAGTGACACATAAAACACTTTTAAACTTAGGAGAACTACAAGTTTGAATTTGGAAACCAGTTGTTTTTGTTTATCAAAAAGGCTTAGTGTGATACCCGATGGTATAGTAAAAAAAACCAGTGTGTTATAGTTTTGAAATCATTATCTTTCCAAGTTTTAGTGAAATTTATTCCAAGTTACTTTGTTTAAGGCATGTCAAAATCAACTTAAAACATCAACAACGTAAAACATAACTTTAAAGGCCTTTACAAATCCAAAATAAAACCCAATTAAAAGTAAATAAACTAAAGTACCCAAATAGTAGAGTCTGAGTAAAACTTTATTAAAGCATGGCATGTGCACCCCGAGTCCATCCCGGCTCCATGTCCGCGTCTACGAGTCACCTGAAATGTCAAAGGAGAGGGTGAGTCGAGTGACCCAGTGTGCAAATCCCGCTCCCGAAGAAACAACATACCAACACACATCATACATAGCAACATAATTAATGCAACCCGATCCTAACCATCCATATCGCCTTTTCTACCCCCGTGTGGTACCAAACCACCGGTGGTGCCAAACCACTGTGACATATAGTCACAATGTGTTACCAAAACACCGTGTCCCAAAGACACAATATCCGTCATTGTGGTACCAAACCACTGGTGTCCCAAAGACACGATGTGCTACCAAAGCACTGGTGACCGTAGTCACAAATCTGGTGATGATGGGGCCAACCCATCGTGTGATACCAAATCACTAGCGAGACGATCCCATAACTCAAGTGGGGCCAACCCACGGTGGTCAAACCACGGGGACAAGTCGCAATGAGGTGCCAAACCTCGGTGTCCCAAAGACACAATGTGCTACCAAAGCACTTTGGTGGCCGTAGTCACAAATCACGGTGATGATGGGGCCAACCCATCGTGTGATACCAAATCACTAGCGGACGATCCCATAACTCAAGTGGGGCCAACCCACGGTGGTCAAACCACGGGGACAAGTCGCAATGAGGTGCCAAACCTCACGGTGTCCCAAAGACACAATGTGCTACCAAAGCACCGGTGGCCGTAGTCACAAATCGGTGATGGGGCCAACCCATCGTGTGATACCAAATCACCGGCGTCAATCCCGTATAATCATCCGTGGGGCCAACCCAATTGTGGTACTGAGCCACTGGGACGAGGCGCCGAGGTACCAAACCTCTGGAGGTGCCAAACCTCTGGTGACCCAAAGTCACAAAGTGTGCTACCAAAGCACTGGTGCTCGTCGAGACAATATACCACTTTGCTCCTCCTCTCGTATCACCCACACATATCATACTCATGGGATTATGCATCTCATACAAGTCATGCATATCATGCCAACATATCAAGCATTACAACTCATAACATGCATAACATAAATCATGATATCATGTGTTATCATTAATACTCATCATAGAAACAGACTTACCCGAATCGTACACATACCCCTTTTTGGGTATCCAATTATCCTTCTCACTTTGTTTCAATCTTATTAAGCAATCAAGTTTATTAACAACGTTACTAAGTAGAGAGTGTGTTAGTTACACACCGGTAAAACCGAGTCTAAAGATCCCCACGAATCACTCTGAGTCCCTTGATTATCAAGCCCCTACAACAATCGGCCAACCTAGATTTAGGCACTAAGACCATTCGGCCAAAGACATATAAACCCAAAGGGTTAATATCGAACCCTTACCTTACTCTTGATTTGATTCCTTACCAAATCCGAATCAAGCAATGATTCTTCTTCCAACAATCGGCACTCTAATAAACAAATAGTTAATCACCAATCACCTTTATCTAAACGAAAACTAATAAATGGACTAACAACAATACCAACCCTTACCACACTTACCAATCGGTTCAAAGAGTCGAAGGCTCTTCACAGCTACTACGATATCCAAGACCCTATCACAAAATGATAATCCAAAAGGTTAACACCCTTCCCAACCCGACCATAATCGGCCCTTAACCAAACCATAACCAACAAAGAACCAAAAGAAGGAGATATGGCCATTCGGCCTTGCACTTACCAACACCCAATATTCGGCCAACTAGGACTTCTAGGAGGGAACCACAAGAGATTCGGCCAAGGCTTGCAAAGAGAGAAAAAAGAATCGGTTTTAAGTGTTTATCACCTTTAATGTTCGGCTTGAGTGGAGGAGAAAGAAAAGAAGTGTGAGAAGAATGTAGTTTGACAATGGCAATTTGAGAAAGAGAAAAGTGAGTGAAATGGAAGTAGTTTCAGGTTTGCCAAAGGAAGAAATGAAGAGAGAAAGAAAGAAAACAAGGCACAATCGGCTACCAAGAAAGTTGAGAGAAACAAATCAATTTCGACAACTAGGTGCTTGCACTTTTGGCTCCAAAGAGAAAATGAGAGAAACTCCTTAGAATTTCGGCTTGTTTTGACAAAAATGGAAAAAGAAAGTGTGGCCTTACCAATTGTTTCATTGCCGAAAAACACCCAAAATGCCAAGGCACATTCGGCACTACCCAAACCCCATGCCAAACCGTCCACACTCCCACTTCAACACCCACAAATTCGGCCACATCCCCTAATTCACTCACATCCACACATTCAAACATCAAGACCAAGTCTCCCTCCTACAATTGCTCTCCACCCTCCTTTTGAATGTGAAGACTTGGTCCAAGTTAGAGTTTCACTAGCCTTCTACCTCTCCTCCATGCCGTCCCAAAAGAAGTCAAAGGAGAACTCTGCAGCTCGAACACTGGACCTCCCTCTCCTGAAGATGACGCCACATCAAGCTCCCCCATGTGGCGCATGCTTTGCCTCTAAGGTAGCTCCTTATTTGTGCAACAAAACCTCAATTAAAACTCTTAAACCCCCGCTTCCTCAGCTCCCTTCACTTAACACCCAAAAACCAAAATTTTCCCATTCACTCAGGCACACTCCTAGCCTACAATTAAGCTCCTAAAACACCGAAATAACCACACAGCACACTAAACACATGCTATAACATGCAACAACAAAATAGCCTCTAACCCGGGATATTACAGTTCTACCCCCCTTAAAAAATAATTTCGGCCCCGAAATTACATGGTCAAAAGAGTTGCGGGTATTCTTTGTTTCATCGTATCCTCGAGTTCCCATGTCGCTTCTTCTATACCATGATTCCGCCAAAGTACCTTAACCAAAGGCACGGACTTCCCTCACGCAGAACCTTCACATCCCGATCAAGAATGCGCACGGGTTCCTCTTCCACGAACAAGTCCGGATTCACCTCGATCTCTTGCACTTTGCTACCACATGCGACGGATCCGAACGATACCTCGAAGCATCGAAACATGGAAAACGCGTCGTGAATCGACTAAGCTCTGCTGGCAACTCAAGCCGATCGCGCCATCGGCCCAACTTCGCCTCAATACCTTATACGGCCCAATGAACCTCGGACTAAGCTTGCCTTTCTTCCCGAACCTCAATACCTTCTTCCAAGGCGAGACCTTCAGAAAACTTTATCCCCTACAACAAACTCTATATCTCTTACGCTTAAGATCGGCATAAGACTTCGCCGGTCCGAAGCTTCCTTTAATCGAGCACGAATCACTTTGACCTTGTCCTCGGTCTCACTACCAACTCGGGTCCCAACAACCGACGCGTTCACCTAACTCCGTCCCAACAAGTAGGTGAGCGACACTTCCTACCATACAACGCCTCATACGGAGCCATCTTGATGCTCGCTTGTAATCTTGTTGTTGTAGGCAAACTCGGCTAACGGTAGAAACTCCTCCCAACTACCTCACGAAATCCAAGACACAACCTCTCGGCATGTCCTCTAAGATCTGAATAACCCTTTCGATTGTCCGTCGATTTGCGGGTGAAAAGCCGTGCTGAAATCCAAACGAGTACCCAATGCTTGATGCAATGCCTTCCAGAACCTAGACGTGAATCTAGGATCCCTATCCGAGATTATCGAAACTGGCACACCGTGCAACCTCACTATCTCTGAAACATACGACCGCTGGCTTCGAAGTGAGTAGTCAACCCTCACCGGAATAAAGTGAGTGATTTAGTCGACGATCCACCACTACCCAAACTGAATCCTTCTTGCTTGGCGTAGCGGTAACTTGACAAAATCCATGGTTATCCTTTCCCACTTCCACTGCGGAATCTTCACAGGCTGAAGCAAACCCGACGGCAACTGATGTTCAGCCTTGACCTGCTGACAAGTCAGACACTTCCCCACAAACTCTGTCACCTCTTTCTTCAAGCCAGGCCACCAAAACTGCTCTCTAAGATCCTTATACATCTTGCTACCTCCAGGATGCATAGTATAAGGACTGCTATGTGCGTCCTGAAGAATCTTCTGTCTCAGCTCAACATCTTTAGGCATACAAGCCTTACCTTGAAAACACAGAACCTCATCACCAGACAAGCTGTAACCCTCAAAACCACCATTCTGCACTTGTAACCTTCACGCACTCAGAACCTCATCCTCCAACTGTTTTTCTCTGATCTGCTCAACCCAAGTAGGCTTAACCTGTAGCTCTGCGAGAATACTCCGTCATCATACAAGCTCAAATGGGCAAACAAAGCTCTTAAGTCCGAAACAACCTTACGGCTCAACACGTCGCCACCACGTTAGCCTTGCCCGATGATACTCAATAGAAACGATGATCGTAATCCTTCAAAGAACTCAACCCATCTCGCGCCTCAAATTCAAATCCTTCGAGTCGTCGGTAGATACTTCAGACTCTTATGATCTGTGTAGACTATCGATCTCTCTCCATACAAGTAGTGCCTCCAAATTTTTAAGGCGAAAACTACAGCCGCTAGCTCCAAATCGTGCGTCGGATAGTTGACCTCATGTGGCCTCAGCTGCCTAGAAGCGTAAGCCACAACCTTACCTTCCTGCATCAACACACAACCCAATCCCGTATGTGATGCATCGCCAGTAAGCTGTGTATTCCTTACCAGCCTCAGGTTGAATCAAAACCGGAGCCTCAGTCAAAATCTTCTTTAACTTATCGAAGCTTTCCTGCTGTTTCTCAGTCCATACAAACGGAACCTCTTTCCTTAACAACTTGGTCATCGGCGCTGCTATTAACGAGAAACCCTCAACAAACCTTGGTAGTAGTATCCGCCAAACCTGAGAAAACTCCGAATCTCACCCAGCGACTTAGGCGGCTTCCAATCCAAAACTGCCTCAATCTTACGAGGATCTACACGAATCCCCTCAGCCGACACTACATGACCCAAGAACGTCACTTCTCTAAGCCAGAACTCGCACTTACTGAACTTAGCATAGAGTTGCTTTTCCCTCAGAATCTGCAGCACCACTCTCAAATGCGCATCATGCTCTTCCTCTGTCCTTGAGTACACTAAGATGTCGTCTATGAAAACCACCACGAACTGATCCAGATACTGCTGAAACACCCTATTCATCATATCCATAAACGCTGCCGGTGCGTTAGTCAACCCGAACGGCATTACCAAAAATTCGTAGTGCCCATACCGAGTCCGAAACGCTGTTTTATGGATATCCGCTTCCTTAACCTTCAACTGATGGTACCCAGACCTCAGATCAATCTTAGAGAATACCGCTGCACCCTTCAGCTGATCAAACAAGTCATCTATCCGTGGCAACGGATATTTGTTCTTAATCGTCAGCTTGTTCAACTGGCGGTAGTCTATGCACATCCGCATCGTACCATCTTTCTTCTTGACAAAAAGAACCGGCGCACCCCACGGTGAAACACTTGGCCCGATAAAACCTCGATCCAATAACTCCTGGATCTTGAGCCTTAAGCTCCACCAATTCCTTTGGTGCCATCCTATACTGAGCAATAGACACTTTGGCGCCGTCGGGAATGAGATCTATCCCGAACTCTACCTCTCGATCTGGCGGCAAACCCGAAGCTCCTCGGAAACACATCAAGAAATTCCTTAACGATGCGAACCTTCTCAACAGTGAGACTCTTTAACCTCCAAAGCATACACATGAACCACATACGCTTCGCAACCCTTCCTGACCATCTTCTCCGCTTTCAAAGCAGATACCACATTTGATAAGTAATCTCTCCTACTACCTATCATAGCCACCTCATCACCATCAACCGTCTTAAGAACCATGCGCTTAGCCGCGCAATCCAACCTCGCCTGGTACTTAACCAGCCAATCCATCCCAAGGATCGGTCGAACTCCGAAACGGCGGTTCCATCGGATCGGCGACAAATACTACCCCTTGGAGTTCTAGAGGTACATCTCTAAACAGCTTATCTACTACTACAGAGTGACCTAACGGACTAATCACAGTCATCTGCCTAGAAGATATCTCAGAGTCTAAATCCATTGTCTCTACTATACTACTGGCAACATAAGAGTGCGTAGAACCCACATCAATTAAAGCAGTATAAGGAGTACCAAAAATCAAGAACGTACCGGTTATGACGTCCGGTGCGTCGCCCTCCTCTCGGCGCCTCGCAGCATACACCAATCCAGGCTGTCTAGCATCAGAACTACCCGCACCTCTGCCCGGTGCTCCACGGCCCCGACCAGATCCATAACCATCTCTGCCATTACCACGGCCCCTCTGCGGTGGCGGTCCATTACCTCTGAACTGATTACGGCTCTGACTCTCCGACCGAATCCTGGCCATCCTACGCGGACAATCCCTAATGCGATGATCCAGAGACCCACACTCGAAGCAACCTTTACCTCCAGTCCAACAACCACCCCAATGAGATTTCCCACACTGATTACACTGCGGCGGTCCCTGCCTAGCAGCAACAAACCTAGCAGACTGATTCGGCCCACTCGGTCTAGCCCTCTTCTGCAGATTACCCGACGAACCAGAAGACCCAAAACTCCTCTTAAGCCTACTCCTGTCCATACTCTGCCTCACGGACTCCTTAACACCCTCGGCTACCTTAGTTTTCTCAACTAAGACAGCAAACTCGCGCTCTGGCGAGGAGCAATCAGCGACCTCAACTCGTCTCGCAGACCATCCTCGAAACGAACACACCTCTCATGCTCAGTGGCTACAATGCCCCTGGCATACCTACTCAGCTTCAGGAACTCAGCCTCGTACTCAGCAACAGACTTACTCCCCTGAACAAGCCTCAGAAATGCCTTTCTTTGGGAGTCGATGTAACTAGCCCCGATGTACTTCTTTTGATATGCTGCCCGAAAATAATCCCATGTCAAATCCTCTACGGCCACACTATCCCGAACCGTGAGCCACCACTGATATGACTCATCCCGGAGAAGCGATACGATACCCTTCAGCTTCTCTTCAGCCGTCAAGTCCAGATCATCCATGATCCGCTCAGTTGCCTCCAAATAATATTCAGCGATGCTAGGAGCAACACCGAGATACACCTCGAAAATTCAGCCCCATTAGCCCGGTCGCTCGGGAACCGATTTCACGACTCTGCACCACCACCGCCCAGCTACCCTTTCCAACACTCGCGCAGCATCGCTCGTGACAACTGCGTCGTCTCGATCGATCTTGGAACTCACCACCTCCACCGGTGACGGGCCGTATCTCATTTTACGAACCACCCCCGGATCCTACGGGCTCAGAAACCGTCATTCTACCCCTACCTCTACCACGAGTATTACGACCACGTCCGCCTCGAGTGCTCATGACTAATCTTTCTACGTATCTGCTTAAAGAATTTTATGCATCAGTGTTTATTCCACTTGTTTAAAAAGCAAGTCTTATGAATATTTAATGAGGATTTGTTCTCGCGAGTTCACAGAATCCTATCAGTTTCAATCTCTAAAGTAGTATACTATTGCTATTCATCAGATCATATCATATCCAATCAAATCACAAAGAATAGTCCGGTACTTACAGGCGAGCGGCTGGTGCCGAGACTTCGGTGCCATGCCTTTCAAACCATATATTTAAACCCAAAACACTTATGACATCCTTTAAAAACATTTTGGGCCTCAGGCCCACAGCCGAGCCTTTGAACTTGGCTCTGATACCACAAATGTAACACCCCAAACCCGGACAAGACACCACGTCCGAATCTGGTATGTTACGGGGAAAATGCTTTTGGGAGACCAGATTTATCGTTTAAAAGCTGGGTGAAAACACAGGGTCTTTGAAACAAATTTGAGTGGTCTTGTTTGAAAACAGTTGATGTATTTGAAACCCGGAGATTTTGAAAACTTAGCCAGAATTTGTAGTTAAAACGAGTTTAACCATTAAAACCTCATTAGTTTCTTAGTGACACATAAAACACTTTTAAACTTAGGAGAACTACAAGTTTGAATTTGGAAACCAGTTGTTTTTGTTTATCAAAAAGGCTTAGTGTGATACCCGATGGTATAGTAAAAAAAACCAGTGTGTTATAGTTTTGAAATCATTATCTTTCCAAGTTTTAGTGAAATTTATTCCAAGTTACTTTGTTTAAGGCATGTCAAAATCAACTTAAAACATCAACAACGTAAAACATAACTTTAAAGGCCTTTACAAATCCAAAATAAAACCCAATTAAAAGTAAATAAACTAAAGTACCCAAATAGTAGAGTCAGTAAAACTTTATTAAAGCATGGCATGTGCACCCGAGTCCATCCGGCTCCATGTCCGCGTCTCACGAGTCACTGAAATGTCAAAGGAGAGGGTGAGTCGAGTGACCCAGATGTGCAAATCCGCTCCCAAGAAACAACATACCAACACACATCATACATAGCAACATAATTAATGCAACCCGATCCTAACCATCCATATCGCCTTTTCTACCCCGTGTGGTACCAAACCACTGGTGGTGCCAAACCACTGGTGACATATAGTCACAATGTGTTACCAAAACAACGGTGTCCCAAAGACACAATATCCGTCATTGTGGTACCAAACCACTTTGGTGTCCCAAAGACACGATGTGCTACCAAAGCACTGGTGACCGTAGTCACAAATCGGTGATGATGGGGCCAACCCATCGTGTGATACCAAATCACTGCGCAGACGATCCCATAACTCAAGTGGGGCCAACCCACGGTGGTCAAACCACAGGGACAAGTCGCAATGAGGTGCCAAACCTCTGGTGTCCCAAAGACACAATGTGCTACCAAAGCACTGGTGACCGTAGTCACAAATCTGGTGATGATGGGGCCAACCCATCGTGTGATACCAAATCACTAGCAGACGATCCCATAACTCAAGTGGGGCCAACCCACGGTGGTCAAACCACAGGGACAAGTCGCAATGAGGTGCCAAACCTCCGTGTCCCAAAGACACAATGTGCTACCAAAGCACTGGGTGACCGTAGTCACAAATGCGGTGATGGGGCCAACCCATCGTGTGATACCAAATCACCGGCGTCAATCCGTATAATCATCCGTGGGGCCAACCCATCGTGGTACTGCGAGCCACTTTGGGACGAGACGCTGAGGTACCAAACCTCTGGAGGTGCCAAACCTCTGGTGACCCAAAGTCACAAAGTGTGCTACCAAAGCACTGGTGCTCGTCAGCACAATATACCACTGCTCCCTCCTCTCGTATCACCCACACATATCATACTCATGGGATTATGCATCTCATACAAGTCATGCATATCATGCCAACATATCAAGCATTACAACTCATAACATGCATAACATAAATCATGATATCATGTGTTATCATTAATACTCATCATAGAACAGACTTACCCGAATCGTACACATACCCCTTTTGGGTATCCAATTATCCTTCTCACTGTTTCAATCTTATTAAGCAATCAAGTTTATTAACAACGTTACTAAGTAGAGAGTGTGTTAGTTACACACCTGGTAAAACCGAGTCTAAAGATCCCCACGAATCACTCTGAGTCCCTTGATTATCAAGCCCCTACAACAATCGGCCAACCTAGATTTAGGCACTAAGACCATTCGGCCAAAGACATATAAACCCAAAGGGTTAATATCGAACCCTTACCTTACTCTTGATTTGATTCCTTACCAAATCCGAATCAAGCAATGATTCTTCTTCCAACAATCGGCACTCTAATAAACAAATAGTTAATCACCAATCACCTTTATCTAAACGAAAACTAATAAATGGACTAACAACAATACCAACCCTTACCACACTTACCAATCGGTTCAAAGAGTCGAAGGCTCTTCCTGGCTACTTTACGATATCCAAGACCCTATCACAAAATGATAATCCAAAAGGTTAACACCCTTCCCAACTGACCATAATCGGCCCTTAACCAAACCATAACCAACAAAGAACCAAAAGAAGGAGATATGGCCATTCGGCCTTGCACTTACCAACACCCAATATTCGGCCAACTAGGACTTCTAGGAGGGAACCACAAGAGATTCGGCCAAGGCTTGCAAAGAGAGAAAAAGAATCGGTTTTAAGTGTTTATCACCTTTAATGTTCGAAGCAGTGGAGGAGAAAGAAAAGAAGTGTGAGAAGAATGTAGTTTCGGCAATGGCAATTTGAGAAAGAGAAAAGTGAGTGAAATGGAAGTAGTTTCAGTTTGCCAAAGGAAGAAATGAAGAGAGAAAGAAAGAAAACAAGGCACAATCGGCTACCAAGAAAGTTGAGAGAAACAAATCAATTTCGACAACTAGGTGCTTGCACTTTTGGCTCCAAAGAGAAAATGAGAGAAACTCCTTAGAATTTCGGCTTGTTTTGACAAAAATGGAAAAAAGAAAGTGTGGCCTTACCAATTGTTTCATTGCCGAAAAACACCCAAAATGCCAAGGCACATTCGGCACTACCCAAACCCCATGCCAAACCGTCCACACTCCCACTTCAACACCTACAAATTCGGCCACATCCCTAATTCACTCACATCCACACATTCAAACATCAAGACCAAGTCTCCCTCCTACAATTGCTCTCCACCCTCCTTTTGAATGTGAAGACTTGGTCCAAGTTAGAGTTTCACTAGCCTTCTACCTCTCCTCCATGCCGTCCCAAAAAGAAGTCAAAGGAGAACTCTGCAGCTCGAACACTGGACCTCCCTCTCCTGAAGATGACGCCACATCAAGCTCCCCCATGTGGCGCATGCTTTGCCTCTAAGGTAGCTCCTTATTTGTGCAACAAAACCTCAATTAAAACTCTTAAACCCCCGCTTCCTCAGCTCCCTTCACTTAACACCCAAAAACCAAAATTTTCCCATTCACTCAGGCACACTCCTAGCCTACAATTAAGCTCCTAAAACACCGAAATAACCACACAGCACACTAAACACATGCTATAACATGCAACAACAAAATAGCCTCTAACCCGGGATATTACAGTTTTTGTTGGCCTTGTTCTTGTAACTTGCCACTGATAGTTATTCAGCGACATCTCTTCTATAAATTCGTAGGCTGCCTCAGGAGTTCTCTTGTTCAAAGTTCCACCGGCGGCTGAATCAATTAATTGCCTCATTGAAGGATTCACACCGTTATAAAAAGTTTGGACTTGGAGCCACAAAGGTAAACCATGGTGCGGACACCTTCTCAAGAGATCCTTATATCTCTCCCATGCATCGTATAATGTCTCTAAATCCATCTGCACAAAAGAAGAGATATCATTACGTAATTTGGCCATTTTGGCCGGTGGGAAATACTTTAATAAAAAAATTTCGGTCATTTGTTCCCATGTAGTGATTGACCCTTGTGGTAACAAGTTTAACCACTGTTTAGCTTTATTCTTTAATGAAAAGGGAAATAACCGAAGATGTATGGCATCATCAGAAACGCCAATTATTTTGAAGGTATCACAGAACTCTAAAAAATTAGCTATATGAGCGTTTGGATCTTAAATCCCGTAAACCATCAAATTGAACAAACTGTTGAATCATTTGTATAGTGTTAGGCTTTAATTCAAAATTATTAGCAGCTATAGCAGGCCTAACAATACTAGATTCGGCTCCTGTTAAATGCGGTTTAGCATAATCAAACTTAGTACGAGGAGCATTATTTTCTCCCACATCTTGTGGTGGAAGATTATTTTCATCCATCCCTTCAGTAGGATTGGATCTGTCTTCTCGCTCTCCTTGGTAATTTAGGGCTCTCCTAATTTTTCTGCGATTTCTTCGAGCGGTAGCTTCAATATCACTGTTTTATTCTAAAGGTCCTCTCAAGTTCCTTCTAGTCATAAACTACAGGTACCTGCTAGGAAAATAAAGAAAGAAAATTTAGCAAATTTAAAATTAAAACTAAAAATAAAAATAAATTACGAAAAATAAAAATAATGGCTAAAGTAATAAAAATAGAGTTTTCTTATTATTTTAGTTCCCCGGCAATGGCGCCAAAAACTTGATCGCTGTAAATCAGAGTTTTAAAATTTATAAAAGAATGATCAAACCTGGAAACTAACTCTGACAACGATTAAAGGCAAGTGCACCTATCGAACAGTAGTATAGTTTAGGCAAGACCGGATTATCGAACCCAAAGGAACTAAAAGTACTAATACTAACTTTCTTTTTATTATATAGCCTAAAATAAGTGAAGTTTGTTTATTAATCTAAATTAATTAACTACTAAAATAAAGACTCTAAGACAAAGAAGAATGAATTTAGAAAATAACTTTGGAAAAACTCAGTTGATTTTGACGATACCCTAGGAAGAATCCACCTAGACTTCACTTGTTATCTATCACTGAACCATATGATTTTATTTACTTAGTTTGATCTGTAAGACTCCCTAACGTATATTAAACCCTCTCTCGAGGCGAATAACGTCTAATGTAACACCCCAAACCCGACCCATGCGTTATGAGCGGATTTGGTATGTCGCACGAGCAAAACATGTTAAACCCTTTTTTTTCGTACTAAAATTGGTATTGCTTTGTTAAAATCAAGAAAACAAGTTTTATTCGAAATATTTGATAAAATACTACTAACCTCGAAGATTATTTGATAAATCGATAAATTTGAACTAATGATCTTACAAAACCATGACTTTTGAAAACGACGTTGAAAATTCGAAAGAGAATCCGAGTCTTTTGAAAATATCGTTAATAGTTTGAGAGAAAATATCCGTGTTAAAAATATTTGTAAAAGTTTATTTTGAAATCCATTTGTTAATCCATTTTAGAAAAATCTTTATTTAAGTTTTTAGAAAAATCCTATTTAAAGTAATTTGAGCAAAAATATAGGTACGTCAAACAATAAGCAAAACAAAATAAACCAGAGGCCTTATTACATCATTTAACTCAAAAGAGTAAAGTAATAAAGTGAACAAAATAGAAATCTAAGTCCAAATAAACTGTTTCTGAAGTATGGCCTCCACCCGAGTCATCCATGGCCCAAGTCTCCATCATTGATCATTACCTGAAAGGAATAAGGAAAACGGGGTGAGTTACTAGAACTCGATGTGTAACCCACTTACCGCTGTCCACCGGGCAAAAATCCATTAAGCCATTGTTTGGGCCAAGCCCATTCATAATAATAAAATGTATCAAATATAATATGCATATGAAATGCAATTCCCAAACCAAACCTAGTTTTCCATCCGCTACACGCCACCCGTACCAACCAACACACCTGTGGGTGATCTTTAGTCAACCCACCCCGCCAACACACCAAACGTAGGCATTAAGCCATTTATATCAAATTTGTGGACAAGCCACCAGATTAACGAAATTTACATGGCATTGCCATTTTTCGATTTGTGACAGAGCCACCAGATTTATGTAGCAGAGCTACCAGAACTTCTCTTCATCATTATCCCATCCCATGCAAATCATGTATGTAATGCATAACAAATCATAATATAATAACTGTAATTTATTCGGATATTTATTACAAAATTATGGCCCATTATAACAATTAATCAAAAGGCCCATTAAGCAAAATATCAGATTTGGCCCATTTAGCAAAATATCAGATTGGCCCATATAGCAAAATATCAGATCGGCCCATTTATCAAAATATCAGATTGGCCCATTTATCAAAATATCAGATTGACCCATTTATCAAAATATCAGATTGACCCATATAGCAAAATACCAGATCGGCCCATCTAGCAAAATATCAGATCGGCCCATTAAACAATTTCGTAATTCGGCCCTTTAGGGTAATTTTTGTAATTTCGATAATTTACCCACTAAGGGTAATTCAGTAATTTTGCAACCTAAGGGTATTTTGGAAATTTCGCAACCTAGACTTAACTACTAATGTGGAGCATAAAAATCGAAACTGTCCATCTGCGTCGTACTAACTAAATTGACTGTAACTTGAGTTAGGAATCTCGAAATCTAACTCCGTAAATTTTCCTTGAGACTAGACTCATATATCTTCTTACTATAGTTTTTCCAGAATTTTTGACTTAGCCATTTACTACAATTTATTCCTTAAAGATTCCCTTGTTTCACTGACCAATGATTCTGATCTCTCTTACCCAAAATTCAAATATCTCACTGTACAATTTTCATATGTTGATCCCACTTGTTTCTATTGAAAATAGACTCACTAAGGAATCTGTACATATAAACTATAACTCATAATTCACTTTGTACAATTTTATAAGATTTTTTCAAGACAGATCAGGGAACCACAAAGTCATTCAGAACCAGTCTCACTAAAATTAAGATATCTCAAAATATAAAATTCCTTTTCCTTCTATGTTTCTTGCATATAAAAATAGACACATTAATATTTAATTTGATATCTTATTCACTTTGTAATTCCTTTTCTCCTATTTATCGTGATTTTTCAAATACACGTCACTGTTTCTGACCTAAACTGTTTTATTACAACATACGATTACCACTACGATCATGCGCACGCCTGAGTGATCACGGATGCCAGTTTTCGGTTTTCTTTGGTATTCCAACCGATTCACAGAATATTTCATACAAACTTTCAGAGAAGTGTGAGATTACACACCGGTTCAGATATGTATACGGAAGATACGGGATTACACACCTGATTTTGATTTCCTAAAGAACCACTCATCGATGACCTAGAACAATACCAACCAAAAGTTAGCATCGGATTTCCAAAAGATTTCGTATCACTTACACTTGAATCACTTACCACTATGTCCAAAGGTAGAATATATCGAGTGATTTCGTCCCTAAAACATAATCGATTAGTCACAACCACTATTATCCTTTAAACGAATAAAGAACGATTTCAAATAATCCATGAAGAACTCCTTACCTTATCGATATTGGATCCAATTTCCACCGTTTGACTTAGGGCTAGAATGATACACGGCCACCCACTTAGAACACTACGAAAAAGAGGGTGATTACAATATGAAGGAATGGAAGATAACACCATTTCAGTTAAGATCAAGATTTACAACAAAATAGTGATAAATACCTCTTCGGCTAGAAAGAAAAGAATATGAAAATAGAAAAGAATTCACTTACTGATTCAATCGAAGAAAAGAGTGTCAACCCACTTGAGAAAATGATAAAGAAGAGATGAATGAACAAATTTTGGTCTCAATGATTTGGGTACATTCGGCAACAAGAAGAAAGAAAAGAAGAGAATATGTTCACTAATGGCTTGTAATTTCGGCACAAGGCAAAAGAAGAGATTTGCAGAAAACACAAAATTGTGCAAGAGTAGATTTTGGCCTAACAAACACCAAAATTCTATCAAAAGGCAAAGGAGAAATTCGGCTAAGAGAATAGTAATTTGGAGAAAATAGTACACTTGATGCTAAAGGAATTTGACCAAAACAAGCACTAAAGCTTTACCAAAACACCAACAAAAATTCGGCTACCCCCCTTACACATAAAACCGTCCACATACATGGCCATAATGGTCAAAATTTGGCCATCCAAACTTTCCATAACACTCTCCTATTTTTGTGCCAACATGTTCCCTATACTTGCCTTTTTCTTTTGATTTCTTTCCTTACCTTCATCCTTTCATCCTTTCCTTGTTTCCTTAGCCATCATACCATAATTAAAAAGTCTTACTTACCATATTTAAGCCTTGGCCGACACTTACCATATAGCACAAAAATTTAATCCAAAATATTTGCACTAGGTGGGATTCAAACCTTAGACCATTAGTACACTCCACACGCCACTTGCCACTTTACCAATTGACTCTTTGTGCTAGTAAAATGCACACTTATTTCCTTAAGTCTCGATGCTACTTGCCTACTCTCCTTAAATGCTTAAACACAAAATTTTTCCTATAGCCCATCTTGAACCCGGAACTTCCTAGAAACCTCGTAACCTTCCAAATTCACTTAACTAATAAGTCCCACTTGAAATAATGCCGTTCTCTTGTTCTCAAAATTTTAAAACGCTTCTACGCTCAAGGCCCAATGGGCCCAATCCTACTAGGCCCAATTTCAGGATGTTACATCTATCCCTAGGATAATTAGTGGAACTCTCGTTCTCTTATAATAACCCCCTAGAATAGCAGTAAATCGATCTGTGGACTCCCATATTAGGTTTCACCCTAATCCGGCAAAATCTCGTCACCCTATCTCCAGGCGTGCGATCAACTCCGCTTAATTATGTTGGATCTACTCTTAGGCAGGGTCTATTCCTCCTCAACCTAAGCACATTAAATTTGGATTAAGATCACATAATTAATAACAAACTAAGTATTTATCATATAATTCAGAAAACAATAACAAGATTCATCATAGGTTTCATCCCTTTCGGGTATCCGAAGGGTTTAGTTCATAACAATAAAGGAAAACATCTCAAGAGAAAAGATAAAACAAAACATAAGAAATCCCTAAAACCCCCAGAAGGAATTGAAGAGGAAATCCTCCGTCTTGAGTATAACTCGGCTTCTTGAGATGGACCAACGGCTATCCACGAGTGAATCCCCACAAATCGCTTCTCTCTGCGCTTAGCACGACGCCCTAAACGATGGCTTTGGGCTCCCCTTTCAGTCATACTTAGGGTGTATTTATAGGCTTTTGAAATATGTTTCTTTCTCCCTAAGTATCCTTTCCCGAATGAAATTGCTCTTTTCCACGGCAGAGGCACGGCCATGGCACACGCCCGTGTAAATCGTGGACAGGCCGTGTTCAGACTTATTTAATGAAGCACGACCATGTAAATCGAGGGAAGACCGTGTTCTAGATGATTAGTGAGGCACGACCATGTTATCTTTGGTCCAGGCCGTGTCGATTTCATGCTTTGGCCCATTTGTCCCGTTTTAAGCCCGTTTTGCATTCTTTTCATCCCCTGGTGCTTTCCTGAGTATATATCATGAAAAGAAAGGATTAAGAGCACCAAATTACATAAAATAAAGGATAATTCATCCAAAAGCATACTAAATGTGGGCCTAAAATATGTTACTATTTCGGTTTATCACCACGCACCCAACTCGAAGTGCTTCACCGATTCCTTTAACCTCCTCCAAAACCTCCTTAACTATCTGAGTCAGCTCATCAACCCCAGCTCGATCATGAGATTCCGTCTCAGCCACTGGTGATGCCAACGCCTCCCTTTCGGAAACATGCCCCGATGCTGAAGGTGTAGCCTTAACACCTCGGCCTCTATCACGGTCGCGTCTACCACGTCCACGTCTTCTAGTACTCATGCTCACTATGTCGATTTAATCTGATTACGAGTCTTATGAATCATTATGCTATTCAATGTTTATTAAACAATATTTTATGGAATATAAGAAGTGAAGTTGTTTTCGCAAAACGCAACCTAAAGTCTCAATCTCTATAGTTTCAGCTCCTAAAGCTAAAAGTTCTAGAGTATTCTATTTTGTGGAATTTTCTTACCACAGTACTAACACAATAATCATAAAATAAAACACATACTTACTTGACTTGGTGCCGGATACCCGTGGTGCCATACTTCCTTTAGAACATGCATTTATAAATTAAAATTTTTAATCAGCTTTGAAAACACTTTTGAACCCAAACCACAGCCGAGTTTTGCAACCTGGCTCTGATACCATAAATGTAACACCCCAAACCCGGCCCATGCGTTAAGACCGGATCTGACAAGTCACATGAGAAAAACATGTTAAATCCTTTTGAGAAAACGAGTTGATTTGAAATATTTGATAAAGTACTACTAACCTCGAAGGTTGTTTGATAAATCAATAATTTGAACTAGAAATCTTTATAAATCATGACTTTTGAACATATCGTTGATAGTTTGAGAAAAACTTTCCGAGTTAAAATATTTGTAAAAGTTTGTTATGAAATCCATTTGTTAATCTATTTTGGAAAACCTTTATTTAATTTTTTAAAAAATACCCATTTAAAATCATTCAAGCAAAATAGTAAGTACGACAAACATAAAGCAAAAATAAAATATTACAGAGGCCTTATTACAACATAAAAACCCAAAATAGTAAGAGTAGTGAAATAAGCGAAAATAGAAATCTAAAGTTCAATAACACCATTACTGAAGTATGGCCTCCACCGAGTCATCCATGACCCAAATCCACATCACTGAGCATTACCTATAAGGGTTAAGAAAAAGAGGGAGTGAGTTACAAGAACTCAGTGTGAAATCCCCTTACCGTCATCCACTAGGCCTGAACCCATATAGCAATATCATAGGCCTAAGCCCTTTTACATAAAAATCTTAAAATGAAGCAAATGTATGAATGTATGCAACCCAACCCATCCAAGATATCCATCCGCTACACACCACCCGTACCATCCCATCACACTTGTGGGGATCAAGTCAACCCACCCCGCCAAACACACCAATCGCAGGCAAGATGCCATTTAATTCGCAGGCAAGATGCCATTTCATAATATTTTTGGCTGAGCCACCAGAGTCATAATTATACGTGGCATAGCCACTATACAGATTGTGGCAGAGCCACCAGAATATCATATACGGTAATATAATCGGCACACAGCCTTGGTAAAAAAAAGGATCGACACAGAGTCGTTAATTCATATATTAGGCACATAGCCCCGGGTAAATACGTTTAGCACAAAGCCATAATCACGATGGCACAAAGCCATATTTAATTTGGCACAAAGCCATTATCAGAATTTGTGGCATAGCCACGAGAACCAGAATGAAACATAATAACAAACATTTTTGTGGCAATGCCACCGGGCTACACTTCTCTTCAACATTTTTCCCATCCCATGCAAATTATGTAAATGCAAGATACATAATAAAGCATACATAATAAAGCATAATATCCACAAATATAAACAATAATCATTGATTTAAAGATTTATTACGGTAAATCGGCCAATTATAGAACTTTGTAAATCGGTCCACTAAAGCATTCTAGCAATTCGGCCCATAGGAGCATTTTGGTAAATCGGCCCGTAGGGGCATTTTCGTAATTCGGTAATTTTACCCACTAAGGGTAATTCGGTAATCTTGCAACCCAGGGGTATTTTGGTAATTTACTCTCCAAGGGTATTTTGGTAATTTCGCAACCTAGACTTAACTACTAATGTGGGCATAAAAATTGAAACTGTCCATCAGCGTCATATTGGCTAAACTGAGTATAACTTGAGTTAGGAAACTCGAAATTTAGATCCGTAAATTTTACTTGAAACTAGACTCATATATCTTCTTACAAAAATTTTTCCAGAATTTTTGGCTTAGCCATTTGGTACAGTTTTTTCTTTAAAGTTACCCTTTTTTCACTGACCAACGGTTCTGCCCTCTCTTAACCTAAATTCAAATATCTCACTGTACAGTTTTCATATGTTGCTCCCACTTATTTCTATTGAAAATAGGCTCACTAAGGATTCTTTACATATAAATTATAACTCATAATTCACTTGGTACAATTTTAAAAGATTTTTCCAAGACAGAACAGGGAACCACGAAGTCATTCAGAACCAGTCTCACTAAAATTAAAATATCACAGAATATAAAATCCTTCTTCCTACTCTGTTTCTTTCATTTAAAAATAGACACAGTAAGCTTTAATTCTATATCTTATTCACTTTCTAATTACCTTTCTCCTATTTTTCGTGATTTTTCAAAATCACGTCATTGCTTCAATCCAAAACTGTTTCATTTCAAAATATGGTTACCACTACGAACATACGCACGCCCGAGTGGTCACGGATGCCGGTTTCCGATTTTCTTCCATATTTCGACCGAATCACAGAACATTTCATGCAAACATTCAGAGAGGTATGAGAGTACACACCATTTCAAACATGTATTCGGAAGGGTACGGGATTACACACCTGATTTGGATTTCCTAAAGAACCATTCTTGGTTGCCCCCACAATCTTCGTTACCCCCACAATCGTGATCCTTCCCTACTAGGTTTTAAAATCCGGCCTTGCACCTTGGCTATTGCAACGAGTTCCTAAAGTAAATAAGTGATGTACCAAAGGGGTTAGCCTTCATCCAATATTCGGCCCTTCCACAAGAGCAGGATGTTGAAATCATCACCACAAAATAGAATCACATGAGCGGCGCGAAACATCGAAATAAAGAGTAACATCTTACCACCAATATTCGGCCTAATCACCCACTTACCAATCAACTTCCAAAACCAAGGCTAAGAGAATGATAAGTAGCAGCAAAGGATGGCTTGATTCGGCCCTTAATAACAGGGATGAGCCGAAAGGGATAACAAGGTTCGGCACTAGCAGCAAGATAACGAAATCTAGGTTCGGCTATTGGAGAAAAAGAACAAGGATGTTTCAGCCACTAAGAAAAATCGATTAAAGAAATGAGAGAGAGGTTGGAGAAATAGTGAGGAAGTAAAAGAAGAGTTGGACAAGAGAGTGTCAAAGTTTCGGCCAAAACAAGAGAAAAGAAATTGGAAAAGAGACATAAAATGATCAAAAGAGAAAAATACCCCTCATGCACAAAACTTGCAAAAATTCGGCTCTCAACTCCCCTCTCAAAACCGTGTGGCATCTTTTGCCCAAAAGGATGGATGTTGACCAAAATGTCTTTCCAAAACATCACCCACAATATTAGCCAACATGTCCCCCTCCGTTATCCCTTTCTTTGATTTCCTTCCTTCTTTTTCCCTTATCTTCCTCCTTACCATATTCCTTAGTCATCTTTTGCAAATTAAAAAGTCTTCCTTTCCTTATTAAAGCCTTGACCGACACTTACCTTATAGTACAAAAAATTTAATCCAAAATATTTGCACTAGATGGGATTTGAACCTTAAACCATTAGTACACTCCACACACCACTTTCCACCTTTACCAATAGACTCCTTGTGCTAGCAAAATGCACACTTATTTCCTTAAGCATTGATGCCACTTACCTTCTCTCCTTAAAGTGCTTAAACATAAAAATTTTACTAAGGCCCAATTTGAACCCGGAACTTCCTGGAACCCCGTAACTTTCCAAAATCACCTTCCTAATAAGTCCAACTCGAAATAATGCCGTTCTCTTGTTCTCAAAAATTTTAAACACTCCTACGCCCAAGGCCCAATGGGCCCAATTCTACTAGGCCCAATTTCGGGTCATTACAATTCTACCCTCCTTAAAGAAATTTTATCCTCGAAATTTCCAACCAACTACTAAATGCACTGCTCAAATTACACCACTATGCTTTCGCTGCGCACTCTGATCTTAATAACACTAATGTACTTTTAACTTAATCTTGAATCCTCATTCACACAACCAAACATCTAACCACAGAAGCAAGCAGTTATCTACCACTTATACCTAAAATTTTCTACATTAAATCATCACGTCCAACCAAAACATACCTGACTTGATGGTGATGAAACAATCCCGAGCCTTTGCTCCTTAGACCCGCATCTCAAGCATACTCCTGACCTCCTCCAGCATTCTCCCGGATGACGCCTTCTGCAATAATCGCAAGCCAAAATGTTTGGACGTGTCTTAACACGCTTTACGGAATGAGACTGCGACTCAAAAGAACCGCGATCTCTTTTCTTCTTATAGATCACGTGATCGCTGTAAATCAGAGTTTTAAAATTTATAAAAGAATGATCGAACCTGGAAACTAACTCTGACAACGATTAAAGGCAAGTGCACCTATCAAACAATAGTATAGTTTAGGCAAGACCGGATTATCGAACCCAAAGGAACTAAAAGTACTAATACTAACTTTCTTTTTTTTATTTAGCCTAAAATAAGTGAAGTTTGTTTATTAATCTAAATTAATTAACTACTAAACTAAAGACTCTAAGACAAAGAAGAATGAATTTAGAAAATAACTTTGGAAAAACTCAGTTGATTTCGACGATACCCTAGGAAGAATCCACCTAGACTTCACTTGTTATCTATCACTGAACCATATGATTTTATTTACTTAGTTTGATCCGTAAGACTCCCTAACGTATATTAAACCCTCTCTCGTTCTCTTATAATAACCCCCTAGAATAGCATTAAATCGATCTGTGCACTCCCATATTAGGTTTCACCCTAATCCTGCAAAATCTCGTCACCCTATCTCTAGGCGTGCGATCAACTCCGTTTAATTATGTTGGATCTACTCTTAGGCAGGGTCTATTCCTCCTCCACCTAAGCACATTAAATTTTGATTAAGCGCACATAATTAAGAACAAACTAAGTATTTATCATATAATTCAAAAAACAATAAAAAGATTCATCATAGGTTTCATCCCCTTTGGGTATCCGAAGGGTTTAGTTCATAACAATAAAGGAAAACATCTCAAGAGAAAAGATAAAACAAAACATAAGAAATCCCTAAAACCCCCTGAAGGAATTGAAGAGGAAATCCTCCGTCTTGAGTATAACCCTGGCTTCTTGAGATGGATCAACTGGCTATCCCTGAGTGAATCCCCTCAAATCTTCCTTCTCTGGCTTAGCACGACGCCCCTAAATGATGGCTTTGGGCTCCCCCTTTCAGGTCATACTTAGGGTGTATTTATAGGCTTTTGAAATACATTTCTTTCTCCCTAAGTATCCTTTCCCGAATGAAATTGCTCTTTTCCACGGCAGAGGCACGGCCATGGCACACGCCCGTGTAAATCGTGGATAGGCCGTGTTCGGACTTCTTTAATGAAGCATGGCCGTGTAAATCAAGGGAAGACCGTGTTCTAAATGATCAGTGAGGCACGACCGTGTTATCTTTGGTCCAGGCCGTGTCGATTTCATGCTTTGGCCCATTTGTCCCGTTTTAAGCCCGTTTTGCGTTCTTTTCATCCCCTGGTGCTTTCCTGAGTATATATCATGAAAAGAAAGGATTAAGAGCACCAAATTACATAAAATAAGGGATAATTCATCCAAAAGCATACTAAATGTGGGACTAAAATATGTTACTATTTCGGTTTATCACCACGCACCCAACTTGAAGTGCTTCACCGATTCCTTTAACCTCCTCCAAAACCTCATTAACTATCTGAGTCAGCTCATCAACCCCAGCTCGATCATGAGATTCCGTCTCAGCCACTGGCGATGCCAATGCCTCTCTTTCGGAAACATGCCCCGATGCTGAAGATCTAGCCTTAGCACCTCGGCCTCTATCACGGTCGCGTCTACCACGTCCACGTCTTCTAGCGCTCATGCTCACTAAGTCAATTTACTCTGATTACGAGTCTTATGAATCATTATGCTATTCAATGTTTATTAAACAGTATTTTATGGAATATAAGAAGTGAAGTTGTTTTCGCAAAACGCATCCTAAAGTCTCAATCTCTATAGTTTCAGCTCCTAAAGCTAAAAGTTCTAGAGTATTCTATTTTGTGGAATTTTCTTACCACAGTACTAACACAATAATCATAAAATAAAACACATACTTACTTGACTTGGTGTCGGATACCCGTGGTTCCATACTTCCTTTAGAACATGCATTTATAAATTAAAATTTTTAATCAGCTTTGAAAACACTTTTGAACCCAAACCACAGCCGAGTTTTGCAACCTGGCTCTGATACCATAAAATGTAACACCCCAAACCCGGCCCATGCGTTAAGACCAGATCTGACATGTCACATGAGAAAAACATGTTAACCTTTTGAGAAAACGAGTTGATTTTAAATATTTGATAAAGTACTACTAACCTCGAAGGTTGTTTGATAAATTAATAATTTGAACTAGAAATCTTTATAAATCATGACTTTTGAACATATCGTTGATAGTTCGAGAAAAACTTTCCGAGTTAAAATATTTGTAAAAGTTTGTTATGAAATCCATTTGTTAATCTATTTTGGAAAACCTTTATTTAAGTTTTAAAAAAATACCCATTTAAAATCATTCAAGCAAAATAGTAAGTACGACAAACATAAAGAAAAAATAAAATATTCCAGAGGCCTTATTATAACATAAAACCCAAAACAGTAAAAGTAGTAAAATAAGCGAAAATAGAAATCTAAAGTTCAATAACACCATTACTGAAGTATGGCCTCCACCGAGTCATCCATGGCCCAAATCCACATCACTGAGTATTACCTATAAGGGTTAAGAAAATGGGAGAGTGAGTTACAAGAACTCAGTGTAAAATCCCCTTACTGTCATCTACTGGGCCTGAACCCATATATCAATATCATGGGCCTAAGCCCTTTTACATAAAAATCTTAAAATGAAGCAAATGTATGAATGTATGCAACCCAACCCATCCTAGATATCCATCCGCTACACACCACCCGTACCATCCTATCACACCTGTGGGGATCAAGTCAACCCACCCCGCCAAACACACAAATCGCAGGCAAGTTGCCATTTAATTTGCAGGCAAGATGCCATTTAATTCGCAGGCAAGATGCCATTTCATAATATTTGTGGCTGAGCCACCAGAGTCATAATTATGCGTGGCATAGCCACTATACAGATTGTGGCAGAGCCACCAGAATATCATATACGGTAATATAATCGGCACACAGCCTTGGTAAAAAAATGATCGACACAGAGTCGTTAATTCATATGTTAGGCACATAGCCCCGGGTAAATACGTTTAGCACAAAGCCATAATCATGATGGCACAAAGCCATATTTAGGTTGGCACATAGCCATTATCAGTGTAACACCCCAAACCCGGCCCAAACGCTACAATCAGATCTGGTATGTCACTTAAGAGATTTTACATAACATGTCGCATTTTGGAAAATAATTACTAGGTTTACACCTTTATTTCGAAAGCTTAATAATTCATTAAAGTATAAAATATTAAGTAACCAATTATCTTGGTAGATTTTAAATAAAAACCAAAATTTCATGCAGGTCTTAACTTAATTGAAAACGTAAAACTTAACACCCAGTAATAAAAGCCCAACAAAATCCCAAGACATAAATGGTAGTCTAGTGGCCCATGGCCTTATTACAAAGAAATTTGAACCCATTAATTAAATGAAAATAAAAAAATTAGACTAAGTCTTTTTGCTGAATTCTCAGAGCTCTGTCGCATGGCCACCTTGCTCTCCTCTCCAGCTCGGTCCGATGCCCCAAGTGTCACCTGAGATGGTTAAAATTAAAGGGTGAGTCGCGAGACTCAGTGTGCAACCCTCGTGCACCATTATATTTAGGATTTAGCCCCATAAAACAGAATAATCAAAATATAAGTAACAAAAATAATATGCAAAGCCCAACCCATATCCTAGGTGTCCATCCGCTACACGCCCCCGTACCAGCCATTCACACCATTGGGGATTTCTACAATCAACCCACACCGCTACACGCCTTGATGGAAGTCGTGCTGCTCATCATCAGATCATGGCCGTAGCCACTACAACAGATCACGATAGAAGCTGCTACAACAGATCATGGTAAAAACCGCTACAACATATAACTTCCTCCTTTCATCAAACCCAACCCATGCAATCACATAAAATCAGTATACTTATAACATTTAATCAGATCATTTACTAACTTGGTGATTTGCTTTACCCTCTTTGGGTTCCCGTCAATATGCCGGGGTTTCGGCATTTAACAAAACATGTAATACTTATTTTCATATTTTAATCAAACAGATCTAGATGGTGTGGAGAATTACACACCTGATATTGCGAAATCCAATATTCTTAGTCGATGTCCTTGCTATCTGGATCTATTATCCTCAATCTATAGCCTTGCTTAAAAGTCAAAACAATTGCGAAAATAGGCCTCTCCTTGAAATCTCAAAAGTAACACGATTCTATAACTTAGAGATCTATGCGATTGGCCTCCTTCTATTGTTTCCTTCAAGATTCGGCACAAGCAAACTCCTTTGAAGAGAATTCGCAACTTCAGAAGTGAGATCTAAGAATTTCACTTTTTAGAAGATGTACGAATTGAAGAGATGGCTAAGAGAGATTCGGCCAATGAATATTAAGGAGAAGAATAGAATAATAGAGATGTGATTTCGGCTTTTAGGGATTAAAAGAAGAATAACAATAGAGGTTAAAAGATTCGGCCAACCAGGAAATTTTAGAGAGGAAGAAAGGGTGAAGAAGATGGTGATTTTCGGCTTTTAAGAGGAAGAAGATGAGAAGAAAATAAAAGAGAGGCTTCAAAATTTCGGCACACCCCCTCTTTATATAGAAAACCGATTCCTCCCTTTAGCAGAGATTGATTTTCGGCCAACACTGCCACACATGATAGCTCATATCCTTTTTCCCTTATCTTAATCTGTTATCTCCTCAAAAATAGCCTTTATCTGCTTATTATCCTTAAAGACTTAATCCCTAAATAATAGCCTTTATCTGCTTATTATCCACATGAAATAAATATAATAAGATTTCCAAAAAAAATAGCCTTGTGCCGTCCCCCCTTACTCAATTAAGTGCCGAAATCTAGCCCTATAACTTGGGCTTCAAGCAACCAAAAATTTGGGCCTTCCTTATGCACTAGTGACGCCACTTATAGCTCACCTTACTGTGCCCCTAGCTGCTGGGCCACGAGCCCAATATGTCAATTAAACTACTACAACTTCAATTTAAACCCTTAGAGTGTCTAAACAAAATATTTAAAACAAGGCCTCAGCCCAATTTGAGCCCAAATTGTACCTCAAATTCTCAAATTAATATTTTAAGCATCCAAACACATAAAATGCATAGACCCAATTATTCGAGATGTTACGGTTCTACCCCTTAAAGAAATTTCGTCCTCGAAATTTCCAACTAACTAGTAATCGTACTACCTAAGTCGCACCACTATGCTTTCACAAGCACTCTAATTTCTAAAGCCAAAAAAATAAACACTTAGTATACTATGGTAGGGTACGCACCATTGTTCGCATCCGGCGTCTTCTTCCCTTGGCGATGTCTTTGCATAGACCAACGCCGTCGCCTCGCCTCAGTATAACTCGCACCTCTACCCGTGCTCCACGACCGCGTTCACTACCATTATCGCCCCTCGCTTGTCTGTGGCCTCTTGGTGGTTGTTGATCACCTCTCCCAGCCTGATCAGAACCTAGTCCCGCGGGCCATACCCGATCCATCCGAGGACGATCCTTAATCGATGTCCTGTGGATCCACACCTAAAGCATCCACCGCCATTCTCGCACTCCCATAATGCGTCCTCCCACATGTAGGACATGCTCGATTCTCGACTGTTCGAGCACGAGCCGCCCATCAGTCCTAGGCCTTTTCTGATAATTCCCAGATGCTCCTGGCTGCTTGAAACTTCTCTTACTCTTACTCCTATCCTTATCCCTTTCTTGTCTCTCGACCCGTTTCACTTCCTCAGCTATTTTAACCTTATCTACCAAAACAGTAAAAAGTCTCTCCCGTTGCGGTGCTATCAGAACCCTTAACTCATTTCGTAGCCCATCCTCGAACCGTACACAATGTTCATACTCTGTTGCTACCATTCCCCAAGTGTAGCGGCTCAAGCGCAAAAACTCTGCCTCGTACTCAGCCACAGACTTACTTCCCTGCACCAGATTCAGGAATGCCTTCCTCTGTGCATCCACGTAGCTGGCCCCAACATACTTCCCTTGAAATGATTCCTTAAAGAAATCCCAGTCAATACAGTCTGCGACAGTACCCTCTTTCACCGTGAGCCACCACTGATAGGCCTCATCTCGAAGAAGAGACACGACCCTTTTCAACTTTTCCTCTACCGTGAAGTTTAAGTCATCCATTATGCGCTCAGTCGCTTCCATCCAATACTCAGTTGTGTTGGGGGCTACACCAAAAACTCCCCTAAACACTTCTGCCCCATTGGCCTTAAGCCGCTCGTCTGATTTTCGAGCTCCTGTGCCCATGCCTACTCCAAAGAACCTCTCTAAAACCCTCAACATCGCTCGAGATACAAACATCATCTCCAGTGCCTCATCCCAAATTCTCCTTCTACACCGATTACGGCATCTCGTTTCTGACCGTGGCGGACCCTCACGGCTCTCGGACGCGGTCATTCTACCCCTACCGCGTCCACGCAGCGGACGCCCTCGACCCCTTGAACTCATTCCTCCGATTGGTATTTATCTGATTAAGAATTTTATGGATTTTTAGTTTTCTTTCACTAGTTAACCACTAACAGTCTTATGAATAATAGTTTTAAGAGTGGTTCTTTTGAATTCGCATTCACAATACAGTCTCACGTTTGTAACCTCTAACTAAAATAAAACACATACATCATACAAAAATCATCCAAACACTTACATTCTTCACGTAAAGGTGTTTTCGTTGATTCACTACCCAGGGGTATTTTCGTAATTTTATCCTACAGGGGTATTTTCGTAATTTTTCATAATAAAGTTCCTTGTTAATTTCGTGAAGTGAGGGTATTCTGGTAATTTTACAATCCGGGGGTATTTTGGTAATTTTGAAATTCGGGGGTATTTCGGTAATTTTGTAATCAGGGGCAATTTAGTAATTTTGTAAATCAGGGGTAATTTGGTAATTGTACAAACCAGGGGTATTTTGGTCATTTGACAAAACGAGGGTAGGTTGGTAATTTTTTCTAACCAGGATATTTCGATGTTGTTGTTGTTGTTGTTTTTTTTTTCTTTTCTTTTCAAACAGGGTACTTTGGGGAAAAATCTAGTTTCATGGTCCAGGTTACTCTTATAAACATGAGATTTTCGGGTAAATTTTCAAAACATAGGTATTTTACAAATTCATGGCTGGTTGGTAGTTTTCACAAATCAAACGTATTTTGAAAATTTTGCAAAACTTGAGAAATTTTCTTTCTTTTTTTTTTCAAACTAGGGTGGCTAGTCCCTTTCGGGTTTTAATTATAAGGTTTAGCCCATCAAAAAGTCCTCGTAACTAGGGTGAATAGTCACCACGCACCAGGTAGGATTCTAGTGAAGAGGAGGTGAGTTGCTAGGACTGCTTAAGTACCAAGCTCTCCCTGAATCCACTCCTAGACATGCGTATGCCCATTGCCACACCCTAACTTAGCTAAGGTGAACAGTCACTACGCACCAGGTAGGATTCCAGTGAAGAGGAGGTGAGTCACTAGGACTGCTTAAATACCAGGCTCTTCCGGATCCAATCCTAGACATGTGTATGCCTATTACCACACTCTAGTCTTGCGGCTCGTTCACGGGTTTGTTTAGTGAAGTTAAGTCTTATGAGATTTTAAGAGTTGTTTCAGCTAGGCCTAAAGTCCATCAAGTTCTAATCTAACTAATCTACGTCCCATAAAGCCCATCAAGCCCACATATATTATATCACACAATGGTTCAGAATACATACCTGGCGGGATTGGGCCGGAGACGCAGGTGCCATGCTGAGCTAACAGACTTGTATAAATATGCATGTTTCGAAAACCCAACTTTAGAAAATATTTTGAGCCCAAAAAACCCCCAGAGCCGAGTTTTGAACCGGGCTCTGATACCAATTTGTAACACCCCAAACCCGGCCCAAACGCTACAATCGGATATAGTATGTCACTTAAGAGATTTTACATAACATGTCGCATTTTGGAAAACAATTACTAGGTTTACACCTTTATTTTGAAAGCTTAATAATTCATTAAAGTATAAAATATTAAGTAACCAATTATCTTGGTAGATTTTAAATAAAAACTGAAATTTCATGCAGGTCTTAACTTAATTGAAAACATAAAACTTAACACCCAGTAATAAAAGCCCAACAAAATCCCAAGACATAAATGGTAGTCTAGTGGCCCATGGCCTTATTACAAAGAAATTTGAACCCATTAATTAAATGAAAATAAAAAAAATTAGACTAAGTCTTTTTACTGAATTCTCAAAGCTCTGTCGCATGGCCACCTTGCTCTCCTCTCCAGCCCGGTCCGATGCCCTAAGTGTCACCTGAGATGGTTAAAATTAAAGGGTGAGTCGCGAGACTCGGTGTGCAACCCTCATGCACCATTAGATTTGGGCTTTAGACCCATAAAACAGAATAATCAAAATATAAGTAACAAAAATAATATGCAAAGCCCAACCCATATCTTAGGTGTCCATCCGCTACACGCCCCCGTACCAGCCATTCACACCATTGGGGATTTCTACAATCAACCCACACCGCTACACGCCTTGATGGCTATCGTGCTGCTCATCATCAAATCATGGCCGTAGCCACTACAACAGATCACGGCAGAAGCCGCTACAACAGATCACGGTAAAAACCGCTACAACATATAACTTCCTCCTTTCATCAAACCCAACCCGTGCAATCACATAAAATCAGTATACTTATAAGATTTAATCAGATCATTTACTAACCTGGTGATTTGCTTTACCCTCTTTGGGTTCCCGTCAATATGCTGGGGTTTCGACATTTAACAAAACATGTAATACTTATTTTCATATATCAATCAAACAGATCTAGTTGGTGTGGAGAATTACACACCTGATATTGCGAAATCCAATATTCTTAGTCGATGTCCTTGCTATCTGGATCTATTATCCTCAATCTATAGCCTTGCTTAAAAGCCGGAACAATTGCGAAAATAGGCCTCTCCTTGAAATCCTGAAAGTAACACGATTCTATAACTTAGAGATCTATGCGATTGGCCTCGTTCTATTGTTTGCTTCAAGATTCGGCACAAGCAAACTCCTTTGAAGAGAATTCGGCAACTTCAGGAAGTGAGATCTAAGAATTTCGGCTTTTAGAAGATGTACGAATTGAAGAGATGGATAAGAGAGATTCGGCCAATGAATATTAAGGAGAAGAATAGAATAATAGAGATGTGATTTCGGCTTTTAGGGATTAAAAGAAGAATAACAATAGAGGTTAAAAGATTCGGCCAACTAGGAAATTTTAGAGAGGAAGAAAGGGTGAAGAAGATGGTGATTTTCGACTTTTGAGAGGAAGAAGATGAGAAAGGAAAATAAAAGAGAGGCTTCAAAATTTCTTTTACACCCTCTTTATATAGAAAACCGATTCCTCCCTTTAGCAGATTGATTTTCGGCCAACACCGCCACAGAGATGATAGCTCCTATCCCTTTTCCCTTATCTTAATCTGTTATCTCCTCAAAAATAGCCTTTATCTGCTTATTATCCTTAAAGACTTAATCCCTAAATAATAGCCTTTATCTGCTTATTATCCACATGAAATAAATATAATAATATTTCCAAAAAAATAGCCTTGTGCTGTCCCCCCTTACTCAATTAAGTCAAAATCTAGCCCTATAACTTGGGCTTCAAGCAACCAAAAATTTGGGCCTTTCTCATGCACTAGTGACGCCACTTATAGCTCACCTTCATCAGTTCTCTAGGCTGCTTTGGGCCACGAGCCCAATATGTCAATTAAACTACTACAACTTCAATTTCAGCCCTTAGAGTGTCTAAACAAAATATTTAAAACAAGGCCTCAGCCCAATTTGAGCCCCAATTGTACCTCAAATTCTCAAATTAATATTTTAAGCATCCAAACACATAAAATGCACAGACCCAATTATTCAGGATGTTACAATCAGAATTTGTGGCAGAGCCACCAGAATCAGAATGAAACATAATCACAAACATTTTTGTGGCAATGCCACCGGGCTACACTTCTCTTCAACATTTTTCCCATCCCATGCAAATTATGTAAATGCAAGATACATAATAAAGCATACATAATAAAGCATAATATCCACAAATATAAACAACAATCATTGATTTAAAGATTTATTACGGTAAATCGGCCAATTATAGAACTTTGTAAATCGGTCCACTAAAGCATTCTAGCAATTCGGCCCATAGGAGCATTTTGGTAAATCGGCCCGTAGGGGCATTTTCGTAATTCGGCCCATAAGGGCATTTTCATAATTTGGTAATTTACCCACTAAGGGTAATTCGGTAATCTCGCAACCCAGGGGTATTTCGGTAATTTACCCTCCAAGGGTATTTTGGTAATTTCGCAACCTAGACTTAACTACTAATGTGGGCATAAAAATTGAAACTGTCCATCTGCATCATATTGACTAAACTGACTATAACTCGAGTTAGGAAACTCGAAATTTAGATCCGTAAATTTTCTTTGAAACTAGACTCATATATCTTCTTACAAAAACTTTTTCCAGAATTTTTGGCTTAGCCATTTAGTAAATTTTATTCTTTAAAGTTACCCTTGTTTCACTGACTAACGGTTCTGACCTCTCTTACCCTAAATTCAAATATCTCACTGTACAGTTTTCATATGTTGCTCCCACTTGTTTCTATTGAAAATAGGATCACTAAGGAATCTATACATATAAATTATAACTCATAATTCACTTTGTACAATTTTAAAATATTTTTCCAAGACAGAACAGGGAACCACGAAGTCATTTAGAACCAGTCTCACTAAAATTAAAATATCACAGAATATAAAATCCCTCTTCCTACTCTGTTTCTTTCATTTAAAAATAGACACAGTAATCTTTAATTCTATATCTTATTCACTTTCTAATTCCCTTTCTCTTATTTTTTGTGAATTTTCAAAATCACGTCACTGCTTCATTCCAAAACTGTTTCATTTCAAAATATGGTTACAACTACGAACATACGCACGCCTGAATGGTCACGGATGCCGGTTTACGGTTTTCTTCAATATTTCGACCGAATTACAGAACATTTCATGTAAATATTCATAGAGGTATGAGATTACACACCATTTCAAACATGTATTCGGAAGGGTACGGGATTAGACACCTGATTTGGATTTCCTAAAGAACCATTCTTCGTTGCCCCCACAATCGTGATCCTTCCCTACTAGGTTCTAAAATCCGGCCTTGCACCTTGGCTATTGCAATGAGTTCCTAAATTAATTAAGTGATGTACCAAAGGGGTTAGCCTTCATCCAATATTCGGCCCTTCCACAAGAGCAGGAAGTTGAAATCATCACCATAAAATAGAATCACATGAGCGGCGCGAAACATCGAAATAAAGAGTAACATCTTACTACCAATATTCGGCCTAATCACCCACTTACCAATAAACTTCCGAAACCAAAGCTAAGAGAATGATAAGTAGCAGCAAAGGATGGCTTGATTCGACCCTTAATAACAGGGATGAGCCGAAAGGGATAACAAGTTTCGGCACTAGCAGCAAGATAACGTAATCTAGGTTCGGCTATTGGAGAAAAAGAACAAGGATGTTTCGGCCACTAAGTAAAATTGACTAAAGAAATGAGAGAGAGTTTGGACAAATAGTGAGAAAGGAAAAGAAGAGATGGACAAGAGAGTGTCAAAGTTTCGGCCAAAACAAGAGAAAAGAAATTGGAAAAGAGACATAAAATGATCAAAAGAGAAAAATACCCCTCATGCACAAAACTTGCAAAAATTCGGCTCTCAACTCCCCTCTCAAAACTGTGTGGCATCTTTTTCCCAAAAGGATGGATGTTGACCAAAATGTCTTTCCAAAACATCACCCACAATATTAGCCAAAATGTCCCCCTCCCTTATCCCTTTCTTTGATTTCCTTCCTTCTTTTTCCCTTATCTTCCTCCTTGCCATATTCCTTAGTCATCTTTCCCAAATTAAAAAGTCTTCATTTCCTTATTAAAGCCTTGACCGACACTTACCTTATAGTACAAAAAATTTAATCCAAAATATTTGCACTAGATGGGATTCGAACCTTAAACCATTAGTACACTCCACACGCCACTTTCCACCTTTACCAATAGACTCCTTGTGCTAGCAAAATGCACACTTATTTCCTTAAGCATTGATGCCACTTACCTTCTCTCCTTAAAGTGCTTAAACAAAAAAATTTTCTAAGGCCCAATTTGAACCCGGAACTTCCTAGAACCCCGTAACTTTCCAAAATCACCTTTCTAATAAGTCCAACTTGAAATAATGTCGTTCTATTATTCTCAAAAATTTTAAACACTCCTACGCCCAAGGCCCAATGGGCCCAATTCTACTAGGCCCAATTTCGGGTCGTTACAGATCAAAACAAACCTTATCTCCCTGAAGTTGCATTGGAGCAGGTTGAAGTAGCAAATCTTATTTCCCAAAAGTTGCTGCGGACCAGATTGAAGCTACAAGTCTAAATTCCTTAAATTGGATCGAAGCGCTAGTTCTCATACCCCTGAAGATGCAGTGGGATGGAATGAAGCTTCTCAAAGAAGAAAAGCACTGAAAGAAGTCCAAGATTCGAAGACCGGGCAAAAATGGTCCTTTTTAAAGTCTTTGCTCTATTCTCGTTACAGGACAATGAGCAAAGAGGGGCAGCTGTAAGAGCCCATTTTTGCCCGGGCCCGTTAGAAATTAAATTAAACCAAAATAAAAACAAAATAAAAACCCAATAAAAGTCTAGCAATTACAAAAGTCCAGAAATTACAAAAGTCCAAATTTTTACAAAAACCCAATAAACGAAAGTCCTATTGTCAAGCCAATGCACTTATCCAAAAAATTCATAACTCTTCTTCCTAAACCAACCACCTTGCTTCCACTGCGCAACTCTGATTCTAATGTAATTCCAATACTTCACCTTAAATCTCCAATTGATTTCCTATTTACTTACATGGATTGTCTCAATGGACTATCTATAGAATATCACCAACGATTTCCTCATTCCCAAATTCTCAATTTCACAAATATGCTATTAACTTTTACAACATTCTGTTGTGGTCTATCCTCTCTAGCCCGCTTCAATGGTTGTGAATTTGGGCCAGTAGAACTAGACTTCCTCTTATTCCATACTTTGTTCTTTTCCTTTCTCTCACGTTCCAATCACTTACTCCCTTCTAATATTTTTTTCTTCTCAACCGTAGTCTCAAAAATCATTTCTAAAACTCCAAACATTGCTTGGGATATTGGATCATCCCTAATCTCTTGATTTCTGCCTTTAGCGATAGACGCATTAACGATGTCATTTGTCTCAGGGTCAGGCACAAGTCCTTGAAAATCTAATGAATAATCTTGAGCTACCTGACATTGCGCTCATTGAAAATCACATACCACGAGTTCACATACCTCGGGTTTTCATTTTACTTTCATGGGTCTAAAGTTTTATGTTAATCTATAGTTCAAAAATAAAACGTCTAATTATTTCCAGGGTGTTTATAGTCTAAAGTTTTCTGTTCTAATTTATAATTTTAAACAATACAATCTTAATGATTATCTATAGTTTAGTAGTAACAATACTAACTTAATGGCATTGGAGTTCTTGGTTTTTTTTGAAAATCTTGTGAAAATTTTCTTATGGCATGGTTCCCAAAATACCCCTTTGAATTATGCATACAGACTCAAAAAAAAAACTCCACGATCCAAGTTTTGAATCGGGCGTTGATACCACTAAATGTAACACCCCAAACCCGACCCATTCGTTATGGCTGAATTCGGAAAGCTATATTAGCCACCGGAATGCCCTAGAAAAACTTTTCAAACGTACTTTTTAAATTGTTTACGTAGTTCATTCAAAACTTGTAACACCCTAAACTCGGCCTAGAAGTTTAGACCGAATTTTGGATGTTACATTGATCACCGATGTAACACCTCTTACCCGTATTCAATGCCGGAACCGGATATGAGGTATTACCGAACTTATCTTGCTTAGACTTACAACTTTGGGCTATAAAATTTCGTTCAAACTTAAAACTTTTTCATTTACAATCGTAACTTCCCTATTATGGGTCTACGAGACCCTATATGTAAACTCGTAATGTTTCAGGACCAAACCGGAAACTTTCAAACACTTAGAAAATTTTGACATGAAACAGGGCCACACGCCCGTATGAAGAATAGGACACGCCTGTGTGGCATTTCACATGCCCGTGTGTTTACCCCGTGTCCCTCACACGGCCTCGACACGCCCGTGTCTTAGCCCGTGTGCCAAAACCATGGTATTCTCAAGCCAAAATTCTGCCCTCTCCGGATCATCATCCTTACTAGCTCGAAATTCCTCGGCTCCTTATTTCTGGATCTTGTTGATCGGAGGCCTTTCTCTCCTTACTACCTCTACCACCTGAGGAGCTACAAGAGCGGACTGAGGAATAGGTGGAGGTGGAGGGGGTTGAGCATTAGGATTTGCTCGAATGTACTCAGTGTACCAATTGCTCATCATATGGACAAAGGCTTCTCGAGCCTCTTCTCCCTGACCCAAAGTCTTGGGTCTACTCTCTACTGGCGCAGTCTCTTGTGCGGAAGCCAGCGCATTACTCGCAGCATCATCAGTTGCAGTCCGATCGGAATCCATTACTATATAATAATACAAGTCAAACCGTCAGGAGTCGTCACACTATCATTACACAAATACTCTTATATATGGCATGTATAGCTAGACTCATACTTACGCTGCGTTAGTCCGAAAACCGACTAAATCGTAGCTCTGATACCACTAAATGTAACACCTCTTACCCGTATTCAATGCCGGAACCGGATACGAGGCATTACCGAACTTATCTTGCTTAGACTTACAACTTTGGGCTATAAAATTTTGTTCCAACTTAAAACTTTTTCATTTACAATCGTAACTTCCCTATTATGGGTCTACGAGACCCTATACGTAAACTCGTAATGTTTCCGGACCAAACCGGAAACTTTCAAACACTTAGAAAATTTTGACATGAAACAGGGCCACACGTCCGTGTGAAGAATGGGACATGCCCGTGTGGCATTTCACATGTCCGTGTGTTTACCCCGTGTCCCTCACACGGCCTCAAAACGCCCGTGTCTTAGCCCGTGTGCCAAAACCATGGCATTCTATTTATGATGTCATCACCTCACTATGGTCACACGGCCAAGGCACACGCCCGTGTCCTTAAACCGTGTGTCGAATTAAATTCCCAATTTTAGGTGCAGACTTCACACGGCCTGGGCACACGCCGATGTCCATGGCCGTGCCTCCCACACGGCTGAGACACACGGTCGTGTCTCTGCCCGTGTGTTTACTATTAAGCATACTGACTTGTAAACCTAGCATGCAAGGGGACACACGGCCTCTCCACACGTCCATGGGGCTGACCGTGTGTCACACACGGCCTGGACACACGCCCATGTGTCTACCCGTGTGGACAATTATATGGCTATCTACCAAGCCATTTGCCACCCTACCAAGCAACCACACTTATGCCAAATCAATTCAACACATTTTATAACCATATGAAACTTCCAAAAACTCAATCAAAGCATCCACACAATCATAAACGTCATAATTTCATCACCATTGCATATAAATAAACATGTCATGTATTGACCCAATTCAAATGACCATTTACAAAATGACTTTGATAACATAAATGGCCAACACATTGGCGATCAAAATGACATAACAAAGTACCAAAGTCCTATACATGCCATACTCAAAATAAGTCTAACTTGTTATACCAAAGAGATGTCGATAGTTTGATTTTCGAACTCTGACATCCCACGACTCTCAAATTATCTTGGCAATACTACAAGGAAAAGGGGAAAAGAGAGGGGTAAGCATATAGCTTAGTAAGTTTGCATAGAAATAAATGGCAACAATAAGTTCATAATGACATCAATTCATGGCATTGGATAACCGCACAAGGTCATAAGCACTTTGCCATAACTTACTCATACTTGTTCTTATCTATCATTTACCATGCCACATATAGTAAACATTCCTCGTGAATTATTCACGGGTACCTGTATTCACTCAATAACATGACTTTAGTACTAATCTCATTTATATTTCCAAGCTTATCTATTTATCCCACTAATTCACTAGGGATACTCAAAGACGCATATTCATCGTCATTAACATAAACACGAAACCAATGCCACATCCCAGATGTGGTCTTATATGGGGTCACCTCTGAGTGTCGATGCCATATCCCGGATATAGTCTTATACGGGATCTCACTTCAAGTATCGATGCCATATCCCGTATATGGTCTTATACGATTCTCATATTCAATACCGAAGCCATATCCCAGATATGGTCTTATACGGAATCTCAATTCAGTGCCGAGGCCATGCCCCCAACATGGTCTTACACGGGACCTTGTCCATCTCATGTCTCGATGATAGTATTCTCACAATTATTATAGTCCAACCAAACTTCAACATCTCAACTTTTATCATCTTTTTCATTCAACACCAATACTCAATTTCATAGAATGTCATGTATTATTATAATATCAAACATTCTCAAACATACTAGCATAAATGTTGAATTTATCACATAAAAACTTACCTCGATTTCAAAATAAGCTAGATCGTCGATCTAGTCCGATACTTTGTTCTTTCCTCGGTCGAGGTAAATTCTTAGTTCTTCTTGATCTATAATAGCAAATTAGCTCATTTATCAATCACATTAATAAATGCATTTCAATAACCATGCTTTGGCAAAATTACTTTTTTGCCCTTAGACTTTTACAAAATGACCATTTTACCCCTAGGCTCGGAAATCAATTCTAATCAAATTTCTACCTTTATCGAGCCTAGGTGAACACTTATTTCTCTTATGGCTACCATCAAAACTCAACATTTCACACATTTACTACATATTTTACAACCTTTACAAAAAGGTCCTTTTAGGTGTTTTCATGGTAACACATTTCACAAAAGTTGTTCATCTAACAACTAAGACTCAATTTCTTCCATAAAAATGCAGCAAACAACATAAATACTCACATGGAAAAACCCCAAGCTTTCAACCATTTTGCAAGATAGACCCCTCATTAGCAAGATCATGGTACAAGGGTCCTAAAAGTACAAAAATCATCAAGAAAAGTCACTAAAATCACTTACTTGCAAGGACAAAAGCTTGCTGAAATTTTGAGCTCTCAAACCCCTTAGTATGCTGTAAATTTTTGGTGGTGTAGGAGAGGAGAAAAGATGATATCTTTTCTTTCTTTATTTTTCTCTTATTTTATTCATTAATCACCTAACACCACCAAAACTTTGACTAAATAAATCCTCTTGTCCCCCCTATGGCCAACTATGGCTTTAAGAAAGGCCTAATTTCACAATAAGGGCCTCCAATTAAAAATTCTATAGCTATTTGGTGCCTCTAGCTTATAAAATTAAACTTTCGCACTTTATGCGATTTAGTCCTTTTTCGCAATTAAACATCAAATCGCTAAAATTATAGCACCAAAATTTTCATACACTTATATAATCATGATCTAACTCATAAAATATCATGAAAATAATTTTCTCTAACCTTGGATTAGTGGTTTCGAAACCACTGTTCCAACTAGCCCCTAAATCGAGCTGTTACAATTCTCCCCCTTAAGGATTTTTGTCCCCGAAAATCTTACCGGTGAAAAGGTTAGGATATTGGTTTCTCATAGCCTCCTCGGGCTCCCATGTAGCCTCTTCCACTCCATGTATTTGACATAATACTTTAACGAGGGCTATACTCTTGTTTCTCAGTTGTTTGACCTCTCGTGCCAAAATCTTAACCGGCTCTTCGCCATAAGTCATGTCTGGTTGAATCTCTACTTCTGATGGCACAATCACATGTGAAGGGTCCGAACGGTAGCGACGTAACATAGACATGTGGAAGACATCGTGAATCTTTTTCAACTCAGTGTCAAGAGCAAATGATAAGATATCGGTCCTAACCTCTCGACAATTTTATAAGGTCCGATAAAATGCATACTCAATTTGCCTTTCCGGCCAAATCTGAGGACTTTTCTCCATGGTGATACTTTAAGAAACACTTTATCACCGACTTGAAACTCAATCTCTTTCCGTTTCAAATCCAAATAGGACTTTTGTCTATCTGAGGCCGCTTTCAGACATTCACGTATCATATTTACTTTCTCTTCAGTTTCCCTGACCAAATCAACCCCGTGAATCTGATTCTCTCTAAGTTCTGTCCAATACAAGGGCGTTCGGCACTTACGCCCGTACAATGCTTCATGAGGTGCCATCTTCAAACTTGACTGAAAACTATTGTTTTAGGCAAATTCCACTAACGGTAAGTATTTTTCCCAATTACCTTGGAATTCCAAAACGCAACATCAAAGCATGTCTTCAAGTATCTGTATCACTCTTTCCGATTGCCCGTCGGTTTGTGGATGGAAAGCTGTGCTGAAACTCAATTTTGAGCCTAAAGCCTCTTGCAACTTTTTCCAAAACTATGACGTGAATCTCGGATCTCTATCCAAAATGATCGAAAATGGTACACCATGAAGTCTTACTATCTCTGACACATACAAATTCGCCAACTTATCAAGAGAATAATCGACTCGTACTGGTATGAAATGGGTTGACTTCGTAAGTCTATCGACTATAACCCATACAACATCTTTCTTTTTCGGCATCAACGGTAAACCCGTCACGAAGTCCATAGTAATACGGTCCCATTTCCACTCGGGAACTGGAAACACAAAAATTTATATACTTTTTCATGCCCTTTTTGACCCAAATTCATGTGGTTTCGAGTAAATTCTTGTTGGAAAAGAACTAAATATTATAAAATAATTAAATTGTGTTAAAAATATGAACATGATGATTTTTAATTAATTTTATAGTTAATTTTGTTTAATTTTGACTATTTTCGACAGATTCGCACAAAGGGCGAAAATCGGCTCGGCAAACACTGCTCGAAGAACAAAACCGAGAAGCAATTTGAAGTTCAAGGCGAAATTTATTTCCAGCCCAAGACGGTCCAATTATGAGTATTTAATCATAATATAATTAATTTTAATTTATTCCCAATTTAATTTGGGCTAAATAAATTATTATTTATTAATTACGGGAAAAAAGGGCTAGTTGAACCGCACTGGTTGAACCGAACCAGCCACCAATTGGGCAGCCCAAACCGTCCAAAATGATGGCCCAAATCAGTTTAATAGCTAATTAATTAAGCTTGTAAAGAAGCCCTTGAAGACCTTTCAAAATTGCATTCAAACCCCTCCAAAAATTATGGCTTTGTAGATTGCCCCATACTATATTTAGCAAAGTTGAATCCTTCAACTTTGCCACATGGGATGGCCGGCCAAGGGAGGCCTCTTTTTCTGCTGCTATTTGCTATTTTTAGCAGCCTTGATCAGCTATAAATACACCCCTAGCTGCTCATTCAAAACAAACCTCAAGCATCTAACATTCTCCTCTCTCACTTTCTCTCAATTCCATTTTCCCTTCTCCCTTTTTGGTGTTCTTGTGCCGATTTCCCCTCTTGGAAAAGAGTTGTTTTTCCAGCCATTTGGAGCAGCAAGTGGAGTGTTCATAAGCCACCTTGATAGCCGAGGACAACGAAGAACGAAGAACGGAGCAATCAGACAAGCCACGGAGAACCACCAGATTTGTTTCTTGTTCCCTATCTCTTTAAATTTCGTTGTTGTTTTGACAAACATGTTTATGAATATTTATGCTGTTGGAATGTTTAATTTAATCAATTTAGCTTGAATTTAATTCGTGTTGGGTTGATCGCATTTCGTCCTCTTGAATTATTAAAATTGTGTTTATGCTGTTAAAGGCCTCGGTAAAATGTTTGATTAAGTAAAATTATGTTAAGTTATCTGGCATTATAATTGTTTAGATAGCTAATGAATTAATTATTTAAACGCATTGAAATTGTAATTAATGGATGCAATACTTAATCAGGCATGTTTAATTCTTCTAAGGAAGTCAAGATTAAATTAGCATTGTATTTGATGATACATATGCCTTGCATAACTTGCAGGATTTTTGTGATTAAATTGTTTCAAGGTAAGAATACTTTGTTACTTCACATGATCTTTTATATGCTTGTTAGGTTGAATTAATCGTTTGAATCGACAGAGGAATATGCGAGTGATAATTTAATTTAATAAGTATGTATGTGCGATAACATGTTTACTTTTAGAAGTCTGTTTAGTCGTTTAAATTTGCATAGGAATATGTATAAGAGATCAATGGATTTTTATTTGTAAATATGTTCATAAGTTAGCAAATTACCGAGTTGTCATGTTTTAACAAGTATAAACACGAGTTTAATAATTCTAAGTTAAGAAATGTTATTAATCCAACACAATTATATCATCTTGATTAAAATCAGTTTTTGAAATCGTGCATTAGAACTTTTTTTTATTTTATTTTTCTTTGTTTTATTTGTAGTTTTTAAATATTTCTTAAATCCAAATATTTTTCCTTCACCAAATTGTTTGAAAACATTTTCATAAATAATTCTTTTACAGTCCCTATGGGTACGATAACTCGACATTTACTTATCACTTTATTACTTGTTACGATTGTGTACACTTGCACATTTCCATCGTTCCAAGTTTTTGGCGCTGTTGCCGGGGACTATTTTAAAAGACGTTATTTGTGAAAGTGTTAATTTTTCATTTTGGTCTATTTTTTTATTTTTTCTGTTAAATTTTAATTCCAGTTTTTCGTGTTTGTTTCAGAGTATTGAACAAATTATCGACTTACTTCCTGTAAACCCTTAAATTGAAAAGAATTTCTGACAAAGGAGAAGATAAGCGAACCAAAGAAGGACCGGAGATATGAATTTCGAAAATCCAAACCAAAATCCAGGAGGAACATTCACTTATAACACTCACAATCCGATCATTGTTGCCGATGATAAAAACTGTGCCATTCAACAATATGCCATTCCTCTATTCAACAAGCTCAATCCGAGTATTAAGAGACCCGAAATCGAGGCCCAACAATTTGAGCTGAAGCCAGTCATGTTCTAGATGCTTTAAACCGTGGGCCAATTCAGTGGAATGCCTACTGAAGATCCTCATCTTCACTTATGACTATTTATGGAAGTGACCGATTCTTTCAAGTTAGCCGGAGTTTCCGAAGATGCCTTATGATTGAAGTTGTTCCCATATTCGTTAAGGGACAGAGCTCGTGCCTGGTTGAACTCATTGCCACCGAACTCTATTTCTACATGGCAAGAATTAGCAGAAAGATTCCTCATGAAGTATTTTTCGCCAAGCAAGAATGCTAAGCTGAGGAACGAGATCACTGCCTTCCACCAAATGGATGATGAGTCCTTGTATGAGGCATGGGAAAGATTTAAAGAGTTATTATGAAAGTGCCCTCATCATGGAATCCCTCATTGCATTCAACTTGAGACATTCTATGATGGTCTCAACGCTCACACAAGGATGGTAGTGGACGCCTCTGCTAATGGTGCTCTTCTTTCTAAGTCTTATAACGAGGCTTATGAAATTATTGAGAGGATTTCCAGCAACAATTATCAATGGCCAACCAGTCATGCAGCATCAGGAAGACGAGTCGCTGGAATACATGAAGTAGACGCTCTTACTTCACTCGCATCTCATGTATCATCAATATCCTCAATGCTTAAAAACCTTACTACTAATGGGTCTAATGGTTTTGCAGCACAACCGCCTAATCAATTTGAGAATATAGCCTGTTCTATTGTGGGGAGGGACATTTGTTTGAAGAATGTCCATCGAACCCAGAATTTGTATACTACATGGGCAATCAGAACCAAAATCGAGGAAGGCAAGGGCTGAAATCAAATTTTTATAACCCATCGTGGAGAAACCACCCAAATTTCTCCTGGAGTAACCAAGGGGCTGGAACCAGTACCACTTACACCCAACCTGACCAACCCAACCCGGCTTATTTTCTCGCAACAAGTTCAGAACCGGTTCAAGTGAAGCATCCAACAACTTGAGAATTTGTCAAGGCATGCATGGAAAAGAATGATGCCTTAATCCGAGCCAAGCAACTACATTGAAGAATCTGAAAACCAAATGGGCCACTTTGCAACCGAAATTAGGAACCGACCACGGGGTACCTTACCCGGTGATATGGAAAATTCGAGAAATCCAGAAAGGAGCACTACAAAGCACCGACAATCGAGGAGTAGAACGACGATAGAGCCCGAACCATTGAAGTGAAACGGAGCAAGTTGTAGCTCAAGAAAAAGAGGAAGTTCAACCAAGTGTTAAAACTCCCAGATCACGTAAGTCGATTCGGTGATCCTTGATGAGGTAAACACTAAACCGCTTAGTTCGATTATCTAACACCCTTGTCGATGCGTAAAAAATTTCCACGAAAGAGTTGTCCTAGGTTAAAGCTAAGATTCCACCATTGCCATATCCTCAACGATTCCGTAAGCGACAACAAGATACTCGGTTGAAAGAAATTTTTGATGACAAGATGAATTTTAATGACTTCGATGTCACTAAATCCCGGATGTAGTTGAAGACTGCTCGCTATTCTCAAGATGGAATCATCGGCTTCTACTGCACTGGAGCTCAATTCTTTAGACGATCCGTTAGAACATATTCTCTCGGAGGATTCACCAAGTGGTGATAAAGACAAGGAATGTTTGGCTTGGGTAGAAGCTAATTCAAGGAATTCACTCAAGAAGTTCCACTCGAATCATTAGAGTTATCATCTCAAGAGTATACGCAACCAAAGTCGTTGGTTGAAGAGCCAGCTAAATTGGAACTGATGATTTCGTCTCCTCATTTGAAATATGACTATTTGGGTCTATCTTCGACTTTACATGTCGCTATTTCAGTTGAGTTCACCAAAGATCAAGAAGAAGAGGCACTTGTGATTTTGGAAAGGCACAAGAAGGGTGTTGGATGGATTATTTCAGATATTCGAGTCACGAGTTCGAGGATTTGTAGGAATTACAGGAAGTTAAATAAGGCCACCAGGAAAGATCATTACGAATTTTCTTTCCCTAATAAGATGTTGGATAGATTTGATGGGAAAGAATATGATTACTTCTTAGATGGTTATGGTTGGTATGACAAATGGCCATTTGACACCACCATGGTCAATGACGATCCTAAATAAAATGGAGGGAGTTCTCTTCACTTCCTTTATCATTATTTTATATTTTTAGTTTTTTTTCTCATTTGAATAAAATGGTAGACTTAGATAAAGTTTTATTTTGTTCATTACAACTCTGTCTAGGAGATTGGGACTTAAGCGGGACCGCTTGTGACCCCTCTAATCTTTCCTGGGAATTGATTTTTACATAATTTTCTGAGAAATTAGCCCCTAAATGACCCATTCATTTGTGTGCCTGAGTTTCCAGATTTCATCTTTGAACCATGGATTTCTTCATCAAAGAGGGAGAAAGGCGATTCATGCAAAGGCAATACTGATGGAGCAAAAGATGAGTCAGACTTTGATGGATCTGCGAATAAATAAAAAGGGGGGATCTTTACTTTATTTCATTTTCTTTCCTAGGTTATTTCGTGTTTTAGGATTAGGTTTTATTATAATTTTTATTTTTGCACAATAAAACAAGAGATAGGAATCATGAATAAAATCTAAACAAGTCACAAAGGCTAAAGTGTGGCAATAGATATATACATGTCTAGGATTGGATTTTAGAGAGAGCTTGGTACTTAAGCAGTCAATTTGACTCACCTCCTCTTTTCTAAAACCCTACCTGGTGTATAGTATCTATTCACTTTAAACAATGAGGACATTTTTCATTTTAAGTTGGGGGACCAAAATTTGAATTGATTCCACTCGTAATAAAATTTTCTTTTAGTTATGCTTAGGATATATTTTTGTTCAATAATTTGAAATTTTGTTAAGTATGCTAAACTTCAGTATTAATAAAGTTCTATTATTTCAATAAATTATTATGTTAGCTTAATAATGATATGAATGGATTTTTAATAAAGCATGTAAATTCGTACCATAAAATTTTTAGTTCCCTACGAAAAAATTAGGCATGCATGAAAGTTTAAGTCTTTAGAATTGAATTAGTAATTTCTTGAGGTGAAATCTTAGGAAGCATAGAATGTTGAAAATGATTTAGGCAACTGTTGTTTGGACCGTTTGAGCCTTTCAAGCCGACCCTGAAAAAATTATCCTTTGAAACCCAATTTTGAGACTATATGGCTTAATTTTATTTGGACCCATGCAATATTTAGCCATCAATTTTCTCTTCATTACTTCTAAAATTGTCCCAAACACTAGACTCAATACTATTCAAAAGATCGTTTGAAAATAAGTTTGGGGGAGTTGAAAAGATGTATCGAATGCTCGAAAATTGTAGTACATGAAGCAAGTGCTCGAGTTTGAGCTTTGATTGTAAAAGAAAAAAAAACATGTACTCAAAATGAAATGAATGGTCGAAATAGCATAAGTTGGTGTATCAAGGGTAAGAATTTTGAAGGTTCAAAGTTAAAAAGTGAGTCTAGGGTTTTTAAGCCGTAAATTGCCTATCTTTTACCTACCCTAAGCCTAGCCACGTTACAACCATACTAAAGACCTATTGATTCAAAATTCCAATGTTACCTACATTAGTGGAGAGAAATTGCTCTGTTCAACATATGAAGATATTAGTTAAGCTTAATGATTGCAGTTTACTTTTTGAATAAGGAATTAAAATCAAATTGGTAGGAAGAAACATGTCTTTATTAAGAAAAGATTTAGTCTAATTTTGCTAGTATAATAATTGTTGGAGGTAATTTGAACGATAAGTATACTTAAGTAGCATAATTATCAAATTTCTTATCTTTGAGCCTAAGTATATCAAATTCATAATTTTGAGAAAAAAGTTGTTCTGAAGGAATTTTTCAAAGGTGTTTCCGAGAAAATTCTTTTCACATTTGTGCATTACTCGGGACGAGCAATGAATTAAGTTTGGGGGTGTGGAAACACGAAAATTTATATATTTTTTCATGCCCTTTTTGACCCAAATTCATGTGGTTTCGAGTAAATTCTTGTCGGAAAATAACTAAATATTATAAAATAATTAAATTGTGTTAAAAATATGAACATGATGATTTTTAATTAATTTTATAGTTAATTTTGTTTAATTTTGACTATTTTCGACAGATTCGCACAAAGGGCGAAAATCGGCTCGGCAGATACTGCTCGAAGAACAAAACCGAGAAGCAATTTGAAGTTCAAGGCGAAATTTATTTTCAGCCCAAGACGGTCCAATTATGAGTATTTAATCATAATATAATTAATTTTAATTTATTCCCAATTTAATTTGGGCTAAATAAATTATTATTTATTAATTATGGGAAAAAAGGGCTAGTTGAACCGCACTGGTTGAACCGAACCAGCCACCAATTGGGCAGCCCAAACCGTACACAATGATGACCCAAATCAGTTTAATAGCTAATTAATTAAGCTTGCAAAGAAGCCCTTGAAGACCTTTCAAAATTGCATTCAAACCCCTCCAAAAATTATGGCTTTGTAGATTGCCCCATGCTATATTTAGCAAAGTTGAATCCTTCAACTTTGCCACATGGGATGGCCGGCCAAGGGAGGCCTCTTTTGCTGCTGCTATTTGCTAATTTTAGCAGCCTTGATCAGCTATAAATACACCCCCTAGCTGCTCATTCAAAACACACCTCAAGCATCCAACATTCTCCTCTCTCACTTTCTCTCAATTCCATTTTCCCTTCTCCCTTTTTGGTGTTCTTGTGCCGATTTCCCCTCTTGGAAAAGAGGTGTTTTTCCAGTCATTTGGAGCAGCAAGTGGAGTGTTCATAAGCCACCTTGATAGCCGAGGACAATGAAGAACGAAGAACGGAGCAATCAGACAAGCCACGGAGAACCACCGGATTTGTTTCTTGTTCCCTATCTCTTTAAATTTCGTTGTTGTTTTGACAAACATGTTTATGAATATTTATGCTGTTGGAATGTTCAATTTAATCAATTTAGCTTGAATTTAATTCGTGTTGGGTTGATCGCATTTTGTCCTCTTGAATTATTAAAATTGTGTTTATGCTGTTAAAGGCCTCGGTAAAATGTTTGATTAAGTAAAATTATGTTAAGTTATCTGGCATTATAATTGTTTAGATAGCTAATGAATTAATTATTTAAACGCATTGAAAATGTAATTAATGGACGCAATACTTAATCTGTGCATGTTTAGTTCTTCTAAGGAAGCTGAAGATTAAATTAGCATTGTATTTGACGATACATATGCCTTGCATAGCTTGCAGGATTTTTGTGATTAAATTGTTTCAAGGTAAGAATACTTTGTTACTTCACATGATCTTTTATATGCTTGTTAGGTTGAATTAATCATTTGAATCGACATAGGAATATGCGAGAGATAATTTAATTTAATAAGTATGTATGTGCGATAACATGTTTACTTTTAGAAGTCTGTTTAGTCGTTTGAATTTGCATAGGAATATGTATAAGAGATCAATGGATTTTTATTTGTAAATATATTCATAAGTTAGCAAATTACCGAGTTGTCATGTTTTAACAAGTATAAACACGAGTTTAATAATTCTAAGGAAAGAAATGTTATTAATCCAACACAATTATATCATCTTGATTAAAATTAGTTTTTGAAATCGTGCATTAAAAGTTTGTTTTATTTTATTTTTCTTTGTTTTATTTTTAGTTTTTAAATATTTCTTAAATCCAAATATTTTTCCTTCACCAAATTGTTTGAAAACATTTTCATAAATAATTCTTTTACAGTCCTTGTGGGTACGATAACTCGACATTTACTTGTCACTTTATTACTTGTTACGATTGTGTACACTTGCACATTTCCACCGTTCCAGGAACCATAATAGGCTTAAGTAGACCCAAAGGTACTTGATGTTCAGCCTTCACTTGTTGACAAATTAGACATCTCGATACAAACTCCGAAATGTCTTTCTTCATACTCAGCCACCAATACCATTTCTTCAAGTCGTTATACATTTTCATGCTGCCTGGATGTACAGACAAACATCCACTATGTGCTTCATGTAGAATCTTCCGGATAAGTTCGCCATTTCTGGGTACACAGACCCTATCTCGAAACATCAAACATCCGTCAGGACTTACCCGAAAGTCTGACTCAACATTTGACTCGCTTAGGACTCTTTTGGCTTGTAAGTTGCTGTCATCTTTCTGAGCTTCGCAAATCTCTTGGAGAAACAATGGTCTAGACCTCAACTCGTCTAGAATAGAACCATCATCTGACAAAGCCATCCGTGTATTCATGGCTCTCAGTGCAAACAAGGATTTTCTGCTCAAAGCATCGACGACCACGTTCGCCTTTCCCGGATGGTAGTCAATCACTAACTCATAATCCTTGATCAGCTCTAACCATCTTCGTTGCCTCAAATTCAAATCCTTTTGAGTCATCAAATGTTTTAGGCTTTTATGGTCTGTGAATATCCGACACCTTTCACCTTATAAATGGTGTGTCCATATCTTTAATGCAAACACAATGGCAGCCAACTCTAAATCATGGGTCGGGTAATTCTTCTCGTGCGGCTTTAATTGTCTAGAAGCATATTCAATCAGCTTGCCCTCTTGCATAAGTATGCAACCCAATCCATTCATGGATGCATCACTATAAACCACAAATTATCTTCCCGGTTCAGGTTGCACCAAAACAGGAGCCTCAGTCAACAATGCCTTTATTTTGTCAAAACTCTGTTGGCACTTTTCTGTCCAATCAAACTTCACATATTTTTGCAATTATCTCGTCATCGGAGTAGCAATCATGGACAACCCCTTGACAAAACGCCTATAATAGCCGGCTAGGCCAAGAAAACTCCTCACTTCAGTTACGTTCCTTGGCTGCTTCCATTCAACAATTGCCGAAATCTTACTCGGGTCGACTCTAATTCCATCTCGCCCCAAAAATTTGCAGAGCCTTTCTCAAATGCTCGGCATGTTCGTTTTCATCTCGAGAGTAGATCAGTATATCATCAATGAAGACCACGACAAATTTATCCAAATATGGCCGAAAAATGCGATTCGTCAAGTCCATGAAAACGACTGGGGCATTTGTTAAACCAAAAGGCATAACCAAAATTTCATAATGGCCATACCTCGTCCGAAATGCAATTTTTGACACATCCGAGTCCTTAACTCTCAACTGATAGTACCCAGACCTGAAGTCTATTTTGGAAAACACCATGGCTCCCTTCAATTGATCAAACAAATCATCGATTCTTGGCAACGGGTATTTGTTCTTCACGGTTACCTTATTAAGTTGCCGATAATCAATGCATAACCTCATAGATCCATCTTTCTTCTTCACAAATAATATGGGAGCACCCCACGGAGAAAAACTCGGTCTTGCAAAACCTTTATCCGTTAGTTCTTGTAACTGTGCTTTCAATTCTCTTAGCTCGGTTGGAGCCATTCTATATGGAGCAATAGAAACGGGAACGGTACCCGGAGCTAACTCAATCCAAAATTCAATATCCCTAATCGGAGGTAACCCTGGCAATTCCTCCGGGAAAACATCTGGATATTTGCACACTATGGGTACCGACTCAATTTTCAACTCAGCCGCTTTAGCATTCATCACAAAGGCAAGGTAAGCTTCTTACCCCTTTCAAAAATACTTCTGAGTCAACAAGGATGATATCACTACTGGTGATCTGTCTTGCTTATCTGATTCAATACGAATAAGATCCCCACTTTCACATTTTAACTCAAAAAACTTCTTTCCACAATTTACAATCACATCATGAGTAACTAACCAATCCATCCCAAGGATGACATCGAACTCATTAAATGGTAATAACATGAGATTTGCAGGAAAACAATGACCCCTAATCATCAAAGGGCAACCTTTGCATATTCCATCAACCAATATACATTTACCTAGGGGATTCGACACTCTTATAAAAAATTCAGTAGACTCTATAGGCATGCTCATGCTAGAGACTAATTTCATGCAAATATACGATTGGGTAGATCCCGGATCAATTAAAGCCATAACACAAGTATCATAAAGAGAAAATGTACCCGTGATCACGTTAGGGGAGGATGCCTCTTCGCGAGCACGAATGGCATATGTTCTTGCCGATGCTCTACCCTCCACTCTCGTAGCCTGCTCTCTAGATGAATTCTTGGCACTCATCTCATTTCCCTGGTTTCTCGGTGGTCTTCCTCTAGCAGTATTTCCCGGTCTTGCATTTTGAGGTTTCTCTTTCTCACCCGCCTAAGGACAATCTCTGATAAAGTGGTCCAGAGACCCACACTTGAAACAAGCCTTCTCATTTGCTCAGCAATCACCAGAATAACGTCTGCCACATTGTAGACATTCCGGTCTACTCGGTCGGGCATTGCCAACACTAGCAACTGAAGTAGTCTGAGTCTTAGACCCCGAGAATTGTTTGCCCTTACTTCAGTTTGAAAACCAGGCCGAATTGGCTGATCGAGTAGCAAAATCCCTTGATTTCTTAGATGAGGATTGGTACGACTTACTCAGTTGTCTCTTTCTCGAGTCACGTGACTCAATCTCAGCTCTTCTTTTCTCCTTGGCCAACTCTTCAGCCTTACAAGCTCTATCTACCAACACCGCAAATTCTTTTAGTTCAATGACTCTGACATATAAACGAATATCCTCATTTAACCCGTCCTCAAACCTTTTTCACATGATAGCCTCAGTCGATACGCACTCTCGAGCATATTTACTGAGCCTTACAAACTCACGCTCATATTCAGTCACCGTCATTCAGCCTTGCTTTAACTCTAAGAACTCTTTCCTCTTCTGGTCAATGAATCTTTGACTAACATATTTCTTCTGGAACTCCTCTTGGAAGAATTCCCAATTTATCCTCTCCCTTGATACTATAGACACAAAGGTGTTCCACCACTGATAGGCCGAATCTCTCAAGAGAGATACGACACACTTCATGCACTCTTCAGGCGTTTATGACAGCTCATCGAATAACCTGATGGTATTCTCAAGCCAGAATTCCGCCCTCTTCGGATCATCATCCTTACTAGCTGAAAATTCCTCGGCTCATTGTTTTCGGATCTTGTCGACCGAAGGCCTTTCTCTCCTTACTACCTCTACCACCTAAGAAGCTACAAGAGCGGGCTGAGGAATAGGTGGAGGTGGAGGGGGTTGAGCATTAAGATTTGCTCGAATGTACTCAGTGTACCAATTGCTGATCATATGGAGAAAGGCTTCTCGAGCCTCTTCTTCTTGACCCAAAGTCTCGGGTCTACTCTCTACTGGTGCGGTCTCTTGTGCGGAAGTCGGCGCATTACTCGCAGCATCATCAGCTACAGTCTGATCGGAATCTATTACTATATAATAATACAAGTCAAACCGTCAGGAGTCGTCACACTATCATTACATAAATACTCTTACGTATGGCATGTATAGCTACACTCATACTTACACTACGTTAGTCTGAGAACTGACTAAACCATAGCTCTGATACCACTAAATGTAACACATCTTACCCGTATTAAACGTCGGAACTGGATACGAGGCATTACCGAACTTATCTTGCTTAGACTTACAACTTTGGGCTATAAAATTTTGTTCCAACTTAAAACTTTTACATTTACAATTGTAACTTCCCTATTATGGGTCTACGAGACCCTATACGTAAACTCATAATGTTTCGAGACCAAACCGGAAACTTTCAAACACTTAGAAAGTTTTGACATGAAATAGGGCCACACGCCCGTGTAAAGAATGGGACACGCCCGTGTGGCATTTCACATGCCCGTGTGTTTACCCCGTGTCCCTCACACGGCCTCGACACATCTGTGTCTTAGCCCGTGTGCCAAAACCATAGTATTCTGTTTATGACGTCATCACCTCACTACGGTCACACGGCCAAGGCACACGCCCGTGTCCTTAGACCGTGTGTTGAATTTAATTCCTAATTTTAGGTACAAACTTCACACGGCCTGGGCACACGGCCATGTCCATGGACGTGCCTCCTACACGGCTGAGACACACGGTCGTGTCTCTGCCCGTGTGTTTACTATTAAGCATACTGACTTGTAAACCTAGCATGCAAGGGGACACATGGCCTCTCCACACGTCCATGGGGCTGACCGTGTGTCATACACGGCCTGGACACACGCCCATGTGTCTACCCGTGTGGACAATTATATGGCTATCTACCAAGCCATTCGCCACCCTACCAAGCAACCACACTTATGCCAAATCAATTCAACACATTTTATAACCATATGAAACTTCCAAAAACTCAATTCAAAGCATCCACACAATCATAAACGTCATAATTTCATCACCATTGCATATAAATAAACTTGTCATGTATTGGCCCAATTCCAATGACCATTTAAAAAATGACTTTGATAACATAAATAGCCAACACATTGGCTATCAAAATCACATAACAAAGTACCCAAGTCCTATGCATGCCATACTCAAAATAAGTCTCACTTGTTATACCAAAGAGATGTCGATAGTGTGATTTTCGAACTCCGACGTCCCACGATTCTCAAATTATCTTGGCAATACTACAAGGAAAAAGGGAAAAGAGAGGGGTAAGCATATAGCTTAGTAAGTTTGCATAGAAATAAATAGCAACAATAAGTTCATAATGACATCAATTCATGGCATTGGATAACCACACAAGGTCATAAGCACTTTGCCATAACTTACTCGTACTTGTTCTTATCTATCATATACCATGCCACATATAGTAAACATTTCTCGTGAACTATTCGCGGGTACCTGTATTCACTCAATCACATGACTTTAGTACTAATCTCATTTATATTTCCAAGCTTATCTATTTATCCCACTAATTCACTAGGGATACTCAAAGACGCATATTCATCGTCATTAACATAAACACGAAACCAATGCCACATCCCAGATGTGGTCTTATATGGGGTCACCTCTGAGTGCCGATGCCATATCCTGGATATGGTCTTATACGGGATCTCACTTCAAGTATCGATGCCATATCCCGGATATGGTCTTATACGATTCTCATATTCAATACCGAAGCCATATCCCATATATGGTCTTATACGGAATCTCAATTCAGTGCCGAGGCCATGCCCCCGACATGGTCTTACACGGGACCTTGTCCATCTCATGTCTCGATGATAGTATTCTTATAATTATTATAGTCCAACCTGGACTTCAACATCTTAACTTTTATCATCTTTTTCATTCAACACCAATACTCAATTTCATAGAATATCATGTATTATTATAATATCAAACATTCTCAAACATACTAGCATAAATGTTAAATTTATCACATACAAACTTACCTCGATTTCAAAATAAGCTAGATCGTTGATCTAGTCTGATACTTTATTCTTTCCTCATTCGAGGTAAATTCTTGGTTCTTCTTGATCTATAATAGCAAATTAGCTCATTTATCAATCACATTAATAAATGCATTTCAATAACCATGCTATGGCAAAATTACTATTTTGCCCTTAAACTTTTGCAAAATGACCATTTTACCCCTAGGCTCAGAAATCAATTCTAATCAAATTTCTACCTTTATCGAGCCTAGGTGAATATCTTATGGCTACCATCAAAACTCAACATTTCACACATTTACTACATATTTTACAACCTTTACAAAAAAAGGTCCTTTTAGGTGTTTTCATGGTAACACCTTTTAAAAAAGTTGTTCATCTAACAACTAAGACTCAATTTCTTCCATAAAAATGCAGCAAACAACATAAATGCTCACATGGTGAAACCCCAAGCTTTCAACCATTTTTCAAGATAGACCCCTCATTAGCAAGATCATGATATAAGGGTCATAAAAGTACAAAAATCATCAAGAAAAGTCACTAAAATCACTTACTTGCAAGGAGAGAAGCTTGTTGAAATTTTGAGCTCTCAAACCCCTTAGTATGCTGTAAATTTTATGTGGTGTAGGAGAGGAAAAATAAAGAAAGAAAAGATGATATCCTTTCTTTCTTTATTTTTCTCTTATTTTATTCATTAATCACCTAACACCACCAAAACTTTGACTAAATAAATCCTCTTGTCCCCTCCTGTGGCCAGCTATGGCTTTAAGAAAGGCCTAATTTCACATTAAGGGCCTCCAATTAAAATTTCTACAGCTATTTGGTGCCTTTAGCTTGTAAAATTGAACTTTTGCACTTTATGCAATTTAGTCCTTTTTCGCGATTAAACATAAAATCACTAAAATTATAGCACCAAAATTTTCGTACACTTATATAATCATGATCTAACTCATAAAATATCATGAAAATAATTTTCTCTAACCTTGGATTAGTGGTTCCGAAACCACTATTCTGACTAGCCCCTAAATTGGGCTGTTGTAATTCTCCCCCCTTAAGGATTTTCGTCCCCGAAAATCTTACCGGTGAAAAGGTTGTGATATTGGTTTCTCATAGCCTCCTTGGGCTCCCATGTAGCCTCTTCCACTCCATGTCTTTTCCATAATACTTTAACGAGGGCTATACTCTTGTTTCTCAGTTGTTTGACCTCTCGTGCCGAAATCTTAACTGACACCTCGCCATAAGTAATGGCCGGTTGAATCTCTACTTCTGATGGCATAATCACATGTGAAGGGTCCAAATGGTAGCGACGTGCCATAGACACGTAGAAGACATCGTGAATCTTTTTCAACTCAGATGTCAAGACCAAACGATAAGCTACTGGTCCTAACCTCTCGATAATTTCATAAGGTCCGATAAAACACGGACTCAATTTGCCTTTTCGGCCAAATCTGAGGACTTTTCTCCATGGTGATACTTTAAGAAACACTTTATCACCGACTTGAAACTCAATCTCTTTTCGTTTCAAATCCGAATAGGACTTTTGTCTATCTGAGGCCACTTCCAGACATTCACGTATCACCTTTACTTTCTCTTCAGTTTTCCTGACCAAATCAACCCCGTGAATCTGATTCTCTCTAAGTTCTGTCCAATACAATGGCGTTCGGCACTTACACCCGTACAATGCTTGATAAGGTGCCATCTTCAAACTTGACTGAAAACTATTATTGTAGGCAAATTCCACTAACGGTAAGTATTTTTCCTAATTACCTTGGAATTCCAAAACGCAACATTGAAGCATGTCTTCAAGTATCTGTATCACTCTTTTCCGGCTGCCTGTCGGTTTTTGGATGGAAAACTTTACTGAAACTCAATTTTGTGCCTAAAGCCTCTTGCAACTTTTTCCAAAACTGTGACGTGAATCTCATATCTCTATCCAAAATGATTGACAACAGTACACCATGAAGTCTTACTATCTCTGACACATACAAATTCGCCAACTTATCAAGAGAATAATCGACTCGAACTGGTATGAAATGGGCTGACTTCGTAAATCTATCGACTATAACCCATACAGCATCTTTCTTTTTTGGCATCAATGGAAAACCCGTCACGAAGTCCATAGTAATACGGTTCCATTTCCACTCGGGAACCATAATAGGCTTAAGTAGACCCGAAGGTACTTGATGTTCAGCCTTCACTTGTTGACAAATTAGACATCTCGATACAAACTCCGAAATGTCTTTCTTCATACTCAGCCACCAATACCATTTCTTCAAGTCATTATACATTTTCGTGCTGCCTGGATGTACATCCACTATGTGCTTCATGTAGAATCTTCCGGATAAGTTCACCATTTCTGGGTACAGAGACCCTATCTCGAAACATCAAACATCCTTCAGGACTTACCCGAAAGTCTGACTCAACATTTGACTTGCTTAGAACTCTTTTGGCTTGTAAGTTGTTGTCATGTAACATCCCGATTTAGGGCCTAGTCAGAATAGTGGTGCGAGACCACAAATTCGAGGTATATGTATGAGTTTTGAGGTTTATGCTATGTTTGCATGTTACTGTGGAAGTTTCATGAAGCAATTTTGTTAAATTGCGGTTGAATTGTTCAAAAGGACTAAATTGCAAAAGTTGCAAAATGTGAGATTCTAGAAGCTAATTGTATGAAATAGCTTTGGATTATCAATTAGAGGTCCTTAAATAGTAATTTTCCAAATTTCTAATTTTTGGACAAAAATGGGCATGAGTGGATGATATTGGAAAAGTTTGACAAAGGGGCATTTTGGTCATTTGTCAATTAAGTAATTAAAAAGAGAAAAAGATGAAAATTTTCATTCATCTTCTTCTCCAAGCTGCCGCAAATTTCAAGAAGCCATTGTTAGGGCTCTTCAATTTTCAAGCTTGCTAGTAAGTGCATCCAAGCCCCGTTTTTTATATTCTTTGTATTTTTGAAGTCCTAGTAACATGAGTAAGCTATTTTTAGCTATATGTTGAGCTAGGATTGATGTTCAAAAATGTACCCATGTATGAAATGCATGTATTTTGATGTTTTATGGAAGAATATGAAAGCTTGATGTAGTAGAAACATCTTTTGCTAAGTGAATTCCATGAAAAATGCATGTAGGGACTAGTTTGTGAAAGTCTTGAGATTGGTCATACATGAGTGATTTAGTGAGAATTAATGATTGCTTTAGTTGAGTAAATGATTCGGCTAAGCATGAAAGGCTAGAAAGTTGAATGAAAATCACTTTACGAGCCTTGGGACAAAAGTGTAAATATGAGAAAGTTTAGGGGCAAAATGGTAATTTTGTTAAAGTATGAGATAATGGTCAATTTAGTCAATGTGTGTATTGAATGAGTTGATTTATCATTATAGATCAAGAAAGACGAAGCCCAGATAGAAACCGAGGCAAGGGCAAGGTCGTGGACTAAATTGCACATCTCTATACTTTTTGAGTACTGAGGTAAGTTTACGTATAAACGATTCATTTATGCGTATACATTGTTAATGCTAGCTAGTGTGTAGCATGATTGAGAACCTATTCGATTCTAGTGGAATGAATGAGATAGTAGTTGTGAATGGATGAATGTATTACAAAGTAGACATGTGAATGTGTAGCGATAATGCTTGATGGTGGGCTAAGTGCGAAACCACCTTGATACTTAACAATGATGGGTTGTGTGCGATACTATTGTTAAGCATATTATTTAGTGAGCTATGTGCGGAATCACTATAATTATCCTTTGTGGTAGGCTATGTGTGATACTACCTTATGATCTGATTGTGGTGGGCTAAGTGCGAAACCACCGAGTAATTTAGCTGTGTGGATGTATTATTGAGAAATAATGATGTGTTGTATTTTGAGTAAATGTGATATTGAGTGCAGGGGTGCATGTCAATGATTATGAGTATGTGACTCATGATGTGTTGGAGATGTGGTAAGGGATAGAAAGAGTAAGCATAGTAGTGGATGTGAATTACATATGTTAGTATAATGCTAATTGTGGTTTAGCTTATACTAGAATGCTTAAATTGTTTATGTGTAAACTTACTAAGCTCAAAGCTTACTCCTTTCTTTTCCCTTGTCTTATAGAGAAAAAGGATTGAATCGTGATACGCGGATTAATCGAAAGATCACCCACAATATCAAAGACACTCCTAAGACATTAGACTTAATGTTTTGTATATGGCATGTATAGAGGCTAGACAAGTTAGTGAGTTTTGTTATAATGGCTAAGATGTGTTGGCCTTTAGTTGGATAATATATTTTGTATAATGCCATGGTTGATGGCTAACTTATATTAAATGAAAAGATGTAGTTATCCATGTAAGATTGTGTTTCAATATAAGTTGATATTGGATGAGTTGAATGTGTATATGTTGTATGAGCTAGATGGGTGAGAAGAGCTTAGCATATAGGTTTGTTCTTGTCCATGTGGATAGACACACGGGCGTGTGTCTAGGCCATGTGTGGCACACGGCCAGTCCACGGGCATGTGACTTGGCCGTGTCAATTTGGCAGATTCGAGTGTTATAGGGCACGGGCTAGCCACACGGGCGTGTGTCTAGGCTTTAGGCCGTGTAAAGTAGAAAGTGTTCACCACGGGTGGAGAGCACGGGCGTGTGCCCTAACCGTGGGACATTGGCAGAATGCTTGGGTTTTCATGCACGGGATGGAGGCATGGGCGTGTGTGACCTCCACCGGCGTGTGGTCCCTGTATAGATGGAAAAATTTTAAATTCGTAAGAGTTTCCGATATGGTCTCGAGAGCCCTCGTGTGTATGAATGAGGCCTCGTAAGTCGAGAATAAGGTTGTTGTGGTGACTTAAGGAGAGTAGTCACGTTGAGCCTAAGTTGCGATCAAGTGGTTTTATTTCGATAATGCCTCGGGCCCAGTTCCGGCGTAGAATACGGGTAAGGGGTGTTACATGTCTTCTTTCTGAGCTTCGCAAATCTCTTGGACAAAACAATGGTCTAGCCCTCAACTCAGCTAGAATAGAACCATCATCTGACAAAGCCATCTGTGTATTCATGGCTCTCAGTGCAAACAAGGATTTTCTGCTCAAAGCATCGGCGACCACGTTCGCCTTTCCCGGATGGTAGTCAATCACTAACTCATAATCCTTGATCAACTCTAACCATCTTCGTTGCCTCAAATTCAAATCCTTTTGAGTCATCAAATATTTTAGGCTTTTATGGTCGGTGAATATTCGACACCTTTCACCATATAAATGGTGTCTCCATATCTTTAATGCAAACACAATGGCAACCAACTCTAAATCATGGGTCGGGTAATTCTTCTCGTGTGGCTTTAATTGTCTAGAAGCATATGCAATCACCTTGCCCTCTTGTATAAGTACGCAACCCAATCCATTCATAAATGCATCACTGTAAACCACAAATTCTCTTCCCAGTTCAGGTTGCAACAAAATAGGAGCCTAAGTCAACAATGCCTTTATTTTGTCAAAACTCTGTTGGCACTTTTCTATCCAATCAAACTTCACATCTTTTTGCAATAATCTCATCATCGGAGTAGCAATCGTGGAGAACCCCTTGACAAAACGCCTATAATAGCCGGCTAGGCCCAGAAAACTCCTCACTTTAGTTACGTTCCTTAGCGGTTTCCATTCAACAATTGCCGAAATCTTACTCGGGTCGACTCTAATTCCATCTCCCGAGACAATGTGCCCCAAAAATCTAACTTCCTTAAGCCAAAATTCACTTTTACTAAACTTGGCATACAGTTGTTTATCTCTCAAAACTTGTAGAACCTTTCTCAAATGCTCGACATGTTCATTTTCATCTCGAGAGTAGATCAGTATACCATCAATGAAGACCACGGCAAATTTATCCAAATATGGCTGAAAAATGTGATTCATCAAGTCCATGAAAATGGCTGGGGGATTTGTTAAACCAAAAGGCATAACCAAAAATTCGTAATGGCCATACCTCGTCTGAAATGCAATTTTCAGCACATCCGAGTCCTTAACTCTCAACTGATAGTACCCAGACCTTAAGTCTATTTTGGAAAACACCATGGCTCCCTTCAATTGATCAAACAAATCATCGATTCTTGGCAACGGGTATTTGTTCTTCACGGTTACCTTATTAAGTTGCCGATAATCTATGCATAACCTCATAGAACCATCTTTCTTCTTCACAAATAATACGGGAGCACCCCACAGAGAAAAACTCGGTCTTGCAAAGCCTTTATCCGTTAGTTCTTGCAACTGTGCTTTCAATTCTCTTAGCTCGATTGGAGCCATTCTATATGGAGCAATAGAAATGGGGGCGGTACCCGGAGCTAACTCAATCCCAAATTTAATATCCCTAACCGGAGGTAACCCTGGCAATTCCTCCGAGAAAACATCTGGATATTTGTACACTATGGGTACCGACTCAATTTTCAACTCAGTCACTTTAGCATTCATCACAAAGGCAAGGTAAGCTTCGTACCCCTTTCTGAAATACTTCTGAGTCAACAAGGATGATAACACTACTGGTGATCTATCTTGCTTATCTGATTCAACACGAATAAGATCCCCACTTTCACATTTTAACTCAATAAACTTCTTTCCACAAATTAAAATCACATCATGAGTAACTAACCAATCCATCCCAAGGTTGACATCGAACTCATCAAATGGTAATAACATGAGATTTGCAGGAAAATAATGACCCCTAATCATCAAAGGGCAACCTTTGCATATTCCATCAACCAATATACATTTGCCTAGGGGATTCGACACTCTTATCACAAATTCAGTAGACTCTATAGGCATGCTCATGCTAGAGACTAATTTCATACAAATATACGAGTGGGTAGATCCCGGATAAATTAAAGCTATAACACAAGTATCATAAAGAGAAAATGTACCCGTGATCACGTCAGGGGAGGACGCCTCTTCGCGAGCACGAATGGCATATGTTCTTGCCGGTGCTCTACCCTCCACTCTCGCAGCCTGCTCTCTAGATGAATTCTTGCCACTCATCTCATTTCCCTGGTTTCTCGGTGGTCTTCCTCTAGCAGTATTTCCTGGTCTTGCATTCTGAGGTTTCTCTTTCTCACCCGCCTAAGGGCAATCTCTGATAAAGTGGTCTAGAGACCCACACTTGAAACAAGCCTTCTCATTTGCTCGGCACTCACCAGAATGACATCTGTCACACTGCGGACATTCCGGTCTACTCGGTCGGGCATTGCCAACACAAGCAACTAAAGTAGTCTGAGCCTTAGACCCCGAGAATTGTTTGCCCTTACTTCGGTTTGAAAACCCGACCGAAGTGGCTGATCGAGTAGAAAAATCCCTTGATTTCTTAGATGAGGATTGGTACGACTTACTCAGTTGTCTCTTTCTCGAGTCACAGGACTCAATCTCAGCTCTTCTTTTCTCAATGGCCAACTCTTCAGCCTTACAAGCTCTATCTACCAACACCACAAATTCTTTTAGTTCAAGGACTTTGACATATAAACGAATATCCTCATTTAACCCGTCCTCGAACCTTTTGCACATGATAGCCTCTGTCGATACGCACTCTCGAGCGTATTTTCTGAGCCTTACAAACTCACGCTCATATTCAGTCACCGTCATTCGGCCTTGCTTTAACTCTAAGAACTCTTTCCTCTTCTAGTCAATGAATATTTGACTAACATATTTCTTCCGGAACTCCTCTTGGAAGAATTCCCAATTTATCCTCTCCCTTGATACTACAGACACAAAGGTGTTCCACCACTGATAGGCCGAATTTCTCAAGAGAGATACTACACACTTCATGCACTCTTCAGGCGTGCATGACAGCTCATCGAATACCCTGATGGTATTCTCAAGCCAGAATTCCGCCCTCTTCGGATCATCATCCTTACTAGCCCAAAATTCCTCGGATCCTTATTTCTGGATCTTATCGACCGGAGGCCTTTCTCTCCTTACTACCTCTACCACCTGAGGAGCTACAGGAGCGGGCTGAGGAATAGGTGGAGGTGGAGGGGGTTGAGCATTAGGATTTGCTTGAATGTACTCAATGTACCAATTGCTGATCATATGGAGAAAGGCTTCTCGAGCCTCTTCTCCCTGACCCAAAGTCTCCGGTCTACTCTCTATTGGTGCGGTCTCTTGTGCGGAAGCCGGCGCATTAGTCGCAGCATCATCAGTTGCAGTCCGATCGAAATCCATTACTATATAATAATACAAGTCAAACCGTCAGGAGTCGTCAAACTATCATTACACAAATACTCTTACGTATGGCATGTATAGCTAGACTCATACTTACGCTATGTTAGTCCGAGAACCGACTAAATCGTAGCTCTTATACCACTAAATGTAACACCTCTTACCCGTATTCAATGCCGGAACTGGATATGAGGCATTACTGAACTTATCTTGCTTAGACTTACAACTTTGGGCTATAAACTTTCGTTTAAACTTAAAACTTTTTCATTTACAATCGTAACTTCCCTATTATGGGTCTACGTGTAACACCCCAAACCCGGCCTAAACGTTACGACCAAATCTGGCATGTCACATGAAAGGAATGTCTAAAAACTGTGCATTCGTTAAAAAGCTCATATTCTTTATAGTTGTGGTGAGAAATCGAGTTTAAGAAATTTTAAATAAGAAATGGTTTATTATCATTTTAAGAAAATCCCATATTGATCATTTAATAATAAGCAATAAACAAATTGAAAGTCAAAAACCAAATAAAATACCCAAGGCCTTATTACATAACAAAACTCAAATAAAAATAAGTCCAAATAAAAGAAACGAATTTACGAGTAACCATATGTATGGCCTCCACGAGTCCACCTCACCTCCCAAATCCAGCGATCTAATGATTACCGCAAAATTTAACTAAGGGGTGAGTCATTGAGACTCGGTGTGTAAATCCCCATCCAACAGTGCCCTTACACAATTTCATATGAAAATATGCATATCATGCACCCAAACCTAGCCATCCGCAACTCCTTTTTCTACCCCGTGGTACCAAACCACCGGTGGTGCCAAACCACCGTGTGACTTAAAGTCACAATATCCGTCAATACACATGGTGCCAAACCACCACCGGTGGTGCCAAACCACCGGTGACCAAGTCATAAAGCAAATGATGGGGCCAACCCATCGTGTGATACCAAATCACCGCGCATTTATCCCATATCTCAAAGTGGGGCCAACCCACGGTGGTATTAACCACGAGGGACGAGTCGCTATGAGGTGCCAAACCTCCGGTGTCCAAGACACGAATGTGATACCAAATCACCGGTGGTGCTAAACCACCGGTGTCCAAGACACGAATCATCAAGTTGTGGGGCCAACCCACGTGTGATACCAAATCACCGCGCATTTATCCCATATCTCAAAAGTGGGGCCAACCCACGGTGGTATTAACCACGTGGACGAGTCGCTATGAGGTGCCAAACCTCCGAGGTGCCAAACCTCCGGTGACCGTAGTCACAATGTGGTACCAAACCACTGGTGCCCGTCGACACGAATATCATCGCCCCTCCACTCATATAACCCATGCAATATGACATAATAATTGTGTATGCACGTTATGTAATGTATGCTAGACATATATCAAATATAAGTATAACATGAATTACCATCATAATCAGATAGACATAAAACAACATAATCACCCTAATCAACCTCTAAGGGTATAACCGTAATTTTACCTACCAAGGGCATTTTCGTAATTTACCCACCAAGGGTATATCGGTAATTTACCCACCAAGGGCATTTTCGTAATTTACCCACCAAGGGCATTTTCGTAATTTACCCACCAAGGGTATATCGGTAATTTTGCACTGCAATGGCCTTTCCCAAAGGCCCAAATGTCGCCCGAAATGACTCACCTACCATTTCCTGGCCGAATGGACTATTGGGCCTAAAGCCCAATTTCGGCCATTCGGGCCCACACGCTTCGTGTGGCCCACCTAACACAAATCTAGCCACGTATATAACTTCCACCTAGTCTAGTTCAACATATACTAACCAATCATACATTTTACTATATTGGGCCCACGGCCCATTGGGCCCCTTCGGCCCATCGCGCCCAAGCAAAATTTCAACCCACAAGAATACTACGATGGCCTCAACTATCGCTAATGTCCGAAGCCCCACACGTGCGCTTCGCACGCTGCTCGTGTGGCTACTATTACCGTGGACCGACTTCCCGGCATTTGCCGCTCTACAACTAGAGTAGAGAGAGAGTTACACACCGATAGGACTCGTGTGTTAATCCGCGCTCCGACCACTCCTGTGCCCAAACGCCTTCCAAGGTGTGTCAACCCTCCTCCCGGAATGCTCTTTATATAGCTAGCTCTTCACCTTCCTTCTTTGTATCTTCCCGATGTGGGATCCTTTCGTCGATGAGTTTAAATTCAATCAAACTCTTGCCGTCAGCACCATAAAATAAATACTCCTTGCTTCTCATGAGATTCGAACCTGTGCTCCCTTGCAACATAATCCACGCCTGCTAGCCACTTGGCCACAAGCTCCTCTTGTGTCTTAAACCATGCGCAACTAAATATAAATCTATAGCCAAATTCTGAGGTCCAAGTAAAAGAAAACCAAAATGCAAAAGCCAAGACTTGAACCTTGGACCTCCTTCCTTCCTTGTGGCGTCACCCCCTTGTCTCTTATGTGGTGTCACTTTGCCACTACACCACACACTCCACTTGTGTCATTTTCCTCTACATTTTATTCTTAAGGCCTACTCGCCAACTTCCAGGTTTTTTCACCTAAAACCAAAATTTCCCTAAAGCCAAAGTTCGATCCTGGGATTTCATGAAGCCTTCTAACCTTCCAAAATCACTTATCCAATAGGTCCAACTTGCATTTAAGCCAATCTCTTGTTCTCTAAAAAAAAATTTAAACGCTACTACGCTCAAAGCCCATTGGGCCCAATCCTACTAGGCCCAATTTCGGGATGTTACAAATCTACCCTCCTTAAAGAAATTTCGTCCTCGAAATTTCCAACTACAGGAACATTCGTACCACCTAACCTACAACGTGTGCTCACGCCGCGCACTCTGATTCCAATAACCCTAATATACTTTTAACTAGAATTTAGAAATCCTACACATACTAAAAAACCTAACCATTAAAGCGGACATAAATATTTCGTATGCAATCAACTCTATATCCGAACATCACATCCAACCCAAACACACGAATAGATATTCAAAATACAACATATAACAAAGCAAAGTATCGTGAAACTTACTGTATGGATTGGTGCCGGAGACTCGGGTGCCATATTAAAAAAACAGATATATATTTTTCTAAACCATTTTCCAAACCATCTTTTGAAAACATTTTTGAACCCAAACCCACAGTAGAGTTTTTTGAACCTAGGCTCGATATACCATAATTGTAACACCCCAAACCCTACCTAAACGTTACGGCCAAATCGGCATGTCACATGAAAGGAATGTCTAAAATCGTGCATTCGTTAAAAGCTCATATTCTTTATATTTGTGGTGAGAAATCGAGTTTAAGAAATTTTGAATAAGAAATGGTTTATTATCATTTTAAGAAAATCCCATATTGATCATTTAATAATAAGCAATAAACAAATTGAAAAGTTGAAACCAAATAAAATACCCAAGGCCTTATTACATAACAAAAACTCAAATAAAAATAAGTCCAAATAAAAGAAACGAATTTACGAGTAACCATATGTATGGCCTCCACGAGTCCACCTCGGCTCCCCAAATCCGCGATCTAATGATTACCGCAAAAATTTAACTAAGGGGTGAGTCATCGAGACTCAAGTGTGTAAATCCCCATCCAATGTGCCCTTACACAATTTCATATGAAAATATGCATATCATGCACCCAAACCTAGCCATCCGCAACTCCTTTTTCTACCCCGTGTGGTACCAAACCACCGGGTGGTGCCAAACCACTGGTGACTTAAAGTCACAATATCCGTCAATACATGTGGTGCCAAACCACTGGTGGTGCCAAACCACTGGTGACTTAAAGTCACAATATCCGTCAATACATGTGGTGCCAAACCACTGGTGGTGCCAAACCACCGGTGACCCGAGTCATAAAGCAAATGATGGGGCCAACCCATCGTGTGATACCAAATCACTAGCGCAGACGATCCCATATCTCAAAGTGGGGCCAACCCACGGTGGTATTAACCACGGGGGACGAGTCGCTATGAGGTGCCAAACCTCTCGTGTCCAAGACAAGAATGTGATACCAAATCACCGGTGGTGCCAAACCACCGGTGTCCAAGACACGAATCATCAAGTTGTGGGGCCAACCCACGTGTGATACCAAATCACCGCGAGACGATCCCATATCTCAAAAGTGGGGCCAACCCACGGTGGTATTAACCACGGGGGACGAGTCGCTATGAGGTGCCAAACCTCCGGAGGTGCCAAACCTCGGTGACCGTAGTCACAATGTGGTACCAAACCACCGGTGCCCGTCGACACGAATATCATCGCCCCTCCACTCATATAACCCATGCAATATGACATAATAATTCGTGTATGCGAGTATGTAATGTATGCTAGACATATATCAAATATAAGTATAACATGAATTACCATCATAATCAGATAGACATAAAACAACATAATCACCCTAATCAACCTCTAAGGGTATAACCGTAATTTTACCTACCAAGGGCATTTTCGTAATTTACCCACCAAGGGTATATCGGTAATTTACCCACCAAGGGCATTTTCGTAATTTACCCACCAAGGGCATTTTCGTAATTTACCCACCAAGGGTATATCGGTAATTTACCCACCAAGGGCATTTTCGTAATTTACCCACCAAGGGTATATCGGTAATTTTGCACCTGCAATGGCCTTTCCCAAAGGCCCAAATGTCGCCCCGAGCGACTCAGCTACCATTTCCGGTCGAAATGGACTATTGGGCCTAAAGCCCAATTTCGCGTTCCATCTCGCCCACACGCCGCAGTGGCCCACCTAACACAAATCTAGCCACGTATATAACTTCCACCTAGTCTAGTTCAACATATACTAACCAATCATACATTTTACTATATTGGGCCCACGGGCCCATTGGGCCCCCTTCGGCCCATCGCGGCCCAAGCAGCCCCAACCCACAAGAATACTACGATGGCCTCAACTATCGCGTGGCCCCACACGTCGTGCGCCGCACGCTCGTGGCTACTATTATCGTGACCAAGCACTTCCCGGCATTTGCCGCTCTACAACTAGAGTAGAGAGAGTTACACACCGATAGGACTCGTGTTAATCCGCGCCGACCACTCCTGTGCCCAAACGCCTTCCAAGGTGTGTCAACCCTCCTCCCGGAATGCTCTTTATATAGCTAGCTCTTCACCTTCCTTCTTTGTATCTTCCCGATGTGGGATCCTTTCGTCGAGAGAGTTTAAATTCAATCTGAAACTCTTGCCGTCTGCATCATAAAATAAATACTCCTTGCTTCTCATGAGATTCGAACCTGTGCTCCTTGCAACATAATCCACGCCGCTAGCCACTTGGCCACAAGCTCCTCTTGTGTCTTAAACCATGCGCAACTAAATATAAATCTATAGCCAAATTCTGAGGTCCAAGTAAAAAGAAAACCAAAATGCAAAAGCCAAGACTTGAACCTTGGACCTCCTTCCTTCCTTGTGGCGTCACCCCCTTGTCTCTTATGTGGTGTCACTTTGCCACTACACCACAAACTCCACTTGTGTCATTTTCCTCTACATTTTATTCTTAAGGCCTACCTGCCAACTTCCAGGGTTTTTTTCACCTAAAACCAAAATTTCCCTAAAGCCAAAGTTCGATCCCGGGATTTCATAGAAGCCTTCTAACCTTCCAAAATCACTTATCCAATAGGTCCAACTTGCATTTAAGCCAATCTCTTGTTCTCTAAAAAAAAATTTAAACGCTACTACGCTCAAAGCCCATTGGGCCCAATCCTACTAGGCCCAATTTCGGGATGTTACACTACGAGACCCTATACGTAAACTCGTAATGTTTCGGGACCAAACCAGAAACTTTCAAACACTTAGAAAATTTTGACATGAAACAGGGCCACACGCCCGTGTGAAGAATGGGACACGCCTGTGTGGCATTTCACATGCCCGTGTGAAGAATGGGACACGCCTGTTTACCCCGTGTCTCTCACATGGCCTCGACACGCTCGTGTCTTAGCCCGTTTGCCAAAACCATGGCATTTTGTTTATGACATCATCACCTCACTATGGTCACACGGCCAAGGCACACGCCCGTGTCTGTAGACCGTGTGTCGAATTTAATTCCTAATTTTAGGTGCAGACTTCACACGGCCAGAGCACACGCCCATGTCCATGGTCGTGCGTCCCACACGGCTGAGACACACGGCCATGTCTCTGCCCGTGTGTTTACTACTGTGCATACTGACTTGTAAACCTAGCATGCAAGGGGACACACGGCCTCTCCACACGTCTATGGGGCTGACCGTGCGTCACACACGGGTTAGATACATGCCCGTGTGTCTACCCGTGTGGACAATAATATAGCTATCTACCAAGCCATTTTCCACCCTACCAAGCAACCACACTTATGCCAAAGCAATTCAACACATTTTATAACCATATGACACTTCCAAAAACTCAATTCAAAGCATCCAGACAAGCATAAACTTCATATTTTCATCACCATTGCATATAAATAAACTTGTCATGTATTGGCCTAATTCCAATGACCATTTACAAAATGACTTTGATAACATAAATAGCTAACACATTGGCTATAAAATGACATAACAAAGTACCCAAGTCCTATACATGCCAGACTCAAAATAAGTCTAACTTGTTATACCAAAGAGATGTCGATAGTGTGATTTTCGAACTCCGACATCCCACGATTCTCAAATTATCTTGGCAATACTACAAGGAAAAGGGGAAAAGAGAGGGGTAAGTGTAACACCCCTAACCCGTGTCCGTCGCTGGATTAGGGTTACGGGTATTACCATGTACGTTAAAACTTCAGTTCAATCGATTGAATCTCCGTTAATCATCTTCATCAAATAATTTAATCATAAATAGACAAATCACACATGTGTAACACATACTTGATATATTAATCCAAGTCATATACGATATAATCATCGATGAACACAAAATGACCATACTACAAATGTCAATGCATAATGCTTTCTATTAAGACCAATTTCACATGGCATAAAACCTATTCTCACATAATCGAATACATGCAACATATTACACATCACCTATGTGCTTAAATATTTGGCCGAATGTACAAGGTCTCATTCATAACATTTCATGTTTGTTACCTAGCACAAATCGAGTTTGGTAGTTTCATGCACTCAATTAAGTTAAGCAATCTCACAAGCCAAATATATATATAATGAATACATCATGGTTATACACATTTTCCATATTTGACTATGAGCCTAAGCAATTACTTATTTAAACATGTTGACTACATTTGCAACTATCACCTAGGTTTGGCCGAATACACATATATGCATTACTCAATATAATTCATACTTCGTAACTCGACATAAAGTTCACATGCATACATAAATTCTGAATGATGCTCAACTACACATACCTACCTTGAATTATACCTGCGAATATTAACTTAAATGCCGACCCACTTGACTAATTTAACACAAACATTGACATTACAAACAAGCAATCATATAGTACGCATAATATGTAAGCTGGAAATAAAAGAACAGCCCCTAGCCGAATAGTTGAACCAAATATATTAATCACATAGTCAAGGGTAAATAGAACCGAACTTAATATGAAAATTTAAGCCATTTTCGCATGGCTATAATACATCATCAAAACGATATTCAGACATAGAGTTAGCCTATACATGCCTTAAGTTCAAAATCTAAATTTCGAAAATACCAAAACAAGTCGATAGTGTGGATGACTTCACTGATGATCCTCTGAGCTCGTAACTTGATCAAAATCTATAAAATAGAACATTGAACACACACAGAGTAAGCTTACTAGCTTAGTAAGTCTCAAACAAAGGATAATATAACAATTAAACACTTAAACCTTTAATATTTACGCTTATGACATTGAATATAAACATTTCCATATGTGAATTTAAACATGGCCGAATTCTATTAATTCATTAACCTAAATGTTTGCACATTATTTCCATAAACATATAATTCATCGAAACCAAAGAAATACACCATATGTATTCGCATACTCCAAGTCATATGAGTACAACATTAATATCAACCTTATAAACTTATTTATGCACATATGCAAACATTCAAATTCTTTCATCCTTAACACTTTCACTTATAACCGATTCCCCAAAATAGCACATTTAAACTCAAATTCTATTTTGTAATGTTCATACACATCAATAATAATCTCAATAAAATATATCATAATTCTTATCAAATCATCAACCATATCATATCATACTTAATTCAAATAATACTATGCCAACTTACCTTACTCTTTATAATTATAAAAGAAAAGGCTTATACTTACCTGAGCTTTTAGCTCATTGCATTAAATATGCTTCACTTTGTATGATTCATAATTTCTCTATTTATAACACATCACCGGCAATAAGCCCCGCTAGAATCAAAGCCCAAAATGTACACCAGGCATTAAGCCTGCTAGACCGTAAGTCCGAAATTTAATCACCATTCACCGCTAGGCAATAAGCCCGAAACATTTCACCGGCACAAGGCCTGCTAGGCAATAAGCCCTAAACATTTATTTCTAAACCAACTCATTCACACTACACATTAACAGTATCACAAATATCACATATAATTCACATCACTATCACATAATTAACTCAATGAATTCGATTATATACATGGCGAAATTTCTTTCTCACATTCGGCTTTAACATAATTAATTCCACAATTTCATGATTCAATATGCATTCTATGTTATAATCAATTCTTACGAAAATTAGTTTGCTTAAAGACTTACCTCGACTGTCGACGGACAAAGTAGGCCGGCTATTCGGTAACCTTTGCCTTTCCCCGATCCAAATCCGTTTTTCTTTGTTCTTTATCTAAAAACATTAAAATTTAGCTCATTCAAGCACATTTCATCTCAATTTAGTCCCAAAACACATAAATGGGTAAATTACCATATTACCCCTAATGTTTTACATTTTTACAATTTAATCCTATTTGCACAAAACACAAAATACACAAAATTTCACTATAATTACTTAGGGCCGAATTTTCATAGGGACTATACAAGTCCATTTCTTTCATTTATTTTGCATTTTGGTCCCCTCAAAAATTCATTTTTGCAATTTAGCCCAAATACTCAAATTTACCAAAAATCCAAAGACAAAACATATTAATCTAACATATATCTTTCATTTAAAATCACCAAACATCAAAAACCACATGAACATGTCAATACCTGAACATCAAGCATGCTTAGATTTAAAAATTTTAACATGGGTCAGCTATTGTTCGAAGCAACGATCTCCAAAACGTAAAAATTTACAAAAACCGACGAAGAATTTACCTTAAATTTGGCTTGAATGTAGCCGAAATTTCAAAGAACCTAGCTCCCCTTTCTTTCCTCAATATTCGGCCAAGAGAAGATGAGTAAACATGTTCATTTTTTTATGTTTTAATTAACATATAATATGGCTTTAATTTATTTACTTATTTAACCTTATATCATAAAATTATATAATATAAAACTTAAGGTTAATCTTGTCATACACCACCCACTAACTTAGAAATGGGTTATTTACCCATTTAATACCTCATATTAAAAAGCCATCATCATTCTAGCACTTTACACTAGAGTATGCAACTTTTACACTTTACGCGATTTAGTCCTTTTTGTTAAATTGAACACACAAACGATTAAATTTTTCTACGAAACTTTCACACACATTAATTCACATATAATAAACACAAAATATAATATTTAAATATTTCTCAGACTCAGATTCGTGGTCCCAAAACCACCATTCCGATTAGGGTCAAATTCGATCTGTTACAACTCTCCCCCTTTAGGGATTTTTGTCCCCGAAAATCTTACCGTTAAATGAAGTCGGATATTGTTGCCTCATTGAATCCTCAGGCTCCCACGTAGCCTCTTCAACTCCGTGCCGATTCCATAGTACTTTCACTAATGGAATTCTCTTGTTTCTCAACTCTTTCATTTCCCGAGCTAAAATACGGATCAGTTCTTCCTCATACGTCATATCGGATCGGATTTCAATCTCAGACGGAGTGATCACATGTGACGGATCTGACCTATATTTACGAAGCATCGAAACGTGAAATACGTTGTGTATCTTTTCTAATTCAAAGGGCAAATTCAATCTATAAGCAACAGGCCCAATACGCTCGATGATCTCGTACGGTCCGATAAACCTCGGGCTTAGTTTACCTTTCTGACCAAATCGGAGTACTTTCTTCCAAGGGGAATCTTTCAAGAATACTCGGTCTCCGACCTGAAACTCAATGTCTTTGCGCTTCAAATCAGCATAGGACTTTTGACGATCCGAGGCAGCTTTCAAACTATCTCTGATTATAGCCACTTTACTTACGCCTCTTTAATCAAATCAACCCCGTGTATCTTATTTTCACCGAGTTCGGTCCAAGACAACGGTGTATGCGACACTTGCGCCATAAAGAGCTTCATATGGTGCCATTTTGATACTAGATTGAAAACTGTTATTATAAGCAAATTCAATCAAAGGTAAGTATCTTTCCCACGTACCTTCAAACTCAAGGACGCAACATCTCAACATGTCCTCAAGTATCTGAATGGTTCATTCAGACTGACCGTCTGTCTGCGGATGAAAGGCTGTGCTAAAGTGGAGTTTAGTACCTAAAGCATCTTGCAACTTCTTCCAAAACCGCGATGTGAATCTCGGGTCTCTGTCTGAAACAATGGTACTCGGCACACCATGTAATCTCACAATTTGATATACATACAACTCAACAAGTTTATCGAGTGAATAGTCTATACGAACCGGCACAAAGTGAGCTGATTTGGTCAGTCTATCCACTATAACCCAACTGCATCTTTCTTGCTCGGTGTCGTAGGCAAACCGGACACAAAATCCATAGTGATTCTATCCCATTTCCATTCAGGTATCATGATCGGCTGAAGTAACCCAGAAGGCACTTGATGCTCTGCTTTTACTTACTGACAAATTAAACACTTTGAAACAAATTCAGATATATCTCGTTTCATGCCAGGCCACCAATAGGACTGTTTCAAATCATTATACATTTTCGTGCTACCCGGATGTACCGATAGTCGAGTATTATGAGCCTCGTTCAAAATCATCTGAATCAAATCCACATTCCTCGGAATACATATTCGGCCTTTGAAGTTCAAACAATCATTTGCATCAATTTGAAACTCTGACTCTGCATCATTTTCACAATGAACTCATCTAGCAATCATATCTTTGTCAATTCTTTATGCATCAAAAAATTTGCTGAATAAGCATCGGTCTTGCTTTCAACTCGGCTATGATCAAACCATCACCAGACATAACCATATGTGCATTCAACGCACGAAGAGCAAACAATGATTTTTGACTTAAAGCATCCGCAACAACATTAGCTTTCCCCGGATGGTAGTCAATTACTAATTCATAATCTTTCAACAGCTCTAACCATCTGCATTGTCTCAAGTTCAAATCCTTCTGAGTCATCAAGTACTTCAGACTTTTGTGATCTGAGTAAACATGGCATTTTTTGCCAAACAAGTAATGACGCCATATTTTCAATGCGAAAACAATGGCTGCTAATTCCAAATCATGAGTCGGATAATTTCTTTCATGAGGCTTCAATTGTCTCGAAGCGTAGGCTATGACTTTGCCTTCCTGCATCAAAACGCAACCCAAACCATTCAAAGAAGCATCACTATAAACAATAAATTCTTTACCCGACTCAGGTTGAGCTAACATTGGAGCTTCGGTCAAAAGGGCTTTCAACTGATTGAAACTTTTCTGACACTTTTCCGACCACTCGAACTTGACATCTTTCTGAAGTAGCTTTGTCAAAGGTGTGGCTATCATGGAAAAACCTTTGACGAATCGTCTGTAGTATCCCGCAAGTCCCAGAAAGCTTCGAATTTCGGAAACATTCTTTGGTGGCTTCCAATCAAGTATAGCCGATATTTTGTTCGGATCAACCCGAATACCTGACGCTGAAACAACATGACCCAGGAAGCTGACTTCTTTCATCCAGAACTCACACTTACTAAACTTTGCATACAACTGTTGATCTCGCAAAGTTTGTAGCACCAATCTCAAATGCTCGACATGTTCGGTTTCATCTCTAGAGTAGATCAGGATATCGTCTATAAACACTACCACAAACCGATCCAAATATTGTCTAAACACCCGATTCATCAAATCCATAAAAACAGCAGGTGCATTAGTAAGTCCAAAAGGCATAACTAGGAACTCAAAATGTCCGTACCTCGTTCTGAATGCAGTCTTTGGCACATCGGAATCTCTCGACTCAGAATCGATAATAACCCGATCTCGAATCTATCTTCGAAAACACTGAAGCCCCTTTCAATTGATCAAACAAGTCATCAATCCGAGGCAACGGGTATTTATTCTTTATAGTCACCTTATTCAGCTGCCGATAATCAATACACATTCACATAGTTCCATCTTTCTTTTTCACAAATAGAACTGGTGCACCCCAAGGAGAAAAGCTCGGTCGTGCAAAGCCCCTATCCGTCAACTCTTGCAACTGTGCTTTCAACTCTTTCAATTCAGTAGGTGCCATCCGATACGGAGCTATTGAAATCGAATTTGTCCCCGCTACTAATTCAATACCAAACTCTATCTCTCGAATTGGCGATAAACCCGACAATTCTTTAGGGAACACCTCTGGGTATTCACATACAACTGGTACGGATTCAATCTGCTTTTCGGACACTTTATTATCCAACACGTATGCCAAGTAAGCTTCACATCCTTTTCTCACATACTTACGAGCTAACATCGAGGATATTACTGTCGGTAACCCATTCAAGTCATTTGATTCAATCTGGATGATCTCACCGTTCTGACATCTCAAATTAATAATCTTTCTTTTGCAATTCACCATTGCATCATGCAAAGTTAACCAGTCCAATCCCAAAATTATATCGAACTCGTCGAAAGGCAACAACATTAAATTAGCTGGAAAGCAGAAATCCCGAATCATCAACGGTCAACCTTTACACACTTTATCAACGAAAACATATCTACCCAAAGGGTTGGACACACGGATCACAAACTTAGTAGACTCAACAGGCAGAGTCTTACTGGATACTAGAGTTTCACACACATATGAATGAGTCGAACCAGGATTAATCAATGCAATCACAGTAGTATCATAAAGTGTGAAAGTACCGGTAATGACATCTGGGGAAGAAGCATCCTCTCTGGCTCGTATAGCGTAAGCTCTAGATGGTGCTCGAGCCTCTGATCGAACTGTAGTGTCCTTCGTCCCTCTCTGACTGCCACCTACATTGCCTGAATGTTTGGGTGGTCTGCCTCATGCTGACGTGTTGCTGGTTTAGTGTTCTGAACCGTATTTTGGTCGGCTAGCATCGGGCACTCTCGAATAAAATGATCCGACGATCCACATTTAAAGCAGGACCGATCATGGAATCTACAACTCCCAGAATGCCATTTTCCACAATGCTTGCACTCACCCGTTACTCGCTAAACATTACCAACACTAGCCATCAAAGTGGCTCGGGAACTCACAGAGAGTCGATCTCGTCTAGACAGTGCGAAGTAGCTCTATGCCACCAAGTCATCTTTGAACTTCTTAAACGCTGAATGGAAAGTCTTACTCGATGATCTTTTTCGAGTGTCTCTAGCTTTTATTTCAGCCTTTCTTTTCTCTTTCCTAAGCTCTTCAGCTTTGCAAGCTCGTTCGACAAGTACTACGAACTCTTTGATCTCAAGAATGCCCACTAGCAACTTTATGTCTTCATTCAGACCGTCTTCAAATCTTTTGCACATAATGGCTTCAATTGATACACACTCTCGGGCATATCGGTTCAATCTGACAAACTTCTGCTCATATTCTGTCACAGTCATATGACCCTATTTTAGTTCCAGAAATTCATTTCGTTTCTGATCAATGAATCTCTGACTAATATATTTCTTACGGAACTCGATCTGGAAGAAATCCCAAGTCACTTTTTCTTTTGGAACCACCGATACTAGTGTATTCCACCATTGATATGCAGTGTCCCATAGTAGAGATATAGCGCACTTCAGGCATTCCTCTGGAGTACAGGATAGCTCATCAAGTACCTGAATAGTGTTATCAAGCCACATCTCAGCCCGCTCCGCATCATCATCATCATTACTTATTTAAACATGTTGACTACATTTGCAACTATCACCTAGGTTTGGCCGAATACACATATATGCATTACTCAATATAATTCATACTTTGTAACTCGACATAAAGTTCACATGCATACATAAATTTCGAATGATGCTCAACTACACATACCTACCTTGAATTATACCTGCGAATATTAACTTAAATGCCGACCCACTTGACTAATTTAACACAAACATTGATATTACAAACAAGCAATCATATAGTACGCATAATATGTAAGCTGGAAATAAAAGAACAGCCCCTAGCCAAATAGTTGAACCAAATATATTAATCACATAGTCAAGGGTAAATAGAACCGAACTTAATATGAAAATTTAAGCCATTTTCGCATGGCTATAATACATCATCAAAACGATATTCAGACATAGAGTTAGCCTATACATGCCTTAAGTTCAAAATCTAAATTTCAAAAAATACCAAAACAAGTTGATAGTGTGGATGACTTCACCGATGATCCTCTGAGCTCAGAATTTGATCAAAATCTATAAAATAGAACATTGAACACACACAGAGTAAGCTTACTAGCTTAGTAAGTCTCAAACAAAGGATAATATAACAATTAAACACTTAAACCTTTAATATTTAAGCTTATGACATTGAATATAAACATTTCCATATGTGAATTTAAACATGGTCGAATTCTATTAATTCATTAACCTAAATGTTTGCACATTATTTCCATAAACATATAATTCATCGAAACCAAAGAAATATACCATATGTATTCGCATACTCCAAGTCATATGAGTACAACATTAATATCAACCTTATAAACTTATTTATGCACATATGCAAACATTCAAATTCTTTCATCCTTAACACTTTCACTTATAACCGATTCCCCAAAATAGCACATTTAAACTCAAATTCTATTATGTAATGTTCATACACATCAATAATAATCTCAATAAAATATATCATAATTCTTATCAAATCATCAACCATATCATATCATACTTAATTCAAATAATACTATGCCAACTTACCTTACTCTTTATAATTATAAAAGAAAAGGCTTATACTTACCTGAGCTTTTAGCTCATTGCATTAAATATGCTTCACTTTGTATGATTCATAATTTCTCTATTTATAACACATCACCGGCAATGAGCCTGCTAGGCATCAAAGCCCGAAATATACACCGACATTAAGCCTGCTAGACCAGAAGTCTAAAATTTAATCACCGGTATTCAGCCTGCTAGGCAATAAGCCTGAAACATTTCACCAGCACAAGGCCTGCTAGGTAATAAGCCCGAAACATTTATTTCCAAACCAACTCATTCACACTACACATTAACAGTATCACAAATATCACATATAATTCACATCACTATCACATAATTAACTCAATGAATTCGATTATATACATGGCTAAATTTCTTTCTCACATTCGGCTTTAACATAATTAATTCCACAATTTCATGATTCAATATGCATTCTATGTTATAATCAATTCTTACAAAAATTAGTTTGCTTAAAGACTTACCTCGACTGTTGACGGACAACGTAGGCCGGCTATTCGGTAACCTTCGCCTTTCCCCGATCCAAATCCATTTTTCTTTGTTCTTGATCTAAACACATTAAAATTTAGCTCATTCAAGCACATTTCATCTCAATTTAGTCCCAAAATACATAAATGGGCAAATTACCATATTACCCCTAATGTTTCACATTTTTACAATTTAATCCTATTTGCACAAAACACAAAATACACAAAATTTCACTATAATTCCTTAGGGCCGAATTTTCATAGGGACTATACAAGTCCATTTCTTTCATTTATTTTGCATTTTGGTCCCCTCAAAATTCATTTTTGCAATTTAGCCCAAATACTCAAATTTACCAAAAATCCAAGGACAAAACATATTAATCTAACATATATCTTTCATTTAAAATCATCAAACATCAAAAACCACATGAACATGTCAATACCCGAACATCAAGCATGCTTAGATTTAAAAATTTTAACATGGGTCACCTCTCGTTCAAGCAACGATCTCAAAACGTAAAAATTTACAAAAACCGACCAAGAATTTACCTTGAATTTGGCTTGAATGTAGCCAAATTTCAAAGAACCTAGCTCCCTTTCTTTCCTCAATATTCGGCCAAGAGAAGATGAGTAAACATGTTCATTTTTTTATGTTTTAATTAACATATAATATGGCTTTGATTTATTTACTTATTTAACCTTATATCATAAAATTATATAATATAAAACTTAAGGTTAATCTTTTAATATACCACCCACTAACTTAGAAATGAGTTATTTACCCATTTAATACCTCATTTTAAATAGCCATCATCATTCTAGCACTTTACACTATAGTATGCAACTTTTACACTTTACGCGATTTAGTCCTTTTTGTTAAATTGAACACACAAACTATTAAATTTTTCTACGAAACTTTCACACGCATTAATTCACATATAATAAACACAAAATATAATATTTAAATATTTATCAGACTCAAATTCGTGGTCCCGAAACCACCGTTCTGATTAGGGTCAAATTCGGTCTGTTACAATAAGCATATAGCTTAGTAAGTTTGCATAGAAATAAAGAGCAACAATAAGTTCATAATGACATCAATTCATGGCATTGGATAACCACACAAGGTCATAAGCACTTTGCCATAACTTACTCGTACTTGTTCTTATCTATCATATACCATGCCACATATAGTAAACATTCCTCGTGAATTATTCACAGGTACCTGTATTCACTCAATCACATGACTTTAGTACTAATCTCATTTATATTTCCAAGCTTATCTATTTATCCCACTAATTCACTAGGGATACTCAAAGACGCATATTCATCGTCATTAACATAAACACAAAACCAATGCCACATCCCAGATGTGGTCTTATATGGGGTCACCTCTGAGTGCCGATGCCATATCCCGGATATGGTCTTATACGGGATCTTACTTCAAGTATCAATTCCATATCCCAGATATGGTCTTATACGATTCTCATATTCAATACCAAAGCCATATCCCATATATGGTCTTATACGGAATCTCAATTCAGTGCCGAGGCCATGCCCCCGACATGGTCTTACACGGGACCTTGTCCATCTCATGTCTCGATGATAGTATTCTCACAATTATTATAGTCCAACCGGGACTTCAACATCTCAACTTTTATCATCTTTTTCATTCAAAACCAATACTCAATTTCATAGAATATCATGTATTATTATAATATCAAACATTCTCAAACATACTAGCATAAATTTTGAATTTATCACATACAAACTTACCTCGATTTCAAAATAAGCTAGATCATCGATCTAGTCCGATACTTTGTTCTTTTCCCGGTCGAGGTAAATTCTTGGTTCTTCTTGATCTATAATAGCAAATTAGCTCATTTATCAATCACATTAATAAATGCATTTCAATAACTATGCTTTGGCAAAATTACTATTTTGCCCTTAGACATTTACAAAATGACCATTTTACCCCTAGGCTCGAAAATCAATTCTAATCAAATTTCTACCTTTTATCGAGCCTAGGTGAACATTTATTTCTCTTATGGCTACCATCAAAACTCAACATTTCACACATTTACTACATATTTTACAACCTTTACAAAAAGGTCCTTTTAGGTGTTTTCATGGTAACACCTTTCACAAAAGTTGTTCATCTAACAACTAAGACTCAATTTCTTCCATAAAAATGCAGCAAACAACATAAATGCTCACATGGCAAAACCCCAAGATTTCAACCATTTTGCAAGATAGACCCCTCATTAGCAAGATCATGATACAAGGGTCCTAAAAGTACAAAAATCATCAAGAAAAGTCACTAAAATCACTTACTTGCAAGGAGAGAAGCTTGCTGAAATTTTGAGCTCTCAAACCCCTTAGTATGCTGTAAATTTCGGTGGTGTAGGAGAGGAAAAATAAGAAAAGAAAAGATGATATCTTTTTTTCTTTTCTCTTATTTTATTCATTAATCACCTAACACCACCAACACTTTGACTAAATAAATCCTCTTGTCCCCACCTATGCCCGGCTATGGCTTTAAGAAAGACCTAATTTCACATTAAGGGCCTCCAATTAAAAATTCTACAGCTATTTGGTGCCTCTAGCTTGTAAAATTAAACTTTCACACTTTTTGCGATTTAGTCCTTTTTCGCGATTAAACATGAAATTTCTAAAATTATAGCACCAAAACTTTCATACACTTACATAATCATGATCTAACTCATAAAATATCATGAAAATAATTTTCTCTATCCTTGGATTAGTGGTTCCGAAACCACTATTCCGACTAGCCCCTAAATCGAGTTGTTACAACCGAAGTGATCATAGGTAAATTTTTTTACAATCAATTTATATGTCAGTTCATAATACTTAATCGTTTAAAACCAGTCAGTAAAATTACAGTTAAGATAGTATATATATATAAGAGAAATAAAATCGATTAAAACTTAACTCGAAATCTGTACCACAGCTTTATAAAAATCTTACAGTTCAAAACCAAACAATCAAATAGATACTGAAAATGCAAACTGATAACAGTTTATTTTCACCGAGACTGTCCGAGACCTTCGCACACCGTGTCCAGTGTCAGAATTTAAAACAGGTACCTGAAAAAGAAACACTAAGAGGGGATGAGGTACTCGAGCTCAGTCTGAGTTCGAATCAAAACAAGAAACAGAAGTACCGTATTCAGATCAGAAGCGCAACAGAAATTCCAAACACACACAGTGTCAGAGAGTATACTTGGAACTAACGTCCCAACCAAACTTATCAAGCAGAGCACATCAAGTTCACAAAAAAGTCTCAGCACAAATGCTGTTCAGACAAACAGATTACAGACAAACAGATGTACATGAATGCAGTCAAATACTGAATCCCACCCATCCTGCCAGCACACCTCTCTGTCCCCCTATCACACCCCATAAGATCTGATTAAGCTCGTCCAACCAAACACACCACATAGGACCTCGAAAGGCCCATCCAGCCCTACACACCAATGGAGTCATTCCCGGTTGCCCGACAACAATGACCTGCCACCCGGATTTCCCGGCAACGATGGCTTATCAATACGCAGTTTAACTATCAAATCAATAAAGGTACACAGCGAAGCTGACGTACGTGTAGTACAGTGCAATGCGGTAATCCGTTGTACAGTCATGTTGTAGTTGAACTGCCAGATCAAATAATAGTGCGCAGCAAAGCTGACGCATGTGCGCGATCTGATCGATAAATCATTTACGCGCATAAGTTGCAGAAATTGCTAGATCGATCGTAATCGCCTCCCTTCTCTTAACAACCCAACCCAAAATAGCTTATGCAAATGCATGTATGAATTCAATCTCACAGAACAGTGACACACAATCAGACAATCAGACATAACAGACATAACAGTGACACACACCCACGTTAATCGGGTTCAGAGTCAGACATTACATACATCAATCACAATTAACACCCAAGTCGCAGCCCAAAACGGAGTCTTAACTAACCTTGTTTAAGCTTAGCCAAGGGTTGAAGCACACAAACACATCTTCAGATCAGAATCGTACACAGAACCAATATAAGTGCCTTAGGACCACATGCCTGTGTACTCTGGTCGTGTGGGAGGTCACAAGCCCATGTGGAAAGGGGCACACGGTCATGTGGCTAAGGTACACGCCCGTGTGGAGAGAGGCACACGGCCGTGTGACTTAAGCACACGAGCGTGTGACTTAAGCACACGACCGTGTGACTTAAGTACACGACCGTGTGACTAAAGCACATGCCCGTGTGACTTAAGCACACACCCGTGTGGACTAGGGACATGGCCGTGGGAACGGGCCGTGTAACTCTATCTCCCTTTGCACTAAATTTGAGTACAAGGCTGACACGCCCGTGTAAGGGTCTCACACGCCCGTGTGCCCACCCGACACGGCCGTGTATCCCAAAACACACGCCCGTGTGGAAACCCTAAATCCCCAAATTATCCACACGGTCGTGTGGCCAGGCCGTGTGGCACCAAATCACTGAAACCCTAATCCCCAGACTCACACGCCCGTGTGCCCAAGGGACACGGCCGTGTGAAAATCGAAAAAATCCCCAAATCGGCCACACGACCGTGTGGCACCCAAATTTTGCCTGGAACCCTAATTCCCAAAAGCACACGGCCGTGTGTATCGACACACGCCCGTGTAGCCACCCGTGTGGTCACGAAACCACCCTAAAATAGCCCCAAAAATCGTGCTTTCAACCATGTAGCACTCATCCGCCCTAGATAGTTCAAAAATATTCCAAAACACACTATTTCTAAGCATAATACGATGATACAACATCGAGCTTAGTAGGTTTACAAACACCTGCACTTATGATGTCGAATTTTCCTAAAGACGAAGAAGTATTTGCAATTAAAACAGAAAGAGATACGGAACCCACACCTGATTTGACGATGGAGGAGCGAAACTCTTCGATATCTACGCAGCGAATCCCGTTCCCCAAGCGAAAGAAGGAAAATCAAAGAAAAAGCCAAGTCCAAAATAAAAAGAGCATAAAACAAAAGGGAAGGGAAGCAGCCAAGAATGTCTTAGAAGAAAAAAAAATAACAAAATAAAAAAAAGTAAATAATTATAATTACTAACTAAAACAAACAAAAAAAAAGGCTCTCCAAAAATGCGCACCTAAAGACTCGAACCTGTGACCCAGAGACAAACTAACACACACTCAACCACCAGACCAGCAGGCCCATTCTGTCACTTACACACAAGACTAGCCACAAAAGCACACATTTTCCTCAGACCCTAACCACTAACATCAGAACTTCTAACCCCCAAAATCTGGGGTGTTACAAAACTAATAAAATCTAATGTTCAAATTTATTTTCAATCATAGTTCAAAACCATTTGTCCACAAAAATGGTCAAAATAATATTTCAGAATTTTGAAAAATATTTTTAAACTATTGACTTATCAATTTAAAATAAATGAAATAAAATGTTTATTTTAATTTTGTAAAAACCATGCAAATTTCAAGAATCGAAATATATAATATCTCAATTGTAGACATTTATAATTTTGAAAACTAAGTCTAATTTTATTAAAAACTCATTTTTCAGAAATGCATCGGAAAAATGTATTATTGACAAATTTTATTTTAAAAACTAAGTTTCATGCGAAATCTTATCAAATACTAACTTCTGCAGTTTTTAAAACTTTATGTCATGCAATCAAGTCATGCAAATCAGAATAAAATCCCCAAAGTAAAGTCTCATGCCACAGTCCATATATAACCTTATTACAAACCCAAAATATCAAAATAAAATTTAAGAACTTTAATTTAAGAAGACTTCAGAGAAACTCCTCCAAATGCCATCATGGAATCCTAACCTCGAGGTTATTTGTAAAATAAAAAAACTAAAGGGGTGAGCTATAAAACTCAGTGTGAGATTAACATAAACGCAATCACATACATATAGACCTACATATTATACAATCATAATAATAATATCAGTTTCATATAACTCAATGTTTCACACTTATACTATGCATGATCATGTCAATTCATAAAATGATGTAGATTTTATGAAAACGGTCCTACCCATCTGAACTACACACCAAAATCGAGTTCTCCAGAACTCATCCATCCAATAACACACCAATTGTGAACAGTGACACATAGACACATATAAACTGCCAATAATCAATATCGTGGACAAGCCACCAAAATCATAGATAAATGTCCAATAATTTCCACCTTTCACATATCCCACCCCATGCATGTGATATGGCCAAAACCACTCAAAATCATATAAGCATGTTTAACATGCAAATCACATATGTACACATGGTACCAAAATTTCACATTTTATAATCATGCGAATATCACATATGCCATATGATCACATAACATGAGAATGAGATTTCATATTTTTCAAATTAATAATAATCATCAATATCACACAACATGCTTTTCATAGCATATACGGTTTGGAAAACACTTACTTGACATAGTCCATAACGATGGGTTTATCTCTCTTTATGGATACATAATGTATCCCCATCAAACAACATAGTTTAAATAATAACATTTTTATCAATATCAAACAAAGACTTAACTTTGTTTAGTGTTAAAACCCACACCTAATCTTAGTAATTCCAATGCGGGAACTCCTAACACCCACTTTCGAATTCAATTAGATCTATCTTGTATTCTTCGTTAATCCAATATTATTCCACTCTTTAAATCATAGGAAATTACACGCTTGAAATCGATCGATCTCACTAATTGAGAATTGATACAAAAGAGAAGATGACTGAGATTTGAGAGCAATAGCCAAAATATGGTTGTTTTCACGGGGATGGACGACAGTGGTCACGGCGACGGATGGTAGTGGTCATGGCGGTGGGCACCGATGGTCACGATGGCAAAAAATGAAAAAGAGAATGTAACACCCCTAACCTGAGACCATCGCCGGAATAGAGTTAAGAGGCATTACCAGACAATCAAAACGTTTCATTACTATTTCACGACACAAAGTCAAACATCAATCAAACATATTCATTCATAAGTATATAGTCCATTATGGAGGTCTTCAAGACCTTAAACACGTGTTAGAAAGGGGTCGAGACTAAACCGGAACACATATAGAAATTCTCAGAAATTTAAAACTTTTCAAAGTTTCAGGGGTTACACGCCCGTGGGGGCAGACCGTGTGCCTCCCACTGCTGATAGACACCCCAGTGTGTCTTCTCCGTGTTCGAACCTGACTTTACTCCACGGCCACCAAGCACGCCCGTGCACCTTGGCCGGGGTCAATTCTGACTTGGCTCCACGGCCACTAAGCACGCCCTTGTACTTTTGCCGTGGTCGATCCTGTTGAAACCACACGGCTACCAGGCACGTCCGTGTGCCAAGGCCGTGTACTCTTAGCCGGGCCATCGACTTAGCCCCACGGTCACTAGGCACGCCAGGGTGTGCTTCTCGTAGACAAAATAGGCCATTTACAAGGCCAATTTTCCATCCACACAAGGATCAATCCTACAAGCACATTTAAGCATAATCCCACCCACAATTTAGCAACCAATTTCATGCCAAGTAATCATCATATCATCACATACTATCCTTATTACTAAATATGTCAACTTATATACCATATAGCTCAACCAAAATATACATAACCTATAATTTAACTTATAAGTCATTCATAACACATTCAATCGAATCATATAAATAAAATACCTTTCATGAATTCATGAAACATACATACCAAAACAAACTTATACCAAGACCGAAAATGCACAAACATATACATTACTATAAGCCATTTTCACATGGCTCATATTTACATATATTCACCAATCAAAATCAATTCAAAACTGACTTAGCCTATACATGCCATAGTTCCAAAAGAAGTGCTACTAAAAAGAAAATATCAAAGTTGGTTGATAGTGTGATAGACTTTGACGATGATCCCCGAGTTCGAATCTAGACTTCAAAATCTATAAAACAAACAAATAAACACACAGTAAGCTAACATAGCTTAGTAAGTTATAAGCAATTGTAAAAGTATACAATTTAACATTATACAAATTAAGTCAATTTATTATAATCATCAATAAAATTTATAACCATAGGTATAAATCATAACACCATTTATTAACTATCATATTTAGTAGCCTTAAGATCGAATACTCAAACATTCCTTACTAGGTTTCACTTTAAACTATTAACCATTATCTCATCTCAAAACAAATTCATAAGCAAATAATTACATCACATTTCTTTAATTTCATATGCAAATATCACTTACCGAATTTGTACTAAATTTCCAAACCATCATGAATCACTTACCTGATTATTTTATTTTGTTTATCACATTTCACTAATCGATATCCTTGGAGGATCCGCAAACCCGTACACTCAGTGCAAAACCATGTAACGTATCGCACACTAATTCCCGTGACCTTAACATATCGCACACATAGTGCCAAATACTTGTAATGTATCGCACACTTAGTGCCATTACATTATATTCCGCACACTTAGTGTCAAATGACCGATTTCGCACATACAGTGCTCGGTATTTAGATTCGCACACTTAGTGCTTTACTTGCACCTGTTATTTACTTCCATAAACACATATATATACGTTCCATTTAGCTTATTACATCTATATTTCAACATCACATTCGATTATACTAATAATATACAAATATACATCACATTTGATCAAATTAACTTCTTAACTCAATGTCTCACATAGCTATCATTAACATATACATATACTTCTCATTCAACTAAATTCATCTCCCAACCATTATTACATTCGGCATTAATATATTGTCCATATTTACCTGTATCAAATACATATACATCATTATAGATAAAAATTCAATTCAACCCGATTGCTTAAAAACTTACCTCGAGTATTGACGGACTATGTTTTCCGACTATTCCATTAATTTCGCTTTTCCCTGATCCAATCCCGATCCTTTTTGTTCTTGATCTAATAAATTTCAAATTAAGCTCATACAAACATATTTTCATTTAATATAGTCCAAAAACACATAAATGGGCAAATTACATTTTTACCCCTAATATTTCACATTTTTCACAATTTAGTCCCTTTTTGCACAAAACACAAAATATCCCAAATTTGACTACATCATGCTTAGGCCGAATATTCCCTACACTCATACAAGTCCATAAATTTCATTTATTTTGCATTTAAGTCCTTCAAAAATTTATTTTTGCAATTTAATCCTATTTACTCAATTTCATCAAAAATTCAAAGATAAAAATTGTTAATCTAACACATATAATTCATATTTCTTCATCAAACATCAAGAATCACAAGGTATCATCAATGACAAAACACAAAATCATCATCACAATCAAAAATTAAAACATGGGTTTTGTTCATTTCTAAGCAACGATCTCAAAAACGTAAAAATTATCAAAAAACGAGCTAAAACTCACCTTGAATTAAGCTTAATTCATGGCCGAATGTTGCAAGGTTTTCTTTCTTTTTCTTTTGCTAAGTTTCGGCTATGGCTTAAAAGATGATAACCGTGGCTTTGTTTTATTACAAATAACATATATATTAACATTTTATTTAATTACCTATTTAACCTTTATTATAAAATAACTAGACATTATAACATAAGGTTAGTCTTGTCCATGGCCGGCCACTAACTTTAAAAATGGGCTTTTTGCATTTTAAATGCATCCATTTGAAAAGACATCCACAATTGGATCCTAACACATTAAACTATCAAGTTTTCACTTTACGCGATTAAGCCCATTTTAATAATTCGACACTCAAATGATAAAATTAAATCACAAAAATTTCACACCTATCAATTCACACAAAATGAACATAGAAAAATAATATTAAAATACTTTCCTGACTCGGATTAATGGTCCCGAAACCACTGTTCCGATTAGGGTCAAAATCGGACTGTTACAACTCTCCCCCCTTAAGGATTTTCGTCCCCGAAAATCTTACCGGTGAATAGGTTAGGATAACGTTCTTTCATTGAATCCTCAAGCTCCCAAGTTGCTTCCTCGACCCCATGCTTATGCCAAAGCACTTTTACTAACGATATTTTTTTATTTCGCAACTCTTTCACTTCATGAGCTAGGATACAGATCGGTTCTTCCTCATAAGTTAGATCAGACTGAATCTCAATCTCTGACGGACTAATCACATGAGAAGGATTGGACCTATATCGTTGAAGCATTGATACATGGAAAACATTGTGGATCTTTTCCAATTCAGTTGGCAACATCAACTCAGACGAATCGCCCGACACGCTCAATAATCTCAGTGACGCCCAATAAATCTCGCACTCACTTTCCCTTGCGACCAAATCTAAGTATTTTCTTCCACGGCGAGACTTTCAGAAATACTTGGACACCAATCTGAAATTCTATATCTTTACGTTTTAAATCCGCATAGGATTTCTGACGGTCTGACGCTTCTTTCAAGTTTTCGTTAATCACTTTTACTTTCTGTTCAGTATCTTTGATTAAATCAACCCCGTGTATCTTGCTTTCACTTAGCTCGGTCCAATACAAAGGTGTACGACATTTACGACCATACAATGCCTCGTAAGGTGCCATTTTGATACTCAATTGAAAACTATTATTGTATGCAAATTCAATCAGAGGCAAGTATCGTTCCCACGTACCCTCGAACTCAAGAACACAACATCTCAACATATCCTCAAGTATTTGAATGATACGCTCGGATTGACCATCCGTCTGAGGGTGAAAAGCAGTGCTAAAGTGTAACTTAGTACCTAATGCATCTTGCAGTTTCTTCCAAAATCGCGATGTGAACCTCAGATCTCTATCCGAAACAATAAAAATGGGTACTCCATGTAGTCGCATAATCTGAGAAATATACAATTCACTAACTTATCGAGCGAGTAATGCATGCGATCGAATAAAATGAGTCGACTTCGTCAATCTATCAACAATAACCCGCATTGCATCTTTCTTGCTCTGTCAATCAACGGTAACCCGATACGAAATCCATTGTGACTCGATCCCATTTCCATTCGGGTATCATGATTGGTCAAGTAATCCGGATGGCACCGATGCTCGGCTTTTACTTGTTGACATATCAAACATTTTGATACAAAATCAAATATCTCATTTCATACCGTACACCAATAATGTTGTTTTATCATTATACATTTTAGTGCTACCTGGTGAATAGATAATCTACTATTATGAGCTTCATTACAAATCATCCGAATCAACTCAGGATCCTTTGGTACACATATTCGGTTTCTGAATCGTAAGCATCCCTCAGCATCAATCTGAAATTCTGAGTCAGTATTCGAACCACAGCGATTCCTTTTTGCTAATAAGTCACTATCAACCTTTTGAGCTTCACAAATCTGTTGAACGAATAACGGTCTCACTTTCAATTCTGCAATAATCGCGCCATCGTCAGTCAAAGCTATATCTGCATTCATCGCACGTAGAGCAAATAGTGATTTTCGGCTTAGTGCATTAGCAACCACATTCGCTTTTCTCGGGTGATAATCAATCACAAGCTCGTAGTCTTTTAACAATTCCAACCATCTTCGTTGTCTCAAATTCAAATCCTTCTGAGTCATTAAATACTTTCGACTTTTATGATCGGAATAAACATGACATTTTTCTCCAAACAGATAGTGACGTCATATTTTCAGAGCAAAAACTATGGCAGCTAATTCGAGATCGTGCGTCGGATAGTTCTTTTCGTGTGGCAACCTTACCCCCCTGCATCAAAACACATTACAAACCATTCAAGGATGTATCACTGAAGATCACAAACTCTTTACCCGACTCTGGCTGAACAAGCACTGGAGCTTCAGTCAATAAAGTTTTTAACTGGTCGGAACTCTTCTGGTACCTTTCCATCCACTCGAATCTAACATCTTTCTAAAGTAGCTTTGTCATTGGAGCTGTAATCATTGAGAACCCTTTCACGAAACGTCTATAATAACCGGAAAGTCCCAGAAAACTCTAAACTTCAGTAACATTCCGCGGGGGTTTCTAATCAAGTATAGCCGATATTTTAGTCTGATCAACCCGAATACCTCATGCTGAAACAACATGCCCAGGAAGCTAACTTTACGTAACCAAAACTCACATTTGCTGAATTTCGCGTACAACTACTTATCACACAAAATCTGTAACACAAGTCTCAAGTGTTCAGCATGATCGGTTTCATCGTGCGAATAGATCAGAATGTCATCTATAAACACAACTACAAACCGATCCAGATACTGTCTGAATACCCGATTCATCAAATCCATGAAAACAGCAAGGGCATTAAAGAGTCTAAAAGGCATCACCAAAAACTCGTAATGGCTGTATCTCGTTCGAAAAGCGGTCTTAGGCACATAAGAATCTCTAACTCGCAGCTGATAATAACCCGATCTTAAATCGATCTTCGAAAATACTGAGGCTCCCTTTAACTGATCGAATAGATCATCAATGCGCGGCAACGGGTATTTATTCTTTATGGTTACCTTATTGAGCTGTCGATAATCGATGCACATTCTCATAGTTCCACCTTTCTTCTTCACGAATAACAATGGCGCACCCCAGGGAGAGAAACTCGGTCGAGCAAAACCTTTATCTATCAATTCTTGCAACTGATCTTTCAACTCTTTTAATTCAGTCGGTGCCATTCTATATGGAGCTATCAAAATTGGAGTCGTCCTTGGCACTAACTCAATACCAAACTCTACTTCCCGAACAGGTGCCAAACCCGATAATTCTTTCGGAAACACGTCCGGATACTCACATACAATAGGTACAGATTCAATCTTATTTTTGGTCACTTTATTATCAATCACATAAGCAAAGTAAGCTTCACAACCCTTTCTCATATACTTTCGAGTCAACATCGAAGATATCACTGCCGAAAGCCCATTTAAATCCGCAGATTCAATCCGAATTATCTCATTATTCTGGCACCGCAGATCAATAGTCTTTCGTCTGTAATTCACTACTGCATCGTGCACAGTTAACCAATCCATACCGAGGATGATATTGAACTCATCAAATGATAGTAACATCAAATCAGCCGGAAAACATGAATCTCGAATCATCAAAGGGCAATTCTTGCACACACTATCAACTAGCACACACCGGCCCAGGGGGTTTGAAAATCGGATCACAAACTCAGTAGACTCAACAGGTAAAGTCTTACTGAATACTAATGTTTCACACACATAGGAATGAGTTGAACCGGGATCAATTAGAGCAATTACACTAGTATTAAAGAGAGTAAATATATCGGTGATGACATCTGGTGATGAAGCCTCCTCTCGGGCACGAATGGCATAGGTTCTAGCTGGCACACGAGCCTCTGATCGAATAGCTATATCCGAAGTCCCTCTCTGAGTGCCACTCCTACCTCTCGCATTTCGAGGTGGTCTACCTCTAGCTGTAGTACCGCTCGGTCTTGCACTCTGAGCATTATCCTTCTCAGCTAACTCCGGGCAATTTCGAATGAAGTGATCCTGCGAACCACACTTGTAGCAAGCTCAGTTGTTGGACTTGCCCCAACATTCTCCAAAATGTCACCTACCACACTACTGACACTCAGGTTTATCCGATCGAGTATTCCCAACACTAGCAATCGAGGTAGCTCGTGAACTTACTGGTGGTCGCTTCTCGTATAGAGATCCCAAAGATAGCCTTGGATCGCCTATTGTCATTTCCGAACTTCTTTGATGATGATTGAGAAAATTTGCCCGCTGATCTCTTACGAAAATCTCTAGCTTCGAATTCGGCTTTTTGTTTTTCTTTTCCTAGTTCTTCGGCTTTGCAAGCTCGCTCAACAAGTATCACAAACTCATTTATTTCAACTATACCAACCAGTAATTTTATGTCTTCGTTTAACCCTTCATCAAATCTTCGCACATGGCAAATTTCTCGATGAAACACACTCGCAGCATAACGGCTAAGTCTCACAAACTTGCGCTCATACTTCGGATACTCGCCATACGACCCGCTTTAAGCTCGAGAAATTCCTTGCGTTTCAAATCTATGAATTGCTGACTAATGTATTTCTTGCGAAACTCCGTCTGAAAGAAGTCCCAAGTGACTCGTTCCTTCGGAACAACCAAAACCAGAGTGTTCCACTAGTAATAGGCAGAATCTCGTAGTAAAGATATAGCACATTTCAGGCACTCATCAGGTGTACAGGATAGCTCATCGAAAACATGAATTGTATTATCGAGCCAAAATTCAGCTCGTTCGGCATCATCATCCGCTTCAGCTCTAAACTCTTGAGCCCCGTGTTTTCTGATTCTGTCAACCGGAGGCTTATTCATTCTCTCAGGTTTAATGACCGGAGGTACCACAGGTACTACAGGTGGAGTATTTGGATTCGGGGGTGGTTGAACAGTCGGATTGGTCCGGATGTATTGATTGAACCAATCATTCATTATACTAAAGCAGGCTTGTTTAGCCCCCTCATCATGGTTACTCATAGCTGGTCGTGATTCAACCGGCGCGGTCCCTTGCACGAGAGCAGGCGCCACACTCTCGACATCATCGGCTATGGCTCGCTCGGGATCAGGATCCATTTACTATATAAAAGAAGGAAACACATCTCACAGTCAGAAGTCATCACACTATCATAGTAAAAATTATGGCATGTATAGCTAAACTCACACGCGCTACATTAGTCCGAGAACCAACTAAACTGTAGCTCTGATACCAATAAAATTTAACACCCCTAACCCGAGACCGTCGCCGGAATAGAGTTCAGAGGCATTACCAGACAATCAGAACATTTCATTACTATTTCACGACACAAAGTCAAACATCAATCAAACATATTCATTCATAAGTATATAGTCCCTTATGGAGGTCTTCAAGACCTTAAACACGTGTCAAAAAGGCGTCGCGACTAAACCGGAACACATACAGAAATTCTCAGAAATTTAAAACTTTTCAAAGTTTCAGGGGTTACACGCCCGTGAAGCACTGCAGTGTGCCTCCCATCGCCGATAGACACCCCAAAGGTGTCTTCTCCGTGTTCGAACTCGACTTTACTCCACGGCCACCAAGCACGCCCGCACCTTGGCCGGGTCAATTTCGACTTGGCTCCACGGCCACTAAGCACGCCCTTGTACTTTTACCGTGGTCGATCTCGTTGAAACCACACGGCTACCAGTGCACGTCCGCAGTGCCAAGGCCGTGTACTCTTAGCCGCTATCGACTTAGCCCCACGGTCACTAGGCACGCCCGTGTGCCAATCCGTGTGACAAAATAGGCCATTTACAAGGCCAATTTTCCATCCACACAAGGATCAATCCTACAAGCACATTTAAGCATAATCCCACCCACAATTTAGCAACCAATTTCATGCCAAGTAATCATCATATCATCACATACTATCCTTATTACTAAATATGTCAACTTATATACCATATAGCTCAACCAAAATATACATAACCTATAATTTAACTTATAAGTCATTCATAACACATTCAATCGAATCATATAAATAAAATACCTTTCATGAATTCATGAAACATACATACCAAAACAAACTTATACCAAGACCGAAAATGCACAAACATATACATTACTATAAGCCATTTTCACATGGCTCATATTTACATATATTCACCAATCAAAATCAATTCAAAACTGACTTAGCCTATACATGCCATAGTTCCAAAAGAAGTACTACTAAAAAGAAAATATCAAAGTTGGTTGATAGTGTGATAGACTTTGACGATGATCCCCGAGTTTGAATCTAGACTTCAAAATCTATAAAACAAACAAATAAACACACAGTAAGCTAACATAGCTTAGTAAGTTATAAGCAATTGTAAAAGTATACAATTTAACATTATACAAATTAAGTCAATTTATTATAATCATCAATAAAATTTATAACCATAGGTATAAATCATAACACCATTTATTAACTATCATATTTAGTAGCCTTAAGATCGAATACTCAAACATTCCTTATTAGGTTTCACTTTAAACTATAAACAATTATCTCATCTCAAAACAAATTCATAAGCAAATAATTACATCACATTTATTTAATTTCATATGCAAATATCACTTACCGAATTTGTACTAAATTTCCAAACCATCATGAATCACATACCTGATTATTTTATTTTGTTTATCACATTTCACTAATCGATATCCTTGGAGGATCCGCAAACCCGCACACTCGATTGCAAAACCATGTAACGTGATCGCACACTTAGTGCCGTCACCTTAACATATCGCACACATAGTGCCAAATACTTGTAATGTATCGCACACTTAGTGCCATTACATTATATTCCGCACACTTAGTGCCAAATGACCGATTTCGCACACACAGTGCTCGGTATTTAGATTCGCACACTTAGTGCTTTACTTGCACCTGTTATTTACTTCCATAAACACATATATATACATTCCATTTAGCTTATTACATCTATATTTCAACATCACATTCGGTTATACTAATAATATACAAATATACATTACATTTGGTCAAATTCACTTCTTAACTCAATGTCTCACATAGCTATCATTAACATATACGTATACTTCTCATTCAACTAAATTCATCTCCCAACCATTATTACATTGTGACACCCCAAACCTGGCCCATGCGTTATGACTGGATCTGACATGTCAAATGAGAAAACGTGTAAAATCCTTTTTGATTCGTACTAAAATAGGTATTAATTTGTTATAATCAAGAAAAACAAGTTTGATTTGAAATATTTGATAAAATACAACTAATCTCAAAGGTTGATTGATAAATCGATAATTTGAACTAGTAGTCTTATAAAACCGTGACTTTTGAAAATATCATTGATAATTCGAAAGAAAATTTCCGAGTTAAAATATTTGTAAAAGTTTGTTATGAAATCCATTTGTTAATATATTTTGGAAAAACCTTTATTTATTTTTTTAGAAAAATCCCCATTTAAAACAATTCAAGCAATATAATAAGTACGTCAAAACATAAAGCAAAAATAAAAATATTCCAGAGGCCCTATTACAACATAAAAACCCAAAATAGTAAAAGTAATAAAATAAACGGAAATAGAAATCTAAAGTTCTAAAACACCATTTCTGAAGTATGGCCTCCACCGAGTCATCCATGGCCCAAATCCATATCATCGAGCATTACCCGCAAGGGTTAAGGAAAAAGGGTGAGTTACTAGAACTCGGTGTATAATCCCCTTACCGCTTGTCCACCGGGCCCGAACCCGCTTAGCATCATCTTGGGCCTAAGCCCATTTACATAACAGAATATATATATGCAATGTATGCAACTCAACCCATCCATCCATCACACCCCCGACCTGCCAATCACACCTGTGGGGATCAAGTCAACCTACCCCGCCATTCACACCAATTCGCAGGCAAGTTACCATTTATAATATTTTATTTGTGGCCAAGCCACCGAAATCATAATGAAACATAATAATAAACATTTTTGTGGCAATGCCACCAGGCTACACTTCTCTTCATCATTTTTCCCAACCCATGCAATATGTAACATGCATCATACATAATTAAACATGATATCCACATATATGTACAACAATCATTAATCCAATAATTTATTACGATATATCGGCCAACTAAAGATCTTTGTAATTCGTTCCACTAAAGCATTCTAGCAGTTCGGCCCATAGGGGCATTTTCCTAATTCGGCCCATAGGGCCATTTTCGTAAATCAGCCCATAGGGGCATTTTCGTAATTTTAACAATTTTAATATCGATTTTGACAAGTTTATTGAAATAATGTAATTTAAGCAAATTTCTCGATTTATGCCATATTTCAATTTTAACCATATAATAATAATGATCTTATTTCCAACGTAATATCGAATCATAAATCTATTTGGATTTCTGTGTGAGATTACACACTGATTACACAGTAAGGACTAAACCTTCTTGATCGCTTCGGCACCTAAATCACCATTACACTCGATTAATCCAACAAACGAGATTTTATTATTCTAACTCTAAATCAAAAGATCTAATGAATTGCTTACTCTTAGTATCGTGAACGACCACGATTTGTCTATTCTCACCGGATGATGGTCCACAACCTGGTGGGAAATCTCGAACCACCGAAACCGCTCTACGCTTGAACTTAGGAGTAGGAATAGCAAATCCACTCCTTTTCTGCTCTCCAATTGCTTTTCCTTTCAAATCGGTACCACTTGTCTCTATAGGAAAAATCTCGGTTAGAACACTACTATGTGAGAAAGTAGTTGTTTTAGTGATAGGAGTAGGCTTACCACTATTTCTGAAGAATTAGCTAAAAGAGAATATCAAGTGATTTCGTCCCTAAAAACATAATTGATTAGTCGAAACTTCGATCCGATTGTAACATAGTCGAGTAGAGATATAATGAGAAATCTAAGAAAGAACCCCTTACCTTAACGATATTGAATCTGATTTCCTCCAATTGACTTAAGGCTAGAATTGAATCGGCTAGGATGATATTCGGCTACCCACTTAGCACACTACGAAAAGGAGGATGATTAAGATGTGAAGGAGTAGGAGGAAACACCATTTCGATTTAGAAACAAGATACACAACCGAATAGTGATAGACACTTATTCGGCTAGAAAGAAAAGAAAATGAAAGTGAAAATAAGAGAATAAGGTCACTTACCGATTCGGTCAAGAAGAGAGTGCCCAATACAAAAGAAAAGAAAGAAAAGAAATAGTGAAATGGTTGAAAAAGTGTCAAAAAAGAAAAGAAAGGATGGAGAGAAAAGAATGCTAATTAGTTTCGGTTAACAATCAAAAGAAGATGAACCAAATGAATCGAGGGTTAAAGCAAAACAAGAGAGAATGATGAACAAATGGACTAGGAGGTTTCGGCCAAAACAAGGGGAAAAGAAATTGAAAAAGAAAGTACCAAAATAACTTTAGTGTTTCGGCAAGACAAAAGAAAAAGATTAGAAAAGAAACACAAAATGTTCAAACCAAAGAAAATGCCTCTCATGCACCAAACTTCTAAAATGACTCTAAGAAAATTTGGCTCTCCAATTCCCCCTCTCCAAAACCGTGTATCATCTTTACCAAAAGATGAATGTTGACCGAAAATTCCTCCCCAAGGCAACTCCTAGCATTCGGCCAACATGTTCCCTTCCTTATCCCTTTTCTTTGATTTATTTCCTTCATTTTCCCTTGTTTTCCTCCATACCATATTTCTTTAGCCATCTTTCCATAATTAAAAAGTCTCCCTTACCATAATTACCACCATGGCCGATACTTTGGGAAGAAACACAAAAATTAGTAAAAATAATTTGCACTAGGTGGGATTCGAACCTCTTCCCTCCATACTCTCCACTTGACGCCACACCACTCCACCATGTACTCCACTTATGCTAGCAAATTACTCGCTTATTTCCATAAGCATTGCTGCCACTTACCTTCTCTCCTTAAGGTGCTTAAACATAAAAATTTTGTTAAGGCCCAGTTCAACCCCGAGCCTTCTTAGGACCCCTAAACATACACCATTAACATTTTAAACTAGCCTATCACATGATATAACACAAAACATAAATTCTCGAATTTCAGGATGTTACAATTCTACCCCCCTTAAAGAAATTTCGGCCTCGAAATTTACCTGGTTAAAAGAGATAAGGATATTGTTGCTGAATTGCATCCTCTAGCTCCCATGTAGCTTCCTCTGTCCCATGATAATGCCATAATACTTTGACTAACGAAACTGACTTCCTTCTTAGCACCTTAGCATCCCGATCTAAAATTTGTACTAGCTCCTCTTCAAAAGTCAAGTCAGGTCTTAACTCAACTTCCTCCACTGGTACAACGTGAGACGGATCCGAATGATAACGCCTTAACATAGAGACATGGAATACACTATGTATCTGATTCAACTCCGGAGGTAACTCCAGCTGATAAGCCATTGGCCCAACACGCTTCAATACACGGTATGGTCCGATGAATCTAGGGCTTAACTTGCCCTTCCGTCCAAATCTAAAGATCTTTTTCCAAGGTGAAACCTTCAGAAAGACCTGATCACCCACCGCGAATTCTATATCCTTACGCTTTAGGTCCGCGTACGATTTTTGTCTGTCCGAAGCTTCTTTTAACCGTGCCCGAATTACCTTAACTTTCTCTCCATCTCCGAGATCAACTCAGGACCCAACAACCTGCCGCTCCCCATTTCTCGGTCCTAACAAGTAGGGGTACGACACCTACGACCATACAACGCCTCGTAGGGTGCCATCTGGATGCTGGATTGTTAGCTGTTGTTGTATGTAAACTCTGCCAATGGTAGAAATTCTTCCCAACTACCTCTAAAGTCGATCACACAGCCCCTTAACATGTTTTCCAGAATCTGGATAACCCTCTCCGACTGGCCATCAGTCTGCGGATTAAACGCCCTGCTGAAATTCAACCTTGTACCCAAAGCTTCATGCAGAGCCTTCGAAAACCGTGATGTAAACCTAGGATCCCTGTCCGATATGATAGACACTGGTACCCCATGCAACCTCACGATCTCTGCTACATATAACTTGGCCAACTTCTGCAATGAATAATCCGTACGAACAGGTAAGAAATGAGCAGTCTTCGTTAACCGATCCACTATCACCCATACGGAATCTTTCTTAGTAGGCGTTAAAGGTAACCCACTAACAAAGTCCATCGTTATCGTTTCCCATTTCCATAATGGGATTTTCACCGGTTGTAGCAATCCTGATGGCAATTGATGTTCTGCCTTCACGTGCTGACATGTTAAGCACTTACTCACGAAATCAGTAACCTCTCGTTTCAACCCTGGCCACCAATACTGCTCGCGAAGGTCTCGATACATTTTGTTTCCCCCGGGGTGCATAGCATATGGGCTACTATGCGCCTCACGCAGAATCATTTGTCTCAATTCTGAATCCTTGGGCATAGAAACTCTTCTGCGGAAACACAATACTCCATCACCATTCAATCCAAAATCCCCTATCTCACCACCTTCCACTTGCAGAAGTTGAGAACCCAACGCTTCATCTAACAACTGCTTTTCCTTAACCTGATTTACCCATACAGGCTTCACTTGAAGTTCGGCTAATAAGCTACAATCTTCATAAAGGCTGAGATGAGCGAACATCTGTAACACCCCTTACCCGGGTTCTACGCTGGAACTGGGCCCGAGGCGTTACCATACTAAAATCCTCATGATTGCCACTCAGGCTCATCGTGACTACTTTCTTAAATCACCCCAACGACCATATTCTCAACTTACGAGGCCTCTCTTATACACACGAGGGCTCTCGAGACTAATCCGGAACTTTTACAATTCTTAAAATTTTTCTCTTTTGTACAGGTCCCACACGCCCGTGCAAGATTAGACACGCCCGTGTGTAGACACACACGCCCATGTCCTCAACCTGTGCATAAAAACCCAAGTATTCTGCCAATGCCCCCACGGCTAGGGCACGCCCGTGCTCCTCAACCGTGGTGAATACTGATTACTCTCACACGGCCTCAAAGCCTAGTCACACGCCCGTGTGGCTAGCCCGTGGCCAACACTGATTAAACTCACACGGCCATGGCATGCCCGTGGCCTTAGCCCGTGTGTAAAACCTTGACATACTGACTTGCATTACACGGCCTGGGGCACACGCCCGTTTTCTAACCGTGTGTCTTGCACAGCTTCAACATACAGCCGTGGGATTTGCCCATGGCCTATCCTGACTTATGGAACAAAGGTGCAGGGTACGCACGGCCTAGACACACGCCCGTGTGTCTGTCTATGTGGGCACTTAGAGGCTATCTACCAATCCTTTTACCACTCTCAATTTCATGCATTCTTATGCCATTTCAAAACATTTTCAGATCATCAATTAAAACACATGAATTAAATACATTTAATCATTAAAGAGATAAAGTCTTCATCCCATACACTAGGGAGAACTATTCCTAATACAATTACAAGCAACTTAATCCATCATCTATGGCTATACATAACCAAACTCTAAGTTCTCTTATAGGCCAACACAATTGGGCTACATCAATTAGGACTTAATCAACTTTAAAGGAATCCCTATACATGCCATGACTCATAAGAACTCAATACACCATACCAGGAGTCTACTCGATAGTGTGAAAACATCTCTGGCGGCCTTCAACCTGAGCTAGTTAATGTAACCTATAAGAGATGAGAAAAGTAAAGGAGTAAGCAATAATGCTTAGTAAGCTCATCTGCATAATGTATCAAATATTGATATTCATTGAATATACAAAATTACAAAGTCTCATGAAGAGTGTCTCTCATAAACTCATGGTTACTTACTCAACCATTCTTGAAACTTACTCATTCAATCTCTTACCACCTTCTTACCATGTCACAAGCCAATTCACTCGTTTAATTAGCATACATTCCCGCACTGGTCATCACAAGATCATACAAAACAACACATCATGCATTCTCAATAAACCACTCATACTACAAATCTCTCGGTGGTTACACTTAGCCCGTCATTGAATCTCTTATAGGGTGGTATCGCACACAGCCCACCAATCATTTATAGGTAATGGTATCACACATAGCCCATCGATTAATAATCAATAAGGTGATATCGCACATAGCTCACCGTTATTTACGTTCATGGATAATAATTCACAAATATATCTCTATTTCAAATGTTCATTCAAGAACATCCTCACATGTTTCCGTTTTTACTTAACTTTCTACGATACTGCTCTCATTCACACAAGGCATCCACTACACATACCCCACTAGGGGTTCATCATTTATTAAATTCATCTCAATTCAGTTCTACACATACTTGTGCTACTCATGGTACAACCACATACATTGAATCATTCGAATTGCTAATTAACTCTCTTGAGTCTCATGCACATAGTTCTCATTGTCATCGTACCCCAATAGGGTCTTACATACATTAACATATCGATGCCATGTACCTGACATGGTCTTATGCGAATTCTTACACCGAGGCCATATTCCAATATGGTCTTACTCGAGACTTAAACCATCATCCTAGCATACTATACACCTTTCCCATTACTCTAAATTCAATTCCATTGACATCTCATCGAGAGACATTTCAGACATTCATATAGTAATATACATTCCATACAACATTGGAATACTAAATAAGCTCATACGTGATTGCAACATTCGCAAATGAACTTACCTCAATGTCGAAAGAGCCGAAAAGGACTTTTTGCCCACATTTCTCTTTTCATCCGTTCAAGGTCCGAAACTCATTTTCTTTGATCTAGAACAATGAAATTTACTCATTTAATCACTTAATGATCGTATTACAACATAATCTCTACTTAGGCAAAAATGACCATTTTGCCCCTATACTTTGGCAAAATTACGATTTTGCCCCTAGGCTCGTAAATAAATTTTCATCACAATTTCTTATTAAACAAGCCTAGCTGAACATTTAATCTTGCTACAACTATTCTCAATTCCATCAATTTCATGCCTTAATGAACAAATTACAACTTTTGCATTTTAGTCCCAAATAGGTGTTTTCATGACAACACCTTTCACAAAAGTTGTTTCTCATCATCCTATCATTCATTTTCTTTCATAAAAACTCATTAAACAACATAAAATCTCTCATGGAAAGTCCCTAGACTTTCAACCATATTGCAAACTAGTCCCCTCTTTAGAAAGCTTAAGCTTTGGGGACTCCAAAAGTACAAAAAATTATCAACTAAAGCCATCAAAATCACTTACTTGTGAGGAGGATTGCTTGCTGAAATTTTAAGCTTAAAAAACCCCTCCCATGGCTGCTATTTTTGGTTGGGGAAGAAAAATAAATAAAAATATGACAACTTTTACTTATCTCCTCTTATTTTATTCATTTTCTCCAACTCATAACACTAACTTTTAATCACAATAAATGCACTTGTCCCCTTTAACTTCTTTGACCGGCCAAGCAACTTAACAAGGCCAAATTGCACATTTGGGACCCCCAACTTATAATCCATAGCTACTTGGCACCTTTGGCAAATAAAATGGAACTTTCACACTTTATGCGATTTAGTCCTTTTTCGCAATTAAGCTAGAAATCGCTAAAATTAAGGCACCAAAATTTTCATGCATCCTTAAAAACATGTTATAACACTTAACATATCATGAAAACAATTTTCTCTAACCTCAAATTAGTGATTTCGAGATCACTATTCTGACTAGCCCCTAAATCGGGTTGTTACAACATCGCTCTCAAATTCGATACCACCTTACGACTTAACGCATCTGCCACCATGTTAGCCTTTCCTGGATGATACTCGATTGAGAAGTCATAATCTTTCAACAGTTCTATCGACCTCCGCTTTCTTAAGTTCAACTCCTTCTGGGTAAGGAGGTACTTCAGACTCTTATGATCTGTATAGATAATCGACTTCTCACCGTACAGATAGTGTCTCCAAATCTTTGAGCAAACACCACTGCACCTAACTCCAAATCATGAGTGGGATAGTTCACCTCATGCAGCCTTAATTGACGAGATGCATAAGCCACCACTTTTCCCCCTTGCATCAACATATATCCCAAGCCCGTGTGTGACGCATCAGAATAAACAATACACTCCTTACCTGCCTCAAGTTGAATCAATACTGGCGCTTCTGTCAGAATCTTCTTCAATTTCTCAAAACTCTCTTGCTGCTTATCTGACCACGCAAACGGTGCTCCCTTACGCAACAGCTTATTTAGGGGTGTAGCAATCAACGAAAACCACTCAACGAAACGCCTGTAATACCCAGCCAAACCTAGAAAACTCTGAATTTCTGCCACTGACTTCGGTGGCTTCCAATCCAACACAGCTTCGACCTTCCGGGGATCAACTCTGATTCCTTCGGCAGACACAACATGCCCCAAAAAGGTCACTTCCTTTAGCCAAAATTCACACTTACTGAATTTGACATACAGTTGCTTCTCCCTTAGTATTTGCAATACAACTTGTAGATGCGAATCATGCTCCTCTTCAGTCTTTGAGTACACCAAGATGTCATCTATGAACACCACCACAAACCGGTCTAGATAGGGTTGGAAGACCCGGTTCATCATGTCCATAAATGCAACTAGTGCATTAGTCAACCCGAATGGCATCGCCAAGAACTCGTAATGCCCATAACGAGTTCGAAATGCAGTCTTATGAATATCTGCCTCCTTGACCATAAGTTGGTGATATCCCGATCTCAAGTCTATCTTCGAGAAAATCGAAGCTCCTCGCAACTGAACGAACAGGTCATCGATCCTCGGTAACCGATACTTGTTCTTGATTGTTAACTTATTCAATTATCTATAACCGATGCACATACGCATCGACCCATCCTTCTTCTTAATGAACAAAACTGGCGCTCCCCACGGTAACACACTTGGTCGAATGAATCCGCGATCTAACAATTCCTAAATTTGAGCTTTAAGCTCTGCTAGCTCCTTCGGCGCCATTCTATAAGGAGCAATGGACACCGAAGCTGTTCCTGGCAACAGCTCAAAGCCAAACTCTACCTCCCGATCTGGAGGAATTCCTGGAAGCTCCTCGAGAAAGACGTCCAAAAACTCTTTCACCGTTCTAACACTTTCTACCGACAACTCTTTAGCATCCAAAGCACTGATAAAGGCTAAGAACGCTCCACACCCCTTTTGCACTAACTTTTCTGCCTTTAAAGCAGATACCACATTAGACAGATAGTTTCTTCTTTCACCTATTATCATCACTTCATTACCCTCCAAAGTTCTTAGCACCATCTGCTTTGCAGCACAATCCAAGTTCGCACAGTGTTTCACCAACCAGTCCATGCCTAAAATAAGGTCGAACTCGTCGAATGGCAGTTCCATCAAATCTGCCAGAAATATTTCCCCCTGAACTTCTAAGGGCACATCCCTAAATAACTTATTTACTACCACTGACTGTCCTAATGGGCTAATCACAGTTGTTTCTCTAGCAGTAATCTCAGATCTAATGTTCAAGGTTCCAGACACATCACAAGCAACATACGAATGGGTGGATCCAATATCTATCAAAGCTGTAATAGGTACATCAGCTATGAAAAATGTACCGGTTATGACATCAGGTGCATCGCCATCCTCTTGACGTCTGACCGCATAAACCAACCCTGGCTGTCTCACCTTCGCGTTACCCCTATTATCGGTACCTCTACCCGATGCACCCTGACCTCGTCCTACGCCATTACCGCCTCGACCTGGCCCACGGCCTCTCGGCAGCTGTTGAACGCCTCTAGCTGGCTGCGCAAAATTATTATGAACTCCCTGAGTATGAGCAGGCTGTCGAGGACAATCCTTAAACCGATGATCTTTGGAACCACATCTGAAACAACCACCGGTTCTCTTCCAGCATTCGCCCGAGTGAAGTTTTCCACAATCCACACATGGCTGTAATTGATTAGTAGCAGCTTGTACTCTCGCTCGAGCTGGCTCCTCATTCCTGGGCTTTTTCTGAAAACCTCTAGCGGAACCCGAGTACCCAGAGTCTCTCTTGTTCCTGCCCCTATCCTTGTCTTGGTTTTGCCGCTCCGAGTGTTTAACCTCTTCAGCTATCTTAGATTTTTCCACAAGAGTAGCAAAATTCCTCTCCTTCTATGGGGCTATCAGTACCCGTAATTCATCACGCAACCCGTCCTCAAAACGTACACAGCGTTCATAATCAGTCGGCACTATTCCCCGGGCATACTAACTAAGACGCAGAAATTCTACCTCGTATACTGCCACAGATCTACCTCCTTGGACCAGATTCAGGAATTTCTTCCTTTGGGCATCCACATAGCTAGCCCCGACATATTTCCCCTGGAATGCTATCTTGAAGAATTCCCAGGTAATACGATCCGCCTGAGTGCCTTCCCGAACAGTGAGCCACCACTGATACGCCTCGTCTCTCAGCAACAACACAACCCCCTTCAGTTTCTACTCGCCGGTGCAATCCAGGTCGTCCATAATCCGCTCCACTGCCTTAAGCCAGTATTCCGCTACACTTGGGGCTACACCCGAAATACCCCTAAAAACTATAGCCCCATTCGATCTGAGTCGCTTCGATATCGACCCACGAGCTGCCGACCAGTTCTCGCCTCAGCAACCCTTTCCAAAACTCACAACATCGCTTGGGACAGAGCGTCGTCCTCTCTCATTCGATCATGTGGCCCTGCTTCAATCACTGGTGACGCAGGGGCGTCCATTTTCGGCATATGTTTCGATGCCTCAAACACAACTCTAGCACCTCGGCCTCTACCACGGCCACGTCTACCACATCCACGTCCTCTAGCTCTCATATTTGCTAATCTGACTTAATCTGGTTAAGAGTCTTATGAATCAGTATGCTATTTCAGTGTTTATTAAACAATATTTTATGAAGTATAGGAAGTAAAGTCGTTCTCACAAAACGCATCCTATAGTCTCAATCTCTATAGTTTCAGCTCCTAAAACTAAAAGTTCTAGAGTATTTCTACAGTCATACCATAATATTCATAAAATGAAAACATAAACTTACTTGACTTGGGGCCGGATGCCCGTGGTGCCATACTTCCCTTAAAACATGCATTTATAATTTAAAATTTTAAACAGCTTTGGAAAATGCTTTTGAACCCAAACCACAGCCGAGTTTTACAACCGGGCTCTGATACCATAAAATGTAACACCCCAAACTTGGCCCATGCGTTATGACTGGATCTGACATGTCACATGAGAAAACGTGTAAAATCCTTTTTGATTCGTACTAAAATAGGAATTATTTTGTTATAATCAAGAAAAACAAGTTTGATTTGAAATATTTGATAAAATACAACTAATCTCGAAGGTTGATTGATAAATCGATAATTCAAACTAGTAGTCTTATAAAATCGTGACTTTTGAAAATATCGTTGATAATTCGAAAGAAAATTTCCGAGTTAAAATATTTGTAAAAGTTTGTTATAAAATAAATTTATTAATCTATTTTGGAAAACCCTTTATTTAAATTTTTAAAAAAATCCCCATTTAAAACAATTCAAGCAATATAATAAGTACGTCAAAACATAAAGCAAAAATAAAAATATTCCAGAGGCCTTATTACAACATAAAAACCCAAAATAGTAAAAGTAATAAAATAAACGGAAATAGAAATCTAAAGTTCTAAAACACCATTTCTAAAGTATGGCCTCCACCGAGTCATCCATGGCCCAAATCCATATCACTGAGCATTACCTGCAAGGGTTAAGGAAAAAGGGATGAGTTACTAGAACTTAGTGTATCCACTGGGCCTGAACCCGTTTAGCATCATCTTGGGCCTAAGCCCATTTACATAACAGAATATATATATGCAATGTATGCAACCCAACCCATCCATCCATCACACCCACGACCAGCCAATCACACCTGTGGGGATCAAGTCAACCCACCCCGCCGTTCACACCAATTCGCAGGCAAGTTGCCATTTATAATATTTTATTTGTGGCCAAGCCACCGAAATCATAATGAAACATAATAATAAACATTTTTGTGGCAATGCCACCAGGCTACACTTATCTTCATCATTTTTCCCAACCCATGCAATATGTAACATGCATCATACATAATTAAACATGATATCCACATATATGTACAACAATCATTAATCCAATAATTTATTACGATATATTGGCCAACTATAGATCTTTGTAATTCGTTTCACTAAAGCATTCTAGCAGTTCGGCCCATAGGGGCATTTTCGTAATTCGGCCCATAAGGCATTTTCGTAATTCGGCCCATAAGGGCATTTTCAAAATTTTAACAATTTTAATACCGATTATGACAAGTTTATTGAAATAATGTAATTTAAGCAAATTTCCCAGTTTATGCCATATTACAATTTTAACCATATAATAATAATGATCTTATTTCTAACGTAATATCGAATCATAAATCTATGGGATTTCGGTGTGAGATTACACACCTTATTACGGTAAGGACTAAACCTTCTTGATCGTCGGCACCTAAATCACCATTACACTCGATTAATCCAACAAACAAGATTTTATTATTCTAACTCTAAATCAAATGATCTAATGAATTGCTTAATCTTAGTATCGTGAACGACCATGATTTGTCTATTCTCACCAGATGATGGTCCACAACCCGGTGGGAAATCTCGAACCGCCGAAATCGCTCTACGCTTAAACTTAGGAGTAGGAAGAGCAAATACACTCCTTTTGTGCTCTCCAATTGCTTTTCCTTTCAAATCGGTACCACTTGTCTCCATAGGAAAAATCTCGGTTAGAACACTACTATGTGAGAAAGTAGTTGTTTTAGTGATAGGAGTAGGCTTACCACTATTTCCGAAGAATTAGCTAAAAAAGAATATCAAGTGATTTCGTCCCTAAAAACATAATTGATTAGTCAAAACTTCGATCCGATTATAACATAGTCGAGTAGAGATATAATGAGAAATCCAAGAAAGAACCCCTTACCTTAACGATATTGAATCTGATTTCCTCCGATTGACTTAAGGCTAGAATTGAATCGGCTAGGATGATATTCAGCGACCCACTTAGAACACTACGAAAAAGAGGATGATTAAGATGTGAAGGAGTAGGAGGAAACACCATTTCGGTTTAGAAACAAGATACACAACCGAATAGTGATAGACACTTATTCGGCTAGAAAGAAAAGAAAATGAAAGTGAAAAGAGGAGAATAAGGTCACTTACCGATTCGGTCAAGAAGAGAGTGCCCAATACAAAAAAAAAGAAAGAAAAGAAATAGTGAAATGGTTGAAGAAGTGTCAAAAAAGAAAAGAAAGGATGGAGAGAAAAGAATGCTAATTAGTTTCGGTTAACAATCAAAAGAAGATGAACCAAATGAATCGAGGGTTACGGCAAAACAAGGGAGAATGATGAACAAATGGACTAGAAGGTTTCGGCCAAAACAAGGGGAAAATAAATTGGAAAAGAAAGTACCAAAATGACTTTAGTGTTTCGACAAGACAAAAGAAAAAGATTAGAAAAGAAACACAAAATGTTCAAACCAAAGAAAATGCCTCTCATTCACCAAACTTCTAAAATGACTCTAAGAAAATTTGGCTCTCCAATTCCCCCTCTCCAAAACCGTTTATCATCTTTACCAAAAGATGAATGTTGACCAAAAATTCCTCCCCAAGGCAACTCCTAGCATTCGGCCAACATGTTCCCTTCCTTATCCCTTTTCTTTGACTTCTTTCCTTCATTTTCCCTTGTTTTCCTCCATACCATATTTCTTTAGCCATCTTTCCATAATTAAAAAGTCTCCCTTACCATAATTACCACCATGGCCGACACTTTGGGAAGAAGTACAAAAATTAGTCAAAATAATTTGCACTAGGTGGGATTCGAACCTCTTCCCTCCATGCTCTCCACTTGACACCACACCACTCCACCATGTGCTCCACTTGTGCTAGCAAATTACTCGCTTATTTCCATAAGCATTGCTGCCACTTACCTTCTCTCCTTAAGGTGCTTAAACATAAAAATTTTGTTAAGGCCCAGTTCAACCCCGAGCCTTCTTAGGACCCCTAAACATACACCATTAACATTTTAAACTAGCCTATCACATGATATAACACAAAACATAAATTCCCGAATTTCAGGAAGTTACATATATTCAGAATTACTATATTGTCCATATTTACCTCTATCAAATACATATACATCATTATAGATAAAAATTTAATTCAACCCAATTACTTAAAAACTTACCTCGAGTATTGACGGACTATGTTTTTCGACTATTCGATTAATTTCGCTTTTCCCCGATTCAATCCCGATCCTTTTTGTTCTTGATCTAATAAATTTAATATTAAGCTCATTCAAACATATTTTCATTTAATATAGTCCAAAAACACATAAATGGGCAAATTACATTTTTGCCCCTAATATTTCACATTTTTCACAATTTAGTCCCTTTTTGCACAAGACACAAAATATTCCAAATTTGACTACATCATGCTTAGGCCGAATATTCCATACACTCATACAAGTCTATACATTTCATTTATTTTGCATTTAAGTCCTTCAAAAATTTATTTTTGCAATTTAATCCTAATTACTCAATTTCATCAAAAATTCAAAGATAAAACTTGTTAATCTAACACATATAATTCATATTTCTTCATCAAACATCAAGAATCACAAGGTATCATCAACGGAAAAACACAAAATCATCATCACAATCAAAAACTAAAACATGGGTTTTGTTCATTTCTAAGCAACGATCTCAAAAACGTAAAAATTATCAAAAACTGAGCTAAAACTCACCTTGAATTAAGCTCAATTCATGGCCGAATGTTGCAAGGTTTTCTTTATTTTTCTTTTGCTAAGTTTCGGCTATGGCTTAAAAGATGATAACCATGGCTTTGTTTTATTACAAATAACATATATATTAACATTTTATTTAATTACCTATTTAACCTTTATTATAAAATAACTAGACATTATAACATAAGGTTAGTCTTGTCCATTGTAACATCCCAAATGTGGGGTTATTTGGAAATAAATTATTTTTCTTATGTATGAACTGCTGTGTCATTATTTATGGAATAATAATGATCAATTTAAGGCTTTGTGTTGGTTCGATTTGGTAGGAAATTTGAGTTTTTAACTTTTAAAAAGAAGGGAGCCTTAGCAAGTGGGTGTTTTAAGGAAAAAAGTGGGTAATTTAACACTAAAAAGCCCTTGGTAAAGTGGCAAAAAGAAGCCCACTTAAGAGCTGCATGTGACGCCACCAAGGAGCAAGGGAGAGCCTTGGTTCGAGTCACAAAATCCTCCCTTTTGCTCCTTATTTTGGACGGCAAAAGAGAGAGAGAAATGCTCAATTCAAACACTTCAGGATAATAAGGATTTTATTTGGATTTTATTTGAATATTTGATTAAAAGTTGGCAGAGAGAAAAAGTAGGAACCTGGTTAATTCAAACTCTTTTGAATAATTTCAAACAAGTGGCCTAGAGTTGTTTTAGGTATTTGCTTAAATTTTGAACTCTTTGTTCAAAGAGAGTGGACGGCAAGGGAGACTAGGAAAAGGGGAGGGTGCCGAATTCTTTTGAGTCTTCTTGATAATTTCGGCTAGCACCTCTTTTTGTTTTTCAAACTCTCTCAAGAAGAAAAAAAAAACTGAAAACCATTCTTCTTTTCTTTTTGCCGAAATTCTCTACTCACTCTCATCTTCCATTTTCCTCTTTTCTTCTCTTCCTTGAACCGAAACTCTCCTCTACTCTCTTCTTTGTCGAATCCCCAATCCTTCCTCTTCTCTTTTTCTTAGTTAGCCGAATCTACTCCCTAGCCATAGCCGAATTTCCCCTCTCCATATTTTCAAAGTTTTGGCCGAATATACCTCTCTAGAGTGCCGAAATTCCCTTCTCCTCTTTGGATGCACTTTTGCCGAACCCTAAAGGTGGTATAAGACTCTTCGAGACTCTCCTTCAATCGGTTCATAAGGTGGTAAGTGATCTTGGCCGAATGTCCATCCTCCCTTTTCTCTCTTTATCTGTCGATTTCTTTTACAAGGAAAGGTGCCGATTTCGGCAATGGCTTCTAAACGGTTAGTAACCGATTTCTTATAGGTATTCAGGGAAGTAAAACAGTCGACTCACAGCCTGATCTCTAGTGTTCAATTTCGGTAAGTGGTGGTAAGATCAATCTACTTATTCTAGCGATTTGTTTAAAGGCCGAAGGTTATTGGTTTACTTGCTAATCAATGATGGCTGACGAGCAGATTCGAGTATCAAGTACGGTAGATAATAGCAAGGAGTGTTAAGGTAAGATCTCGGGTTCACAAGGGAACCCCTCCCAAATAAGTTAATTAGGCCGAATAGGCCATAAGACTAATCCATAGATTTGGCCGAATATAGGGCAAGTGGATCTGTGGTGACCAACGCTTTCTTTCGGGATTTAGGACTACCATCGATATCAGGTGTGTACATACACACTTATGATAGTTAATAAAGTGTATTAAGTGTATGTTATGTGTAAATCTGCTCTATGTAGATATGGCATTAGTACCTTAATGGTACAAGCGAGGATCCCGGTAAGTCTCTATTTGAATGAGATTGATAATAATGCTTTTAGGAAGCATGGATTATTTGATACATGTGATATATGTATGTTCTGTTATTAACTGCTTGACATGGGTTGATGAGAGGAGGGGGCGTGATATCGTGCTGGCGAGCACCAAGTGTTTTGGTAACACACTGTGACTATATGTCACCAGAGGTTTGGTACCTCCAGAGGTTTGGTACCTCATAGCGACTTGTCCTCGTGGTTAACACCACCACCGTGGGTTGGCCCCACTTGAGATATGGGATCGTCGCTGGTGATTTGGTATCACACGATGGGTTGGCCCCATCACCCGATTTGTGTCTACGGACACCAGTGCTTTGGTAGCACATTGTGACTATATGTCACCAGGTGGTTTGGCACCACCAATGTTTTGGTAACACATCGTGACTACGGTCACCGGGTTTGGTACCACGTGGGGTAGACAAAGGTGTTTGGTTGGCTAGGTTGGGTACATGATACTTTGCTTAATTAATCATATATGTTGTGTATGAAATGTTGTATTAACCGGGGAAGGGTTACATACTGAGTCTTGGTGACTCACCTTCTCCTTTAACATTTTTCAGGTGACTCGTAGATGGCGGTTGAGGAGCCGGTGGGACTCGAGGCGGCCATGCAAAGGATTTTTAATTTACAGAACTTTAAATTTGTTTAATTTTATTATGGGTTGTAATAAGGCCTCCATAAACTATAGTTGCGTTTATTTTTTTTTTATGTTGGATATTTACCTAAAACTATACCATTAAATTGAATTAAATCACGTGATTTCTTAAGTTAACACGAAAAAGTTTAATCGTGCCGTCGGGTACACTTGGAACCGGTATAATAATTGGACTTAAGTAAATTTCCAAACTAAACCTAAGTATCACTTTGGCAAGATAACCAAAGATGAGAAGTTTTCTATAAAAATTAAATGGGTTTTGAAATGGTGTTCACAAGGTTTTTTCTCCGTGACAAGTCAAATTCGGTCGTAGTGTTTGGGCCGGGTTTGGGTTGTTACAGAATTGGTATCAGAGCCCAGTTCAAAGCTCGGCTGTGGGGGCCCAAGGCCCAAAAATGTTTTTGGTAGGCCTTATGGTATGATTTCCTGGCTTCTAAGCAAAGATGGCCCGAGTCTCCGACACCGATCCGCCCAGTAAGTACATCTAAACCTTTACGTGAATTATATTCGTAGAAGGGTAGGAAGCATGGAACGTGAGATAGACTTATAGGATTTGGATCCTAGGGGTTAGATTACTCAAACACAACGAAGCATAAGACTTAAAGAACTAAACCAACCTATGACCTAGTCAATGAGCTAGGGTGTGGTAACCCCATGCGCATGTCTAGGATTGGATCCTAAGAGCTTGGTATTTAAGCAGTCCTCGTGACTCACCTCCTCTTCGCAGTATCCTACAGTGCGCAGCCTTCTGGTTCACCCTAACTCGGAAGGCTCGGTGGTGTGGTAACCTCTGTGCGCATGTCTAGGAAGGTTCAAAGAGAGCTTGGTATTTAAGCAGTCCTCGTGACTCACCTCCTCATCACTCGAACTCGCACAGTGCGTAGCTTTGGTTCACCCCGACCAGAAGGCTCGGTCATAGGCTAAACACAATGATTAAAACCCGAAAAGGGAATTAGCCTTGTTTTTCGAAATGGAATGGAATAACAAGCCCTAATGCTTTCAAAACTTGTCCAATAACTCTCTTAAACCTTAGAACACTACGTATACAATGTTTTCTCGGAAAACTTGATTTGTGAAAAATTACAGAAATACCCTTAGGAGTAAAATTACCAAAATGCCCCTGACCCATAAAATATTAATTCGACGGTTTTGCTTAAAAATTTCAACTATTTTACAAATATTAAGTAGCTTAGCTTTGGAAATCATCAGTAAAATATTTTGGTTCTGGAAAATTACGAAAATACCCCTGTAGGAAAAAGACGAAAATACCCCTGGGTTAGAAATGGGCAGAAATGTCCGATGAGTGAATAGGTATGGAAAGTATTAAGGAATGGATGCATGAACTTCTTTGTGTGAACTAGGATAGGAAACTAAAACATTGTTTGCTCGAAAGAATCTCTGATTAAATCTCATCCATAAAACTTCTTCGCGAATAATAAAGTGAAACAAATGCTAACGCATAAAATTTTTCTTAATCAGATTAAAAGCGCGGTAGATAGAATGAGTTCTAGAGGACGTGGACACCGTGGACGTGGTAGGGGTAGGATGACGGTGTCTGAACCCGTCAGTCGGGACAAGGTTCGAAAAATGAGGTACCACCGCCACCACCACCTCCTACTTTTAGAGTGAGGAGCCGGAGCGCACGGCATGTGGCGAGTCGGTATCGCAAGTCGTGTTGCGAGTCTTGGAGATGGTGGTCGGGCTGGTGGAAATGTTGGAGCTCGGAAATCGTCCCGAGCGACTCCGATCTAACGGAGCGGAGGTATTCCGAGGTGTGTCGAGAGTGGCACCCAGTCTGTGGAATCTTCAAGCTAGAGTCGATCGAAAGAATCATGGATGACCTTGACTTTGGACCAAGAAGAGAAGTTGAAAGAGGCGCGGTCGCTTCTAAAGGATGAAGCGTGTCGGTGGTGGCTTACGGTTCGAGATGGGGCTACAACAGATGATTTGACTTGGGAGTATTTCGAACCGCCTATCGAGAAAAAGTATGTGGGCATCAACTACACCGACGCCAGAGAAAGGCTTTTCTCGGGATTAGTTCAAGGAACTAAGTCCGTGTCGGAATATGAGGCGAATTTCTAAGGCCGAGTAGATATGCGAGAGGCATCGTGGCTACCGAACATGAGCGATGTGTCCGCTTTGAGGATGGACTCGAGATGATTTAAGGTTCTTGATTGCCCCACAAAGAGTTCGTGAGTTCTCATCCCTAGTGGAGAAGGCTAAGGTAGCCGAAGGGATCAAGGAGGCCGTGAGGCAAAGTTATAGTAAGAACAATCGAAAAAGAAGTTTTGGGTCACCGGGTCAAGCGGAAGTGCTCGTAAAAAGGCTAGGCCAAGTGGGCCCAATCAGTAATGAGGCCCACGATCGCTAATCGAGGTCGACTGGTCACAATCGTTGTGGAAAGGCCCATTGGGGAGGATGTTGGACCGGTGATAAGGGATGTTTTGAGTGTGGGTCTTTGGAGCATCGCGTCGAGATTGTCCCCGAAACTAGCTAAGAAGCGACCGTAAGACGAAACGTGCTCGGGATAGAAATGTGGGACCACGGAGGGTCGTGGTAATGGTAGAGGAAACAACGGTCCTAACCGAGGTCGTGGAACTCAAGGCGAGGTTCAGGCAACACGAGGCTAGGCGGCTGGCTTAGTTTACGCAATGAGGTGTCGCGAAGAAGGTGACGCACCGGATGTCATAACCGTGCGTTTCTAATTTTCGCTTTCCTTATGTTGCATTGATTGATGTGGGTTCGACGCACTCGTGACGCTGCTAGTAGTGTGGTAGGAACTATGGACCTAGACTCAAAAGCTTCTAGGGAGATGATCGTAGTTAGCCCCTTAGGTCACTCCGTAGTCGTGAGATAAACTCTATAGAGGCGTACCCTGTAGAACTTCAAGGGGTAGTATTTGTAGCCGATCTAATGGAACTACTGTTTGGGGAGTTCGATTTGATCCTTGGTATGGATTGGTTGGTTAAGTACCAAGCGAGTTTGGATTGCGCGGCTAAGCGCATGGTCCTTAAGACGATCAAGGTGATGAAGTGGTTATGATAGGAGATAGAAGGAATTATCTATCCAACGTAGTGACCGCCTTGAAGGTGAAAAGATGGTCAAGAAGGGTTGTGAGGCGTATTTGGTTCAAATCATGCTTTGGAAGCTTCGGGGTTAGTAATTGAAAAGGTCCGAACGGTTGGGGAATTTGTTGATGTGTTCCCGGAAGAACTTCCGGTTTGCCTCCGGATCGAGAAGTCGAATTCGTATAGACTTGCTACCGAACGGCACTGTGTCCATAGCACCATACCGAATGGCACCAAAGGAATTGGTGGAGCTAAAGGCTCAAATTCAGGAGCTCTTGGATAGAGGGTTTATACGACCAAGTATATCTCCGTGGGGAGCACCTGTGTTGTTTGTCAAGAAGAAGGACGGTTCTATGCGGATGTGCATCGACTACCGTCAGTTAAATAAGTTAACGATCAAGAACAAGTATCCGTTGCCTCGGATTGACGACTTGTTCGATCAACTGAAGGGTGCCTCGGTGTTTTCGAAGATAGACCTTAGGTCAGGTTATCACCAATTAAGGGTGAAGGAGGCTGATGTTCACAAAACGGCATTCCGAACTCGGTATGGGCATTTTGAGTTCTTAGTAATGCCATTCGGGTTGACCAATGCACCGGCAGCATTCATGGACTTGATGAACAGAGTATTCCAGCAGTACTTGGACCAGTTCGTCGTGGTGTTCATAGACGACATATTGGTTTATTCAAAGACAGAAGAGGAGCATGATAAGCATTTACGGATAGTTCTGCAAGTATTGAGGGGGAAGCAGTTGTATGCCAAATTCAGTAAGTGTGAATTTTGGCTTAGGGAAGTGGCTTTCTTAGGTCATGTAGTATCAGCTGAAGGAATTAGAGTAGACCCTCGCAAGATTGAGGCAGTATTGGAGTGGAAACCACCTAGGACGGTGGCTGAAATACGAAGTTTTCTGGGTTTAGCAGATACTATCGGAGATTCGTGGAAGGATTCTCTCTAATAGCAAATAGCCGTTGACTAAGCCGCTAAGGAAAGGTGTCCCGTTTGTATGGACGGAAAAGCAAAAGAAAGCTTTGATAAGCTAAGGAAGATTTTGACTAAGCTCCGGTTTTGGTGCACTGAAGCAGAAAAGTTATTCACGGTTTATTGTGATGCATCTCACACCGGTTTGGGATGTGTGTTGATGCGAGGATGGGAAGGTAGTAGCCTATGCATCCCGTCGCTTAAGATCGCATGAGGTTAACTACCCAACTCACGACTTAGAGTTAGCAAATGCGCCTTCGCTCTGAAGATATGGAGACACTACCGTATGGAGAGAAGTCGATAGTCTACACGGATCACAAAAGCTTGAGGTATCTTCCGACTCGAAGGATCCGAATCTGAGACAGGCGTCGATGGATTGAACTACTAAAGGACTATGATTGTTCAATCGAGTACCATCCGGAAAGGCTAATGTGGTAGCCGACGCATTGAGCCTGAAGCGATAACGGACTTAAGAGCAATGTTCGCTCGGTTAAGTCAGTATGATGATGGGGTCTTTTGGCGTAACTCCAAGTTAAGCCGACTTGGATTGAGAGATTAAAGAAAAGCGATTAGTGGATGAAGGCTTGAGCTCTAAGAGGGTACAAGTTCAAGACGGTGGTTTGGAAGGGTACAATCTGTCTAGCGAAGGAGTGCTTTGTTTTCAAGGACGAGTATGTATGCCAAAGGATACTGAAATTAAGGCGGAAAATTCTCCAAGATGCACATAGCAAATAAGATACGCTATGCATCTGGGGAAGCAAGATGTATGGAGATTTGCGAAAACAGCTTACGTGGCACAGGTTGAAGCGTGAGATAACGGAGTTCGTAGGAAAGTGTCGGCGTGTCGGCAGGTTAAGGTCGAACATCAGGTCACCATCGGGACTACTTCAACCGATAAAGATCCTCAATGGAAATGGGAGAGGATCACCATGGATTTCGTTAGTGGGCTACCCTTACGCCCACCAAAAAGGACGATTTGGGTAATTGTGGATCGCTTTGACTAAATCAGCTCACTTCATGCCGGTGAGAATGGATTACTCACTCCGAGCTAGCTAGCGAAGCTGTATGTGGGTGAAATAGTGAGGTTGCATGGCGTGCCGATGTCGATTATCTCGGATAGGGATCCCGATTCACGTCGAGGTTTTGGAAAGCGTTGCATCAAGCTTTGGGTACACTGTTAGATTTCATGACGGCTTTCCATCCACAATCGACGGACACTCGGAAAGGGTGATCTGATTTTAGAAGACATGTTAAGAGGTCGTGTCTTGGATTTTAGCGGTAGTTGGGAGGAGTACCTACAATTAGCGGAATTAAACTTATAACAATAGTTATCAAGCGAGTATTCAAATGGCTCCATACGAGGCCCTATATGGACGGAAGTGTCGTACTCCTACATGTTGGACGAGTTGGGAGAAAGACAAGTTCAGGTCCAGAGTTGGTAAATCGAGACGGAAGACAAAGTCAAGGTGATTCGGTCTCGTCTCAAAGAAGCATCGGATAGGCGAAAGTCTTATGCCGATCTCAAACGCAAGGAAGTGGAGTATCTTTGTGGGAGACAAAGTTTTTCCGAAAGTGTCGCCTTGGAAAAAGGTGTGTTGAGATTTGGACGGAAAGGGAAGTTAAGCCCAAGGTTCATTGGGCCATATCTTCGTAATGTGAAGCGAGTAGGACCAGTGGGCTTATCACCTAGAGCTGCGCCGCAGAACTAAGTCGATACATGACGTCTTTCACGTATCAATGCCGAGACGGTATCGGTCGAGATCCTTCGCACGTTGTGCCGCGAGCGTAAATCGAGGTGAACTCGGATCTATCTTTTGAGGAAGAACCGGTTCGATTATAGATCGAGATGTGAAAGTTTTACGAAGGAAGGCGGTGCCTTTAGTAAAAGTGTTATGGCGGAACCACGGAGTGGAAGAAGCTACGTGGGAGCAGAGGAGGTGATCTTTGCGCAGCAATACCCCATCTCTTTTGATCAAGGAATTTCGAGGACGAAATTTATTCTAAGGGGGTAGAACTGTGAACATCCCAAATGTGGGGTTATTTGGAAATAAATTATTTTTCTTATGTATGAATCTGTGTCATTATTTATGGAATAATAATGATCAATTTAAGGCTTTGTGTTGGTTCGATTTGGTAGGAAATTTGAGTTTTTAACTTTTAAAAGAAGGAGCCTTAGCAAGTGGGTGTTTTAAGGAAAAAGTGGGTAATTTAACACTAAAAGCCCTTGGTAAAGTGGCAAAAGAAGCCCACTTAAGAGTGCATGTGACGCCACCAAGGAGCAAGGGAGAGCCTTGGTTCGAGTCACAAAATCCTCCCTTTGCTCCTTATTTTGGACGGCAAAAGAGAGAGAAATGCTCAATTCAAACACTTCAGGATAATAAGGATTTTATTTGGATTTTATTTGAATATTTGATTAAAAGTTGGCAGAGAGAAAAAGTAGGAACCTGGTTAATTCAAACTCTTTTGAATAATTTCAAACAAGTGGCCTAGAGTTGTTTTAGGTATTTGCCGAATTTTGAACTCTTTGTTCAAAGAGAGTGGACGGCAAGGGAGACTAGGAAAAGGGGAGGGTGCCGAATTCTTTTGAGTCTTCTTGATAATTTCGGCTAGCACCTCTTTTTTGTTTTTCAAACTCTCTCAAGAAGAAAAAAAAAACTGAAAACCATTCTTCTTTTCTTTTTGCCGAAATTCTCTACTCACTCTCATCTTCCATTTTCCTCTTTTCTTCTCTTCCTTGAACCGAAACTCTCCTCTACTCTCTTCTTTGTCGAATCCCCAATCCTTCCTCTTCTCTTTTTCTTAGTTAGCCGAATCTACTCCCTAGCCATAGCCGAATTTCCCCTCTCCATATTTTCAAAGTTTTGGCCGAATATACCTCTCTAGAGTGCCGAAATTCCCTTCTCCTCTTTGGATGCACTTTTTCCGAACCCTAAAGGTGGTATAAGACTCTTCGAGACTCTCATTCAATCGGTTCATAAGGTGGTAAGTGATCTTGGCCGAATGTCCATCCTCCCTTTTCTCTTTATATCACATCGATTTCTTTTACAAGGAAAGGTGCCGATTTCGGCAATGGCTTCTAAACGGTTAGTAACCGATTTCTTATAGGTATTCAGGGAAGTAAAACAGTCGACTCACAGCCTGATCTCTAGTGTTCAATTTCGGTAAGTGGTGGTAAGATCAATCTACTTATTCTAGCGATTTGTTTAAAGGCCGAAGGTTATTGGTTTACTTGCTAATCAATGATGGCTGACGAGCAGATTCGAGTATCAAGTACGGTAGATAATAGCAAGGAGTGTTAAGGTAAGATCTCGGGTTCACAAGGGAACCCCTCCCAAATAAGTTAATTAGGCCGAATAGGCCATAAGACTAATCCATAGATTTGGCCGAATATAGGGCAAGTGGATCTGTGGTGACCAACGCTTTCTTTCGGGATTTAGGACTACCATCGATATCAGGTGTGTACATACACACTTATGATAGTTAATAAAGTGTATTAAGTGTATGTTATGTGTAAATCTGCTCTATGTAGATATGGCATTAGTACCTTAATGGTACAAGCGAGGATCCCGGTAAGTCTCTATTTGAATGAGATTGATAATAATGCTTTTGGGAAGCATGGATTATTTGATACATGTGATATATGTATGTTCATTATTAACCGCTTGACATGGGTTGATGAGAGGAGAGCGGTGATATCGTCTTGACGAGCACCGTGTTTTTGGTAACACATCGTGACTATATGTCACCGAGGTTTGGTACCTCAGAGGTTTGGTACCTCATAGCGACTTGTCCCCGTGGTTAACACCACCGTGGGTTGGCCCCACTTGAGATATGGGATCGTCGCGGTGATTTGGTATCACACGATGGGTTGGCCCCATCACCCGATTTGTGTCTCACGGACACCGGTGCTTTGGTAGCACATTGTGACTATATGTCACCAGTGGTTTGGCACCACCAGTGTTTTGGTAACACATCGTGACTACGGTCACCAGTGGTTTGGTACCACGTGGGGTAGACAAAGGTGTTTGGTTGGCTAGGTTGGGTACATGATACTTTGCTTAATTAACTGTTATATGTTGTGTATGAAATGTTGTATTAACCGGGGAAGGGTTACATCTCGAGTCTTGGTGACTCACCTTCTCCTTTAACATTTTTCAGTGACTCGTAGATGGCGGTTGAGGAGCAGGTGGGACTCGAGGCGGCCATGCAAAGGATTTTTAATTTACAGAACTTTAAATTTGTTTAATTTTATTATGGGTTGTAATAAGGCCTCCATAAACTATAGTTGCGTTTATTTTTTTTTTATGTTGGATATTTACCTAAAACTATACCATTAAATTGAATTAAATCACGTGATTTCTTAAGTTAACACGAAAAGTTTAATCGTGTACGTCGGGTACACTTGGAACCGTATAATAATTGGACTTAAGTAAATTTCCAAACTAAACCTAAGTATCACTTTGGCAAGATAACCAAAGATGAGAAGTTTTCTATAAAAATTAAATGGGTTTTGAAATGGTGTTCACAAGGTTTTTTCTCCGTGACAAGTCAAATTCGGTCGTAGTGTTTGGGCCGGGTTTGGGTTGTTACATCCATGGCCAGCCACTAACTTTAAAAATAGGTTTTTTGCATTTTAAATGCTTCCATTTAAAAAGACATCCACAATTGGATCCTAACACATTAAACTATCAAGTTTTCACTTTACGCGATTAAGCCCATTTTAATAATTCGACACTCAAACGATAAAATTAAATCACAAAAATTTCACACCTATCAATTCACACAAAATGAACATAGAAAAATAATATTAAAATATTTTCTTGACTCAGATTAATGGTCTCGAAACCACTATTCCTATTAGGGTCAAAATCGGACTGTTACAGAGAAAGGGTTTTGACACTTGCAAAAAATAAGGATAAAATAGAAGAAAAATGAGTATTAAAATCGATGGTGCAAGGTGGTTGTCATGATAGAGGAGGGCAGAGCTAAGTGCGGCGATGGAGAAAATGGAGGAGAAAAGTGGCGGCAGAGGTCCGGTGGTGACGATGGTGGTTTGAGAAAAATGAGTGGTGGAGGAGAGGAGGAAAAATAATACAAATGTGGTTGATGGTTAAAAAAAAAAGAGGAGAAAATAGGGAATAGCAAAAGAGGGGGTGGCAAAAATGAATAGGAAAAATAAAAGATGGACAACAAAAGGTGTCATTCACCTTGTCTAGGTTCAATGTATGACACACAAGGAATAGGCATGTAGAGTGGACAAAAGAGAAAAAAGGGGATCATAGGAGTGAAAAAGGGGCTTAATGAGGGAAGGTTGACTTACACATAAGGAAAGAATCTTTCCCCATGCATTGTAACTATGTTTGACGGAAATAAGTGTTTACACTAGCTAGGGGTAACCAAGAGAACTAGTCCCTTGGTCTCAAACTAGTCATGCACTATAGGTAGCTCTCTAAAAACCTATTGAGGACTTCTTGCAACACCCCTAACCCGTATCCGATGCTGAAATAGGGTTACAAAGCATTACTAGAGATTACAATTCAAAACAATCAAAACATTCATTCTAAATCATTTCATGAATCACATCATATTCCATTCAAACACATGCATATCATCCTTTATTCGAGCCCTTGAGAAATTAAAAACACATTAGAAAAAAATCGGGACTAAATCGGGAATGTATAGAATTTTTGGGAAACGATGTAAATTTTCAAACTGCAGAGGTCAGACGGCCGCGTGACTCACACGGCCTGAGACACGGGCATCCGAAGTAGGGACACACGATCGTGTCCCAACCCGTGTCTATGCCCATGTAACTTTTTGACTTGGGTCAGACGGCCAAGCCACACGCCCATGTGCCAGGCCGTGTACCCTTCAAAATGGTCTCACATGCCCGTGTGCTAGGCTGTGTAACTACCTAACTTGCAACCCTTAGTAAGCTACAGGGGACATACGACCGTGTCGCCTGGCCATATGTCACACACGGCTGAGACACACGCCCGTGTCTCTGGCCGTGTGGATGAAAAATAGGCCATTTCCAAGCCATTTTTCCCACCCATTCATGCATTTACCTACAATCACTTTTGCACATATAAATAAGCCTTCAATTTGCACTAAGACCATGCATAAACAAGCTATTCAAATATGGTACATAAGTATACAACCAATATGCCCAAAAGGCACCTCATATCAAATGCTTAGTTTAGCCAAAACTTACTATTTTGTACACATATCAAATCCACACTCATATGTACTTAATTTACCATTTAACATTTAGCATCATAAGCCATAAATACCAACTACATTTTTTTAATACCAAAATGACCATGTTCAACTTCCATCATCTAAGCATCATAAAGACTATAAAATCATCCATCAAAAGGCCACATACATATATCCACGTATCAACCATTTCAATAATTCGAAATACCAAATTTACAAGCCAAAATATAATGGCTAAAACATCAACTAAAAACACCTATACATGTGCATATTTATCCAATTATCAATTAACTTGTTTCCATGCCAAAACATAACATAATTGCTACATAATCACCACACCATATTAGATTCATGCCATATCTAGTTCAAAACCTTTCAAAGCATACCATATCTTGACCATGTTGAGGTCAATTCATCATATATCACTTTGACCATTCAAACATGCTTTAACACATTATCAAGTTAACACATATCAACAAGGGTACCAAGGCTACATCACCCAAAATAACATATATATGCCAAACTCATTACTAACATTCAACTATCATCAACCATAAGTCCACCTATACATGCCATTATGACCTTAACCAAGATATCGAAAACTACCGATATAACTGCTGGATAGTGTGATAGATCTCCGACGAGCTTCCAACCCGATCGAGCTTTCAATAATTTGTAAAGTAAAGGATAAATAACTACGTAAGCAATGAATGCTTAGTAAGCTCGTACAAAATTTAAACATAATATTCCAATTCAATAATGAACTTTAAATGATAAATATAAAGCTATACCAATGCCTTAAGATTTATCAACTACATAACCACCAACTAATAAATGAGTAAGTCTATCAACATCATATATATTTTCATTACTAACATAATAGGATTTTATAAAACATTTTACACCATCATTAACCCTTTCATAAAACTACGAACAACTTCCTTTACTTACTTTCCATTCCATTTACTAAGCATAAAATTAAATAAAAACATCAATTAACTAATTAATATATTTATTCATAACATAGGTAAGTTCAACCATAACATACACAATTTCTCATATATAAGTACATTATTCAACTCATCAATCCCTTTTTCATCATATCACATTTCAATTATGAATTTACCGTTTCATTACCTTTTCTTACCGTTTCATTTGTATAATACCAGACATAAGCATATAGATCAATCATAATCTCAAGCTTGACATAAGCCTAATCACCATCATCACTACACAAGTTAGTGCATTTAATTATATAACCCATTTTGGGTCAATCATATAATAAACCATTTTATAAGAAATTACACCTTTTGAATCTTACCACCTTTTCATGAACATAAGCATATTTTCATTTGGCCAATTACCATTTCAATGTATATCATTAATATTAAACTTGACATAATGCAACCACAAGCTTAGCACAAACCTAAGCATTATCCACAATCTCAACTGATGAATTCATTTATGTTCAGGTCAATATTCAATAAATAACAAATCTTTCAAATTCATTAAACAATTACCTTACCGAGATCTTCCATATGAAGAATGACTTATAGATAAAAGTACATTGTCTGTCCAACCAAACATGCCATATGCTCACATGAGCCAATCCCTCCAACACACCAATGCTCATAAGAGCTAATCCAACCAACAACCAAACAGAATGAATAACACGAAAGTTTCCAACAAATGTTGAACCTCGGTTTACTCAGGTAATATGAATATACATCACTCCACAATCATCTCCACTCCAATCCCCCGTAACACACCAAATCACGACTGTACTTTATCTCGCGTTCAATCCAATCCGAGTAATCAAATTCAATATTATAACTCAAATTACCATTAATTATCAACAATTAAAAATAAATATACAAGTTGTACCATATTAATCTACTCAAAAATTCATATTGATGTTAAATTCTAACCGTACGAACTTACCTGGCTAAATTGCAGAAATGTCAAAGTATAGGGGCTTTTTGGTAATTTTTCATTCTCCTCGATTTTCCACTCGATCTTGATCTAAATTGATAATTTCATTCAATTTATTAATTTAGATAGTAAAAAAATTTATTTTATGCAATTTAGTCATTTTGACATTTTTACAAAATTACCCCTAAGTTTTATTTTTATTCAATTTAGTCCTTGAGCCCAAAACATGCAAATTAGCCATTTTTAATGCCAATTTATAACAACTGAATATTCATGGCACCCATATCAACCCATAATTGTAACAATTTCACATCAAATCCTTGAACATATACTATTTTAACAATTTAGTCCCTAATCGATAAATTCATCAAAATTTACTTAACAAAATACTTTTAAATAACAACTAATATTTCAAATTCATCATTCAACAAAAAAATTACTAAATTCATCAATGGTAACATTCAAAATCTTTAACAGTTTCAAAATCGAAGGTACGGGCTAGTTGGACCTAGTTACAACGGTCTCAAAAACATAAAAATTACAAGAAACAGAATTAAAACGGACTTACATGCAAGCTTAGGTTTATTAAAACATAAAATGCCTTAGGTTTTCGGTAAGAACATGTAAAGGATGATGAATTTCACTTTTGATTTATTAAACTTTAATTTATTTACTAAATTACCTAATTACCCTTAATTAAAACCTTTTAAAACCACAATTTAAAAACCCATTATGGTCCATTGATATACAAATGGGCTAATTATTATTTAAGCCCCTTTTTATTACAAAATTAACTATCAAATCAATGGAAATTCAAGATTTACTAAAATTTACACCTTTTTCAGTTTAGTCCTTTTTAATTAATTAACTATCGAAACATTAAAATTTCTTAACGAAACTTTAATACAACCTTAATGACACCCCGTAAATATTTTTATAAATATTTACATCTCAGTTTATAGAAACGAGGTCCCGATACCTCATTTTCTAAAACTACTTGACTTTAAGGTCTCACCACTTGAACTTAATTAATCATTTATATAACATAAATTACCTTATCAAAAACCTTTTTAAAACCATAATTGACTCGCAAATATTAAATAATAATATTTACAAACTTACTCGTAGGATTTGGTGGCCCCGAAACCACTGTTTTCGACACCACTGAAAAATGAGTTGTTACACTTCTATTTGCCCATCACTTTCAATGTGGTAGGAAATGGATAGGTGCAAACGCATGCCAAGCTTCTTGAATAGCTCCTGCCAAAACTAACTAATATTTTTTTTGTCAAAATCAGTCACTATAGATTTAGGAAGACCATGTAGCTTATAAACTTGGTTGAGGTAGTATTGGGAAATTTTCCAGGTAGAGAAATGGTGAAACAAGGCCAGAAAGTGTCCATACTTAGTAAACCTATCCACCACCACCAATATAGTGTCTTTTCTTTCCGAAGTAGGTAACCCTTCAATGAATTCCATACTCACAGCAACCCAAAGCTTGTTGGATATAAGTAAGAGTTGAAATAACCATGGTGAACTTGTGTTGTCATACTTGCACCTTTGACAGAGTTGAAATAACCCAGGTGAACTTGTGTTGTCATACTTGCACCTTTGACAAACTATACACTCTCATACCTAACATTTGATATCATTTGTCATCCCTTTACAATATAGGAGACTCGCCATACGAATTCGAGTAGCATGAATCCCTGAGTGCCCCCCATAGCACTCTCATGAAAATAGTGGAACAACTCCCTTTTAAGGTCTTGGTTAGCTCCCACCACAAGCTTCCCATTTCTCCTCAAAAACTTGCCATCCCATGTGTACTTTGAGTGTGAGGAGGTTTGTTTTTGAAGTCCCAAACATAGTTTGCTAAATGATTGAGTTTTAAACTCTTGTTAGTAACTCATAAATGATTGAGCTACTAGTCATTTGAAGTAATTGACCAGAGTGAATCGGTTACTTCCTAGAGAGAGCATTAGCCACTACATTGTAAACTTCCCTCCCATATACCACTTTATAATCGAACCCTAACATCTTGGCCATCTAGTGTTGTTGGAAAGGTGTGATTGCTTGCTAATCAGAAAGAAACCTGAGGCTTTTATGATCAGTTCAAATTTTAAAATGGTGACCCACCAAATAAAGATGCCATTTTTTAACAGCAAGAAGAACTGTCAACATTTCCTTTTTATATATAGACAAGGCTTAATGTCTTAACCCTAATGCCTTTCTAAAACATGCAAAAGGTTTCCCTTTCTATTGTAAGACAACTCTCATTCCATAGCCATTAGCATCTATGTCAATATGAAATTCTAAATGGAAATTAGGAAACACCAAGACAGAAGCAGTACTTAAGGCATTTTTCAATGCCTTAAATGCCTCCTCAACATTTAAATTCCATCTTCATTCATCCTTTTTAAGGATATTAGTCAAAGGTTTAGCTATGGCACCATAATTCCTAATAAATCTACGATAATACCTCGAGAGTCCAAGGAATCCTCGTAGTTCCTTTACTGAATTTAGAACAGGCCAAGTCACTACACATTCGACCTTGGAATGGTCTATAGCGACTGTCCCCCTTGAAATAACATGGCCAATGTATTTAATTTTTGTAGAAGCAAAGTTGCATTTACTTCTTTTGGCATACAACTGATGATTTCTCAAGATATGAAGGACTTTATTGAGATGCAAAATGTGATCAAACCGAGACCAAAAGGTGATCGTTGCGTTTATGCGATGTCAAAGTCTTAAAATTTATAATGAGAATGATCGAACCTGGAAACTAACTAAGACAATAATTTGAGGCAAGCGCACCTATCGAACAATAGTATAGTTAAGGCAAGATCGGAATGTCGAACCCAAAGGAACTAAAAGTACTAATACTAACTTTCTTTTTATTATCTAGCCTAAAATAAAGGGAATTTGTTGTTTAATCTAAATTAACTAATTATTAAACTAAAGACTCTAAGACAAAGAAGAATGAATTTAGGGAAAATACTTTTAGGAAAAACCAATTGATAAGGACAATACCCGAGGAAGAATCCACCTAGACTTCACTTGTTATCTAACTCTGAACCAGACGATTTATTAACTTGACTTGATCCGTAAGATTCCCTAATGTATATTAAACCCTCTCTCGAAGCGGATAACGTCTAACCCTAGGTTGATTAATTGAAATCTCTTTCTAATTAAAACCCCTAGAATTGCATTAACTCGATCTATGGAATCCCATATTAGGTTTCACCCTAATCCGGCAAAATCTCGTCACCTTATCTCTAGGCGCGCGATCAACTCCACTTAACTATGCTAGATCTGCTCTTAGGCAGGGACTTTTGATCCACCACCTAAGCACATCAAACTTGAATTAATATCCCAGAAATATCAACACAAGAATTAAGAACACATAATTAAGAACAAATCAAGTATTTATCATATAGTTCAGCAAACGATAACAAGATTCATCTTAGGTTTCATCCCCCTCAGGTATCTGAGGGTTTAGTTCATAATAATGAAAGAGAACATCTCAGAAGAAAAGATAAAACAAAACATAAGAAAAACCCTAAAACCCCCTAAAGGAATTGAAGAGAGATCCTCTGTCTTGAGTATGACTCCGGCTTCTTGAGACGAATCAACTGGCTTTCTTCGAGTAAATTCCACAAATCTACCTCCTTCAGCCTGGCTGGATGCCCTGACAGAATGCTTCTGTCGACTCCCCTTTTTAGGTCATACTTAGGGTGTTTATATAGGCTTCGAAATGTGTTACTTCACCTCTAAGCATCCTAATCTGAGTGAAATTTCTCTTTTTCACGGCAGGGACACGGCCATGGCACACGCCCGTGTGAATCGTGGTTAGGCCGTGTTCGAGGCTGCTGAAGGAGCACGACCGTGTGGTCTTGGGCTCAGGCCGTGTCGATTTCGTGATATGGCCCATTTGGTTTGTTTTAAGCCCGTTTCTTGTTCTTTTCATCCTCCGGTGCTTTTTTGAGTATAAAACATGAAAACAAAGGATTAAGAGCACCAAATTACATAAAATAAAGGATAATTCATCCAAAAGCATGCTAAATTTGAGCTTAAAATATGTTACTATTTCGGTTTATCAAATGCCCCCACACTTAAGCTTTTGCTTGTCCTCAAGCAAAATTCTCAACTCATAATTAAAACAAACTTCCTCAATTCATGATATTCATTAATAATGTTTCATCATAATTCAAAGATAATTCATACATGGATAATTCAACTCAGAGAGTCCTAAAGATTCAAACAATCTAAGTCATACATTTTTGTAGCACAAAACATAGGTGTTTCCCCTCATCTAAATAATTACCTCTGATTCAGAATCGACAAGGATTGACATCCTCACTAAAGATTCACTCAAATCACTCGAAGTGTTTAAGGTTCAGGAAAAAGCACTCATAAGTCGAACATGAGAAGTTAATCCCATAGGCTTGCATGAAAATCAAATCTCCACCACTGAAATATGAGATGATACACAAATCAAAAGGTCTTTAACAGGGTTGTAACGAGGCTTGGGTTAAGGTATGGATAAAGGCTGAATTAGAAGGTTAGAATCGAGACTGATTTGACAAATTACCTAACTAAAAATAATAAACTGAATATAAATAATTACATCAATTGAAAATTTGTACTAATAATACTCTAATACGAGCTTTTTCTAAAGATGTGAATTTAACTGTTTAGAGCTCATAGAAATAGAACTAATAATGAACGTACTTCATTTTTTTTTAAGAACAAATCAAATACATAATAAAGGATGAATTTAACTATTGAAATAAAGATCATAGTTAGGCAACTGATCAAATCAAATCTTGATATAAGGGTAGTCAAAAGGAATGGTGATAACAAAAATAAAGGGTTTCTGGTTAAAATTAGTGGGTGAGTCAATAAAAAGGGTTGTTAGGATTAAAAGGGGTTCACTAGGGGTTAATTATGAAGGTAGGCTGTTAGTGGGGTAAGTGGGTTAAAACCTAGGTGCCTTTATCATCTCTATATATCAAATCAAAGGTGTGGTCTCGACATGTATAATCGATGCAAGTTCTAGAATAACAACTCAATGTTGACACACTCATAATCAAAAAGTGAGCAAGAAAAAGAATATATGCTCTAAAAGCTCAAAATCTCACAAAAATTATGGGTATTTGATGTCAACCTCGTAAATTTCAAACTTCAAGGTAATATTCAAATTCAGGTAGACAACCTAGAAAATTTTAATTTCTAAAAAAATAGACTTATCATGCTTGATTCTATAGTATCTTAAAGTATAAATCATCAATGCGTAATTATCAATGACTTAATCCAAAACATATCAATAAAAATCATAAATTGTAGGAAATTTCATTCTAATGGTAATATGAGAATCTTACTTTAAGACAAGGCATAATTCAGGATTTGAGAATAATGCAAAAAGTTTGGTACTTTTAAGATTCACCCCCCCCACACACTTAAGATGTACATTGCCCTCAATGTACAAAGATAAATATAAATGTTATAGTAAGAAAATCAAAAGGGAGGGAAAGAAGTGAAACTTCCTGAATTTTGGATGGAGTCAAAGAAAAAAAAAGTGATGGAATTTCAGCCCGAGCTGGAGTTTGCAGTGGTCGTGGTGTGGTGGTTTCCCACAGTCTCTGCGCTAGATGAAGAAATTGGGTAGCTCGTGCAAAATTAGCCAGGACATAATAATAATAATAATTCAAACTATACTAATTATATATTTAAAGAAAAGCAAGCTAAAGTGAAGGAAAATAAAAAGTGAAATAAGATTAAAAGAAAAGATTAATGGACCGAAGAGTCCTTATTTTTGCATGGTTCGCGAGGTGGTTGTGATTTCTAAGGCTGTGGTGGAGTGGTGGTCGTGGTCAAGGTGTGATTCCCTAGCAGCCTGAAGAACCTAAAACCAAGAAACTAAAATAGAATACACTAAATTTAGTGGAAGAGAAGTTAAGATAAGGAAAATAAAGGAGAAGAGAAAAGAAAAATAAGAGTTAAATGGCCTTAAAGACCCTTGGCTTGTCGAATAATTGAAGCGGTCGACATGAACTTATGTAGATCGATCTCCCACAGGGAGACTGTGCTTGGATCCTTCTACTTTTTTGACATAGATGTGGTGGTGGTCAAGGGTTTGGGGAAGGACTAAAGAAGAAAAGTATGGAAGGAGAGGGGTCTGAGAATGTATGGAGGAAGGGGAATGAGGAGTAGTTGAGAAGAGGGGGGTGGTTTAAATAGAGTTTTGAGGTTTGGTACATCCCCACGCCCGTGTACCAGGGGCGTGTTGGGTCACATGACCGTATCGCACGGCCGTGCTGTGCTTCGTTCATTTCTCCTATGCCCGTTTCATGGTCACCACGCCCATGTTTGATAAAACAGTATCGACCACGGCTGTATCGCACGGCCGTGGTGTTTAGTCAGAGCCCGTGTGACTTCCCTTAGTGTCGGCCACGGCCATATCACACGGCCGTGGCAATTTATAGTTGTCCGTGATCTGGGAATCTTTCGTCATTGGCTCGTACTACCTCTGCTATGTCAGTACGAGAGTCCGTAGTATCCACACAGCCACAGCCACGGCCGTGTGGTCTGGAAATCTGCACTTTGGTTAGTTTAAAATTAAATGCTGAAAAAGAAAAATAAAAGTAAAAATGTAAAAATTAATGGAGTTAGTACTCGGGTTGCCTCTCGAGAAGTGCTCATTTAAAGTCTTAAGCTAGACTTACCTCTCATTCGCCCAATCATGGTGGTTTGAAAAGTTGAACATCCTTCCTCATGCTATCTGTCTTATTATCAGTGTATAATTCAAGTCGAGTAGCATTTATTTTAAAAGTGCCAAATATAGGATTACTTACCTCGACTGTTCCGTATGGGAAAACATTGATTACCTTAAAAGGGATTTCTTTGTTTGTATTAGGGTCAGGAGGAGATATTCGAGGGTCTGCTTTATTTAATAATACCTAATCTCCAATTATGAACTTGTCTATCTCGTAGAGTGGCGTTGGTTCTTCTTCGTGTATCCCTAGTTTTTCCTTGAAATGCGTCTTCCACTCGTCTAGGTCATCAACTTGAAACCTTCGGTCCTCATGAGTTATTTCCTTATTGTTATGAGATGTAGGATCTGGCTCGGGTGTGTAGTTCCGTGGTGCTTCCGGGAAAGAAGGTTTAACCGAATTGTCATTAATATAATTTATTTTCTCACCTTGGCTGCTCAATGTCCTAGCTACGTCGAGAGCCTGAAGACTGATTGATTCGTCACCTACACGGAGTATTAGTTCACCTGTACCCACATCAATTTTAGTTCTGGCAGTTGCTAAAAAGGGTCTTCCTAAGATTAAGGGGATACTATTGTCCTCATCCATGTCTAAAACTACAAAGTCTACTGGGAATACGAATTTATCAATCTTTACTAACACATCTTCGATTATACCCCTAGGAATTAGAATAGTTTTATCAGCTAATTGAATGCTCATCCTAGTTTGTTTGGGTTTCCCTAGACCTAGTTGTTTAAACATTTTATAAGGCATGACATATATGCTTGCTCCTAAATCAGCTAACGCATTATCAATAGATAAACTACCAATTAAGCATGGAATTGTAAAACTCCCTAGATCTTTTAATTTTCGTGGCAGTTTATTTTGTAGAATTGCTGAGCACATTGCGTTTAGCTCCACATGCGATGTTTAAATCTACCCTTCGCTTGTTTGTCAAAAGCTCTTTTAAAAATTTCCTAGAATCTGGCATCTGCGAAAGAGCTTCAAGTAATGGTAAGTTAATATGTAATTTCTTTAAAAGTTTAAGAAACTTACCGAACTGTTCCTCTATGTCGTCTCTCTTTATTGCTTCGGGATATGGTATGCGAGGTTGGTACTCTTTGATTACCAGTTTTGGCTTATTATTACTTACCTCAACCTTACCTTCTTCGACCATATTCTCTAGCTTTAAATTGGGCTCATCTAACCCTTTACTTTCTTGAGCTGTTATGGCTTGGACTTGCTCCTTTGGGTTAGTCTCAGTGTTGCTTGGTAGGCTTCCTTGTGGTCTTTTAGAGATCTCCTTAGCTAGTTGCCCTAACTGATTCTCGATCCTTTGAATCGATGCTTGTTGATTTTTAATTGTTGTTTTTGTGACTGCTATGAATTTTGTCAGTATCTCCTCAAGGTTCGGCTTCTTTTCCTGTGGGTAGGGTTGTTGTTGGAAGTTTTGAGGTGGTTGTTGCCTTTGATTTCCTTGACTACCCCATGAGAAATTGGGGTGGTTCTTCCAACCTGGATTATAAGTATTACTATAAGGGTTATTATTATATCGAAAATTGTTACCCATATAGTTCATTTGTTCGCTCTCCATGCCCTGTCCGTAAGTTGGGTACTCAGGATTTGCCACGCCTCCACTTGTGTCGCACTGCATAACTGGTTGTACCTATGAGGAACCATATACACCATCAAATTTTTTATGTAACATCTCTACCTGATTTGATAGCATGGTCACTGCGTCAAGGTTGTAAACTCCGCCTGCTTTTGTTGGCCTTATCCTTGTGACTTGCCACGATAGTTATTTAGTGACATCTCTTCTATAAATTCATAAGTCGCTTGAGAGTTTTGTTATTCGTAGTTCCGCCGTGGCCGAATCGATTAATTGCCTTGTTGAAGGGTTCACACCGTTATAAAAGTTTAGACACAGAGCCACAAGGGTAAACCATGGTGTGGACATCTTCTCAAAGAAATCTTTGTATCTCTCCCATGCGTTGTAAAGTGTTTCTAAATCCATCTGCACAAAAAAGAAGAGATATCATTCCTTAACTTGGCCGTTTTGGCCGGTGAAAAATATTTTAATAAAAATTTTTCGGTCATTTGATCCCATGTAGTAATTGACCCTCATGGAAGAGAATGCAACCACTGTTTGGCTTTATTCCTCAAAGAAAAGGAAATAACCAAGGCGGATGGCATCATCGAACGCCATTTATCTTGAAAGTATCGCAAAATTCTAGGAAATTTGCTAAATGTGTGTTAGGATCCTCATCCTGCAAACCATCAAACTGAACAAACTGTTGTATCATCTGTATAGTGTTAGGTTTCAATTCAAAATTATTTGCAGCAATAGTAGGTCTAACAATACTAGATTCAGCACCAACTAAACTAGGCTTAGCATAATCATACATAGTTCGGGAGCTCGATTTTTCACCATCTCTAGAGGTGGCGATTGTTCTCACCATCTCTTCGGTGGTATTAACTTCGTCTTCTTGCTCTTCTTGTACATAGTTTAGGCTTCGCCTTATCTCTCTATGATTTCTGCGAGCGGTACCTTCAATATCACTGTCGTAAAGTAGGGGTCCTGTCGGGTTCCTTCTAGTCATAAACTAGAGGTACCTGAAAGGAACAAAAGAAAATTAGCAAAGTTAAAAACAAAATAGGAAATAAAAGAAAAGTGCAAAAAATAAAAAATGGCTAAAGTAATAAAAATTGAGCGTTCTTAATATTTTAGTTCCCCGGCAACGGCGCCAAAAACTTGATCGTTGCGTTTATACGATGTCAAAGTCTTAAAATTTACAATGAGAATGATCGAACCTGGAAACTAACTATGACAACGATTTGAGGCAAGCGCACCTATCTAACAATAGTATAGTTAAGGCAAGACCGGAATGTCGAACCCAAAGGAACTAAAAGTACTAATACTAACTTTCTTTTTATTATCTAGCCTAAAATAAAGGGAATTTGTTGTTTAATCTAAATTAACTAATTATTAAACTAAAGACTCTAAGACAAAGAAGAATGAATTTGGGGAAAATACTTTTAGGAAAAACCAATTGATAAGGACAATACCCGAGGAAGAATCCACCTAGCCTTCACTTGTTATCTAACTCTGAACCAGACGATTTATTCACTTGACTTGACCCGTAAGATTCCCTAATGTATATTAAACCCTCTCTCGAAGCGAATAACGTCTAACCCTAGGTTGATTAATTGAAATCTCTTTCTAATTAAAACCCCTAGAATTGCATTAACTCGATCTATGGAATCCCATATTAGGTTTCACCCTAATCCGGCAAAATCTCGTCACCCTATCTCTAGGCTCGCGATCAACTCCGCTTAACTATGCTAGATCTAGTCTTAGGCGGGGACTTTTGATCCACCGCCTAAGCACATCAAACTTTAATTAATATCGCGAAAATATCAACATAAGAATTAAGAACACATAATTAAGAACAAATCAAGTATTTATCATATAGTTCAGCAAACGATAACAAGATTCATCTTAGGTTTCATCCCCCTCAGGTATCTGAGGGTTTAGTTCATAATAATAAAAGAGAACATCTCAGAAGAAAAGATAAAACAAAACATAAGACAAACCTTAAAACCCCCTGAAGGAATTGAAGAGAGATCCTCCGTCTTGAGTATGACTCTGGCTTCTTGAGATGAATCAACTAGCTTTCTTCGAGTAAATTCCACAAATCTGCCTCCTTCGCCTAGTTGGGCGCCCGATGTAAGGCACATCGACTCCCTTTTAGGTCATACTTAGGGTGTTTATATAGGCTTCTAATGTGTTACTTAGCCTCTAAGCATCCTAATCTGAGTGAAATTTCTCTTTGTCACGGCAGGGACACGGCCATGGCACACGCCCGTATGAATCGTGGCCAGGCCGTGTTTGAGGCTGCTGAAGGAGCACGGCCGTGTGGTCTTGGGCCCAAGCCGTGTCGATTTCGTGATATGGCCCATTTGGTCTGTTTTAAGCCCGTTTCTTGTTCTTTTCATCCTCCGGTGCTTTCCTGAGTATAAAACATGAAAATGAAGGATTAAGAGCACCAAATTACATAAAATAAAGGATAATTCATCCAAAAGCATGCTAAATGTGAGCTTAAAATATGTTACTATTTCGGTTTATCAAAAGGCATAACCAAGGATTAACTTCCTTAGTAGTGGTTTAAACATTTAGTTAATCAATGCTTGAAAGCTAGGAGGAGCATTGGTGAGGCCAACATGCATGCATAACCAAGAACGTGTAATGACCTTCATGTGTTTTGAAAACTATCTTGTGGGTATCAGGCTTCTAGATTCTAATTTGGTGGTAGTCAGATCTGAGATCCAATTTAGAAAAGAACACAACTTGTCCCAACTAATCCAACAATTCCTCAATAATTTGAATAGAAAACTTGTTTTTTATGGTAACTTGGTTGAGTTGTTTGTAGTTGAGAACACTGTAATGCCCTGAATTTGGGCCTAGAAGAAAAGGGCCTTGAGTATGGGAATAGCTAGGATACTGCACGTAGGTATTTGGATGTGCAAGGAAAGGACATGAATAAATGACTTCTTGAGTGGCTAAGTGTACTGAGAGTGTAGGTGAAGTCTTGGGTTCCAGCCCTGGCTTTTTGTAAAATTTTGGTTTTCTCTTAAGTGAACCTTGGTGTTAGCATGTAGGTTTTAAAAGAAATTGTGTTGTAATTATGACACAAAAAGAGCGTGTGGTGTAGTGGCAAGGTGGCGTGTGGAGTTCTCTTGAGGTCTAAGGTTCAAGTCATGGCAAGGTAAAAAGAGTATTTGTTTTGCTCTCTTGCCATGTGAGAAGCAGAAGTCGACTAGAACTCTGCAAAGTTGGAATTTGAATTGGTCAATGAGAAGTTTGTGGAGAGGATGATGGAGGAATTTGAATAAAGTTCAAATTGGATGGTTGAGAGAATTGTGGAGGGATGTTGGGAGAGATTAAAGGAGGAAAAAGAGGAGTTTTAAGGGGAGTAGAATTGTGCTGAATGGGTAATTGGAGGCTCATGAATTCGGCTATGATTGCCTCCTCTTTTCATTTTTACCTATTTGGTTTCGATTTTGTCTGCTTGAAGGCCGATTGTGGTAAAGGTGCGTTCAGGTTTTTGCATTTTGGGACCCTTTTTGTTTATTCTTTGGTAGCCGATTCTTTTTCCTTTGTACCGAAGTTTGTGAGAGATTTCAAGTGTCGATCGGTTTTGGCAATTCTCTTCCTCTCCTTGCATCTAGAGTTTCTTTTGGGTTGATTCTCTCTTCTTTTCTCCCCCACTCTCGAGTTTTGGTGACTTTGTTTTTCCCTCTCACTCAAACACTTTGCTCTAGCCGATTATTTCCTCTCCTCCTTCTTTTCATTTATTTCGGCTTTGGCCTTGGTATATGACCGATTCTTTCTTTCTTCAGCCTTTACTTCTTCATTTTGGTTTTCGATTTGACATCTATTCTCTTGCAACCGGTGAGTATTCTCGACTCTTTCTTGTATTTTTTTCAAGCCATCTCTCTCTACACTATTGAAAGCCGAATACTTCTTTCTCCTCTTGATTCTCTTATTGCCGATTGTGTTCTTCAGGTTCTAGAATTCCGCGAGGAGTGAAGGAGTACTCAAGAAATACTGAAGCATTTCGAAATGTTCCTATCGTCATTCGTCTGAAGGTAACCCTATTGCTATTATTATGCTCAATCTAGAGTGTGTTGGTTTTTTATTTTGTTGTGGCTGAATATTACTTTCCTTTACCTAGGAGTTTTGTGAGTATGATCAACCTTTGGGTTTAGGCAATCGTGTCTAATAGGAGTGCACTTGTAATGCAGATATTCGGCAAGCAACGGGTGATCAATCCTAACCAGCGATCTAAGTGAGCTAAGCCACATCTGTCGATCAAGGCAAGTATTAAATCATTTTGGATAGTGGTATTGAAAGGGATTATCTAGATCCTATTGATTAAGAGACTGATGGTGTATCGTGGTTGATTAGGTTTGGAGTTCTCGTGGATCTTAGCACATTTTCGCAAACAGGTGTGTAACCACACTATCTTTTCTGTGAATCGGCAAAAGCTGAAAAGCCAAAACTTCGGCATTTGAGCCCTCACGAGCGTGCAATTGTTCGTGTGGTAAACTAAGCCTACAAACCGTGGCGATAGACTGTAGAGGCCACCACGAGTGTTCTCGTGCTCTTGGGCTGATATGGGCCTCGGTTGGTTGAAATGGGCCGTGTGGGCCCACTGGGCTCGTGGGCCCCACACGGACAAAATCCTCGATAATTGGCAAACACTGGACTAGGCTACATTGTTCGCATAGCTATGACTGAATTTGGGGTAGATGGGCCACACGAGCGTGTGGGCCCACTTGGGCTGAATATTAGACCTTGGGCCCATTTACATCATTTTGATCATATAGGTTATCGGTGTTGCTCGGGGCGACTGTAGACCTTTGGAAAGGTCGTTATCTGCACTGAAACCCTAAAATAGGTAAAATGACCAAAATACCCTTAAAGGGTAAAATTACTATTTTACCCCTAATAGATGGAAATTACCATTTTACCCCTAGAGGTAAGTCGACTGATGAATGTATATTATTATATGACTGTACTGAGTAGGACATACTGTATACACGAGATATTTATGACATAGCATACTGCATGGGGTTGGGATACTGTTCTGGAGGAAGTGTCATCATATCGTGGCTTTGCCACAAATCTCATATCGACAACTTTGCTGCGATATCGATCTTCGGCGACTCTGCCACAATACTATTATAGTGGCTTTGCCACATATATTGTTACTGGCAGCTCTGCTGTGTTATTATTACTGGCAACTATGCTGCAATATTGGTGTGTTGGTTGAGTGGGTCGATTTTATCCCCACATGGTGTGTTGGTTGGTACGGGTGGTGTGTTGGCTGGATTGGGGTGGGTTGCATATGTGCACCATACTGATACTGTATTGGGATAAGGCCCACACTGCATCATTATCTTGTAAAGGGCCGTGCCTAGACTGATTTTGTTTCAGATATATCTTGGCGCTTCTTTAATAAGGGGATTACACACTGAGTTTTTCGTAAACTCACCCCGTTTTTAACCTTTCAGGTAATCCCCAGCGTTAGACGGTTCGGAGCTGCGAGGGACTCGGAGAGGGCCACACAACTGTGCATGTTTTATTCTGTTTTACTCATTTACTTAAGCACTTTGATTTTGATTCGGGTTGTAATAAGGCCTCTATAATTTATGGATTTTCAATTTGGGATTTTATTGATTGTGATTTATATCTGCTAGAAGTAGAACATGATTTTCCAAAACAATAACTATTTTCAAACACTACGTTTCTGCAACTCAATTTTTAAATATCACGTTTTGGTAAACCATTTGTTTTAAATTAAGCTTCCACAACAAATAAGTTTTTAAAGGTAATAACGTTTTAAAAGGGAATAACTTTTTTAATAAACCACAATTGAAAATAAACAAACGCAAACTAAGGTTTTGTACAAGTTTTAAATGGCAAGAAGTTTGAAATTGCAAGAAGGGTTTTCAATGAAAACATGGTTTACGAAAAACACTTCAATCTGACACGCCAGATTTGGCCATAACGTCTAGGCCGGGTTTGGGGTGTTACAAACACGAAAATATACACACTTTTTCATGCCTTTTTAACTCAAATTCATGCAAGTTCGGTAAAATTCTTGTCAAAAAATATATAATTGTTATAAAATAATTATTTTGTACTTAAATTATTAACATAGTGAATTTTAATTAATTTTACAACTAATTTTGATTAATTTTGATTATTTTCAACAGTTTTGCACAAAGGGCGAAAAACGACTCGACAGACACTACTAGAAGCTCAAAATCGAGAAACAATTTTGAAGCATCAAGGTGAATTAATTTTTCAGCCCAACACGATCCAAATTATGTGTATTAATTCATAATATAATTAATTCTAATTTATATCCAAATTAATTTGGGTTAAAAAAATTATTCTTAATTAATTATGACAAGTGGGCTAGTTGAGCTGAACCGAGAAAAAAATTAAACCGACCGAGTACTGGGCAGCCCAAAACCATCCCACATGCTGACCCAATCAGCTTGCTTGGCTGATTAATTAGCTTGCAAAATGGCCCTTGAAGACTTTTTCAAATTGCAAACAAACCCCTCCACTATTTGTGCCTTTCTAGATTTGCCCCTACCTTAATATAGCAAGTTTGAAAACTTCAAACTTGCCACATCTGTGGCTAGCCATGGGAGGGATCTTTGGCTGCTGATTTTGGCTATTTTTAGAAGCCCTCTCAACCTATAAAAACCCCCATTGGTTGCTCATTTGAAACACACCTCAACTTTCTCATCTCTTCTCTTCTCTCTCAATTTCTCTCTTCATTTCCCATCCATTTTTCTTTATTCTCTTACTGATTTCACCTCTTGAAAAAGAGTCATTCATCCACCATTTGGAAAAGTATTAAAGTGTTCGTAGTAGCCTCGGTTCGATAAGAACAAGCGGAGAAGGAAGAGTGGAGCAAACCAGTCAAGCCACGGAGAAACACCGGATTTGATTCTTGTTCCCTATCCTTTTAATTTTTGTTGTTGTTATGATGAACATGTCTATGAATATTTGTGATGTTGAAATGTTTAATTTAATTGATATGGCTTGAATTTAATTCGTGTTAGGTTTATTGCATTTCGTCTACTTAATTTATTAAAATTGTGTTTGTGTTGTTATAGGCCTCGATAAGATGTTTGATTAAGTAAAACCATGAATAAGTTATTCTTGCATTACAATTGTAAGGTAACTAATGAATTAATTATTTAAACAGATTGAAATTGTAATTAATTGACACGATACTTGATCAGTACATGTTTAATCATCTACGGTTTCTGAGGGTTAAATTAGCAACGGTATCTAGCGATACATTAGCCTTGCATAACTTGCAAGATTATTGTGATTAAACTGTTTCAAGGTAGAAATACATTGTTACCTCGCGTAATATTTTAGGTGCTTATGAGATTTAATTAATTTTTTGAATTGGCATAGAGATATGTACAAGAGATTATTTTAATTTCATAAGTATGTATGTACATTAACACATTTGCCTATTAAAATTTGTTTAATCAGTTGAATTGACATAGAGATATAGTTAAGAGATGAATGGATTTTGGTTGGTGAGTATGTTCATAAGTTAGCAAATTACCGAGTTTTTGTGAGTTTATTCATAATAACATAAACATGAGTTTAGTAATTCTAAGTTAAGAAATGTAATTAATCTAGCACAATTATGTCATCTTGATTAAAATCATCTTTTGAAATTCTGCATTGGAACTTTTATTTTATTTTTATTTATTTTACTTAGTTAAAACCCTAGTTTTTAATCACCTCTTCAAATCAAAACATTTTTCTTCACCAAAGTGTTTTAAATTACTTTCATAAATAATTCTTTTCACAGTCCCTGTGGGTACGATAACTCGACATTTACTTGTCACTTTATTACTTGTTGCGATTGTGTACACTTGCACATTTTCGTCGTTCCAAGTTTTTGGCGTCGTTATCGGAGACTGTTTTAAAAAGTCATTATTTATGAATTTGTCAGTTTTTCATTTTGGTTTATTTTTCTATTCAATTTTAACTTAAATTAATTTTTCTATGATTATTTTAGGTGTTTATGAGTATTGATCGAATTATCAATTTACTCCCTGTAGTCCCTGAGATTGACCGAACTTTTTGATAGCAAAGAAGACAAGCAAGTCAAAGAAGGACCGAAGAGATGAATCTCGAAAATTTGAGTCAAGGATGAAGCAAACCCTGCTCAAAATCGTATCCTTATTGCTGATGATAGGGATAGAGCTTTAAGATAGTATGTCGTGCCAGTGTTTCATGATCTTAATCTGGGTATTAGGAGACTCGAAAATGAGGCACAACAATTCGAGCTGAAGCCAATCATGTTCCAGACGCTTCAGACAGTGGGCCAATTCAATGGACTGCCTACCGAAGATCCTCATCTTCACTTAAGACTGTTTATGGAGGTGAGCGATTCTTTCAAGATAGCCGGAGTACCCGAAGATGCATTACAATTAAAGTTGTTCCCATATTCGCTGAGGGACAAAGCTCGAGCCTGGTTGAACTCATTGCCACCAATTTTAATTTCCACATGGCAAGAGTTAGCAGAAAGATTCCTCATAAAGTATTTCCCGCGCAGTAAGAATGCTAAGTTGAGGAACGAGATCACTGCTTTCCAACAAATGGATGATGAGTCCTTGTATGAGGCATGGGAAAGGTACAAAGAATTATTACGGAAGTGCCCTCATCACGGAATCCCATATTGCATCCAACTTGAGACGTTTTATAATGGTCTTAATGCACACACGAGGATGGTAGTGTACGTTTCTGCTAAGGGTGCTCTCCTTTCTAAGTCTTATAATGAGGCTTATGAAATCATTGAGAGGATTTCCAGCAACAATTATCAATGGCCAACCAATCGAGCAATGTCAGGAAAACGAGTCGCTGGAGTACATGAAGTGGACGCTCTAACTTCACTTGCATCTCAGGTATCCTCAATATCATCAATGCTTAAAAATTTTACCACTAATGGGTTTAATAGTTTTGCAGATCAGCCACTGAATCAAGTTGAAAATGTAGCCTGTGTCTATTGTGGGGAAGGACATTTGTTCGAAGAATGTCCATCGAACCCAGAATCTGTGTATTACATGGGTAACCAGAACCAAAATCAAGGAAGGCAAGGACTGCAATCCAATTTCTATAACCCATCGTGGCGAAACCACCCGAAGTTTTCCTAGAGTAACCAAGGGGCGGGAACTAGTAACACTTACGCCCAACCTAGACTGACTTAGCCACCTGGTTTTCCCCAACAAGTTCAGAAACCAACCCAAGCTAAACCGTCCAATAGCTTAGAGAATCTGTTGAAGGCATACATGGCACAAAATGACGCCACTCTAAGGAATTTGGAGAATCAAGTGGACCATCTTGCAACTAAACTTAGAAACCGACCACAAGGTGCTTTACCTAGTGATACAGAGAATCTGAGGAATCCAAGGAAGGAGCATTAAGGAGCAGAAAGACATTGGAACCTAACACCGTCGAAATTGAAAAGGAGCCAGCTAATGCTCAAGACTCAAAGGAAGTTCAACCGAGTGTCAAAATTCCAGTTTCACCGGAACCATAATCTGTAAAATCTGACAAGGTACCTTTAGAACCAGCTAATTCTGATCAACTAATAACTTCGTTAGATGTAGAATTGCCATAGAGGACAAATCAACCAGCTCCAGTAAAGAATCCTCCACCACCCTACCCTCAAAGACTTCAGAAGCAGAAGCAGGAAAATCAATTCAAGAAGTTCCTAGACATACTCAAGCAACTTCATATCAACATCCCGTTGGTTGAAGCACTTGAACAAATGCCGAACTACGTTAAATTCATGAAGGATATCCTGTCAAAAAAATGAAGACTTGGAGAATTTTAGACGGTAGCCCTGACGAAGGAATGCAGTGCGTATCTTCAAGACAAACTACCCCCAAAGTTGAAGTATCCTGAGTGTTTTACCATACCTTGCAACATTGGAACAACATCTTATGGTGAGGCACTATGTGACTTGGGTGTGAATATCAACTTGATGCCCATGTCAATATTTAGGAAGTTAGGGATAGGTAAAGTTAGACCTACTACGGTTACACTTCAATTAGCAGATCGATCCTTAGCACATCCAGAAGGAAAAATCAAGGACGTATTGGTACGTTTAGACAAATTTATTTTTCCTACTGACTTTGTGGTTCTAGACTTTGAAGCAGACAAAGAAGTGACAACCATCCTAGAAAGGCCTTTCCTAGCAACCGAAAAGACCCTTATTGATGTGCAGAAGGGCGAGCTTACTATGTGTGTTCAGGATGATCAGGTAACATTTAATGTTTTTAAGTCTATGCGATTTTATGACACAATTGATGATTGTTCTGCAGTGTTCGATTTAGAAGATTTAATCGTGGAAAAGGAACTCAACAATGTTGAGGACCCATTATAACAAATTTTGACATCAGATCCTCCAAATGATGAAGGGGAGGATGAATACTTAGCTTTGCTAGAAGCTAATCAAAGGGGATTTAATCCACAATCCCATTTTGAATCTTTAGAGTTAGAGAATAGGGATTATGCCCAACCAAAAGCGTCAATCGAGGAGCCACCTAAATTAGAACTCAAGGTACTTCCTTCACATTTAAAATATGTTTATTTAGGTAACGCTTCTACTCCGTCTGTGATTGTTTCAACAGAATTAACTATTGAGCAAGAAGAGAAACTCATCCCAGTATTGAAATAATTTAAGAAGGTTATCAGATGGACCATAGCTGATATTCGCGCTATTAGTCTGTCTGTATGCATACACATGATTATCCTTGAAGATGGTGAAAAAGGGACGATTGATGGACAACAAAGACTGAACCCCATCATGAAGGACGTGGTGAAAAAGGAAATCATCAAGTTGTTAGGTGTGGGTATAATTTACCCCATCTCAAACAGTTCATGGGTAAGTTTAGTCCAGTGCGTACCAAAGAAAGGAGGTATTACAGTCGTTGAGAACGAGAATAACGAGTTGATACCGACTAGAATGGTTACGGGATGGAGAATTTGCATCGATTATCGGAAATTGAACAAGGCGACTTGGAAAGATCACTTTCCTTTACCGTTTTTGGACCAGATACTGGATAGACTCGCGGGGCGAGACTATTACTGTTTTCTCGATGGATACTCGGGGTATAATCAGATTACTATAGCACCGGAAGATCAACACAAGACAACATTCACCTGCCCGTACGATACATTTGTATTTAAACGCATGCCATTTGGTTTATGTAATGCACCTGCTACATTTCAAAGATGTATGATGTCTATTTTTACTGATATAGTTGAGAAATACTTGAAAGTCTTTATGGATGATTTTTCAGTATTTGGAGATACATATGATGATTGCTTAGCCAATCTAGCCAAGGTACTAAGGCGATGCGAAGAAACAAACCTTGTACTCAACTGGGAAAAGTGTCATTTCATGGTACGAGAAGGTATTATTCTAGGGCATCGGATAACGAGACATGGAATCGGGATAGATAGAGCAAAGGTAGACGTTATTGAGAAACTCCAACCTCTAACATCTATAAAGGGTGTTAGGAGCTTTTTGGGCCACTCCGATTTCTATCGAAGATTTATCAAGGACTTCTCCAAAATTACTAAACCCTTATGCAAATTATGGGAGAAGGACACGACGTTCAAATTTGATGAGGAGTGCTTAAGAGCTTTCAACGATTTGAAGATTCGGTTAGTTTCGGCACCCATAATCGTCACACCAGACTGGGATTTTCCATTTGAATTAATTTGTGACGCAAGTGACTTCACGATAGGAGTTGTCATGGGCCAGCGAAGGAACAAAGTTTTTCATCCCATCTACTACGCAAGTCGAACTCTGACAGGAGCTCAACTAAATTATACGGTAACAGAGAAAGAGTTACTTGCTATTATGTTTGCTTTTGACAAGTTTCGATCTTATCTTGTAAGTACCAAGGTGACTGTCTATACGTACCACTCGGCAATTAAGTACTTACTTGCCAAGAAAGATGCTAAGCCGAGACTGATCCGATGGGTACTTCTACTTCAAGAGTTTGATCTAGAAATCCAAGATCGAAAGGGAGTAGAAAACCAAGTAGCAGACCACTTGTCCAGATTGGAGCCGCAAGAAGGGAATTCTCCTCTTATACCAATTCAGGAGACATTTCCAGATGAACACATACTGAAGGTAAATCATGTCCATAATACCCCTTGGTTTGTTGATATTGCTAACTATTTAGCTTGTGGTTTGATGTTGATTGATAAGGCGTATCATCAAAACAAAAATTTTCTTCACGATGTGAAGTACTATTTCTGGGAAGAGCCATATTTGTTTAAAAAGTGTGCAGATCAAATGATCAGGAGATGCGTGGCAGAAGATGAAGTACATAAGATTCTATATCATTTCCACTCAGCTCCGAGTGGGGGACACTTTGGAGGTACACGTACTGCGACCAAGGTATTGCAAGCTAGATTCTTTTGGCCAGCACTATTCAAAGATGCGTATGCTTACATAAAGAGTTCTGATCGATGTCAAAGGTTTGGAAATGTCACCAACAGAAATAAGATGCCTCGAACAAACATCATTGAGGTAGAATTATTCGATGTTTGGGGTATTGACTTTCTCGGTCCTTTCCCTCCGTCTTTTGGTCACAAGTACATATTGGTAGCAGTAGACTGTATGTCTAAGTGGGTTGAGGCTGAGGCATATCCGACAAACGATGCTAAGGTTGTGATGAAGTTTTTGCAGAAGCATGTGTTCACAAGGTTTGGAACCCCAAGAGCCATCATCAGTGATGAAGGGTCCCATTTTGTGAACAAGTGGTTGAAATGGTTACTCGACAAACATGGAGTGAAGCACAAGGTTGCCACAGCTTACCATCCTTAAACGAATGGGCAAGCTGAACTGGCAAATAAAGAGATCAAAGGCATACTCGAGAAGGTAGTTTTCCCGAACCGACGAGATTGGTCCAAAAGACTGGATGATGCTTTATGGGCCTACAGGACAGCATACAAGACACCTTTAGGGATGTCACCCTATAGGTTGGTCTTTGGGAAAGCATGTCATCTACCCTTGGAGTTAGAGCACAAAGCTTACTGGGCTCTTCAACAACTCAACTTGGATCTTAAGCTTGCTAAAGAGAAACATATGCTCTAACTCAATGAGTTAGAAGAATTCTGAATGTTCTCATATGAGAATGCCAAATTACTCAAGGAGAGACTTAGGAAATGGCATGACAAGCACATTCGAGTTCGAGAATTTGAAGCAGGTCAACAAGTCTTGTTATTCAATTCCAGATTAAAGTTCTTTTCAGGTAAGTTAAAATCACGTTGGTCTAGCCCATTTACGATTCACCGAGTTTATCCATACGGAGTTATTGAACTTCAAAGTAAGGGAGATAATTTTCGAGTCAATGCTCAGCGCTTAAAACATTACTAGGGGGATAAAATTGAACTGGATCAAATCTCGTTCATTTTATTGGATATTTAATTTTTCTTGTTTTTCTTTTTAAATAAATGATTTAGGGTATATTTTCGGGATTAGTATGTTTAAATAAATTCTGTCTAGTAGATTGGAACTTAGCGGGACCGTTTGTGACCACTCCAATCTTTCTTAGGAATTGATTTTAACATAATCTTCTGAGAAATTATCCCCTAAATGACAAAATAAATTTTTAGTTTTCAAATAAAAGGGTCAATTTTGATCCAAGTTTTAAATTGCAACTCAATTTCAAATTTTCCTTAAGTCTAGGTACTTAATTGAATTATTTCCAAAATTTGGTTGCTCTTTTTGTAATATTAAAAATTAGATGCCTTTTTTTTTAAAATATTTTCAAAAGGAATCTAGAATAAAAGTTTTTAGTTTAATAAAAAAAAGATGATAATCTTTAATATATAATTATATTCGTTATAATATATATTAATTATTATCAACTTTACATAGAGTTAGGATTAGTTTAAAATTAATCATATTTTATTTAATAAGTTTTTATTTTAATAAATTAATAGAAAATAATGATTTAATATGAATTATATTAATTATTGATTGTTGTTAAATTTGTATAGGATTAGAACTTAGAATATTTTAATTATTAAATTGTTCTAAGAATTTTACTTTAACTCCTACTCCTTTTTCCTTATAAATTCCACCAACCTTCTCCATTATTTATAACTCAAATTCCATCCCCACCAAATACCAAATCACCTAAGTGCCGCAAGCCCTCAACTCTCAAGCCGCAACACCGCCCGATAGCCATTCGGCCAGCAGCTCACCCTCCGTGCACCTGCCCCCATCGTGCGCTGCACGTCCTGCTCCGCGCACCTCGTGCTGCTCCTAGCTCCAGCTCGCGCGAGCCCACGCTGCTGCCCACTTAGCGTTGCTGCCTGCGGCCCGCATAGCTTCCCACGCCAGGCCTTACTGCTCCCACGCACATCTGTCCGCATGCCCAGCAGCATCCTAGCATCAGTGTGGCACACCACCTTTGCTACTTGCACCAACATCCCTAGCCTATAACCCTCCAACCTATCCTAAATTGACCTCTTTTGATTTATAATTATTTTTTTAGCAGTTCTTAATTTTTATAAAAAAAAGGTGTTTAGACAAATTTTTCTCCTAAATTTTAATTTTATTTACTTATTTAATTTTTCAATTTATTGAATTATTAATAGTTTATATTAATTAAATTTTTGGGAAAATAATTGCTTCCATCTTATGTTCAGGATAATCATGCCTCGTAGGAGAACTCGTGTCTCTGCCCAAATTGACGAATCATAAATAAATTCCACTGTGAAGAAGCCAAAGCGAGATACGAAAGTATTTTCAAGAATCAACAGATGCATCCAGAGAAAGGCTTTACACTGAAAGAAAGCAATTATATTGATTTCATGGCGCGCATTCGTCAGGTTGCTGAAGCTCTCAATTGGGAGTTATTTTGTGAGAAAAGACCTAGTGTGGATGAGGAGTTAGTTTGTGAATTTTATGTGAATTTAATCTCAAGCAAGTTGATGAAAGTTTCGGTTCGCAGAATCAAGGTACCAATACCCTCAAACACTATTAATGAATTCTTTGAATTACCTGATTTTGAAAACGACGAATATTCTTCCTTGATGAGCAATATTGAGTCTAAAAATCTGTAAGAAATTCTCGAGGAACTTACAGTTCCATATTCTAAGTGGACTGTGTCAAAACAAGGAATTCACACTTGTCGAAGATAATATTTGACACCACTCATGAAGGTATGGTTCTATTTCATCCGATTTAGCCTTATGCCTATTTCACATTGGACTACAATTTCATTAGAGTGAATGGTCTAATTATACTCAATCTTAACTGGAAAGACCATTAATGTAGGAAAAATCATCCTGAGAGAAATGTGGAATTGTGCCGCTAGACGTTCTGGCCCAGTTTACTTTCCCTTTACGATAACAATTCTGTGCTTGAAAACTAAAATTCTTGCAAACGTAAAGAAGATAGGTTATAGCCAGGGCACAATCATAGATTGGGACCTCTACTGAATAGCTGGGGACTCTGTTTTACAGCAACGAGTTGAAGAAAGTGAGGATCCCGAAGAAGAAGAAAAAGATCCCATAGAGATAGAATCGATGCAATCAGCTGAAATCTCTAATAAGGCAGAACCAATAGAACCAGAAGCCGAACCTGATGTCACAACTTCAATGTTCAGAACTCAATCGCCTCGTCCAGATCTTCGAGATGAGCTTTCAAAGTTGATGGACATAATGCAAAATATGCAGTGTCAACAACAAGCTTACTGGAGATATTCAAAAATAAGAGATGACTCAATGAGAAGCGCTCTTAGGAAAATATACAATGACCCATTTATTTTTGTACCTGAGTTTCCAGATTTCATATTTGAACCATGGAGTCCACTATCAAAGAAGGAGCGAAGTGATTCATGCAAAAACGAAGATGATGGAGCAAAAGATGAGTCAAATTTGGAAGGATCTGCAAATAAATAAAAAGGGGGGATCTTGACTCTATTTTATTTATGTTCTTAGGTTATTTTAGGATTAGTTTAATTAGAAATTTTTATTTTTGCAAAATAAAACAAGAGGTGGAAATCATTAATAAAAATGAACAAGCCGCAAAGTATAAAGTGTGGCAATAGATATATACATGTCTAGGATTGGATTTAGAGAGAGCTTGGTACTTAAGCAGTCAAATTGACTCACCTCCTCTTTTCTAGAATCCTACCTGGTGTATAGTATCTATTCACTTTTAACAATGAGGACATTGTTCATCTTAAGTAGGGGAACCGAAAAATTGAAATTATTTCTACTCAGAATAAAATTTTCTTTCAGTTATGATTAGGTTATATTTTGATCAAAAATTTGAAATTTTGTTAAGTATGCTAAACTTTAGTATGAATAAAGTTCGATTATTTCAATAATTGTTATGTTAACTGAAATATGACATAAGTGTATTTTTATTAAAGCATGCAAATCGTACCATAAAATTTTTAGTTCCTTAGGAGAGTTAGGCATGCATGAAAGTTTAAGTCTCTAGAATTGACTTAGTAATTTCTTGAGGCAAAATCCTAGGAAGCATGGAACGTTGAAAATGATTTAGGCAACTTTGTTTTGGACCGTTTGAGCCTTTCAAGCCAACCTTGATGAAATTTTATCCTTTGAAACCCAACTTTGAGACTATATGGCCTAATTTTATTTGAACCCTTGCAATAATTAGCCATCTCTTAATTATCTTTAAATTATCTCAAACACTAGACTCAGTACTATTCAGAACATTATTTGAAAATAAGTTCTGGGAAGTTGAAAAGAAGTATCGAATGCTCAAAAAATTGTAGTACATACAACAAAATGCTCAAAAAAAATAGAAAAAAAAGAGAGCATGTGTACTTGAAAGAAAATAGATGTACAACAGAGCATGTGAAAACAAAGTGAGTTGGTGTATTGAAGGTAAATATTCCGAAGGTCCGATTGAAGCTGAGTCTAGGGGTTTTAGCCTAAATTTATCTTTTACCTACCCCTAGCCTAGCCATGTTACAACCTTGCTAAAGACCTATTGATTCAAGTTTCTATGCTACCTACATTAGTGGAGAGAAATTGTTGTGTTCAACATATGAAGGCATAAGTTAAACTTAATGATTGCAGCTTAATCTTGAATACGGGAATAAAATCAAATTTGTTGGGACTAACATTGTAACACCCCTCAATAAATGTAACACTCCTCACCCGTATTCAAAACCGTAATAGGGTTACGGAGTATTACCGGACTTATAAAACAATTAAACATTCACTTAGCATACATTTTAACCACTACATTTATACATTTCACAATTTAACCCCTAATTTGCATTTTCACTAAAAATCACTTAACAAAACTTGTATATCTATCAAAAAGCATTCATAATGTATCAAGAAACTTCAAAACTCATGCTTATTCATCAATGAAAATATTCAAAATCTTTAACAGTTTTGCAAAATAGTCCCTGGGCCAGCTAGACCTAGTTGCAACGATCTCAAAAACATAGAAATCATTAAAAACCGAGTCAAAATCACTTACCAAATTAACCATGCACTTTCCGAACCCTAATTAGCATCCAAGAATGTTTTCCTTTTCTTAGTTTCGGCTAGAATAAGGAAGATGACTAAAATTATGGTTTTTGTTTTATTTAATTTAACTTATTTACTAAATTACAAAGTTAACCTTAAGTTAAAACATTAAAACTTCATAATGCTCTAATTACAACATAAGGACCTCTACTTTTAAATTCCATAGCTATTAGATGCCTTTAGCTAATAGAACTCCACTTTTACACTTTACGCGATTTAGTCCTTTTTATCAAATTGACTAATCAAACGATAAAATTTCTGAACGAAACTTTCACACAATCACTCAGTCATACTGTAAACCTTATAATAATAATAAAATAAATATTTTGACTTCAGATTTGTGGTCCCGAAACCACTGTTCCGATTTGACTAAAAACGGGCTATTACAAACATGTCTTTATTAGGAAGCATTTAGTCAAATTTTTGCTTTCATAAGAATGATTGAGATTAATTCGAATGATATGTATACATAAGTAGCATAAACATCAAATTTCTTGTTCTTGAGCATAAGTATACCAAATTCATGATTGTTGGGAAGAATGTTGTTTTGAAGGAATTTTTCAAAGGTGTTTTCGAGAAATTCTTTTCAAAATTGTGCATTAATCGGGACGAGCAATGAATTAAGTTTGGGGGTGTGGAAACACGAAAATATACACACTTTTTCATGCCCTTTTTAACTTAAATTCATGCATGTTCGGTAAATTTCTTGTCAAAAAATATATAATTATTATAAAATAATTATTTTGTACTTAAATTATTAACATAATGAATTTTAATTAATTTTATAATTAATTTCGATTAATTTTGATTATTTTCGACAGATTTGCACAAAGGGCGAAAAACGGCTCGGCAGACACTACTAGAAGCGCAAAACTGAGAAACAATTTTGAAGCATCAAGGCGAATTAATTTTTCAGCCTAAGACGGTCCAAAATTAATTTTAATTTATATCCAATTTAATTTGGGTTAAATAAATTATTATTAATTAATTATGAAAAGTGACCCAGTTGAGCTGAACCGAGAAAAAAATCGAACCGACCGAGTACTAGGTAGCCCAAAACCGTCCCACATGCTGACCCAATCAGCTTGCTTGGCTGATTAATTAGCTTGCAAAATGGCCCTTGAATACTTTTACAAATTGCAAACAAACCCCTCCACTATTTGTGCCTTTCTAGATTTGCCCCTACCTTAATATAGCAAGTTTGAAAACTTCAAACTTGCCACATGTGTGGCCGGCCATGGGAGGGCTCTTTGGCTGCTGATTTTGGCTATTTTTAGCAACCCTCTCAACCTATAAAAACCCCCCTTGGCTGCTCATTTAAAACACACCTCAATTTTCTCATCTCTTCTCTTCTCTCTCAATTTTCTCTCTTCATTTCCCATCCATTTTTCTTTATTCTCTCGCCAATTTCACCTCTTGAAAAAGAGCCATTCATCCACCATTTGGAGCAGCATTAAAGTGTTCGTTGCAGCCTCGGTTCGACAAGAACAAGCGGAGAAGGAAGAGTGGAGCAAACGAGTCAAGCCACAGAGAAACACCGGATTTTATTCTTGTTCCCTATCCTTTTAATTTTTGTTGTTGTTATGATGAACATGTCTATGAATATTTGTGATGTTGAAATGTTTAATTTAATTGATATGGCTTGAATTTAATTCGTGTTAGGCTGATTGCATTTCGTCTACTTAATTTATTAAAATTGTGTTTGTGTTGTTATAGGCCTCGGTAAGATGGTTGATTAAGTAAAACCATGACTAAGCTATTCTTGCATTACAATTGTAAGGTAACTAATGAATTAATTATTTAAACGAATTGAAATTGTAATTATTTGACACGATACTTAATCAGTGCATGTTTAATCATCTAAGGTAGCTGTGGGTTAAATTAGAAACGGTATCTAGCGATACATTAGCCTTACATAACTTGCAATATTTTAATGTGTGCTATCAATTGAACTTTAAATTTTGAATTAAACTTTTTGATATTAAAAAATGTCACATATTTAAAATCAATAAAAATTTAATAAAAATGTTACCAGTTGAATTTTAATTTTGAAACCAATCATAAACAGTCTAAATTCTTGAAATTGAATTCAAAAGCTAAATTTCAAAAATTTAAAAAAATACATAAACCAGAGACATAATTAAATTGAAAATAAAGAAAGAAAAAAAGAGAGGAAAGAGACAAAAAGAATTGTATAGTCGTGTTCGTTTCTTTTTTTTTTCTTCTTCTAAAATATCTTATATTTATTGGTATAAATTTATATGAAGAGATGTTTTTATTTTATTGTTTAACAATGTACTTAATATATGAATATCTCAGCTAAATATTTTAATATTTATTATATATTGTATAATTCTAGTTTTTATCCTTTTAAAAGTTAAATATATGATGATAACAATAGTAATTTCAAAATGTGGAGGTAAAATAGAGTAGGCTAAGCAAATAACATAACTATTTTATACTCACCTTTTTAAGAAAAGAAAAATTGTTTTGCCCTGCTCCACTTGCACTGTTAAAACAAAACCTTTTCAATTAGAATGGGTAGATATAAATTCCATCGGATGATTTGAATTTTGCTTTCCTATATAACCAAATTGCATACATCCAAGATATTTAATCTTTCCTTGGTGGAGTAAAAAGAAAATTAGAATGATAGAAAATTGAAAGATTTGGTAAGAAGAATGGAAAAATTGAAAGAAAAAAATAATTTCCTTCCTATTCATTGCTTGGTAGGATTGAAAAGTAAGAGGAAAGAAAATAAAACTTTGAGAAAATACATATTTTTAAACTAAAATACATACACTTCTAATTTTCTCTCCTACTATCGTTCCAATTTGAAATTCTTCCATTTTTATGCTTAATTAAGCTTAACTTTGACTCATGTATATTTTTTTTAAAAGAAGTGAATAAAAAAAGACTAGTGTGAGTAAAAGGAATTATGAAAATCAATGTTGGTTAAAATTTAATTTAGTGGTGGGCTTGAATTAATGAGAATAACAACAATTTTTAATGTGGTATAGACTGTAGGGGAAGGATCCAAAAGCATTTCATTAATGGTTGGGATTGGAGGACAAGGGAAGAGAGCAAAAGCAGGTGGTAGAAGATGCCACTGATGCTTTAAGAAAACAAGACGATGGCCTTTTCTTCTCTAAAAAATGCCCACTGTCTCTTCTTATTCACTCATCTTCCACTTTCTTTTTTCAAACTTTTCTGTCCTCTTCCCCTTTTTCTTCACCTTCTTCTTTTGCTCCCTTTATCTACATCTGTTAGGTTTCAAGTCGAAACAAAACTATTAGCAACAACAAATCTATTGCCAATTTGCTAGTTATGAAAGAAATAGTTTTGGGTAAACTATCAAAATAATCAGTTTTGTTTGCTTCATGTTACATTTTTTGTCATTTATTTTTGACATGTTAAGTTTTAGTCACTTAAGTTATCATTTTATTACGAAATGGTTATTAATTTATTAACTGTTGTTGATGGTGTAACGGCAATCTGATGTGGCCCGTTATTTCATCATATCAAACTAAAATTTTAGGTCAATTTACACAACTAGTCCCTATACTTTTATTTTTTTGAACAATTTAACTTTTTTCTTTTAATTTCTTTATTTTCCTTCTCTTCTTCTTTCCCTTTATTTTTCTATCTTCTAATATTCTTTATTGCAGAAACATAATCTTTACCCACCAACTAAACTAAGTCCTTATTTCTTTCACATGATTCCTAAATTGAATTTCAATCAAAACTGAATATCAATCATTCTTAATCAAATCTCGATTTGAATATAACCTAATTTTGAAACTAAAACTAGATATAACTAACCAATATAAAAAAAAAAAACCATATCCTTAATCAAATCTAAACATAAATTGAATTCTTTATATTCAAAACAATTTTTTTTCCTTTTCCAAAATTCGACAGAATCGTGTAGATTATTCCTTTTCTTTGCTTTTATTTTCTGATGAATAAAATGAAGCAAATGATAAATTGATCTAAACCATCTTGGACATTCCCAAGCAAGCTTGATTTGAAGTCGAGCATGGATGAGCCGAAGAGAGAAAGGGAGCATGGAACCAAATCGATTTGGGTAAAGTTGAGGGTAAGTTTCGTATGGTGGTTGTTTATCATATTCTTTAACTCGGGCGTTATCTTTATCATTTTCTTCATATTTTACCAACAACAGAAAACTTTTCTAAAAGAAACTCCAAGAAGTACCAAGTTGATGAAAGGTACAAGCCACAACAGATGAAGTGGAAAGGAAAATTGTGAAGATTATGAGGAAAAACATGTAATTTTTCTTTAATTACACAAGAAGAAGTTGGACGAAAGTGATAATTAGAGGAAAAGGAAAAGAATCCTGAGATAAAGTGGTGACCGAAAATGGTGCACAAGAGTCCAAGATATTGACCCTTCCCCCGGTTCCACCCTTGAATTGGGGCTGTGAGTGACCACAAAGTCCATCATCTGCCCATGGAATTTGTACTTTGTTTGTTGATGAAAGGAGCACTCACCACCTTCACTATTTGCTCAAACCTTTCATTTTCGTTTTTGTCTAACATTATGATTTAAATAAAAAATAAATATGTGATTTATACTCAAAATCACTAAAACTCCCTTCAACATCTCAAATCAATAATATATATCCTTATTTAAAATGACAATATTGTTACAAACTTAAAAAAAAAAAAAAGGAAGGATTTATGTGTAAAAAATAAATATTACTTCTTAATTTACATTGGGTTATATAACCTATTTATAATAGAAATTAGATGCACAAATAATGAAAGATATGCTATGCTATAATATGATATGATATGATATCGTGCTAATAAATTAGATATAAATAAAGAAAGGTACGATATGATATACATTAATTATGTAAGATATCACATTAACAAATACCAATTAATTATTGAAATACTATTTAGAAATTAATGATGACCGGGGGAAGTGTATATGATGGGTCCCTTCATTTTTGGATCATCCATAATTTCCACATGCAATGGGATTCCCTTGTGAAACAAGGCAACGAGACTCCTTTACTGGAAAAAAAAAACAAATTAAAAAACAGAAAAGTACCCTTAAAAACACGTCTCGATAGCCCTCTAAAACTCATTCTTTCGTAGAGCCCAATTTCATCAAAATCAATTTCATCAAAATCAATTTCACTTTTTAGTCTTTCAAAGTCTTTGATGTACCAAATTACGTAACATCAACGCTAGTTCTTGCAAACTTATTCTTTATTTCTACCACATCTTCCACAAATTAAAAAGATCGATCCTCTTCATTCATTTTAGCTAAAAGCTTTGGGAGTTCCATCAGCAGGATTTGGCAGCATGTCGATGAAAACACACCGTTGGATCAATCCTCACCAAATTCTATCATCACTAACCATTTTCTTTGTCATCACCATCTTTGTATATCCCATCAACGGGTTGGAATCAAGGAGGCTTGATGACAGCACTGTTCCAGGTGATCAAGGCGTCAAGTGTACCCCATCATGTATACAAAGTCCTCCACCACCCTCACTGCCGCCACCATGCCCTCCACCACCATCACCCCCAGCACTGCCTCCACCTACACCGAAAAAGCCGCCAACCCAATACTGTCCACCTCCACCAATACTGCCTAGTCCACCGTCCTTTATATACATACCCGGTTCACCAGGGAATTTGTACTCAATTGACCAAAATTTCGGCGGTGCAAACCGGAATGTCGCTGTGGGGTTATTGGGTCTGGTTTGTGGATTCTCTCTCCTTCTCGCTTTTTGAAGTTTGTAAGGTCCTAGGATCTTGTGCAAGAAGTTGGATATAGTAAGTACAAATTCCTTTTCTTTGGACAAGAATATAATTTTGTCCAAACAGAAAGTTTTAGGACCTACAGTAGTTATTTTACTTGCTGTTTCATGATATTGTTCAATAATAAAAGTTTGGAAAATTAACTTTATATATAAATTACCTGATTTTGAATGGCTGTTCATTTTTCTGCTTCGATAAACGTCGTCTTACTTTGTATATTTAAGTTTGGTTGATTAATATTTTTTATAAGGGAAACGAGATTATTAGTGGGATTTGAATGGGTGATGGGATTCCGAGCAAAGCAGTCCAGCAGGCAGCGGTTGCCGTTCAGAAATAAATTAAAAAGAAAAAAAGAACCGATTTAGGCCCAGTGTTAGTTGGGCGGTGACGACGCTCTTACGTTGGTGTTTAGTTGGACACATGAGGCCTGTGGTAACCAACTGCGCTTATTTCATGGACTCCTACTTCTATGCTATTTTGCAGCCATTTTTCACTACCAAAATCAAGCACGCACTTACCTTTGAAGTTTGTGTTATTTGATGTTTTTTTAAATTTCATTTGTTTTGGTGAAATAATTTAATATAATTTTTTATACATAAATAAAATTATGAGTAGATCTAGTCCGACAATCTATAATAAATAACTGTATTTATTTAGTAATCTTAATTTAATATATTTATGTATTTAAATTTCATTTTACTTATATTTTCATCTAAATATTTTATTTAATATTGTAAATATTTAATGTGTTATTATTAATTAGTTTTAAATAATATATTTCATTATTTATTATATTGTTTTTCAAACACAAATTTATATTTTAAATATATGGTTTCCACAAGTATACATGTATAATAAAGTTTCTAATTTTAAAAATTTATTGGGTAGATCTTCTTCAAAGTTGAGCTACTCGAAAGTATTTAGATATAAACACTAAAATTAAAATGAAATTGTGATTAAAAAAATAAATTTATGAATATTAAACTATTTAAAAACTAAATATCATTTTTTATATAATAGTTCTGATTTTTAAAAAAGAGTAAATACCTATATCTTTAATTTAAGAAATATTATTCATAAAAAAACCATAAATTTATATTTTCTGAAAAATTCTATTTCAAAGAATAAAATGAAAAAGTGAAAGAGAAAAGTAAAGCAAAAGACAAGATTATAACCACCTGATTGATTTGATGATCAAAATGTGTTAGACTTGGATTCGGAAATTAATGAGAGAGATCAATTTCGATTTCGACACTAAATTACGGGTCCCGCTTTTTGTACGCTAAATTTGTTACGTTTACACGTCATCATGTACCATACTAGGCTATGTATAGCTCTTGATTTTCTTTTGACTAAATTATACCTAAAGTCACTCAGCTATTACTAAATTTTTATTTAGTTACTCAATTATAAAAGAATTACAAAATAATTATTAAATTATTTAAAATTTTTCATTTAAGTCATTAGTTTATAAAATTCGTTATTGTATGGCCTTCTTTGTTTACACTACTTGCACTAATTGAAAGCTCTCATTCTCATTTCTCTTCTACAATTTGTTTTTTTTTCATAAAATTTTTTTGAATGTCACAAATCTGTGAACTAAAATCTAAATATAAGATATGTTCTTCTATTCGTCAATGGGTACTGATCCACCATAATTATTGTCGAATTGTCGCTTGAAGCTTACTAGTCAAGCTTTTTATTTTTAAAAAATAATTAACAAATAAGTGATTAAATAAAAAATTTTGAATAGTTCAATGACTTAAATTAAAACTATCGAATTGTTTGGTGGCCCTTTTATAACTTTTTGAAGTGGAGTGACCAAAAAGTAAGCTTACTAATAATTTAGTGACCTTGAATGTAATTTATCGTTTTATTTTATTTTATTGTAATTTTTATTTTTTAACGTATTTAAACATCAACATTCTTAATGGTTGTTTGGTAAAAGTAATATTTTATTACTGATAACAAAATTATCCTTCATAGAGCATTTAACATATTATTAATAATGTTAATTTTTTATCGATAAATATTAGGTATAATGGTAATACACATTGCACTCTCAAGAGAAGATGTAAATTCGAACATTAGAGATGATATTGTTGAAAGCGACAACCACAAATCTCCAAAATGATTAGTCTTCATAAACTGTAAAATGGACATAGAAGATATATTATATATACCAACAAAATAGGGGAGGGGATCCATTTACACAGTGTAAAAAGTAAATTAGTTTTCCACACATCCGTAACTATTTGTATGATTAATTTTTTAATGATCCAACTATTGAATTTATTAATATAATTATACTTGTCATGTATGTAAATTTTCGAATCAATCCAATAACTATATCATATTGATCTAAAATACTCTATATATTAATATATTTCGACGATTGAATTTTTTTTACATAAGACAAAGGGTTAAAAATTTTAAATTTATATCAAATTTGACATGCGTGATCTACATGAATAGATCATGAAATATAACAGTTGCATCGTTAAAATATTAATCATATAAATAGTTACAAAAGTGTATAAAACTACTTTACTTTTTACATTATGTAAGTGGATCCCTCTCAAAAAAATTAATGCTACTTTCTTTTCTTTTCTTTTTTTTTGGTTTAGTTGGTTAAGATTTTTTTTTTTAATTTAATGAATTTCAAAAAGTCTAAGTGAATATAAAAATTTTAATGATATTTATTATTGAATTATCTTTAAAGTAATTTATAATAACAATAAAATTAGCTTGAAAAAATATAATAAACCCAAAATGTAATATTTATTTATAAATATACCTAAAATGTAATATATATATATATATTTATATATATAGTTATAATTACAATTTATTAATAAAATATCTTGTGGGACTTCCTATATTCATTACAGTTTGTTATATAGGCATAATGATTTATTTGACATTCAACTTTATAAAAGAAAATTATTTTAATTATCTATTTAATTTTTCGTCTTTTTTAATTTTTTAATTTGTGTTTTATCCAATCACCTTAAAATTAAAGAAAAAATTTAACGTTTTTAACTTTGCAAACGTTGCATACACGTGAATTGTCACATAGATGGCACGCCAGCATTTAATTAATTTTTTAAAATTTTTAAAATTTAAAAAATATTTTTTAAAATTAAAAATTAATTAAATTTATTAATTAATTATACCTTTTTAAAAAAATTAATTAAATGATGATGTGTCATCTATGTGGCAATTCACTTGTATACCACGTTAGCAAAATTAACAAACATTATCTTTTCTATCAATTTTAGGGTGATTTGACAAAAAATACAAGTTCAAGAGCTAAAAGAGAAAAACAATTAAATAGAGGACTAAAATAATTTTTTTGATAAAGTTAGAGGGCCAAAAAAATATTATGACTATTATATATTACAATAAAAGTGGAAAATCACACAAAGTACGGGACTTTACCCCTAAATACCAATTAAATCATTAAAAAAATTGAAAAAGAAGCGCTTTTAAGTCGCACAATCACTCAATGGTCAAATTTTATTATTTTTTTAACAATCTCATTATAAGTTCTGATCATATCTGCTCTTGTTAACACAATGCCTAGAACTACTCATAGCCCCTTTTCAACCCATAAATAAGAGGATAATGCACTTCAGCACTCAAACCTAGGGGTGAGCAAAATCCGATTCGATTCGAAAAACTCTATAAAATTTTCAAATTTTGAATTAAATAGTTCAAGTTATTTGAGTTAATCAAGTTTTTTGGATCAACTCGAATAAAAAATTAAGTTTTTCGGTTTAACTCGAATGTGAATTACACAATTCGGGTTATCCGAAAATCCGAATAAGAAAAGGCAAAACTACGCCATTTTGATAAATGTTTACCTTTTCTAAAGTTAAAAGTCAAAATCATTAAGTTAAAAGTCAAAATTACGTTATTTTGATAAATATTTACACATTAAGTTAAAAGGCAAAACCATTATATTGTTTATGTAGTTAAATGACTTTATACTTTCATTTACTAGTTAAATAATTGGTTCATGTAAATGCAACATTAAGTATAAATAATAGGATTCGTTAACTCGACTCGACTTGACTCGAAATTTTTTGACTCGATTCAATCCGATTCGAAAAAAAAATCAAATTGAATTCGGTTGCGAAAATATGATTCGTCAACTCGACTAACTTGAAATTTTTTGACTCGATTCGACTCGACTCGATCGAGTACTCACCCCTACTCAAACCAATGTCCTTTTGCATTGGCAATAATGCTTATGTCAATCGAGTTAAGATTCAATCGGCCAAATTCTATCATTCACATAGGGAGGGAAGATGATATTTTTGTAATTGAGGATATTTTCCATTTAGGTCCCTTAGCTTTAAATTTTGTTTTAATTCCATCATTAATTCACAATTTTAATCTTTTTTTTTTGATTTAGTCCTTATCCTTAATATTTTTTAATTTAGTTTACATCTTCCGTGGCTTTTATTATTATTAATGTCTTTGCATGTATATGGTCAATATTCAATTTGTTGTATAATAATTATAGTGGTGTCTAATTATATGTCTCTTTTAATATAGATTAGTTTCTAATGTCACATGTATTGGAAGTGATTTTGTGCATTTAATTTTTAATTAGTTTTTAAATAATTTATTTTAAATTTTTGTTACTTATAGTAAGCTATAATATTAATTTGAAAAAATAAAAAAATAAGGCAAAGTAACATGCAACAATTATAATAATAGTTCATGACAATTATGAAAAATGTTTAAACTAAATTAATAAATATTTAATAATAGAGATTAAAAAATAATTGATGGAATTTTACTTTCATTTCAAAACAAACCAGCAAAATATTTTTCACCTACATCAAACAAATAAAAAAATAGATAAAAAAAAATGAATTTGTTTTAAGAGTGTTTCCCACAGTATAAACAACTTTAAAAAAAATTACAAAAATCATAATATTATATTACCTTATCATCAATTAAAATAATCTTTGATCGTTCTCTGGTAAACGTGATCATGGCTCGGGGCGAGCCCGCTTGCATTAAATTTTTTTAGATAAATGTTTCTCAACAAATTGAAACTACATTAAAAAAAGTCTTTACACTTAAATAACACTAAGATAATTGCAAGTTAGCAAGCAAATGCCTCTAAAATAGTAGCAAAATTAACAATAAAACAAGAGTTATACAATATCTAAACAATAACAACAAAATAGCAGTAATATAATAGCGAAATGAAAGCAAAATGGAAACGAGACGACATAAAAAAATGGCAACGAAACAAAATTAAATACAATAGAGAAATAGCAGTGAAATAATACTAAAAATAGCAACTATATATAACAAACTATAAACAACAAATATATATAGCACCAAAAACAACAACAGAAGCGACAACTTGCAAAATATAATCAACTAACCAAAATATCTATATATATATATATCAACCGATCAACATATTTAATTTTATAATAAGATATAAATAATAAACGAAATTAAATTGTTAACAATTAGGAAGGTAACCTAGAAAGCATTCGAAGAATAATTGCCCCCATCATTCTCACAATCCATTCCTAATATGAAATAAGAATAAATAGTTAGATAATCAAATTGAAAAAATGCTATAAAATTATAACAATAAAACAAGAATAATAATTACTCATTGAAAATCCTTTAGCTCGCATCAAGTCATCAAAGCAAACAATGACTTGAATTGTTTTTGGTTTAAGTGAACTCTTCATAAGTGTGATAACTTTCTTCCCCATGCTAAAAGCGGACTCAGAAGCTATAGTCGATATTGGAATTGCGAAAAGATTATGAGCCAATAATGAAAGCTCATGATATCTAATTGAATTTTTTGCTCCAATAATCCAATACATCTATTTTATTATTCAACTCAAGCTATGGTTCTTTCAAATAAATGTCCAACTATGGCTTTTCACTCTTAGTATTGGATTTACTTAAGTATCATTTATAATCATCACTCTCATCATAATCTCCTCCAAAATCAACCCTATTAAAATTGGATTGATGCAACCTGGACAACAGGATCATTATCCGAAACATTGGAACTCCCATCCAAAGAGGAAGATGTGGATTTGGAGTTCTTAACATACTCATCAAACAAGAGTTTAAGATTACTAAGAATGGTTTGCACAAAGTCTGAAGCATGAGTATCACAAATTTTAGTAAGTAAAGCAATATCGCACATAGTTTAACTTGTAACGAGAATCTAAAATTGCAGAACATGACAATACCAAAGCATACTTAGCCTAATATTTATTAAATTTCTCTTGCATTTGCTTATCCATTAGAGTTAAAAAAGAATGAGCTGTTGGAAAAGATCCAGTTTGAAAACGGTTTTCTTGCATAGTGAGAAATTTAAAATTTTGAAAACCGAGTTGGTTGTGATATTTATAGCAATAAACCCTTTACCAAAATCACATCAGTGTTTTTGACTAGACAAATCCTTGTCATTCCCGGCTTTTAACCGAACGGCCTTCTTTACTATTCTCGTACCACGAATTTCTTCGAGTGTGGGCTTGAACAAATTTGAATCAAACATAAAACCATAAATTATTTACTTTACTTTCAGTGGGAAAACAAATCTCTCTTCAATAGAAACCAATAGAATTGCTGTAACACCCCTTACCCGTGTCCGAGGCCGGGACAAGATACGGGGCATTACCAAACTTAAACAAAAACCTTTATACAAAACCGGCTATAAAATTTCATTCAATTTAACATTCCTCATTCACATGCAAATCGCCCCTTATATGGGCCCACAAGGCCCAAAACATACATTAGGAACTGTTCGGGACTAAACCGAGAACTTAGGAAACTTTAAGAAGACTTCAAAAAATTTTCATCAAAACAGGGGTCACACGTCCGTGTGGCTTGGGACACGCCCATGTGGGTAGGCCGTGTGGTCACACACGCCCATGTCCTTAGCCCGTGTGACTCTTTGTTTATGACGTCATCAACAAAATTGGGTCACACGGCCAAGTCACACGCCCATGTGCTTAGGCCGTGTGGCGAATTAAATTTCGAAAAGTAAATGTAGACTTCACACGCAATGGGCACACACGCCCATGTCTCGGGGTCGTGTTCTCCACACGGCTGAGACATACGGCCGTGTCTCTGCCCGTGTGGCCAAGAAAATGGCTATTTTCCAGACCATTTGGCACCCTCATTTGCACATACTTAAACACAACTTCAATCCATCCATCCCAAACACACATAACCACATCACATAAAACCTTTAGTATAAGCACACACGTATAAATAGGCATTACAACTCATTAACCAATATGAACCAACGCATTTGGCCAAATCAATTGACACATACACAATTGACTAAGTTCCTATACATGCCATAGGCTCAAAAGGTTTTGCATTCACTTATACCCAACATGATAGCTTGATAGTGTGATAGCATCTCCAGCGATCTCCAACTCGAGCTAGTATAAAACCCTACATGATATGAGAAAGGAAGGGGAGTAAGCTATAAAGCTTAGTAAGTATGTATGTAAATAATAAACAATTTATTACCATGCTTTTAACAATCCTTATTTTGAGTTCTCAAGATAATGCCATCATTATTGCATAAAATTTCTCAATTCACTTATATTCATCTTGAGCTGTCTACTCGAGTTACAGTCACTAAATTATTTTTATCCGGAGCTACGGAACTCTAAATTAATATCCTCTAATTTTCCTTGAAACTAGACTCACATATCTTCTTACCATAAAATTTCCCGAATTTTTGGTTCAGCCAATCAGTACAGTTTATTCTTTAAAGTCTCCTCTGTTTCACTGTCCGGCTGTTCTAACCCCTCTTCACTAAAAAATTATTTTCTCATTGTAAAGAACTCAAAAGAAGTTTCCGATGTTTCTCTTGAAAATAGACTCATTAATAAATTCAAGCATATAAATTTTATCTCTTGATTATTTTTGTACAATTTTTAATGAATTTGCAAAGTCAGAACAGGGGATTCTGAAATCATTCTGACCCTATCTTATAAAAATTCAAATATCTCATAATATGAAATTCTTTTGCTTACACCATCTCTTTTATGCGAAAATAGACTCAATAAGATTTAATTCCATATCTTATTCAACTTCTAATTCAATTTTCACCATTTTTGGTGAATTTTCAAAGTGATTCAACTGCTGCTGTCCAAACTGTTTTATTGCTAATTTTAGTCTATCATGTTTTCTTTGTATTAATTCTCATTTACACTCTTATAACACTAAAGCATATCCATAGTTAGCCATGCCAATAGCTAGTCATCATCAAATATTTACAAGCCATTCATTGGCCAATTTAACTTATACATCAACAACAAAAACTTGAACATTTCATTTCTCAATTTAATTTGGCTTAAAAGCCTCACACATGATCACAATCCACATTTCCCACATATTCTTACATCATAAGCATGGACTTAGCTCTTTGTCATTGATGCATAAACTCAGCTCTTTGTCATTGATGCATAAACTTAGCTCTTTGCCCGTCGAACTACTCGGAATATCAAAGGATACTCAATCTCATCATACATGTATCACGATGCCAATGCCATATCCCTGATATGGTCTTTCATGGGATCACATCTCGATGCTGACGCCATATCCCAGATATAGTCTTACACGGGATCTCATATCTCGATGTCGATGCCATGTCCCAGACATGGTCTTATACGAGATCGTAAATAGATGTTGATGCCATGTCCCAGGCATGGTCTTACACGAGATCTTTATCTGGTGCCGAGGCCATGTCCCAGACATGGTCTTATACGGGACCTCCTTCATTTGGTGCCGATGCCATGTCCCAGACATGGTCTTATACGGGACCTCCTTCATTTGGTGTCGATGCCATGTCCCAGACATGGTCTTATACGGGACCTACATTCGGTGTCAATGCCATGTCCCAGACATGGTCTTTGTAACAGTCTGAATTTGGCCCTAATCAGAACGGTGGTTTCGAGACCACAAATTCGAGTCTGAGATATATTTAAATAATATATTCTATGCTTATTATATGTAAATTAATGTGTGTGAAAGTTTCGTAGGAAAATTTAATCGTTTGTCTGTGTAATTTGACAAAAGGACTTAATCGCGTAAAATGTAAAAGTTGCAAACTATAGTGAAATGTGCTAAATTGATGGTGGCTTTTTAATATGAGGTATTAAAAGGGTAATTAGCCCATCCTAAGAGTTAGTGGACGGCATATACGAAGAATAACCTTAGTATTATTTGTTTATATATTAAAGTATAAAGGTTAATTTAGTAATCAAACAATTACTTACCATATATGTTAATTAAAACACAAAAATAAACATGTTTACTTCATCTTTCTCTTGGCCGAATATTGAAGAAAGAAAAGGGAGCTAGGTTCTTTTGATTTTCGGTTACTTTCAAGCCAAATTCAAGGTAAGTTTTTAGTCGGTTTTTGTTAATTTTTACGTTTTTGAGATCGTTGCTTCGAACATTAGTTGACCCATGTTAGAATTTTTAAAGTTGAGCATGCTTGATGTTCGGCCATTGACATGTTATTGTGGTTTTTGATGTTTGATGATTTTATATAAAAGATATGTTAAAGATTAGCATGTTTTATATTGGAAATTTTAGTGAATTTGAGTATTTTGGGCTAAATTGCAAAAATGAATTTTTGAGGGGGCTAAAATACAAAGTAAATGAAAAAAATGGACTAGTATGGTCCCTATGAAAATTCGGCCCTTAGGTGATATAATGAGATTTTGTGTATTTTGTGTTTTGTGCAAATAAGACTAAATTGTAAAAATGTGAAACATTAGGGGTAAAATGGTAATTTGTCTGTTTATGAGTTTTGGGACTAAATTGAGATGAAATGTACTTGAATGAGCTGAATTTTAATGTGTTTAGATCAAGAACAAAGAAAAACGGATTTGGATCGGGGAAAGGCGAAGGTTATCGAATAACCGGTCTACGTTGTCCGTCGATAGTCGAGGTAAGTCCTTAAGCAAATATATGTCAAAGAATTATTTATGAATATAGTAAATGATGAAATTTGGAAATTTTAAGCATAAATATATGAGATGGCCGAATGTGGGGGTATTATATTGGATTGACTTTATTTTGTTTAATGTATTGTGAATAAGTATGTTCGGTTTAATATGTGAAGGTAATATGAATTATATGAGATGTTTGTGATGTTAGCATTAAGAAATGTGTATTGAATGGTTGATTATATTGATATTCGGGCTTTGAGCCTAGCAGGCCTCGTGCCGGTGAATTATTTCGGGCTTATTGCCTAGCAGGCCTCGTGCCGGTGAATTATCATGCCGGTGAATTATTTCGGGCTTATTGCCTAGCAGGCTCAATGCCGGTGTTCAAACTTTGGACCTTTGGTCTAGCAGGCTCAATGCCGGTGTTCAAACTTCAGACCTTTGGTCTAGTAGGCTCAATGCCGGTGTGTAATTCGGGCTATAATGCCTAGCAAGCTTAATGCCGGTGATAAGTTATAAACGGAGAATCCGAGAATTAAACAAGGTGAGACACATTTAATGCAATGTGCTAAAATCTCGGGTAAGTGTAAGTCTATTGTATTAGTAGGAAATGTGGTAAGTTGGTATATTATCATTGAGTTGAGTATGATATGATTAAGTTGATAATTCAATAAGGATTTCATTATATGCTATTAAGCTATCCATGATGAGTATGAACATTAGATATATGAAGTTGAGTTTTATATGTATATTACTTTGAGGAATCGGCTATAAGGGGAGATGTTCATGGTAAAAGAGTTTGAAGGTATTCGCATGTGTGTATAAGAATGGATATGTGATTGATGTTTAAAATATGTTCATTCAACTTGGAATATACAAATGCATATGATATTTATGTGACTTGACAATGTACAAGCTTATGGTGTTAAAGTGTTAATACTTAGGTTAATAGTACTAAAAGCATTCGGTCATGATTTATTTACATAATGAAATGCTTATATTCTATGTTACGAATTCAATGATTAAAAGGGCCTATATGTTTAAATGTTGTATTGAATTTGCTTAAGACTTACTAAGCTAGTAAGCTTACTTTGTGTGTTCAATGATCTGTTTTATAGATTTTGGTCAAGCTACGGGCTCAGAAATTGTCGTCACAAAGTCAACCACACTATCATCTTTTTGGTACTCCTTTAGTTTGGTTTATTTTGGATAAAGGCATGTATAGGATGGTAAATGTCCTTGTTTGAGTTGGAAACTTTATTATTGTATGTATTATAGCCATACGAATATGGCTTATGTTCTATGTTAGTTAATGTGGAGACATACTGTTTTTAATGATCTAATGGTGCATATGGATATGTTATTATGATGCATGGATAATATGGATTTTATTTGGTTATATTTGGCTATAGTCTAGGTGTATATCGTAGATATAATTTAGTCATAGCATATATGTGTGATGTGTTTAGTTATGCATTTGGCTAGTAAAGAGATGGTGATGATACTTGGTGATTTATGTAGGTATATATATATATATAGTAGTTAGGTGATAATTTTGTTATATGTTTGGATCAATATACCGAGCCTTGAATTGTGTATATATACGGAATAAGGGTGTTGCATTGTATTAATGATCTTGTCCAAGGACTATTCGTGAATTACTTGCTAATATACATTACTAATGATGATTGAGTGGTGACATAGGCTTCGACAATATAGTAAATGATGTATAATTGAGGTAGTTGGTATTTGTAATATTTCGTTTAGGCATGAATCTCAAATGGTATGTGAAAACAGTATGGTTTGATCTCAATATTTGAAACACTGCGATATGCTTATGATATTGGTAATAGTATGGCCAAACCTTTGAATGGTTAAATAAATAAATTGTAAGGTTCAGGTACACTAATAAATGTATGCGAATTTAGTGTATGATATATGAATAATCATGTGCAAGTATAAATGTGACATTGTTATAAGGAAATGCATGCGATATAAGTTCATAATATCAATTGTATGTTTGGTCAGGATGTAATTTGATATGCTTGTATATGCATTATAGATTTATGAATGAATATCAGATTTTGTTATGTGATACATAGGGATCGCTTTACTTGTGTCGAATTCAACTGAATGTCCATTCGGAACGGTGTTTAGTTTGGTAATGCCTCATAACCCTAATCCGGCGATAGGTACGGGTTAGGGGTGTTACATTTGATTGGTATCAGAGCTTACGGTTTAGTCGATTCTAGGACTACCGTAGCGCGTGTGAGTCTAGCTATACATGCCTTAACCTTATAATATGATAGTGTGGTGACTTCTGACATTTAAATTGTGTTTTATATAGTAAATGGATCCTGACAGAGTCATAGCAGATGATGTAGAGAGTGCAGCGTCTGATCTTGTACATGGGTCAGCGCCGGTAGACTCTCGACCTGTTTCGGGTAGCCATGAGGGAGAGGCTAAGCAAGCCTTCTATCAGATGATGAATGAATGGTTTACCCAATTTATTCAGACTAATCCGGCTGTACAACAACCTCCACCCCCAAATAATCCAACTCCGATACCTTCAGCACCTCCGATGATGGATCTGATGAGATCTAGCAGGCCTCCCGTTGATAAAATCAGGAAATACGGGGCCGAAGAATTTAAAGCTAATGATGATGACGACGCGGAACGAGTGAGATGTGGCTTGATAATACTATCCGTGTGCTTGATGAGTCATCATGTACTCTAGACGAATGCTTGAAGTGTGCTATATCCTTATTACGAGGACACCGCATATCACCGTGGAATACACTAGTATCGGTGGTTCCGAGGAGAAAGTGACACGGGAATTCTTTCGATAGAATTTCGTAAAAAGTACATCAGTCAGAGATTCATTGATCAGAAACGAAAAGAATTTCTGGAATTGAAACAGGGTCAAATGACCATGACTGAGTATGAACGGAAATTTGTCAGACTGAGCCGATATGCTCGTGAATGTGTGTCAACTGAAGCCATTATGTGCAAAAGATTTGAAGACGGTCTGAATGAAGACATAAAGTTGCTTGTTGGCATTCTTGAAATCAAAGAGTTCGTGGTACTTGTCGAGCGAGCTTGCAAAGCTGAAGAGCTTGGGAAACAGAAAAGAAAGGTTGAAATGGAAGCTAGAGACACTCATAAAAGATCATCGAGTAAGACTTTCCATTCTGTATCTAAGAATTTCAAAGATGACTTCGGCCGACATAAAGCTATTTCAGACATGTATAGACGAGATCGACCACCTGCGAGTTCCCGGGCTACTTCGATGGCTAGTGTCGGTAATATTCAGCAGAGTCGGACTGAGTGCAAGCATTGTGGAAAATGGCATTCTGGGAGTTGTAGAATTCGTGATCGGTCCTGTTTTAAATGTGGATCGTCAGACCATTATATTCGAGAGTGCCCGATGTTAGTCGAGCAAAATACAGCTCAGAATACAAGACCGAGCAACGCGACAGCACGAGGCAGACCACCCAGACATTCGGGGAATGTAGGTGGCAGTCAGAGAGGAACAAAGGATACTGCAGTTCGATCAGAGGCTCGAGCACATGCTAGGACATATGCTATTCGCACTAGGGAGGATGCTGCTTCTCCAGATGTTATTACCGGTACTTTCACACTTTATGATACTACTGTGATTGCATTGATTGATCCAGGTTCGGCTCATTCTTATCTGTGTGAAACATTAGAATCCAGTAAGACTCTGCCTGTTGAGTCTACTGAGTTTATAATTAGAGTATCAAACCCCTTGGGTCGGTGTGTTCTAGTCGACAAAGTGTGTAAAGGTTGTCCGTTGATGATTCGGGATTCATGCTTCCCAGCTAATTTAATGTTGTTACCTTTCGACGAGTTCGATATAATTTTGGGAATGGACTGGTTAACTTTGCACGATGCTGTGGTTAATTGCAAAAGAAAGACTATTGATTTGAGATGTCAGAACGGTGAGATCATCCGGATTGAATCTAATGACCTGAATGGATTACCGGCAGTAATATCCTCGATGTTAGCTCGTAAGTATGTGAGAAAAGGATGTGAAGCTTACTTGGCCTATGTATTGGATAATAAAGTGTCTGAAAAGTAGATTGAATCCGTACCAGTTGTGTGTGAATACCCAGATGTGTTTCCTGAAGAATTACCGGGATTACCACCAGTTCGGGAGATAGAATTTGGCATTGAATTAGTACCAGGGACGACTCCGATTTCAATAGCTCCGTATCGAATGGCACCTACTGAATTGAAAGAGTTGAAAGCTCAGTTGCAAGGGTTGACAGATAGGGGCTTTGCACGACCGAGCTTCTCTCCTTGGGGTGCACCAGTCTTATTTGTGAAAAAGAAAGATGGGACTATGCGAATGTCTATTGATTATCGGCAGCCGAACAAGGTGACTATAAAGAATAAATACCCGTTACCACGGGTTGACGACTTGTTTGATCAGTTGAAAGGGGCTTTAGTGTTTTCAAAGATAGATTTGAGATCGGGCTATTATCAGTTGCGAGTCAGAGTTTCCGATGTGCCAAAGACTGGTTTTCGAACGAGTTACGGACATTATGAGTTTCTGGTTATGCCTTTTGGGCTTACTAACGCACCTGCTATTTTTATGGATCTGATGAATCGAATTTTCAGACAGTATTTGGATCGATTCGTGGTAGTGTTTATAGATATATTCTAATCTACACCAGAGATGAAACCGAGCATGCTGAGCATCTAAGATTGGTGCTACAAACTTTGCGAGATAAACAATTGTATGCGAAGTTTAGCAAATGTGAGTTCTGGTTAAGTGAAGTCAGCTTTCTAGGCCACGTTATTTTAGCATCAGGAATTTGGGTTGATCCGAATAAAATATCAGCTATACTCGATTGGAAACCCCCAAAGAATGTTTCTGAAATTCGTAGCTTTCTGGGACTTGCTGGTTACTATAGACGATTTGTGAAAGGTTTTTCTATAATAGCTACCCCGTTGACAAAGCTATTACAGAAAGACACTAAATTTGAATGGTCGAAAAAGTTTCAGAAAAGTTTCGATTAGTTGAAAGCCCTTTTGACCGAAGCTCCAGTGTTAGTTCAGCCTGAATCGGGTAAAGAATTTGTTGTTTATAGTGATGCTTCTTTGAATGGTTTGGGTTGCGTTTTGATGCAGGAAGGCAAAGTCGTAGCCTACGATTCGAAACAATTGAAGTCGCATGAAAGAAATTACCCGACGCATGATTTAGAGCTAGCAGCTATTGTGTTCGCGTTGAAGATTTGGCGTCATTACTTGTTCGGAGAGAAATGTCATGTCTATTCAGATCACAAAAGTTTGAAGTATCTGATGACTCAAAAGATCTCAACTTGAGACAACGCAGATGGTTAGAGCTATTGAAAGATTACGAGTTAGTGATTGACTATCATCCGGGAAAGGCTAACGTTGTTGCAGATGCTTTAAGTCGGAAGTCATTATTTGCTCTTCGTGCGATGAACGCACATATGGCTATGTCTGGTGATGGTTCGTTAGTAGCCGAGTTAAAAGCAAGACTGTTGTTTATACAACAAATTTGTGATGCTCAGAGAGTTGACAAAGATACGATGGCAAGATGAATTCAGTGTGAAAGTAATGCAGAGTCAGAGTTTCGAATTGACGAAAATGACTGTTTGAACTTCAAAGGCCGAATATGTGTTTCGAGGAATGTGGATTTGATTCAGATGATATTGAATGAGGCGCATAATAGTCGATTGTCGGTACATCCGGGTAGTACGAAAATGTATAATGATTTGAAACAATTCTATTGGTGGCCTGGTATGAAACGGGATATATCCAAATTTGTCTCGAAGTGCTTAATTTGTCAGCAAGTAAAAGCCGAATATCAGGTGCCTTCTGGGCTACTTTAGCCAATCATGATACCTGAATGGAAATGGGATAGAATTACTATGGATTTTGATCCAGTTTGCCTACGACACCGAGCAAGAAAGATGCAGTCTGGGTTATAGTGGATAGACTAACCAAATCAGCTCACTTTGTTCCAAACAGATGCAGTTATTCGCTTGATAAGCTTGCTGAGTTATATGTATCTCAAATTGTGAGATTACATGGTGTGCCGATTTCCATTGTTTCGGACAGAGACCCGAGATTCATGTCGCGGTTTTGGAAGAAATTGCAAGATGCTTTAGGTACCAAACTACATTTTAGCACAGCCTTCCATCCGCAGACAGAAGGTCAGTCTGAGCGAACCATTCAGATACTTGAGGACATGTTGAGATGTTGCATCCTTGAGTTTGAAGGTACGTGGGAAAGATACTTACCTTTGATTGAATTTGCTTATAATAACAGTTTTCAATCTAGTATCAAAATGGAACCTTACGAAGCTCTATATGGCCGCAAGTGTCGTACACCGTTGTACTAGACCGAGCTCAGTGAAAATAAGATACACGGGGTTGATATGATTAAAGAGACGAGCAATGCAAGTGAGATCGTAATCGAGAGATAGTTTGAAAGCTGCATCGGATCACCAAAAGTCCTACGCTGATTTGAAACATAAAGACATTGAGTTTCAGGTCAGAGACCGAGTATTTTTGAAAGTTTCTCTGTGGAAGAAAATACTACGATTTGGTCGAAAAGGCAAATTAAGTCCGAGGTTCATCAGACCGTATGAGATCATCGAACGTATCAAGCCTGTTGCTTATAGATTAAAGTTGCCCTCTGAATTAGAAAAGATACACAACGTATTTCATGTTTCGATGCTCCGTAAATGTCGATCAGATCTGTCACATGTGATTTCTCCGTCTGAGATTGAAATCTGATCCGATATGATGTACGAGGAGGAACCGATTCGTATTTTAGCTCGTGAAGTGAAAGAGTTGAGAAACAAGAAAATTCCGTTAGTAAAAGTACTATGGAATTGACATGGAGTAGAAGAGGCTACGTGGGAGCCTGAGGATTCAATAAGGCAACAATATCCGACTTTGTTTAACGGTAAGATTTTCGGGGAAGAAAATCCCTAAGAGGGGAGAGTTGTAACAGTCTGAATTTGGCCCTAATCAGAATGGTGGTTTCAGGACCACGAATCCGAGTCTGAGATATATTTAAATAATATATTCTGTGCTTATTATATGTAAATTAATCTGTGTGAAAGTTTCGTAGGAAAATTTAATCGTTTGTGTGTTTAATTTGACAAAAGGACTTAATCGCGTAAAATGTAAAAGTTGCAAACTATAGTGAAATGTGCTAAATTGATGGTGGCTTTTTAATATGAGGTATTAAAAGGGAAATTAGCCCATCCTAAGAGTTAGTGGATGGCATATACCAAGAATAACCTTAGTATTATTTGTTTATATATTAAAGTATAAAGGTTAATTTAGTAATCAAACAATTACTTACCATATATGTTAATTAAAACACAAAAATAAACATGTTTACTTCATCTTTCTCTTGGCCGAATATTGAAGAAAGAAAAGGGAGCTAGGTTCTTTTGATTTTCGGTTACTTTCAAGCCAATTTCAAGGTAAGTTTTTAGTCGATTTTTGTTAATTTTTACGTTTTTGAGATCGTTGCTTCGAACATTAGTTGACCCATGTTAGAATTTTTAAAGTTGAGCATGCTTGATGTTCGGCCATTGACATGTTCTTGTGGTTTTTGATGTTTGATGATTTTATATAAAAGATATGTTAAAGATTAGCATGTTTTGTATTGGAAATTTTAGTGAATTTGAGTATTTTGGGCTAAATTGCAAAAATGAATTTTTGAGGGGGCTAAAATACAAAATAAATGAAATAAATGGACTAGTATGGTCCCTATGAACATTCGGCCCTTAGGTGATATAATGAAATTTTGTGTATTTTGTGTTTTGTGCAAATAACACTAAATTGTAAAAATGTGAAACATTAGGGGTAAAATGGTAATTTGTCTGTTTATTTGTTTTGGGACTAAATTGAGATGAAATATACTTGAATGAACTGAATTTTAATGTGTTTAGATCAAGAACAAAAAAAACAGTTTGGATCGGGAAAAGCGAAGGTTATCGAATAACCAGGTCTCGTTGTCCGTCGATAGTCGAGGAAAGTCCTTAAGAAAATATATGTCAAAGAATTATTTATGAATATAGTAAATGATGAAATTTGGAAATTTTAAGCATAAATATATGAGATGGCCGAATGTGGGGGTATTATATTGGATTGACTTTATTTTGTTTAATGTATTGTGAATAAGTATGTTCGGTTTAATATGTGAAGGTAATATGAATTATATGAGATGTTTGTGATGTTAGCATTAAGAAATGTGTATTGAATGGTTGATTATATTGATATTCAGGCTTTGAGCCTAGCAGGCCTCGTGCCGGTGAATTATTTTGGGCTTATTGCCTAGCAGGCCTCGTGCCGGTGAATTATCGTGTCGGTGAATTATTTCGGGCTTATTGCCTAGCAGGCCTCGTGCCGGTGAATTATTTCGGGCTTATTGCCTAGCAGGCTCAATGCCGGTGTTCAAACTTTGGACCTTTGGTCTAGTAGGCTCAATGCCGGTGTTCAAACTTCGGACCTTTGGTCTAACAGGCTCAATGCCGGTGTGTAATTCGGGCTATAATGCCTAGCAGGCTTAATGCCGGTGATAAGTTATAAACGGAGAATCCGATAATTAAACAAGGTGAGACACATTTAATGCAATGTACTAAAATCTCGGGTAAGTGTTAGTCTATTGTATTAGTAGGAAATATGGTAAGTTGGTATATTATCATTGAGTTGAGTATGATATGATTAAGTTGATAATTCAATAAGGATTTTATTATATGCTATTAAGCTATCCATGATGAGTATGAACATTAGATATATGAAATTGAGTTTTATATGTATATTACTTTGAGGAATCGGCTATAAGGGGAGATGTTCATGGTAAAAGAGTTTGAAGGTATTTGCATGTGTGTATAAGAATGAATATGTGATTGATGTTTAAAATATGTTCATTCAACTTGGAATATACAAATGCATATGATATTTATGTGACTTGACAATGTAAAAGCTTATGGTGATAAAGTGTTAATACTTAGGTTAATAGTATTAAAAGCATTCGGTCATGATTTATTTACATAATGAAATGCCTATATTCTATGTTACGAATTCAATGATTAAAAGGGCCTATATGTTTAAATGTTGTATTGAATTTGCTTAAGACTTACTAAGCTAGTAAGCTTACTTTGTGTGTTTAATGATCTATTTTATAGATTTTTGTCAAGCTACGGGCTCGAGAAATTGTCAGCAAAGTCAACCACACTATCATCTTTTTGGTACTCCTTTAGTTTGGTTTATTTTGGATAAAGGCATGTATAGGATGGTAAATGTCCTTGTTTGAGTTGGAAACTTTATTATTATATGTATTATAGCCATACGTATATGGCTTATGTTCTATGTTAGTTAATGAGGAGACATACGGTTTTTAATGATCTAATGGTGCAAATGGATATGTTATTATGATGCATGGATAATATGGATTTTATTTGGTTATATTCGGCTATAGTCTAGGTGCATATCGTAGATATAATTTAGTCATAGCATATAGGTGTGATGTGTTTAGTTATGCATTTGGCTAGTAAAGAGATGGTGATGATACTTGGTGATTTATGTAGGTATATATATATATAGTAGTTAGGTGATAATTTTGTTATATGTTTGGATCAATATACCGAGCCTTGAATTGTGTATATATACGGAATATGGGTGTTGCATTGTATGAATGATCTTGTCCAAGGACTATTCGTGAATTACTTGCTAATATACATTACTAATGATGATTGAGTGGTGACATAGGCTTCGGCAATATAGTAAATGATGTATATTTGAGGTAGTTGGTATTTGTAATATTTCGTTTAGGCATGAATCTCAAATGGTATGTGAAAACAGTATGGTTTGATCTCAATAATTGAAACACTGTGATATGCTTATGATATTGGTAATAGTATGGCCAAACCTTTGAATGGTTAAATAAATAAATTGCAAGGTTCAGGTACACTAATAATTGTATGCGAATTTAGTGTATGATATATGAATAATCATGTGCAAGTATAAATGTGACATTGTTATAAGGAAATGCATGCGATATAAGTTCATAATATCAATTGTATGTTTGTTCAGGATGTAATTTGATATGCTTGTATATGCATTATAGATTTATTAATGAATATCAGATTTTGTTATGTGATACATAGGGATCGCTTTACTTGTGTCGAATTCAACTGAATGTCCATTCGGAACGGTGTTTAGTTTGGTAATGCCTCATAACCCTAATCTGGCGACAGGTAGGGGTTAGGGGTGTTACAGTCTTATACGGGACCTTCCTTATCTCATGTTGTGACATTAGTATCCTTGCTATTCCGAATGTTCAACCGGGACTTCAACTTAACATTTTTCACCATACTCTCATCGAGGCATCATTAGTCGATTTCATAGAAATAATATTCATTTCACATAATATCTAGAAATTAAAAATATAAAAACATTATGTAGCTTTAATTTCACACAAACTTACCTCGATACCAAAATGGCAAGTAGGGACCTAACCATCAGTTACTCGTTCTTCCCCCCCGTTCTAAGTCTGAACCTCGTTTTCTTGATTATTGAGCTTGAAAGCTTGAACACCCTAGCCATGGCTTCCTCCATGCTAAATTCAGCCAAGGAAGAAGATGGACAAAGGTTTTTGGCTATTATTTTGTCTTTTAGTCCATTTAATTACCAAATTACCAAAATGCCCCTAACTTAAAAATATCCTATTTCACTTATCTAATGTCCATTTTTGTCCAACAATTTAACCAATGGTCTAATTGCCATTTAAGGACCTCCAATTTAAAATTTCATAGAAATTGGACACTTCTAACATGTGGAACTCAACTTTTGCACTTTTTACAATTTAGTCCTTTTGACTAAAATGAGTGCCCAAACGTCGAAATTTTCGAACAAAATTTTCACGGAATCTTTTCGTGAAATCGTAGACCATAAAAATATAATAAAAATAAGATTTTTCCTCGTCAGATTTGTGACCCCAAAACCACTGTTCCGACTAGGCCCAAAATCGGGCTGTTATAATTCTCCCCCTCTTTAGGGATTTTCGTCCCCGAAAATCTTACCAGAAGAAGTTGCTTTCAACTCTCCTGAAACACTTTCACTAATCTTCTCAGAATTACAAATCGATTTAATCTCATATATCTCTTTCCCATATCCTTTAAACTTTAGCTTTACAAAGGTCTTGGAGTACACCAAATCAAAAATCTGAACTACCCTCTTAGACTTATCATTGATATAAAAACAAATTACTGTGCAAAAATGCAACTACATACTCAGAGTTCCCTATGGCTGATCCCATAATTGCGATGTAACTTTCGGATCTCTATCCGACATAATGGAACTGGCACTCTGCATAATCGAATAACCTCAGAAACATATTACTCGGCTAATCTGTCAAATAAGAAATCTGTACATAATGAAATGATCATACGGATCTTTCTTTGTCAAATGATCAACCATAAACCAATTAACATCTTACTTTTCGGGGATAATGACAATCCCGATATGAAATCTATGGTAACTCTATCTCATCATCACTCCCTTACCATCACTGACTATATTACTCCTGCATATACTTGATTTGAAACTTACTTGCTAGCAAATAGACATCCGAACATAAAGTCAAAAATATCGTGATACATACTCAATCACCAGAACATCTACTCCTATAACTGCACATTTTATTATTCTTGGATGAATTGACGAGCTACTACTGAGTCTCGTACAAAACTTCTGTACAAACTCTATGTTACCCAGTACGCGAATTCTATCTCAAAACAATAATAATAACAGGAATCAGGTCCAACCTGAATTTCTGAAAAGAAAGTCGCTTCACACTGTACTCGTTTAGTTCACCACTCTCTATCACATCTCTGAGCTTCTCAATTCACAAAGAAAGAATCGCTTAAGCTTTTAACTTAGCTAGAACTAGTCCATCATCAAATAAGATCAATCAAGTAACCAGTACTCACAAAAATAAACAAAAATTTTCCATTCAAGCATTTGTAACCATACTTGCTTTCCAAAAGGTAAGTCGATAATTACTCACAGTCTTTTCACATCTCAAAACATTCACGTTGTCTTAGTTTCAGATATTTCTGTGACATTAGATACTTTAACCCATTAGGATTAGGAAGCATATGACACTTTTCGTCGAACATACGAAATCATCTAGTTCACAACACAGATATAAAAGTGGCCGTCTCTAAATCATTAGTCGAACAGTTCTTTTTCATGTGACTTTAACCGTCTGAAAGTGTAAACTGCTTCTTTACATTCTTGTATTAAAACATATTCCGATCTATTCAATAGTACATCATTGAAAAATCGCAAATTCCTTACTCAATTCAAACTGAACTCAGAACTAGAGCTTCGGTTAATAATACTTTCAACTGTTTAGAACTTTGCTAACATGCATAGATCATTTGAATTTTCATAAATGTGAGTACTTTATCAATCGGTACAATTTTAACTCATAATAACATCGTTCGATTAGAACAATCCAATAGGAATATCTCTGTATCATACTTCCCAGAATATAATTTCTTCATTCAGACTATCCGTCTATATACTCGTGAATATACAAAATTCATTACTATACTTGAGGATACTTTAAATACACATAACTCAATTGAATTGAATAACTGAGACTAGCTTCTTCTTTATCTGTGACATTGCATAATCTATGTAATCTTTAAAACATTCTGATAATTCTTCTAAAGTTGTTTTCACTTTCCAACTATTCTCATCTCTGTATACATTACTAATTATTTCATCACTGAACTCTTTAGTTTCACACTTATGAACTTATTCAACATGGTTCTCGTAAAATTTCGTCATAAAGTATCACTAGTAATGAGGTGAGGTCGTAAAGCCTCTAACTTGACTCTCATTAATACACACATATGAATTAGCATTCATCATTAACGTAATATCATCATAACCACATAATTCACTTCAGACAATTTAATATACTTATTCATTTTACGAATGTTTTCTGCAATTCACAATTTCAAACAATGAATTTACTTACTAACATTTGTCAAATTAGAGAACGCCTTACGGGTTCGAGTATGTCATTTACTTGATGCTATAGTCCAACTATGGTCTTACACGTACACACATGTACTTCCATGGTCCAACCATGGTCTTACGTCCACAATGCAATAACCTAGTTATGGTACTTTCACTGAAATGCCATAGCCCAGCTATGGTCTTACATTCCACACTTTGCCATGGTCCAACCATGGTCTTATCCGTCAATTCATCATTGAACGATCGTACTCATCTCCTGCGTTCTACTTAATTTGATCTTCTAATTCAACTCCTATACTATTATAATATTTGTGGTTTCATAACAGAGTCATAAAACAAAACATTATATATTCTCTAATTTAACAATTAAACATGAGATTCATGTAGCACCCCTTACCCGTGTTCAACGCCGGAAGAGGGTACAAGGCGTTACCGGACAATAACATTTGTGACTGAACAATTTCAAGGCATAAATATTTGTTTAAAATTTAAAACTTTTATCTTATATCATCAAGTCCCTAAAATGGGCCTACGAGGCCCAAAACAGGCTTTGGGAGCGATTTGGGACTAAACCGAGAACTTTTAAAACTATTGAAACGTTTAGAAACTTTCCTTGTTTTAGAGAGTCATATGACCGTGTGGGCAGGCCGTGTGGTTACACTCGCCCATGTGGCCCGGGAAACGCTCGTGTCCTCCACCCGTGTAACTCTCTGTTTATGATGTCATCATTCGTTTTGGATCACACGACCAAGTCACACACCCGTGTGCTAGATCGTGTCCTCCACATGGCTGAGACACACGGCTGTGTCTCTGCCTGTGTGGTAAAAAAGTTGGCTATTTTCCAAGCCAATTTCTACCCTATCATGCCCATACTTGAGTATAACTTGGATGACACATTTCATGACATATTAAAGCTACCAAAACATACACCACACACACGTAACGAGTCATAGCATACAATTTACTCAACCCTGGAATGCATCCTCATGGGTTTATAGCATAACCAATTTATTTGGTCACATTAAATGACCTTATACAACAATGAACTCTGAACATCAAGATTCATTATTCTAGGACAACTCATAGTAACATACACACATGACCAAGTTCCCTATATATGCCATAACCTTAAGTATAACATCATCGATACCTAAATTGTAAGCTTGATAGTGTGATAGATTCTCCGATGACTTCCAACCCGAGCTAACCTGAGTACATTATAAACACGGAAAACAATGGAGTAAGCTATAAAGCTTAGTAAGTACGTATGTAAATAATAAACAATTGATTACAATGCTTTTAACAATCCTCATTGTAAGCTCTCAGGATAATACCATCATTATTACATAAAATTTCACAATTCATTTATGTTCATCTTGAGCTGTTTACTTGAGTTACAGTCACTAAATTATTTTTATCTAGAGCTACGGAACTACAAATTAAGATCCGCTAATTTTCCCTAAAACTAGACTCACATATCTTCTTATAATAAAATTTCCAAACTTTTTGGTTTAGCCAATCAGTACAGTTTATTCTTTAAATTCTCCCCTGTTTTGCTGTCTGACAGTTCCGACCCCTCTTCACTAAAAATTAACTATCTCATTGTAAAGAACTCGAATGATGTTCCCATTTATTTCTCTTGAAAATAGACTCACTAATAAATTCAAGAATATAAATTTTTTCCGATGATTATTTTTTTACAATTTTGAATGAATTTCCCAAGTCAGAACAGGGGATTCCAAGATCATTCTAACCCAGTCTCACTAAAATCCAAATATCTCACCATATGAAATTATTTTTCTTATCCTGTTTCTTTTATGTAGAAATAGACTCAATAAGATTTAATTTAATATCTCATTCAACCTCTAATTCAATTTCCACCATTTTTGGTGAGTTTTCAAAGTGATACAACTGCTGCTGTCCAAACTGTTCTATTGCTAATTTAACTCTTTCATGTTTCCTTTATATTAATTTTTCATTTACACACATATAACACCAAAGTATATCCATGGTTAACCATTCCAATAACTAGTCATTATCAAATATTTACAAGCCAATCATTGGCCAATTTAACCTATTCATCAACAACAAAGACTTAAACATATCATTTCTCAATTTAATTTGGCCTAAAAGCCTCATACACGATCCTCAACCACATTTACTACGTATTCATACCTCATAAGCATGGACTTATAATCATAAGGTCATTCTCATAGGTATAACTTACTCGTTTACATTCTTACCAAAATTTGATTACATACCGGGCACATTGCTCAAGAGTGTATACATACATATACCTACACTTAATCGTCAGATAATCACATTCATTTACACTTTAGTCATTTTCCATCTTTAACATAAACTTTAATTCTTTACCCCATTGAACCATTTGGAATATCGAAGGATACTCAGAAATTGTCATACACGTAGTAGGATGCCAATGCCATATCCCAGATATGGTCTTACATGAGATCGTATGTCTATGCCATGTCCCAGACATGGTCTTACACTAGCTCTCGTCTCAATGCCGATGCCATGTCCCAGACATGGTCTTACACTGGCTCTCATAATGTGGCCGATGCCATGTCCCCGACATGGCCTTATACTAGCACACATATCACCCAAATGTCATGGCATTTGTATCCTATCTATTCCTAAGGTTCAACCGGGATTCTCATTCTTGATTCTTCGCCAAATCATCATCAATCAAATCCGTAGAAACATATATATACAATTCATGCAATATCAAAATATTAATTACATAATATAATGTTGTATTATTTACACACGAACTTACCTCGACTTAAAATGGCGAAAGGGACCGAGTCGTCAATATTAAATCTTTCCCCGTTCTAAGTCCAAAACTCATTTTTCTTTATCTAAAATATCACATTTGACTTATTTAGTTATTATACTATTCAATTCAGTCCAAAAATCATATTATGACAAAATTACATTTTTGCCCCTAAACTTTATCATATTTACACTTTTGCCCCTAGGCTCGTAAAATAATTTTTTATTCAATTTCCTTGTATTTTAGGCCTTGGCGAACCATTTTCATAACTATAGCAGTCCACAATTTGCATTATTCACCCCTTTACCACCTATTTTACAACTTTTACAAAATGGTCCATTTTAGGTGTTTCCATGAAAATCACTTAACAAAAGTTGTTTATTTAATAACCAAGATTCTATTTATTCCATAAAAATGCAGAAAACAACATGAATATTCTCATGGAAAAACCCTAAACTTTCAACCATATTGCAAAATAGTCCCCTCATTAGCTAGATTAAGCTATAAGGGTTCCAAAAATACAAAAATCATCAAAAATGGCCATCAAAATCACTTACTTGTGAGAGTTAGAAGTTGCTGAAATTTTCAAGCTTCCATGGCCATTTCCTTGGGTAAGAATTGGTGGAGAATAAAGAGAAATAAATAAGATGGTAGCTTTTTGCTATTTTGTCCTATTACCCTATTAACTTATTTACCAAATTAAACCTTTTAATAACTTCACCAAATCCACCTACTACATGTCCATATTTGTCTCCTCACTTTTATATTGGTATAATTACCATGAAAGTGCTCATACTTTTCAATTCTATATCTATTTAGTGCCTTTATCAATTAGACCTCAAGTTTTGCACCTTACGCAATTTGTCCTTTTTATCAAATTGAGCACTCAAACGAGGAAATTTCTTTATGAAAATTTCACACAACTTTAGTATCATACTATAGACATCAAAATAATAATAAAATAAATTTTTTGATGTCGGATTTGTGGTCCCGCAATCACTGTTCCGACTAGACCCAAAATCAGGATGTTACAATTCAACTATGTGGACATACTGATTATACATTATTCAAACAAGTGTACATACACACATATTCCGTCCATTGGGCAAGTTTACTTATCATTTTCACTTATTCAAATAGGTTGGGTATATATATCATCATATGCATGCCAAGCTAACATGAATGGGCTTATCACCACATAAACTTTCATTTTATTCCATGTTTCCACATTTCTCAACTCATGGTTATCCCACTTCGTACATTAACACATACATATCATGAACTTCTATTCATACCTTTCTAAGTTTCGTCTCATCATAAACACATTTCAATCACCTCAATATCATTTTTTAGCATTATCGAAAATAGCTCGGTTGGAAGTCATCTCTGTCTTAACAAAACAATTTCGTTAGAGCCGAGAGATATCACACTATCACGAGTAGTAATATGGCATTTATAGCTAGACTCACATACGCTAGGTTAATCTGAGAATCGACTAAACCATAGCTCTGATACCACTAAATGTAACACCCCTTACCCGTGTCCGATGCCCAGACAGGATACGAGGCATTACCGAACTTAAACAAAAACCTTTATACAACACCGGCTATAAAATTTCATTCAATTTAACATTCCTCATTAACATGCAAATCGCCCCTTATATGGGCCCACAAGGCCCAAAACATACATTAGGAACTGTTCGGGACTAAACCGAGAACTTAGAAACTTTAAGAAGACTTAGAAAATTTTTCATCAAAACAAGGGTCACACGTCCGTGTGGTTTGGGACACGCCCATGTGGGTAGGCCATGTGGTCACACACGCCCATGTCCTTAGCCCGTGTGACTCTCTGTTTATGATGTCATCAACAAAATTGGGTCACACGGCCAAGTCACACGCCCGTGTGCTTAGGCCGTGTGGCAAATTAAATTTTGAAAAGTAAATGCAGACTTCACACACCCTGGGCACACGCCCATGTCCCGGGGTCGTGTTCTCCACACGGCTGAGACACACGGCCGTGTCTCTGCCCGTGTGGCCAAGAAAATGGATATTTTCCAGACCATTTGGCACCCTCATTTGCACATACTTAAACACAGCTTCAATCCATCCATCCCAAACACATATAACCACATCACATAAAACCTTTAGTATAAGAACACACGTATAAATAGGTATTACAACTCATTAACCAATATGAACCAACACATTTGGCCAAATCAATTGACACATACTGATAAACTGAAATAGTAACATATTTTAGGCCCACATTTAGTATGCTTTTGGATGAATTATCCCTTGATTAATGTAAAAAGGTGCTCTTAATCCTTTCTTTTCATGTCTTATACTCAGGAAAGCACCCAAGGATAAAAAGAACGAGAAACGGGCTCAAAACGGACCAAAGAGGAAATCGACACGGCCTGGACTTGGACCCACACGGCCGTGCCAAGTTAAAGATCTCGAACACGGCCTGGACCACAATTTACACGGCCGTGCCTTATCAACGAAGTCCACACGGCCTGACCATGATTCACACGAGCGTGTGCCATGGTCGTGTCCCTGTCGCTGGAAAGAGCAATTTCACTCGGATTTGGATGCTTGGAGGCAAAGAAACACACTCCAAAGTCTAATTAAACCCCCAATTAGGAATTGCACTCAAATTAGGATACTTGGAGGCCAAGTAACACATCTCAAAGCCTATATAAACACCCTAAGGGGCAACTTAATCGGGGAGTTGGAAAGAAACCCTCTGTCGAGGGGAGCCCAAAGCCATCGTCTAGGGGCGTCGTGCTAGGCCAGAGAAGGCAGATTTGTGGGGATTCACTCAGGGATAGCTAGTTGATCCATCTCAAGAAGCCAGAATTATACTCAAGACGGAGGATCTCCTCTTCAATTCCTTCAGGGGGTTTTAGGGATTTCTTATGTTTTGTTTTATCTTTTCTCTTGAGATGTTTTCCTTTATTGTTATGAACTAAACCCTTCGGATACCTGAAGGGGATGAAACCTATGATTAATCTTGTTATTTGATTATTTGAATTATATGATAAATACTTAGTTTGTTCTTAATTATGTGAGCTTAGTCCAAATTTAATGTGCTTAGGTGGAGGAGGAATAGACCCTGCCTAAGAGTAGATCAAACATAATTAAGCGAAGTTGATCGCACGCCTAGAGATAGGGTGACGAGATTTTGCCGGATTAGGGTGAAACCTAATATGGGAATCCATAGATCGATTTCTTGGCTATTCTAGGGGTTATTATAAGAGAACGAGAGTTCCACTAATTAACCTAGGGTTAGACGTTATTCACCTCGAGAGAGGGTTTAATATACGTTAGGGAGTCTTACGGATCAAACTAAGTGAATAAATCGTATGGTTCAGTGTTAGATAACAAGTGAAGTCTAGGTGGATTCTTCCTAGGGTATCGTCCAAATCAACTGAGTTTTTCCCAAGTTATTTTCCAAATTCATTCTTCTTTAATTAATTTAGATTAATAAACAACTTCACTTATTTTAGGCTAAATAATAAAAAGAAAGTTAGTATTATTACTTTTAGTTCCTTTGGGTTCGACAATCCGGTCTTGCCTAAACTATACTACTGTTCGATATGTGCACTTGCCTTTAATCGCTATTAGAGTTAGTTTCCAGGTTCGATCATTCTTTTATAAATTTTAAAACTCTGATTTACAACGATCACATACACAATTGAATAAGTTCCTATACATTCCATAGACTCAAAAGGTTTTGCATTCACTTATACCCAACATGATAGCTTGATAGTGTGATAGCATCTCCGGTGATCTCCAACTTGAGCTAGTATAAAACCCCACATGATATGAGAAAGGAAGGGGAGTAAGCTATAAAGCTTAGTAAGTATGTATGTAAATAATAAAAAATTTATTACCATGATTTTAACAATCCTTATTTTGAGTTCTCAAGATAATGCCATCATTATTGCATAAAATTTCTCAATTCACTTGTATTCATCTTGAGCTGTCTACTCGAAATACAGTCACTAAATTATTTTTATCCGGAGCTACAGAACTCCAAATTAAAATCCGATAATTTTCCTTGAAACTAGACTCAGATATCTTATTACCATAAAATTTCAAGAATTTTTGGTTCAGCCAATCAGTACAGCTTATTCTTTAAACTCTCCCCTGTTTTGCTGTCCGGCAATTCTGACCCCTCTTCACTAAAAATTTATTTTCTCAGTGAAAAGAACTCGAAAGACAATTCCATTTGTTTCTCTTGAAAATAGGCTCATTAATAAATTCAATAATATAAATTTTATCCCTTGATTTTTTTTTTAAATTTTTAATGAATTTTCAAAGTCAGAACAGGGGATTTCGAAATCATTCTGACCCTGTCTTATAAAAATTCAAATATCTCATAATCTGAAATTGTTTTGCTTACACTGTCTCTTTTATGAAAAAATAGACTCAATAAGATTTAATTTCATATCTTATTCAACTTCTAATTCAATTTCCACCATTTTTGGTGAATTTTCAAAGTGATTCAACTGCTGCTGTCTAACCTGTTTTATTGCTAATTTTACTCTATCATGTTTTCTTTGTATTAGTTCTCATTTACACACTTATAACACTAAAGCATATCCGTAGTTAGCCATGCCAATAGCTAGTCATCATCAAATATTTACAGGCCATTCATTGGCCAATTTAACTTATACATCAACAACAAAAACTTGAACATTTCATTTCTCAATTTAATTTGACTTAAAAGCCTCACACATGATCACAATACACATTTCCCACATATTCTTACATCATAAGCATGGACTTAGCTCTTTGTCATTGATGCATAAACTTAGCTCTTTGTCATTGATGCATAAACTTAGCTCTTTGCCCGTTGAACTACTCGGAATATCAAAGGATACTCATCTCATCATACATGTATCATGATGCCAATGCCATATCCAAGATATGGTCTTACATGGGATCACATCTCGATGCCGACGCCATATCCCAGATATGGTTTTTCACGGGATCTCATATCTCGATGTCGATGCCATGTCCCGGACATGGTCTTACATGAGATCTTTCTTTGGTGCCAAGGCCATGTCCCAGACATGGTCTTATACGGGACCTCCTTCATTTGGTGCCGATGCCATGTCCCATACATGGTCTTATACGGGACCTCCTTCATTTGGTGCCGATGCCATGTCCCAGACATGGTCTTATACGGGACCTTCCTTATCTCATGTTGTGACATTAGTATCCTTGCTATTCTGAATGTTCAACCGGGACTTCAACTTAACATATTTTCATCATATTTTCATCGAGGCATCATTATTCGATTTCATAGAAATAATATTCATTTCACATAATATCTAGAAATTAAAAATATAAAAACATTATGTAGCTTTAATTTCACACAAACTTACCTCGATACCAAAATGGCAAGTAGGGACCTAACCCTCAGTTACTCGTTCTTCCCCCCCGTTCTAAGTCCGAACCTCGTTTTCTTTGATTATTGAGCTTGAAAGCTTGAAAACCCTAGCCATGGCTTCCTCCATGCTAAATTCGACCAAGGAAGAAGATGGACAGAGGTTTTTGGCTTTTATTTTGTCTTTTAGTCCATTTAATTACCAAATTACCAAAATGCCCCTAACTTAAAAATATCCTATTTCACTTATCTAATGTCCATTTTTGTCCAATGATTTAACCAATGGTCTAATATTCCATTTAAGGACCTCCAATTTAAAATTTCATAGAAATTGGACACTTCTAACATGTGGAACTCAACTTTTGCACTTTTTACAATTTAGTCCTTTTGACTAAATTGAGTGCCCAAACGTCAAAGTTTTCGAACGAAATTTTCATGGAATCTTTCCGTGAAATCGTAGACCATAAAAATATAATAAAAATAAGATTTTTTCTCGTTAAATTTGCGGCCGCAAAACCTCTGTTCCGACTAGGCCAAAAATCGGGCTGTTACAATTACTATTATGGAAAATGAAATTTATACTTAGAAAATAAATTCTCACTATTTTAAGCAAGAATAACAATATCTCAAAAGTTTTGTATTTAGCCCTATCGGTGCCATCCATTTATAGGGAGAAGTGAAACCCTTGTTGAATTAGTAGAAGTCTATTTCAATTGAAAAACAAAATCCTAGTCTAACTAGGAGAGTGAGGGGCGACCCTAGTTAAATATACTAGGGTTTGTTGTCTCATGTAATAACATGAGGGGCTTTTTAGTCTCTCCTGTGTCCAGTCCAATTATAAGTACTTCCTGGACTTTTAACCCAGTACTTTATAATTCAATCTAACCCAATACATGTAACACCCCTATCCTGTATCCATCGCCGGATTAGGGTTAAGAGCGTTACCTGATAGATTGGAAACTTTAACAGACAATTCATCAAGTAACTCATCATTTACAATCATAGTGTCCCCTTTTGTAGATCATCGAGACCTAAAACATGCATAGAAACAAAGTCGGGACTAAACCAGAACATATACAGAAATTCTCGAAAAATTAAAACTTTTCTAATTTTCAGGGGTTACACGCCCGTGTGGACAGGCCGTGTACCTCCCACGGCAGCTAGACACACCTGTGTGTCCTCCCTGTGGTCGAACCTGACTTATCTCCACGGCCACCAAGCACGCCCATGTACCCTGGCCGTGGTCGATCTTGACTTGTCTCCACGGCCACCAAGCACCCCCGTGTGCTAAGGCCATGTACTCTTAGGCCATATACTGACTTATTCACACGGCTACTAGGCACGCTCGTGTACCTAGGCCGTGTGATCCTAAGTTAGCTACTGACCTAGCCCCACGGTCACTAGGCACGCCCATGTGCCACAACCGTGTGACATTATAGGCCATTTGTAAGGCCAAAATGCCACCCATTAAGGGTCAAACCTACAAGCCAATACCAATACATCTCATACATATTTGGTATCTAAGAACCTACTAAAATAACCATTCAATCTATACATTCACTACCAATGTCAATCATGTCAAATTTTTAAGACTAAGACTTACACATATTCAAGCATAATTCATCCATAAACTAACCCAAAAACTTGACCATTTCCAAGTCATTTAACCAATCAAAACATACACCACATATATCATAATCTCAAAAGCATATAACTAACATATAACTAGCCAAATCACATGGCTAAGTTCACACCTCATACTTATACAAATAACTAGCTTATACATGCCATATCTAGCTATATACATTTCCAAAATGTACCAAAATAAGTTGAGTATTGTGATGACGATCCTCGACGGTCCCGAGCCTTTAGTAGCTTTGACGACCTATAAAACAGAGAAAAGCACACACACACATAGTAAGCTTTCCAAAAGCTTAGTAAGTCATAATACAAATGAACTCAACATGTAGAGCATATAAGCATGTAGAAACATTGGTACAATTCATATTCATAACAAATTTCTCACATAAATGCTTTGGTCCATATTCTTGGCCATATTTGCCATTTGCATCAATTCAAGAATCATATATACACATAGCTCTTTCATGCATACTTTCACATATCATATTTCTATTTCATCATCCAAATCATCATAGTAAGATCATATAAATACTTACCTTGTATACACAATCAGTGTATAAATCAACATACCTGAAACGAATTTATAATTTACTTCGCCATTCGTATCACAGACTTGCCCGTTGAACCGATAAGAACCTAATATGATACTCAGAAAGCTCGGAATAGTTGTACAATGCCAACATCCCAGACGAGGTCTTACATGCACTCAGATATTGATGCCACTGTCCCAGACAGGGTCTTACACAAATCAATACAATGCCGATGTCCCAGACATGGTCTTACACGTAAAGATAATATCGATGCCAATGTCCCAGACGTGGTCTTACACGAAGTCTTAAATCAATGCCAACGTCCCAGACGTGGTCTTACATGAAGTCTCAAATCAACGCCAACGTCCCAGACGTGGTCTTACATGATAAAACAGAACAGATACCTATGTCATGACACAACTGATCCTAATTATTCCTAGGTTCATACGGGACTTCTCGGACAATGTCACTATATTGATTTTATCTTGGAATTCATGTACATAACATCTCGTAAGCATTCATTGTTATCAATAGTCATATGAACATACATAATTTAATACGAATACGTTTATTTGCATAATGACTTACCTCGGATTCGATTTATCGAAAATGGAAACGGCTACTCGGTTATTTTCGCCTTCCCGCGGTCTAAGTCTGTTTTCCTCGGTTCTTGATCTAAACATATCCAGAATTAATCCCTTTATTCACTAACTCATCCAATTCAATCCAAAGACACACACTTAGGGATATTTACAAATTAACCCTCACAGTTGCACAATTTATCAATTTAGTCCATTTTTCTCAAAACATCAAATTCACAAAAATCATCACATACTCATGCTTAGCCGAATGTTCATATATCTCATACAAGCCCATATTTTCCATCAAATTTGCAATTTAGTCCTTCAAATTACTATTTTCTCAATTTAGCCCTAATTAGCTAAATTCATCAAAATTTCAAGAACAAAGTATATTCATCTAGCACAAAACTTTCAATTAACAACTAAGCTCATCACAAAGCTCACCATTTCATCAATGGCACATCTCATGAACATCATCAATACACAAATTTGAGACATGGGCTTGATAGTAGACTAAGCAACAGCCTCAAAAACATAAAAATCATCAAAATCCAAGGCCAAAACATACCTTAATCTAAGCTTAAAATAGCCGAAACCCTTGAAGCTTTGGTTCTTTCTTTTTCTTTTGTATTTTCGGCAATATAGGATGAAAATGGCTTCATTAATACATTTGTTTTATTATAAAATCTTATAATATAATATTGACTTATAATATAATCATATAAAAACATAATTTATAAGCATGTTACCGTGCACTAACCATAATTTTGGCCAAATTGCAACATAAATCCTTCTATTTAAGAAGACATAACATTTAAGCCATTTAATCAAATAGAAGACTAATTTAACTTTTACGCGATTTAGTCCTTTGCTCAAATTAAGCACACAGACGAACGAATTAATACTCAGAAATTTAGCACATGCTTAAACACATATCAAAAACACAGAAAATAATATTAAAATATTATTCAGACTCTGATTTGTGGTCCCGAAACCACTGTTCCAACTAGGGTGTAAACCAGACTGTTACAATTCTCCCCCCTTAGGGATTTTTGTCCTCTAAAATCTTACCGTTAAACAGAGTCGGATATTACTGTCTCAATGAATCTTCAGATTCCCACGTAGCCTCTTCTATTCCGTGTTGATTCCATAATACTTTCACTAATGGTATTTTCTTATTTCTCAACTCTTTTACTTCACGAGCTAAGATTCGAATCGGTTCCTCTTCATATGTCATATCAGATCGGATTTCAATTTCAGATGGAGAAATTACATGTGACGGATCGGATCGATATCTACGGAGTATTGAAACATGAAATACATTATGAATCTTTTCTAGCTCAGAGGGCAACCTTAATCTATATGCAACGGGTCCAACACGTTCAATAATTTCATACGGCCCGATGAACCTCGGACTCAACTTGCCTTTACGTCCGAAACGGAGTACTTTCTTCCATGGTGACACTTTCAAAAATACTTTGTCGCCGATCTCAAATTCTATATCTTTTCGTTTCAAGTCCGCATAAGACTTCTGATGATCAGATGCTGCTTTCAAACAATCTCGGATCAATTTAACTTTCTGTTCTTAATCTTTTACCAAATCGACCCTATGTAGCTTATTTTCACCAAGCTCAGTCCAATACAGAGGTGTATGACATTTACGACCGTACAAAGCTTCATATGGTGCCATTTTGATGCTCGATTGAAAACTATTATTGTATGCAAATTTAATCAATGGCGAATCTCGTTCCCACGTCTCAGTTAAACTCAAGTATACAACATCTTAACATATCTTCAAGAATCAGATAATCCGTTCGATGACCATCGATTGTGGATGAAAAGTCATGATCTTGAAATGCAATTTCGTACCTAAAGCTTCTTGTAGTTTCTTCCAGAATCTTGATGTAAACCTCGGATCTCTATCAGACACAATGGATAGTGGCACCCCGTGCAATCTCACAATCTCAGAAATGTAAAGCTCGACTAATCTTTCAAGAGGATAATCAGATTTTACCGGAAAAAAATGGGCAGATTTTGTCAATCGATCAACTACGACCCATATAGCATCTTTCTTTCTCGGAGTCAGTGGCAACCCAGAAACAAAGTCTATTGTTACTCTATCCCATTTCCATTCAGGAATCAGAATCGGTTGTAACAAACCAGACGGAACTTGATGTTCAGCTTTAACTTGTTGACAGACTAAACATTTAGACACAAAATCAGATATGTCTCGTTTCATTCCAGACCACCAATAATGTCGTTTCAAATCATGGTACATTTTTGTACTTCCCGAATGAACAGATAAACGACTGTTATGTGCTTCACTCAAAATCAACTGAATTAACTCTGGATTTCTCGGAACACAGATACGATATCGAAATCTCAAGCAATCATCAACAACTCGAAATGTAGATTCATAATTCAAATCACACTAAGCTCGTTTCGCTAACAATTCATTATCAATTTTTTGAGCATCACATATCTGTTGTAAGAACAACGGTTTTGCTTTTGATTCAACTATCACAGAACTATCTTTAGACAGATTTAATTGAGCATTCAAAGCACGTAATGCAAATAATGATTTTCTACTCAACGCATCAGCAACAACGTTTGCTTTACCCGGATGATAATCTATCCCAAGTTTTTAATCCTTTAGCAACTCTAACCATCTTCTCTGGCGCAGATTCAAATCTTTCTGAGTCATCAGATATTTCAGACTTTTATGATCTGAAAACACGTGACATTTCTCACCAAAAAGATAATGGCGCCAAATCTTTAGTGTGAACACAATCGCAGTTAGCTCAAAAATCATTAGTCAGATAGTTATTTTCATGAGGCTTCAACTGTCTTGAGGCATAAGCTATGACTTTGCCTTCCTGCATCAATACGCATCCCAGACCATTCAACGAAGCATCACTGTAAATCACAAATTCTTTACCCGATTCTCGGGCCGCTATCTAATACCGAGCTTGATTAACGAGTTTTCAATTGATCAAAACCTTTCTGACATTTATCTGACCATTCAAATCTCACATCTTTCTGAAGCAATCTGGTCAACGGAGTAGCTATCATTGAAAATCCTTTTACAAATCGACGATAATAACCAGCTAGTCCCAGAAAACTACGGACTTAAGATACATTTTTCAGAGGTTTCCAATCCAGAATAGCAGAAATCTTGCTCGGATCAACACGTATACCTGATGCTGATACAATATGTCCCAAAAAACTAACCTCGTGTAACCAAAATTCACATTTGCTGAATTTCGCATACAATTGCTTTTCTCTCAAAGTTTGCAATATAATTTTCAGATGTTCAGCATGCTCATTTTCATCACGTGAATAAATCAAAATGTCATCTATGAACACCACAACAAATCGATCTAGGTACGGTCTAAAATTCTGTTCATCAGATCCATAAAAATAGCAGGAGCATTGGTTAGTCCAAATGGCATAACTAAAAACTCATAATGTCCGTACCTCGTTCTGAAAGCAATTTTTGGAATGTCTTAATCTTTAACTCTCAACTGGTAGTATCCCGATCTCAGATCAATCTTAGAAAATACAGTAGCTCCTTTTAACTGATCGAATAAATCATCTATTTGGGGCAACGAATATTTATTCTTTATTGTCACCTTATTCAACTGACGATAATCGATGCACATTCTCATCGTGCCATTTTTCTTTTTCACAAATAGAACAGGAGCACCCCAAGGTGAGAAACTCGGTCTAGTGAACCCTCTGTCAGTTAACTCTTGCAACTGTGATTTCAACTCTTTCAACTCTGTTGGTGCCATTCTATGCGGAGCTATCGAAATAGCTGTAGTGCCAGGAAACAAATCAATACCAAATTCAACTTCACGTATCGAAGGCAAACTCGGTAATTCCTCAGGGAATACATTAACAAACTCACAGACTACTGGCACCGATTCAACTCTCTTTTCAGACACTTTCGAATCAATCACATAAGCAAAATATGCCTCATACCCCTTTTTCGCATACTTCTGAGCTTTCAACATAGAGATCACAGCAGGTAATCCATTCAAATCATTAGACTCAATCCTGACTATTTTATCATTCAGACATCTCAAATCCATAATCTTTCTTTTACAATTCACAACAGCATCATGCAATGTCAACCAGTCCATACCCAGAATAATATCAAATTCATCGAATGGCAAAAGCATCAAATCAGCAGAGAAACATATATCTCGAAACATTAACGGGCATTTCTTGCATATTTTATGAACTAGAACGCTTTTACCTAAGGGGTTCGATACTTTTATAGCAAACTCAGTAGACTCTACAGGCAAAGTCTTACTGAATACTAAATTCATGCATATATATGAATGCGTAGAACCAGGGTCTATCAATGCAATCACAGAAGTATCCTAAAGAGTAAAAGTACCCGTTATAACATCTGGAGATGAAGCTTCCTCACGAGCTCGAATAGCATATGCTCTAGCAGGCGCTCTAGTTTCAGATCTTGCAACAGTGTCTCTTGTAGTTCTCTAACTACCACTGACATTTTCTTACATTCTTCGAAGGTCTACCTCTCACAGGTGCATTATCAGATCTCAGATTCTGAACAGTCTCTGGCTCGATAGGCTCAGGGCAATCACGAATAAAATGATCAAGCGATCCACATCTGAAACAAGCTCTGTCATTCATTCTACAGCTTCCCGAATGCCTTTTTCCATAATGCTTACACTCGGGTCTCTTAGAATGAACATTTCCAACACTTGCTACTGAAGTTGTTGGAGTTTTGGAACTCATTTGTGATCTAGCTCGATCTCTATTCGTTTGTCCCACATTATCTCTTGAATGAATTTGATTATCTCTAAACTTTTTCAAAACAGACTGAAATGATCTATTCTGAAATCTCTTTCTCACATCTCTAGCTTCTCTTTTATCTTTTCCAACTGCTTCAGCTTTACACGCTCGATCAACGAGTACAACGAACTCTTTTATTCCTAAGATCCTGACTAGAAAACGAATATCTTCATTAAGTCCATCCTCGAACCTTTTGCACATTATTGCTTCGGTAGATACACATTCCCGAGCATACTGACTCAGTCTCACAAACTCCCGTTCGTATTCCGTAACAGTCATTCGGCCCTGTTTTAGATCTAGGAATTCCTTTCGTTTCTGATCAATGAACCTCTCACTAATATATTTCTTCCGAAACTCAATCTGAAAGAAGTCCCATGTGACTCGCTCTTTTGGAACAACAGAAGTTAGGGTTTTCCACCACTGATAGGCTGCATCTCGGAGCAAAGATACAACACAATTTATGCATTCTTCCAGAGTCAGAGACATTTCATCGAATACCCGGATAGTATTTTCTAACCAGAATTCAGCCCTTTCAGCATCATCATCATTAGTAGCCCTGAATTCTTCAGCCCCATATTTGTAAATTTTGTCTACCAGAGGCTTATTTAACAAATTTATACCCATCACCGGAGGCACAACTGAGGTTTGAGGGGGATTAATCGGGGCGGGGGTTGTGAAATAGTTGGGTTATTCCTTACGAATTGAGTGAACCACTCACTCATCATCTGGAAGAAAACTTGTTTAGCTTCTCCCTCTTGACCGCTAGTAACCAGTCTCGGATCAGAGAGCGCTATCCCTTGCGTGGGAGCAGGCGCATTACTTTCTACGTCGTCAGCTACGGCTCTTTCGGGATCCATTACTATACAAAAATCACATTTTATACGTCAGGATTCATCACACTATCACAATTCAGAAATATGGCATGTATAGCTAGACTTTGACAAGTTAGGTTAGTCCGAGAATCGACTAAACTGTAGCTCTGATACCAACCAAATGTAACAACCCTATCCCGTATCCGTCACCGGATTAGGGTTAAGAGCGTTACCTGACAGATTGGAAACTTTAACAGACAATTCATCAAGCAACTCATCAATTACAATCATAGTGTCCCCTTTTGTAGATCATCGAGACCTAAAACATGCATATAATATTGACTTATAATATAATCATATAAAAACATAATTTATAAGCATGTTACCGTGCACTAACCATAATTTTGGCCAAATTGCAACATAAATCCTTCTATTTAAGAAGACACAACATTTAAGCCATTTAATCAAATAGAAGACTACTTTAACTTTTACGCGATTTAGTCCTTTGCTCAAATTAAGCACACAGACGAACGAATTAATACTAAAAATTTAGTACATGCTTAAACACATATAAAAAACATAGAAAATAATATTAAAATATTATTCAAACTCGGATTTGTGGTCCTGAAACCACTGTTCCGACTAGGGTGTAAACCAGACTGTTACAATACATGTTTTTCTATTTTCCAAAATAAGCATCACAAGTTAATTTAAATAAATAAATTTCCCAATTAAATAATTTTCTCAACCTAATTCTAATTTCGTTAAAATCATGATGACTTTACTGTAAAAGAATCAATGAGAAAATATATTTAGTATTTCTACATTCGATGAAATCACTCTAACCAATTAATTGAATTCTATTTTGAACTTCAATTAATTAATTAATTAATTAATAATTCCAAAAACCATAAATTAACTTTCCAAGTCATTTCCATTTAGGAGAAAACCACATTCATTTCTGAATGTTTCCCATTTCTGAAACTTTACCATTTCTATTCATTTGATTCAACATGAAATTCATTTCTAGTTTCAACGAGCAAGCGGAGGGACCGATTGGACATATGTGATTAGGGTTCAAATGATTTATAATCAAGTTCTGTAAAGCCCCCAAAAAATCTCTTATATATTTATTTTCGTATGTTTGTGACATAATTTTATATCTGCTTCAGGGGTTAAGTGTTCTAGGAAGTGTATGAGAGGTCCCAAGTTCAAGCATTAGCTTGGGCAAATTTTTGTTTTTAAATGAATAAACCCCTATCTCTAATCAGTAGGCTTATAAATATATGTCGGTACAATATGTCAGAATGGGCCAACTGGTCTGGTGGTTAAGTGGAGTGTTAGTGTGCTGAGGGTCTTGAGTTAGAATCCCTATACGGGCAAGGGGGATGTTTTTTTGTACTTGTGCCGTGATGGAGTTTGAAATGTGGTAAAATTCTGAGTATTTGAGGAGTGTAGGGATGTTGTGGTCGATTTTTAGGAGGATGTTGAGGTAATTTCGGTTGTTAAAGGATTTGGAGATTGAGGGGAGTGTTTTGGGGAGATTTGGATGGAAGAGTTTGGATAGAACTGAAACTAGTAGTGGCAATTTCGGCTACCCTCTCCCATTCCCCAATTTTCTGATAGTTTTGCCGTTTCTGTTTTTGGTTTTTCTCTCAACTTTCATCTTTTGTTCTTTTTCTTGTTTCTTTTTCATTTACTGCCGTTCGGTTCTTCCCAACCTCCACCTACTGCTGAAATTTTGTGATTTTCGTGCTCCTCCTTTTTTTTTCTTTTTTTTCTTCCCAAGTCGAATGATAACTATTTCTTTTCCCAAATCTCGGTTGCTCCTAATATTTTGATGTTTTGAATTTATTCTCTTTGCTACCGAATTACTGCCAAAATTTCTACCGAAAGTTCTTTCCCCTCTCACCTATTTTCTTTTCCTATTTGCTTCCTTGTGTTCATTCGTTCCGTGAGTAAGCATACGTTTTCGTGGTACGATAAGTTATGTTTCTACTTCTTGATTAAATTTTGTTTTGTTAAGTGGTTTAAGGGGATTTTCTGTTGGTTGATTAGGAGTTGAACAAAGGGCTGGAGGTCTCTGATTGACGTCTTAAGTGGGCGAAACCTCCCTCTTTACTCGCTCGAAGGTAATGTTGTTGTGAGTTTAACGCTTGGTTAACTTGTGTGTATTTGATTGAGTAAATGTTTAAGTGAATAATTGGTGATTGTTTGGTCAAGTGTAGGTTTCAAAGACTTGGGGCAGTTTTCTCAACAAATAGAAACCAGGTGTGTAAACACAACTCCGGAATTGGAATTCGACAAAAGTCAGAATAGGTGAATGTCGACGCCACACGGGCGTGCGGTCGGCCGTGTGGTAGGCCGTGTGACTGAACACGGGCGTGTGATTAACGAGACTGACCACGTGTGATTCATGGGCAAGGCCATTTTGGACCGTGTGGGCCACACAGGCGTGTGGGCCCACATGGGCATGCAATATAGGCATGTGGGCCCATTTTCACTGTTTGACTGCTAAGGTTGTACGGGTCGCCCTAGTTGACTGTGGACCTATTGTAGGGTCGGTAAGCTTACCTAGACCCCTAATTGACTGAAATGACTGTATGACTGATATGAATAAGCACGATGATGTTCCACTGATTTGATACTATATGCCCTGATTACATGCATGATATTATGTTATAGCATATCATATTTGTATACTGCATTGCATTGGGTTGGGGGTTTATTTTAATCGGAGGAAGTGTATTGAAAGGCCTCAAGCCTAATTTATCAGCAGCTCAGCTGCAAACTACTGCCTAGTGCCGCATTTGATACTTTTTAGAGTGTAGGGATGGGTGGGTTGATTATATCCCCACATGGAGTGTAGGGTTGGACGGAGATGGAGGGTAGAGGCTGGCTAGGTAGGACCTTTATACTGTATAATATGTTTCTGTACTGATTATTGTTACTGTAATGGGCCAAGGCCCAAACACATGATTGCTTCTGTGCTGAGATGGGCTAAAGCCCAAACTGATATTGTCACTGATACTAAAAATGGCTTAGGCCCAGATTGTGATTGCTTTCTGTCTGTTTGCTTTATATGGGATTACACATTGAGTTTTCGTAAACTCACCATTCTTGTTTGACTATACAAGTAATCCCCAGACATAGGCGGATCGGTGCGACGGAGGACTCAGCGGTGGCCACACGACCTATTTAATTCGACTTAGTACTTAATTATAGTTTTAATTTTATTTTGGGGGTATTTTACTGTAATAATGGCCTCTTTGGATTTTTACTTTTAATTTGGGGTTTCTATTGTTTTTATTTACAACTGCTAGTAGTAGGGATAATCGAGTTTTCAAAACGAATCAAACGTTTTAACAAAATATGCACAAATATGCAAACTGTTTTAAAAAGCTTCCGCAATAAGTGACGTTTTGAAAATTAATAATGTTTTGAAAGAGAATAACTTTTGAATATGAATTGCGTTTGAAATTGGTCGACACACCTTGGAATTAAGCATAAGAGAGTGTAAAGAAGTGATAAAGTAAGGAGGTTTTTGACGACAACTCACTTTTCAAAAAACACTACCATGTGACACCGCCAGATTCAACCATAACATCTAGGCCGAGTTTGGGGTGTTACATTTAGTGGTATAAGAAGCCAGGTTGCAAAACTCGGGTGTGGATTTGGGTTTTAAAACTTGGTTTCTAAAGCACTAATTTCTGAATAATTTGAAACATTTTTACTGAATGTGTGGTACACCGAGTCTCCAGCGCCGATCTTGTAAGTTTTCTGAAGCCTTTATGTGTTTTAAACTTAAACTAATTTGATACTGAAACTACCATAGATAGTACAAACTGAGACTACTATAGGTAGATTGTACTAAAAACACTCAAGTTAGTGTATACTAATACTGTACTAAAATCGATAGACACTAATAGACACTGCGTTGTGTGAAAACAAACTTTACACTTCCGATACTACCTCTCATAAGATATCTATTAATAAATACTGAAATTGTAAACTGATGCATAAAACTGTTAACACAGATTAACGCGAATAGACAATAAGCATAAGAGGTACTCGCGGACGAGGTACAAGAGGCTGTGGTAGAGGCCGTAGAGGTACTCGAGCTGGGTCCTCATCATCTGGCCACATACCTAATTTGGAAACTAGTGAGATGCTGGCTTCACTTGTGACTGAGACTGGGTCTCATGATCGAGCAGCTGGGGACGACGCATTGTCCTAAGCCATGTTAAAGATTCTGGAGAGGGTCGCTGGGCCCAATATTGGAGCTGGAGGCCGAGGGTCAGTTACGGAATGACTCTGGTCTAATGGAGCTGAGATTTTCAGGGGTATTGCTGGAGTTTCCCCTAACGTGGCTAAGTACTAGATCGAGGCCACAGAAAGGATTATAGACGATTTGAACTACACCCCAAGCAGAAACTAAAGGGTGCAGTGTCACTACTGAGAGATGAGGCTTACCAGTGGTGGCTTACGGTTAAGGAGGGCACTCAGCCCGACCGACTGACCTGAGAGTTCTTTAAGACTACCTTCTAGGGGAAGTATGTGGGTGCCAGTTATGTGGATGCCCGTAAGAGAGAGTTCCTTAATCTGACTCAGGGAGATAGATCAATGGCTGAGTATGAGGCCGAATTTCTGCGACTAAGCCGCTATGCGCGTGGTATGGTGGCGACTAAGTATGAGAGATTCGTTCGCTTTGAGGATGGCCTCAGGGATAATCTGAGGGTACTGATAGCTCCACAGAGGGAGCGAAACTATGATGCACTGGTCGATAAGGCGAAGATCACCGAGGAAGTGAAGCGCACTGAGCGCCAGAATCGAGAGAGAGGTAGGAGCAAGAGGGAGTCGGAGCCCTCGAGTTCAATTCAGAGGCCTAAGAAAAAGGCCAGAGTTGATGGGCTGATTAGAGTTGGGGCTCCTATTGCTGCTACTGGACAGCCGCCGTGTACTGACTGTGGTAGACGCCATCAGGGAAAGTGTTGGAAAAAAACTGGGGCTTATTTGAGGTGCGGTTCATTAGAGCACCGTATTAGAGATTGCCTGTGGAGGTCCAATCAGATGCAAGCTTCTAGCATGGGTACTGCACCACCGAGAGTAGTTCAGTAGCCACTGAGAGGTCATGGTCAGGCCAGGGGTGGTAACGGTCTGGGCCGTGGTCAGAGAGCACCGAGCAGAGGTGCTAGTCACACTGAGGCGAGGCAGCCGACTCTAGTTTATGCTACTCATCACCGAAAGGATAGAGATGCTCCAGACGTTACTATGGGTACGTTCTTTATTTATGATGTACCTTATACTGCACTGATAGATATAGGATCCACTCACTCCTATATAGCTTGTACCGTATCTAAAAACTTGGGTATACTGGTTGAGAGCACTACGGGTGAGGTCACTGTACGGAGTCCGTTGGGGCAGTCAATAAGGTTTAACAAACTGTTTAGAGATGTTCCTCTAGAGGTTCAAGGAGCTATCTTTTTGGCTAATCTGATGGAATTGCCTTTTGGAGAATTTGATCTAATACTGGGAATGGACTCGTTAGTTGAACACCAAGTGAGTTTAGATTGTGCCACAAAAAGGGTGGTACTGAGAACTGAGGAGGACAGTGAGGCAGTCGTAATTGGAAAGTGTCAAAACTACTTATCGAATGTGATTTCTGCATTGAGGGCCGAGAAGTTGGTTCGTAAAGGATGTGAGGCATATCTGGCTTACATCAGTGTTTCATATTTCGGGGATTCTTCGGTTAAGGATATTAGGACGATTAAAGACTTTCCTGACATATTTCTTGAAGAACTACTTGGGTTACCTCTGAGTCATGAGGTGGAGTTCGGGATTGAGCTCCTTCCTAGTACCGCTCCGGTGTCCATCGCCCCTTATAGAATGGCACTGAAGGAGCTTGTGGAGCTTAAGGCCTAGATTCAAGAGCTATTGGATCGTGGGTTCATCTGCCCTAGTGTGTCTTTGTGGGGGGGCACCAGTACTGTTTGTAAAAAAGAAGAATGGATCCATGCGTATGTGTATCGACTACTGATGTAGCAACCCGAATTCGGGCCTAAACGGAATAGTTATTTCGGAACCATGAATCCAAGGTCAAAATATTTATTCCGATTGAGTTTTAGTGTTTAGAGTGATTGAATGTTTGTGTGAAATTTTGGTTGAGAAATTTTATTGTTTGAATGTTCAATTTGATAAGTTGGACTAAATTGCAATGGGTGAAAAGTGTGTATTATAACCCATAAAGGTACTTGATTGAGATGGGTTTTTAAATTGAGAGTCTTTAGTTGGTAATTAGACCATTATATTATAGTTTGGACACAAAATGCCCATAGAGGGATAAAATAACTAAAGGATTAATGAAGGGCAATTTGGTCATTTGGTTAATAAAAGAAATAAAAGGGAAAATAAGGCTAAAATGTTGTCCATCTTCATCCTCCATAGCCGAAATTTGCAAGGAGCCATAGCTAGGGTTTAGCTTCACTTTCAAGCTTGATTGTAAGTACCTCCTAGCCCCGTTTTTGATATTCTTCGTATTTTTGAAATCCTCGTAACTCGATCTAGCTATTTCTACCACTATTTTGAGCTACAACTTGGGTTTAAAATTTTACCCATGGATGACATACATGTATTTTGATGTCTAGAGGAAGAATATGAAAGTTTGAAGTGTGATAAAGAACTTTTGCTAAATGATTTTTGGTGAAATTGATAAAAAGGACTTATTTGCAAAAGATGAAATAATATGTGTATAAAATGTAAAATATTTAAAATTGTGGGCTGCTATAAGACAGAATATGAATCGGCTAGGCTTGGGTGTGTGAAAAATGAACACATTTCATTTTACGAGCCTAGGGACTAAAGTGTAAAAATTGAGAAAGTTAGGGGCTAAATTGTAAATTTTTCCATAGGAAGATTTTGGACTGATTTGAATAATGTGTATATTAAATAAGCTAAATGTGTCATTATAGATCAAGAAGAACGCAGAATCGACCTTGACCGAGGAAAAGGCAAGGTTTCGGACTGAATTGCAAATTTACACATTTTGTATCGAGGTAAGTTTATATGTAAATGATACATCCTTTTTATTTATGTTTTTACATATTAATATCTTATGTGAAATGTGAGTGAATATTATTGATATTTATTGAAACATTGAAAAGTGGGGAAATTCCCGGATGAACCTTCGGAATAGAAAAAGGATATGGATGAACACTGTATTTACTATTATTTGTGGGCTGTGTGCGGTACAACCGTATTTACTATTTTTGGTGGGCTGTGTGCGATACCAATGTATTTACTATTATTGGTGGGCTGTGTGCGATACCACCGTATTAACTATTATTGGTGGGCTGTGTGCTATACCACCGTATTTACTATTATCGGTGGGCTATGTGCGATACCACTGTAATTACTATTATTGGTGGGCTATGTGTGATACCACCGTATTTACTATTATTTGTGGGCTGTGTGCAATACCACTGTGTGTATATGTATCCGGTATTATTCCGAAGTGTTCATCGGGAAAATTTGATTAAGTGAAATTACGTGTGACAATGTGGTGACAAGTGCAGGGTTATAGATGCATGTAATTGTGAGCAATATTTATGATATGTATTTGGAATGTGGTAAGGTTTGAAATGAGTAAGTTCAACTACAAGGATCTGAATTGTTTTTTATTAGTATGTAATGTTCTTGATTAATAATTATGTGGCGATGTTTCATTGTTTACGTATAGACTTACTAAGCTTAAAGCTTACTCCCTTCTCTTTTCCCTTGTTTTATAGTGTCGCCAAGGCAGCTCGAGATACGGAGATTGTCGGAGGATCATCCACACTATCTACACATTTTGGTATATTGAGATTTACATTGAATTATGGCATGTATAGGAATTTGGTTATTTTGTAAGTGTCATAATTGATTCGCCAAGAATGTGGTCTATGTCATTTGATATATCATTTTGTATAAGGCCATGTGATGTGGCTAATATTGTTTGTGTTATAAGTCTATAATGAGGCCTTTCATGAATGAGTTTGCTTGCCTAAGTGGGAATGAATGGTAGCATGAAATTTAAGTGTGGGAAGTGGGATATGTGAATGGATGTGTAGGTGCATGTGTGATGGCTAAATATAAGTGTGGTTATATATGATGAGTATGGTTATTAAATGGTGCATGAATGCTCTTAATGTGAATAAATAGATGTCTAATAATAGCATGTTAAGTTTGGTTGCAAATGGTATAAGTGTGGATGCTTATCAGGGTGGCAAAAGGCTTGGTAAATAGCTTTATAATTGTCCACACGGGTAGACACACGGGCGTGTGTCTAGGTCGTGTGTTACTCACGGTCTGCCTCTTGGGCGTGTAGCCTGGCCGTGTGTCCCCTGCACCTAATTTGCGAAAAATTAAGTTTGTCACATGGGGCTAACACACGGGCATGTGCCTTGGCCGTGTGACCTAAAATGTGTGCTGACGTCATAAACAGAATACCCAGGTTTTTACGCACGGGTAGAGACACGGGCGTGTGTCTCGATCGTGTAAAGGACACGACCTAGGACATGGGCGTGTGCTCTGCTGTGTGAAAACCCCTTTAGGTTCAAAATGAAAAATAAAACCATACGTGCTGGGAACGTAGGCGTGTGCGACCACACAGCCTTCCCACACGGGCGTGTGCCCAGTTTTTATGTAAATTTTCTAAATGTTTCTAAAGTTCTCGGTTTGGTCCCGGACCGTTTCCAAAGTATGTTTTGGGCCTCGTAGGCCTATTTTAGGGACTTTATGATTGAATATGAAAATTTTTAAATTGAAGAAAATTTTATGGCCCGGTTTCGTATGAATGTTTGTGTTATTATCCGTTAATGCCTCATACTCTGTTCCGACGTTGAACACAGGTAAGGGGTGTTACAACCGACAACTGAATAAGTTGACAATAAAAAATAAGTACCCCTTACCGGGGATAGGTGATCTGTTCAATCAGTTCTAAGGAGCTTCAGTGTTCTCTAAAATTGACTTCCGATCAGGGTATCACAAGTTGAGAGTTAAGGACGCCGACGTGCATAAGACGATATTTAGGACTCGCTATGGTCGTTACGAGTTCCTAGTGATTCCATTTGGACTGACGAATGCTCCAGCAGCTTTTATGGATCTGATGAACCGAGTGTTCCGGCCCTATCTGGATCGGTTCGTGGTGGTATTTATTGATGATATGCTGGTGTATTTGAAGACTAAGAATGAGCACGATGAACACCTCAGAGTGGTTCTACATATTCTGCGAGAGAAACAACTGTACGCCAAGTTCAGTAAATGTGAGTTTTGGTTACATGAAGTAACGTTTATTGGACATGTGGTTTCTGCTGAGGGGATTAGAGTTGATCCTCAAAAGATTGAGGCTGTCTTGGATTGGAAGCAGCCTAAGACTGTATCTGAGATTCGCAGTTTTCTGGGATTGGCAGGGTATTATCGACGGTTTGTAGAGGGGTTTTCACTGATCGCCGCACCCTTAACTAAGCTGCTACGTAAGGGTGTGTCGTTTAACTAGACTGACACGCAGCAAGAGAGCTTTGAGAAGCTCAATACTATCTTGTGGAGGCCCTGTTCTAATACAACCCAGTGCGGAAAAGAGTTTCTTTGCTTACTGACAATGCATCACATGTCGGTTTGGGGTGTGTGTTAATGCAAGAGGGTAAGGTGGTAGCGTATGCATCTCGTCAGCTTAAGACTCATGAGGCAAAATGATAAACTGTAATATATACATATTTTAATCCCACATTTAGCATACTTTTTGGGTGATTAATCCATTGATTTGTGGAATTTGATGCTCCTAATCCTTTAATTTTATGTTTTATACTTAGGAGAGCATAGGAGGATGAAAAGAGCGAGAAACGGGCTAAAAACGGAGAAAATGGGCCAAAGTAGGAAATCAACACGGCCTGGGCCCAAGCCACACGGCCGTGCCCCTTTAGCAGGCTCGACCACGGCCTGGATTTGATTCACACGGGCGTGTCCCTGTCATGACAAAGAGGAATTTCACACGGAATAGAATACTTAGAGGCAAAGAAAGACATTCCAAAAGCCTATATAAACACCCTAAAGGCCAACCTTGAGGGGGCGTCCAGCTAGGCCAAGGAGCCAAGCCAGAGAGGTCAGAATTGTGGGATTTACTCGAAGAAAGCCAGTTGCTTCATCTCATGAAGCCAAAATCATACTCAAGACGGAGGATCTCTCCTTCAATTCCTTCAGAGAGTTTTAGGGTTTTCTTATGTTTTGTTTTATCTTTTCTTCTGAGATTTATTCTTTTATGATTATGAACTAAACCCCTCAGATACCTGAGGGGGATGAAACCTAAGACGGATCTTGTTATTATTTTTTGAACTATATGATGAATACTTGATTTGTTCTTAATTATGTGTTCTTAATTCTTGTTTTGATATTTCAGGATATTGATTCAAGTATTGACGTGCTTAGGCAGTGGAGGAATATTCCCTATCTAAGAGTAGATCTAGCATAGTTAAGCGGAGTTGATCGCAACCCTAGAGATAAGATGACGAAAATCTGCCGGATTAGGGTCAAACCTAATATGGGAGTCCATAGATCGAGTTAATGCAGTCCTAGGGGTTTTAATTAGAAAGAGATTTCAATTAATCAACCTAGGGTTAGACGTTAGTAGCCTCGAGAGAGGTATTAATATAAATTAGGGAATCTCACGGATCAAGTCAAGTGAATAAATAAATGCAGTTCAGAGTTAAATAACAAGTGAAGTCTAGGTGGATTCTTCCTTGGGTATCGTCTTAATCAATTGGTTTTTCCCACAAGTATTTTCCCCAATTCATTCTCCGTGTCTTAGCGTCTTTAGCTTAGTATTTAGTTAATTTTAGAATAAACAATAAATCCCTTAATTATTAGGCTAAATAATAAAAAGAAGGTCAGTATTAGTACTTTTGGTTCCTTTGGGTTCGATAATTCGGTCTTGCCACTAAGCTATACTACTGTTCGATAGGTGCACTTGCCTCAATCGTGTTGATAGTTAGTTTCTAGGCTAGATCATTCATTATATACATATTAAGACTCTCGACACACGATCAAGTTTTTTGCGCCGTTGTCGGGGAACTAAAATATTAAGAACGCTCAATTTTTATTACTTTAGCCATTTTTATTTTTGCGATTTACTTTTATTTTGTTTTAACTTTGCTAATTTTTCTTCTTCTTTTATTTGTTTCTTGCAGGTACCCCTAGTTTATGACTAGAAGAAACCCGTCAAGACCCTTGATTTTTGACAGTGAAATAGAACGTTACGCTCAAACCGAAGAGATGTCACTGAATAATTATCAGTGGCAAGTCATGAGAATAAAGCCTAATAAAGCAGCCGGTGTTTTCAACCTAGACGCGGTCACCATGTTATCTAACAAGGTAGAGCTTTTAAATAAAAAAATTGATGGTTTGTATGGTTCTACGCAGTACATCCGTGTCTGATGACGATACAATTGGAGGAGGGGTGAACAACACGAATATCTATCCTACAACCCTAGCACAGAGAAACGAACAAGTCAACTATATGGGTAACTATTCTAGACCTCAAAATAATCTTTATAGTAACACTTATAATGCAGGTTGGAGGTACCATCCCAATTTCTCGTGGGGTGGTCAAGGTAATCAAAGACTACAACTTCCTCCGTGTTTTCAACAACCACCTTACCAAAGGAAAAAAGCCAAACCTTGAGAAGATGCTAACAAAATTTATCGCGATGTCGTAAACCCATTTTCAAAACAACGAGACAATGCTCAAAAATGAGCAGCATCAATTCAAGGGATCGAGAACCAGTTAGGTCGACTAGCTAAGGCGATCTCGTAGAAACCACCAAAGGTATCTTGCCTAGCAACACCAAAATTAACCCAAGAGAGCAACCTCAAGTAATAACTGCTCATGATAGTGAAGGGTTAGATGAACCAAAATTGAAGCAAGAGAATGTGGTAGAGGAAGGTAAGGTTGAGGTAAGCCATGATAAACCAAAATCGGTAATTACAGAGTACCAACCTCGTGTGCCATACCCCAATGCGATAAAGAAAGACCACACAGAGGAACAATTTGGTAAATTTATTAAACTTCCAAAGAAATTACATATTAACTTGCCATTTCTTGAAGATCTTTCACAGATGCCAGATTCAAGGAAATTTTTAAAAGAGTTTTTGACAAACAAACGGAAGTTAGACGATACGTTGCATGTGGAGCTAAACGCAGTGTGCCCAGCAATTCTACGAAATAAACTACCACGCATGCTCACATTTCGTGTAAGTGACGAAACGATCACTCTTCAGGTTCTTGACACGGTTAGGACATCGAGTATTAAAGGTGGAACCAATCACTTCAAAGTTGGGGACCAGGTACTGTCAGATACAACCGACCCTCGAATAGCCGCTTCAAAGCTTAATACAAACGGTGTGACTCCTTTTACGGTACTTAAGGTCTTTCCATACGGAACGGTCAAGGTAGCTCATTCTAATTTCGGCACTTTTGAGGTAAATATTACCCAACTCAAACCATATGTTGATAGAATTGATAGTAAGAAAAAGGAGTTTCGACTCTGTGAACCACCATGGCCATACAAATAACAGGTAAGTCTAGCTCAAGACTCTAAACGAGCGCTTCTCGGGAGGCAACCCGAGCACTAACCCCATTAATTTTCATATTTTCGATTTTTAGCACCTAACTAAAAACTAACCAAATTTTTAGGTGCAGGTTTCCCTACCCACACGGCCTTGCACACGGGCGTGGCCATGGCCACGTAGAAACATGGCAAAACTTTTCCCAAAAACACGGGCTACGATAAAACACCACGGCCGTGCGATTCGACCGTGGTCGAAACTGAGAAAACTACACGGGCGTGCGACACGCCCGTGGGACCTTTGAGTCCATTTTTTTTTTTCATTTTCTCTTATTTTCATTTTCTTTTCTTTTATCTTTCTCATCTTTAATTTATATTATTATATTTTCATTTCTTTAATTTAGGTTTAAGGGGCTGTTAACGAACGACCACACCACCACCGGAGTATCCTCCCCACCTTCACCTCTCTCCAACTTTACCATTTTTTTCATTGACTCCATCCAAAATTCAGGAAGTTTCACTTCTCTCCCTATCTTATGATTTTATTACTATATTGCTATTATCTATCTTTGTACATTGAGGACAATGTACATCTTAAGTGTGGGGGGGTGGGTTAACTACAGTATTATTTGAAAATCCCTGAATTATGTCTTATTCTTAAGTAAATTTTCTCATGTTACTATTAGAATGAAATTTCCTTTGATTTATGATTTTTGTTGATATGTTTTGGATTAAGTCATAGTTAATTATGCAGTGATGATTTAAACTGTAGGAGAATAGAGAATCAAGCATGATGAGTTTATTTTCAAAATAATTTTTTTTCGGTTGTCTACCTGAATCTAATTATTACCTTGAAGTTTGAAATTTACAAAGTTGACATCAAAAGCCCATAATTTTTGTGAGATCTTGAGCCTTTTAGAGCATACATTCTTTTCTTGCTCACTTTATTGATTATGAGTGTGTCAACATTGATTTGTTATTCTAGAACTTGCTTCGATTATACATGTCGAGACCACACTTTTGATTTGATATACAGAGATGATAAAGGCACCTAGGTTTTAACCCACTTATTCCACTAAAAAAGCCTACCCATTTAATTAACCTTTAGTGAACCTCTTTGAATCCTAACAAACCATTCCTTAACCCACCCATTATTATTAACCCAAAACCTACTTTTTATTTGTTATCACCATTTCTCTTGACTACCCCTATATCGAGATTTGATTTGATCGATTACTTAACTATTTCCTTTATTTCAGTTATCAAATTCTATATTATTGTACTACTTGATTTGTTCTTAAAAAAATTATTCATTAGGAATCTATTCATTATTACTTCTTTATTATTGGAGCTTAAGCAGTTAATTTCATAATTTGAGAAGAAGCTCATGTTATTAGTATTAGGTTTTCAATTGATGTAATTATTCAGTATTAGTCCAACTTTCTAGTTAGGTCATTTGTCAGGTCAATCTCGATTCTAACCCTCTAATTCAGCCTTTATCCACACCTTTAACCCAAGCCCCGTTACAACCCTTTTTGAAAGACCTTTTGATTTGTGTATCATCTCATATTATAGTGGTGGAGATTTGATTTTCATGCAAGCCTATGGGATTAACTTTTCATGTTCGACTCCTGAGTGCTTATTTTTGAACCTTAAACACTTTGAGTGATTTGAGTGAACCTTTAGTGAGAATTTCAATTTTTTTTCGATTTTGAATTAAAGGTAATTAGTTAGGTAAGGGGAAACACCTATTTTTCGTACTATAAAAACTATGACTGTGATTGTTTGAATCTTTAGGAACCTTCTGGTTAAATTATCAATGTATGAATTACCTATGGATTATTATGAAACTTTATTGATGAAGATTATGAATTAAGGGAAGTTAATTTTAATTTTGAATTGAGAATTTTGCTTGAGGACAAGCAAATGCTTAAGTGTGGGGGTATTTGATAAACCGTAATATATACATATTTTAATCCCACATTTAGCATACTTTTTGGGTGATTAATCCCTTAATTTGTGGAATTTGATGCTCCTAATCCTTTAATTTCATGTTTTATACTTAAGAGAGCATAGGAGGATGAAAAGAGCAAGAAACGGGCTAAAAATGGAGAAAATGGGCCAAAGTAGGAAATCAACACGGCCTGGGCCCAAGCCACACGGTCGTGCCCCTTTAGCAGGCTTGACCACAGCCTGAATTCGATTCACACGGGCGTGTTGCACGGGCGTGTCCCTGCCATGACAAAGAGGAATTTCACTCGGAATAGGGTACTTAGAGGCAAAGAAAGACATTCCAAAAGCCTATATAAACACCCTAAAGGCCAACCTTGAGGGGGTGTCCGGCTAGGCCAAGGAGCCAAGCCAGAGAGGTCAGAATTGTGGGATTCACTCGAATAAAGCCGGTTGATTCATCTCAAGAAGCTGAAATCATACTCAAGACGAAGGATCTCTCCTTCAATTCCTTCAAGGGGTTTTAGGGTTTTCTTATGTTTTGTTTTATCTTTTCTTCTGAGATGTATTCTTTTATGATTATGAACTAAACCCCTCGAGATACACGAGGGGATGAAACCTAAGACGGATCTTGTTATTGTTTTCTGAACTATATGATAAATACTTGATTTGTTCTTAATTATGTGTTCTTAATTCTTGTTTTGATATTTCAGGATATTGATTCAAGTATTGATGTGCTTAGGCAGTGGAGGAATATTCCCTGTCTAAGAGTAGATCTAGCATAGTTAAGCGGAGTTGATCGCAACCCTAGAGATAGGATGACAAAAATCTACCGGATTAGGGTCAAACCTAATATGGGAGTCTATAGATCGAGTTAATGCAGTCCTAGGGGTTTTAATTAGAAAGAGATTTCAATTAATCAACCTAGGGTTAGACGTTAGTAGCCCCGAGAGAGGTATTAATATAAATTAGGGAATCGTACGGATCAAGTCAAGTGAATAAATCGTCTGGTTCAGAGTTAAATAACAAGTGAAGTCTAGGTGGATTCTTCCTTGGGTATCGTCTTAATCAATTGCTTTTTCCCACAAGTATTTTCCCCAATTCATTCTCTGTGTCTTAGCGTCTTTAGCTTAGTAGTTAGTTAATTTTAGAATAAACAACAAATCCCTTAATTCTTAGGCTAAATATTAAAAAGAAGTTCAGTATTAGTACTTTTGGTTCCTTTGGGTTCGACAATCCGGTCTTGCCACTAAGCTATACTACTGTTTGATAGGTGCACTTGCCTCAATCGTGGTGATAGTTATTTTCTAGGCTAGATCATTCATTATATAAATATTAAGACTCTCGACACACGATCACGAATTATCCGACGCATGACTTGGAATTGGCCGCGGTGGTATTTCTACTTAAAATTTGGAGGCATTACCTGTATGGTGAGAAGTGTATCATTTACACTGATTACAAGAGCCTCAAGTACCTCCTCACTCAGAAGGAGCTGAACCTTAGGCAGCATAGGTGGATTGAGCTGCATAAGGACTATGAATGTACGATTGAATACCATCTTGGCAAGGCCAATGTGGTGGCCGACGTGCTGAGCCGTAGGGCTATGACTAATCTGAGGGCAATGTTTACTCGCCTCAGTTTATTTGATGATGGTAGTCTGTTGGCCGAACTTTAAGTTAAACTGATGTGGATAGAGCAGATTAAGGGTAAACAGTTGAAGGATGAGTCTTTGGGTCTTTTCTTTCGACAGATTGAGAGTGGGAATACTGTGGATTTTGGACTGAATAGTGAAGGGGTACTTTGTTTCTGTGGGAGAATCTGTGTACTGAATGATATCCAGTTGAGGCAGTCTATACTGCGAGAGGCGCATAGTAGCCCTTATGCTATACATCCTGGCAAAAATAAGATGTACCGAGACCTTTGCAAGTTATATTGGTGGCCGGGTCTTAAACGAGAGGTTACTGAATTTGTGGCCAAGTGTTTGACATGCCAGCAGGTTAAGGCTGAGCATAAGTTACCTTCGGGATTGTTGCAGCCAGTCAAGATTCTGGTTTGGAAGTGGGAGCGTGTAACTATGGACTTCGTTAGTGGGTTACCCCTCACACCCACTAAGAAGGATTCAGTATAGGTCATCGTGGATCGATTGACCAAGTCCGCCCATTTCATACCGGTTCGTACTGACTACTCTCTGCAAAAGCTGGCTAAGCTGTATGTGTCTGAGATAGTGAGACTGCATGGGGTACCGATTTCGATAATATCTGATAGGGATCCTCGTTTCACGTCTCGATTCTGGAAAAAGCTATATGAAGCTCTGGGTACAAGATTAGATTTCAGTACTGCGTTCTATCCTCAGACTGATGGTCAGTCAGAGAGGGTGATTCAGATATGGAGGATATGTTGAGAAGTTGTGTGATTGACTTCCGAGGCAGTTGGGAGGATTACCTACCGCTAGCAGAGTTTTCTTATAACAACAACTATCAGTCTAGCATTCAGATGGCACCGTACGAGGCATTATATGGTCATAGGTGTCTCACACCTTCATGTTGGACTGAGTTGGGCGAGTGATAAATCACAATAGTAACATATTTTGAGCCCACATTTAGCATGATTTTGGATGATTTAAGCCTTGAATTATGTAATTTGGTGCTATTAATCCTTTATTTTCATGTTTTATACTCAGTAAAGCACCGGAGAATGAAAAGAACGAGAAACAGGCTTAAAATGGACCAAATAGGCCAAATCACGAAATCGACACGGCCTGGGCCCAAGACCACACGGCCGTGCCTCATTAATGGACTGGAACACGGCCTGACCACGACTTACACGAGCGTGTGCCAAGGGCGTGTCCCTGCCGTGGCAAAGAGATATTCTATTCGGATTAGGATACTTAGAGGCAAAGTGACACATTCCGAAGCCTATATAAACACCCTAAGTATGACCTAAAAGGGAGAGTCGACAGAAGCCTTCTGTCGGGGCGTCCAGCTAAGCCGGAGAGGTCAGAATTATGGGATTTGCTCGAAGAAAGCCAATTGATTCATCTCAAGAAGCTGGAGTCATACTCAAGACGGAGGATCTTCTCTTCAATTCCTTCAGGGAGTTTTAGGGTTTTTCTTATTTTTTGTTTTATCTTTTCTTCTGAGATGTTTTCTTTTATCATTATGAACTAAACTCCTTAGATACCTGAGGGGGATGAAACCTAAGATGAATCTTGCTATTGTTTTTTGAACTATATGATAAATACTTGATTTGTTCTTAATTATGTGTTCCCAATTCTTGTTTTGATATTTTCGAGATATTAATTCAAGTTTGATGTGCTTAGGTGGAGGAGCAAAAGTCCCTGCCAAAGAGTAGATCTAGCATAATTAAGCGGAGTTGATCGCACGCCTAGACATAGGGTGACGAGATTTTGCCAGATTAGGGTGAAACCTAATTTGGGAGTCCATAGATCGAGTTAATACAATTCTAGGGGTTTTAATTAGAAAGAGATTTCAATTAATCAACCTAGGGTTAGACGTTAGTAGCCTCGACGGAGGTATTAATATAACTTAGGGAGTCCTACGGATCAAGTCAAGTGAATAAATCGTCTGGTTCAGTGTTAGATAACAAGTGAAGTCTAGATGGATTCTTCCTCGGGTATTGTCTTAATCAATTGTTTTTTTTTCCCACAAGTATTTCCCCAAATTCATTCTTCTTTGTCTTAGATTCTTTAGCTTAGTAGTTAGTTAATTTAGATTAAACGACAATTCCCTTTATTTTAGGCTAGATAATAAAAAGAAAGTTAGTATTAGTACTTTTAGTTCCTTTGGGTTCGACAATCTGGTCTTGCCTTAACTATACTATTGTTCGATAGGTGCGCTTCCCTCAAATCGTTGTCATAGTTAGTTTCGTGTTCGATCATTCTCTTTATAAATTTTAAAACTTTGACAAATCACACGATCAAGTTTTTGGCGCGTTCTTGTTGAACTAAAATATTAAGAAAGCTCAATTTTTATTACTTTAGCCATTTTTTTATTTTTTATTTTGCAATTTACCTTTATTTCTTAGTTTGTTTTGAACTTTGCTAATTTTCTTTCTTTTATTCCTTTCAGGTACCTCTAGTTTATGACTAGAAGGAACCCGACAGGACCCCTACTTTACGGTAGTTAAATTTAAAGCACAGTTCGTAGAAATCGTAGAGAAATAAGGCGAAGCTTAAACTACGTAGAAGAAGAGCAAGAAGACGAAATTAATACTAACAAAGAGATGGCTGAGGACAATCCGCCACCACCAGAGATAGCCGACAATCATGCTCCTCGAACTATGTATGATTATGCTAAACTTAGTTTAACAGGAAGTGAGTCAAGTATTGTTAGACCTGCTATTGCCGCAAATAATTTTGAACTGAAACCTAACACAATTCAGATGATACAGTAATTTGTTCAGTTTGATGGTTTGCAGGATGAAGATCCAAATAATCACTTGGCAAATTTCCTAGAATTTTGTGACACTTTCAAAATAAATGGCGTTACTGACGATGCCATCCATCTTCGGTTATTTCCCTTCTCTTTGAGGAATAAAGCCAAACAATGGTTGCATTCTCTTCCACGAGGGTCAATCACTACATGGGATCAAATGACCGAAAAATTTTTATTGAAATATTTTCTGCCGGCCAAAATGGCAATGTTAAGGAATGATATCTCTTCTTTTGTGCAGATGGATTTAGAGAAACTTTACGATGCATGGGAGAGATACAAGGATTTGTTGAGAAGGTGCCCACACCATGGATTACCCTTGTGGCTACAGGTCCAAACTTTTTACAACGGTGTGAACCCCTCAACAAGGAAATTAATCGATTCAGCCGCCGGCGGAACTTTGAATAACAAAACTCCTGAAGCGGCCTATGATTTTATAGAAGAGATGTCATTGAATAACTACCAGTGGCAAGTTACAAGGACAAGGCCAACAAAAGCAAACGAAGTTTTCAACCTCGATGCAGTAACCATGCTATCAAATCAGGTAGAAGTGCTAAATAAAAAGATTGATGATTTGTGTTCTTCACAGGTACATCCGGTCATGTAGTGCGACGCAAGTGGAGGCGTGGTGAATCCTGAGTACCCACCCTACCATCTGGGCACAGAGAGCGAACAGATGAACTATATGGGTAACAACTTTAGATCTAACAATAACCCTTATAGTAATACTTATAATCCAGGTTGGAGGAACCACCCCAATTTTTCATGGGGTGGTCAAGGAAATCAAAGACAACAACCCTCTCCAAATTTTCAAAATCAGCCCTACCCATAGGAAAATAAGTCGAACCTTGAGGAGATGCTGACAAAATTCATAGCAGTCTCAGAAACCCGTCTTCAAAAAGCTGAGACAACACTTGAAAGTCAGCAAGCATCAATTCAAGAGATCAAGAATCAGGTAGGTCAACTTACCAAGATCATGTCAGAACGACTACAAGGTAGATTGCCAAGCAACACTGAAACTAACCCAAAGGAGCAACTTCAAGCCATAACCGCTCATGATAGTAAAGGGTTAGATGAACCCAAATTAAGGCAAGAGGATGTGGTAGAGGAAGGTAAGGTCGAGGTAAGTCATGATAAATCAAAACCGGTAATCAAAGAGTACCATCCTCGCATACCATATCCCGAAGCAATAAAGAAAGAAAACACAGAGGAACAGTTCGGTAAGTTTCTTAAACTTTTAAAGAAATTACATATTAACTTACCATTTCTCGAAGCTCTTTCACAGATGCCAGATTCAAGAAATTTTTTAAAAGATCTTTTGACAAACAAACGGAGGTTAGACGAGGCATCGCATGTGGAGCTAAACGCAATGTGCTCAGCAATTCTACAAAATAAACTACCACGAAAATTAAAAGATCCAGGGAGTTTTACAATTCCATGTTTAATTGGTAGTTTATCTATTAATAACGCTTTAGCTGATTTAGGGGCAAGCATAAATGTTATGCCTTATAAAATGTTTAAACAAACTAGGTCTAGGGAAACCAAAACAAACTAGGATGATTATTCAATTAGCTGATAAAACTATTCGAATTCCTAGGGGTATAATCGAAGATGTGTTAGTAAAGATTGATAAATTCGTATTCCCAGTAGACTTTGTAGTTTTAGACATGGATGAGGACAATAGTATCCCTTTAATTTTAGGAAGGCCTTTTTTAGCAACTGCCAGAACTAAAATTGATGTTGGTACAGGAGAACTCATACTCTGTGTAGGTGACGAATTAATCAGTCTTCAGGCTCTCGACTCAACTAGGACATCGAGCAATCAAGCTGAGAAAATAAATTCTATTAATGACCATTCGGTTAAACCTTCTTTTCAGGAAGCAACACGAAACTACACACCCGAGCCAGATCCTACATCTCATAACAATAAGGAAATAACTCATGAGGATCGAAGGCTTCAAGTTGATGACCTAGACGAGTGGAAGACACATTTCAAGGAGAAACTAGGAATACACGAAGTAAAACTGAAGGAACCACTAGACGAGTTAGTAGGAACAGTAAATCACTTCAAAATAGGGGATCAGGTATTGTTAGATAAAACAGACCCTCGAATTGTTCTGCCCGACCCTAATACAAACAACGAAATCTCTTTTAAGGTAATCAATATTTTCCCATACGGAACAGTCGAGGTAAGTAATCCTATCTTCGGCACTTTTAAAGTAAATACTACTCGACTCAAACTTTATCATGCTAATAGAACTGATAGCATGAGAGAGGATGTTCAACTCTTCAAACCACCCTGATTATGTGAATGAGTGGTAAGTCTAGCTTAAGACTATAAACGAGCGCATCTCGGGAGGCAACCTGAGCACTAACTCCATTAATTTTTACATTTTTATTTTTACTTTTATTTTTCCTTTTCAGCATTTAATTTTATACTAACCAAAGTGCATATTTCCATACCACACGACCTTGCACACGGCCGTGGCCATGGCCGTGTGGACACTACGAATTTTTGTACTGACATAGCAAAGGTAGTTTGAGCCAATGACGAAAGATTCCGAGATCACGGATGACTCTAAATTACCACGGCCGTGTGATATGGCCGTGGCCAAAACTAAGGGAAGTTACACGGGCTCCAACTAACTCGCCACGGCCGTGCAATGCGGCCGTGGTCGACACTGTTTGATCCTACACGGGCGTGGTAACCTGAACCTGGGCGTGGGAGAAATTAAAAAAAGCATAACACGGCCGTGCAACACGGCCATGTGACTCGACACACCCATGGTACACGGGCTTGGGGGTGTACCAGACAAGAAAATTCTATTTAAACCCCTCCTCCTTCCTCTTACCTACTCCCCACCCCCTTTCTCCCATCCTATTCTTCAGATCCCTCCCCTTCCATACTTTTCTTCTTTAGTCCTTCCCCAAACCCTTGACCTCCACATCTATGTCGAAGAAGCGGAAGGATCCAAGCACAGTCTCCCTTTGGGGGATCGATCTACATGAGTTCATACCGGCCGCTTCAATAATTCGACAAGCCAAGGGTCTTTGAGGCCATTTAACTTTTATTTTCCTTTTCTCTTCTCCTTTATTTTCCTTATCTTAACTTCTCTTCCACTAAATTTAGTGTATCTTATTTTAGTTTCTTATTTTTAGGTTCTTCAGGCTGCTTGGGAATCACCCCACCACGACCTCTGCCAACATCACCGCGGCCTTAGAAATCACACCCACCTCGCGAACCATCCAACAATAAGGACTCCTTAGTCCATAAGTATTTTCTTTTTCATGTTTTTTTACTTTTTAATATCTTTCTCTTTATCTTTCTTGTCTTTAAATAAATAATTATTTTATTTTGAAGTTTTCTTAGTGTTTCTTGGCTATTTGTTCACAGGCTACCCAATTTCTTCATCTAGCGCAGTAATAGTGGGCAGCCCCCATACCACCACCAGAGACGCCTCCTCCAACTTATCTTTCACCTCCAAATCAAGTTTCCACACCTCCAACTCAAGGAATCCATCCAAATTCAGGAAGTTTCATCTCTCCCTATCTTTTATAAATTTCTATCTATCTTTGTACATTGAGGGCAATGTACATCTTAAGTGTGGGGGGGTAAAACTTAAAAGTGCCAAACTTTTTGCATTATTCTCTAATCCTGAATTATATCTTGTTCTTAAATGATTTTCTCATATTACGATTAAAATGAAATTTCCTGTGATTTATGATTTTTATTGATATGTTTTGGATTAAGTCATAGTTAATTGTACATTGATAATTTAAACTTTAAGATACTAGAGAATCAATCATGATAAGTCTATTTTCCGTAATTAAAAAAAATTAGGTTGTCTACCTGAATCTAGTTATTACCTTGAAATTTGAAATTTACAAGGTTGATGTCAAAAACCCATAATTTTTGTGAGATTTTGAGCCTTATAGAGCATATATTCTTTTTCTTGTTCACTTTATTGATTATGAGTGTGTCAACATTGATTTGTTATTCTAGAACTTGCATCGATTATACATGTCGAGACCACACCTTTGATTTGATATACTAAGATGATAAAGGCACCTAGGATTTAACCCACTTACTCCACTAAAAGCCTACCTTCATAATTAACCCCTAGTGAACCCCTTTGATCCTAACAACTCTTTTTATTGACTCACCCACTAATATTAACCCAAAACCCTTTGTATTCGTTATCACCATTCTTCTTGACTACCCCTATATCAAGATTTGATTTGATCGATTACTTAACTATTTTCTTTATCAGTTGTTAAATTCTATCTTATTATTACTTGATTTGTTCTAAAAAAAATGACAAAGTTTATTCATTATTAGTTTTATTAGTAAGTGAGCTTACATATTTAAAGTCCACATCTTAAAGAAAAAGCTCGTATTATTAGTATTACAAGTTTTTAGTTGATGTAATTATTAGCTCATTTTTCTAGTTAGGTAATTTGTCAAGTTAATCTCAATTCTAACCCTCTAATTTAGCCTTTATCCACACCTTTAACCAAGCCCCACACAACCTCATTAAAGACCTTTTGATTTGTGTATCATCTCATATTATAGTGGTGGAGATTTGATTTTCAAGCAAGCCTATGGGATTAACTTTTCATGTTTGACTTTTGAGTGCTTTTTCTTGAACCTTAAACACCCCGAGTGATTTGAGTGAATCTTTAGTGAGGATGTCAATCCTTGTCGATTTTGAATCAGAGGTAATTATTTAGAAGAGGGAAAACACCTACGTTTTCATGCTACAAAAATGTATGAATTAGATTGTTTGAATCTTTAGGACTCTTTGAGTTGAATTATCCATGTATAAATTATCTATGAATTATGACAAAACATTATTGATGAATATTATGAATCGAGGAAGTTTGTTTTAATTGTAAGTTGAGAGTTTTGCTTGAGGACAAGCAAAAGCTTAAGTGTGGGGGTATTTGATAAACCGCAATAGTAACATATTTTAAGCCCACATTTAGCATGCTTTTGGATGATTTAAGCCTTGAATTATGTAATTTGGTGCTCTTAATCCTTTGTTTTCATGTTTTATACTCAGGAAAGCACCGGAGAATGAAAAGAACGAGAAATGGGCTTAAAACGGACCAAATAGGCCAAATCACGAAATCGACACGGCCTGGGCCCAAGACCACACGGCCGTGCCTCATTAATGGACTGGAACGACTTACACAGGCGTGTGCCAAGGGCGTGTCCCTGCCGTGGCAAAGAGATATTCTATTCGGATTAGGATACTTAGAGGCAAAGTAACACATTCCGAAGCCTATATAAACACCCTAAGTATGACCTAAAAGGGGTCGATGTGAAGCCTTACAGTCAAGGCGTCCCGCTAAGTCGAGAGAGTCGAATTGTGGGATTTGCTCGAAGAAAGCCAATTGATTAATCTCAAGAAGCCGGAGTCATACTCAAGACGGAGGATCGTCTCTTCAATTCCTTCAGGGAGTTTTAGGGTTTTTCTTATTTTTTGTTTTATCTTTTCTTCTGAGATGTTTTCTTTTATCATTATGAACTAAACTCCTTAGATACCTGAGGGGGATGAAACCTAAGATGAATCTTGTTATTGTTTTCTGAACTATATGATAAATACTTGATTTGTTCTTAATTATGTGTTCCTAATTCTTGTTTTGATATTTCCAGGATATTAATTCAAGTTTGATGTGCTTAGGTGGAGGAGCAAAAGTCCCTACCTAAGAGTAGATCTAGCATAATTAAGCAGAGTTGATTGCACGCCTAGACATAGGGTGACGAGATTTTTCCAGATTAGGGTGAAACCTAATATGGGAGTCCATAGATCGAGTTAATGTAATTCTAGGGGTTTTAATTAGAAAGAGATTTCAATTAATCAACCTAGGGTTAGACGTAAGGAGTCCTACGGATCAAGTCAAGTGAATAAATCATCTGGTTCAGTGTTAGATAACAAGGGAAGTCTAGGTGGATTCTTCCTCGGGTATTGTCTTAATCAATTGTTTTTTTTCCCACAAGTATTTCCCCAAATTCATTATTCTTTATCTTAGAGTCTTTAGCTTAGTAGTTAGTTAATTTAGATTAAATGATAATTCCCTTTATTTTAGGCTATATAATAAAAAGAAAGTTAGTATTAGTACTTTTAGTTCCTTTGGGTTCGACAATCCGGTCTTGCCTTAACTATACTATTGTTCGATAGGTGCGCTTGCCTCAAATCGTTGTCATAGTTAGTTTCCAGGTTCGATCATTCTCTTTATAAATTTTAAAACTTTGACAAATCACAGCTATTAGTGAGCGGCTTGTCCTGGGCCCTGAACTGGTTTCTGATACCGAGGATAAAGTTAGACTAATTTGGGACTGACTGAAAGCGGCAGCTGATAGGTAGAAGTCCTACGCAGACCTGAAGCGACGTGAAATTGAGTATTCTGTGGGAGACTTCGTTTTCCTTATGGTCTTGCCATTGAAGAAGGTACTGAGACTCAGTCGTAAGGGCAAGTTGAGCCCTAGATTCATTGGGCCTTATCGCATCCTGAAGCGTGTAGGACTAGTTGCCTACCAGTTGGAGTTAACTCCAGAGTTAGATCGGATTCAAGACGTGTTCCACGTCTCTATGTTGAGGTGCTACCGCTCTGATCCCACGAATATTATTCCGGTTGAGGAGATCGAGGTTAGGCCAGATCTGACCTTTGAGGAGGAGCCAGTCTAGATATTAGATCGTGATGTAAATGTTATAAGAAGAAAGTCCATCCCACTGGTTAAAGTTCTTTGGCCTAATCTTAGTTTGGAGGAGGCCACGTGGGAGCCTGAGGATGCGATGCGACAGTAGTATCCTCATCTATTCTGATCAGGTAAATTTTGAGGCCAAAATTTTCTTTTAGATGGGTAGAGTTGTAACGCCCCAAAAAAAATCTCTTATATATTTATTTTCATATGTTTGTGACACAATTGTATGTCTACTTCAGGGGTTAAGTGTTCTTGGTATGAGAGGTCCCAAGTTCAAGCATTAGCTTGGGCAATTTTTTGTTTTTAAATAAATAAACCCCTATCTCTAATCAGTAGGCTTATAAATATATGTTGGTAAAATATGTCAGAATGGGCCAACTGGTCTGGTGGTTAAGTGGAGTGTCAGTGTGTTGGGGGTCTTGAGTTCAAATCCCTGTATGGGCAAGGGGGATTTTTTTTGTACTTGTGACGTGAAGGAGTTTGAAATGTGGTAAAATTCTTAGTATTTGAGGAGTGTGGGGATGTTGTGGCCGATTTTTAGGAGGATGTTGAGGGAATTTTAGTTGTTAAGGGATTTGGGGATTGAGGGGAGTGTTTTGGGGAGATTTGGATGGAAGAGTTTGGATAGAACCAAAACTAGTAGTGGCAATTTCAGCTACCCTCTCTCATTCCCCAATTTTCTGATAGTTTTGCCATTTCTGCTTTTGGTTTTTCTCTCTGCTGTCATCTTCTGTTCTTTTTCTTGTTTCTTTTTCATTTTTTGCCATTCGGTTCTTCCCAACCTCCACCTACTGCTGAAATTTTGTGATTTCCGTGCTCCTCTTTTTCTTTTTTTTTCTTCCCAAGCCGAATGATAACTGTTTCTTTTCCCAAATCTCGGTTACTCCTAATATTTTGACGTTTTAAATTTATTCTCTTTGCTGCCGAATTACTGCCAAAATTGCTACCGAAAGTTCTTTCCCCTCTCACCTATTTTCTTTTCCTATTTGCTTCATTGTGTTCATTCGTTCCGTGAGTAAGTGTACGTTTGCGTGGTACGGTAAGTTATGTTTCTACTTCTTGATTAACTTTTGTATGGTTAAGTGGTTTAAGGGGATTTTCTGTTGGTTGATTAGGAGTTGACCAAAGGGCTGGAGGTCTCTGATTGACGTCTTAAGTGGGTGAAACCTCCCTCTTTACTCAATCAAAGGTAATGTTGTTGTGAGTTTAACACTTGGTCAACTTTTGTGTATTCGATTGAGTAAATGTTTAAGTGAATAATTGGTGATTGTTCGGTCAAGTGTAGGTTTCAAAGACTTGGGGCAGTTTTCGCAACAAATAGAAACCAGGTGTGTAAACACAACTCCGGAATTGGAATTCGACAAAAGCCAGAATAGGTGAATGTCGACGCCACACGGGCTTACGGTCGCCCGTGTGACTGAACACGGGTGTGTGATCAACGAGACTGGCCATGTGCGATTCATGGGCAAGGCAATTTTGGGCCGTGTAGGCCACACGGGCGTGTGGGCTCACATGGGCATGTAACATGGGCCTGTGGGCCCATTTTCACTGTTTGACTGCTAAGGTTGTACGGGTCACCCGAGTCGACTGTGGACCTATTGTAGGGTCGATAAGCTTACCTAGACCCCTAATTGACTGAAATGACTCTATGACTGATATGAATAAGCACGATGATGTTCCACTGATTTGATACTGTATGCCCTGATTACATGCATGATATTATGTTATAGCATATCATATTTGTATACTGCATTGCATTGGGTTGGGGGTTTATTTTGATCGGAGGAAGTGTATTGAAAGGCCTCGAGCCTAATTTATCAGCAGCTCAGCTGTAAACTACTGTCTAGTGCCACATTCGGTACTTTTTGGAGTGTAAGGATGGGTGGGTTGATTATATCCCCACATGGAGTGTAGGGTTGGATAGAGATGGAGTGTAAAGGCTGGCTGGGTAGGACCTATATACTGTATAATATGTTACTGTACTGATTATTGTTACTGTAATGGGCCAAGGCCCAAACACATGATTGCTTTTGTGCTGAGATGGGCTAAAGCCCAAACTGATATTGTCACTGATACTAAAAATGGCTTAGGCCTAGACTGTGATTGCTTTCTGTCTGTTTGCTTTATATGGGATTACACACTGAGTTTTCGTAAACTCACCCTTCTTATTTGACTGTACAAGTAATCCCCAGACATAGGCGGATCGGTGCGACGGAGGACTCAGCGGTGGCGACACAACCTATTTAATTCGACTTAGTACTTAATTATAGTTTTTATTTTATTTTGGGGGGTATTTTACTGTAAAAATGGCCTCTTTGGATTTTTACTTTTAATTTGGGGTTTTTATTGTTTTAATTTACAACTGCTAATAGTAGGGATAATCGAGTTTTCAAAATGAATCAAACGTTTTAACAAAATACGCACAAATATGCAAACTGTTTTAAAAAGCTTCCGCAATAAGTGATGTTTTGAAAATTAATAATGTTTTGAAAGAGAATAACTTTTGAATATGAATCGCATTTGAAATTGGTTGACACATCTTTGAATTATGCATAAGAGAGTGTAAAGAAGTGATAAAGTAAGGAGGTTTTTGACGACAACTCACTTTTCAAAAAACACTACCATGTGACACCGCCAGATTCGGCCATAACGTCTAGGCCGGGTTTGGGGTGTTACAAGTTCTAACTTTTCTCCTATTAATTATAAACTCATTTAGTCATGAAGTAATTCTACTATAGTATCGTAACTGAGCTCTCATTAATGACACACCATTACGAAAGCAACTCGATCAGTGTTCATCCAATGGCCTTGTCAAAAGTGTGTTACCCTCATAAGATATCCTTAATCTCTTTGGGATAAATTCGCTCTCCCAATATGACCCTATTTTATCTTAGGGTAACCATTACATCTTCCATCATGAAAAGTCAATTATTATCATATCAATCAAGTCATTCATCACAAAAACGAATGACCCATGGCCATGTTTACTTTTCATCTATCATATAATTCAAATTAGAAGATATTATTTACATGAGTCTTGGGCTATGAATTTCACTATTTTGAATGAATCTACATACTACAGAATTCGTATACCCAACGTACCGGCTTTCAGTTCCTTATCTATTTGAACTCAGGTTTTTACTTACATCAAAGTATATGAGTCACACATACATAGTCCGTCATTCACTCAGGATTAAGGTATGCCACACTGTAAATATCACAAGTAAATAAATCCATAAACGAATTTAGGATCTATTCTTCTTGGATCTAGTTCGATGTACTATTAGTTCAGTTAGTCACATCTATGTCTTTATCTTCTAGGAGTCATTCGCTCTGATGCCTAAGACAAGGCATCTCCCCAATTAGACTTGATAGAAAATATATTAGTCTTTTAATCAGTTTGCTCATTTTTTGTTAGACTAAGGGCATGTTTAAGTTCGTCTAATGATATAAGTTGTCTTTCCATATTACGATCCGACCACGTAATTTCGCTTAGTATTAGTTTAAACATTCGATAACTAGTGAGCTAATATTTTCTTCTATTTTTTTTTGCATGAAAAAGCCACATGAGGACATTACACAAAGTATATTAACATAATCCATGAATTATTTTATTACCCAATATGTTTGAAAAAATTACAAGTTTACAAATGAATATACTACACTTAGGGCACTAGATCCAATAGTCTCCCAGTTGCCCTAGTGAAGTAGATGAGTCATATTTTGCATTCCTATGCTCTCCATGTGTTTCTTAAAACTCCTAGCTAGTAGAGTTTATGGGTCCACAAGGTTTTCCTCTGATGCGGCTTTGACTACATCCATGATTCCATCTACAACAGCCTCCCTTATGATATAATACTTTCTATTAATATGTTTTGTCCTCTTGTGGTTTCTAGTTTCCTTGGTGTTAGCTATTGTCGCACTATTGTCACAATGTGATAGATTTTTCCATAACAAGAACAAATTCAAGATCCATAAGGAACTTTTGAATCCATATTTCTTTTTTTGTAGCGTCAGAAGCAGCCACATATTCGACCTCCATAGTGGAGTCAGTAGTACAACTCTACTTTACACTTCTCCATACAATGGACTCGTCGCCTAGGAGAAAAACATTGCCCGATGTCGATTTTGTCAAATCCCGACACATTTGGAAGTCAGAAGCAGTATCTCCGATAAGAGTAAGATCATCTCGAGAATACACAAGCATATAATCCCTCGTTCTCCGTAAATACTTGAGTATATGCTTAACTGCTTGCCAGTGTCTTAGTCCTAGATTTGCCTGATATCGACTCACCAACCCTATTGTGAAACAGATATCTTGACTTGTGCATAAAATAACATACATGTGACTTCCTATTGTAGAAGCATAATGAACCTTTCTCAAGTTTTCTCTTTCTTCCATTGTCTTAGGACAGTCCTCTAAAGAAAGATGAAATCTCGATACAGAAGGTTGATTTTCCTTCTTCGAACAGGTCATTGCGTAATGTTCCAATATCTTGTCTATGTATGAAGCATGGGATAATTCTATCACTTTATTTTGTCGATCCCTTAGGATTCAAATTCCTAGAATAAAATTAGCTTTTTCCAATTTGTTCATGCTAAATTGTTGAGTTAACCACAATTTAATCGATGACAATTTCCCTATTGTTGGATCTAGTGCCCTGAGTGTACTATATTAATTTGTAAACTTTTAAATTTTTTGAACAAACCGGTTAAGAAAATAATTCACGGATTACATTAATATTCATTGTATAATTGTCCTCATGTGGTTTTTGCATGCAAAGTTAAATAGAAGCAAATGTTGGCTCACTGGTTGTCTAATGTTTAAACTAATACTAAGTGATATTACGTGGCCAGATCGTAACACAGAAAGACAACTTGTATTAGTAGATAAACCTAAACATGTCCTTATTCTAATAGGAAATGAGCAAACTGGTTGAAAGAATAATATGTTGTCTACCAAGTCCAATTGGAGAGATGCTTTGTCTTGGGCATCGGAGTGAATGAATCCTAAAAGATAGGTGATCGCAGTGAAGTCAGAGTTTTAAATTTATAAAGATAATGATCGAACCTGGAAACTAACTATGACAACGATTGAGGCAAGTGCACCTATCGAACAGTAGTATAGTTAAGGCAAGACCAGATTGTCGAACCCAAAGGAACTAAAAGTACTAATACTAACTTTCTTTCTATTATTTAGCCTAAAATAAGTGAAGTTGTTTATTAATCTAAATTAACTAATTACTAAGCTAAAGACGCAAAGACAAAAAGAATGAACTGGGGAAATACTTAGGAAAAACTCAGTTGATTAAGACGATACCCTTAGGAAGAATCCACCTAGACTCCACTTGTTATCTAACACTGAACTAGATGATTTATTCACTTGACTTGATCCGTAAGACTCCCTAATTTATATTAAACCCTGTCTCAAGGCGAAGAACGTCTAACCCTAGGTTAATTAATTGAAATCTCTTTCCCATTAATATCCCCCTAGAATAGCAGTAAATCGATCTATGGACTCCCATATTAGGTTTCACCCTAATCCGAAAAAATCTCGTCACCCTATCTCTAGGCGCGCGATCAACTCCGCATAATTATGCTAGATCTACTCTTAAGCAGGGACTTTTGCTCCACCACCTAAGCACATCATACTTGGATTAATATCCGCAAAATATCAACATAAGAATTAAGCACACATAATTAAGAACAAATCAAGTATTTATCATATAGTTCAGAAAACAATAACAAGATTCATCTATGTTTCATCCCCTTCAGGTATCTGAAGGGTTTAGTTCATAATAATAAAAGAAAACATCTCAAAAGAAAAGATAAAACAAAACATAAGAAATCCCTAAAACCCCCTGATGGAATTTAAGAGGAGATCCTCCGTCTTGAGTAGAATTCTGGCTTCTTGAGATGGATCAACTGGCTATCCCTTGAGAGTTTCCCACAAATCTGACCTTTTCGGCTCGGCTCCTTGGCCTAGCTGACCGCCCGTCGACTCCCCTTTTTAGGTCATACCTAGGGTGTATTTATAGGCTTTTGGAATGTGTTTCTTTACCCCTAAGTATCCAAATCCGAGTGAAATTACTCTCCTCCACGGCGGGGGGTGCGACCATGGCACACGCAGTGTGAATCGAGTCGGTAGTGTTGGACTCCGTTAGTGAGGCACGGCCATGTAAATCGTGGTTGTGGCTGTGTTCTAGTTTATTTGAGGAGGCACGGCCGTGTGGGCTTTAGTCCAGGTCGTGTCGATTTCTTCTTTGGCCCATTTTGGTCTGTTTTGAGCCCGTTTCTCGTTTTTTTTTATTCTTGGGTGCTTTCCAGAGTATAAGACATGAAAAGAAAGGATTAAGAGCACCTTTTTACATAAATCAAGGGATAATTCATCCAAAAGTATGCTAAATGTGGGCCTAAAATATGTTACTATTTCGGTTTATCAAATACCCCCACACTTAAGCTTTTGCTTGTCCTCAAGCAAAATTCTCAACTTACAATTAAAACAAACTTTCTATAATTCATAATTCCTATCAACAATGTCTTATCATAATTCATAGATAATTTATACATGGATAATTCAATTCAAAGAGTCCTAAGGATTCAAACAATCTAAGTAATAGATTTGTAGCTCAAAAATATAGGCGTCTCCCCTTATCTAAATAATCACCTTTAATTTAAAACTTACAAGGATTGACATCCTCACTAGAGATTCACTCAAATCACTCAAAGTGTTTAAGGTTCAGGAAAAAGCGCTCAAAAGTCGAACATGAAAAGTTAATCCCATAGGCTTGCCTAAAAATCAAATCTCCACCACTATAATATGAGATGATGCACAAATCAAAAGGTCTTTAATTAGGGTTGTAACGGGGCTAGGGTTAAGGTGTGGATACAGGCTGAATTAGAAAGTTAGGATCGAGATCGAATTGATAAAATACCTAACTAGAACAATAAACTGAATAAAAGTAATTACATCAACTGAAAGCTAATAATACTAATAATGTGAGCTTCTTCTTCAATATTTGGAATTCACACGTATAAGCTCACTTAATCACAAAACTAGTTATGAATAATGAATATACTTCGATTTTTTTGAACAAATCATAAATTATACAAAGGATAAATTACTGAAATAAAAACATAGTTAGGCTATTAATCAAATCAAATCTCGATATAAGGGAAGTCGAAAAAGAATGGTGATAACAAAAACAAAGGGTTTTGGGTTAATATTAGCAGTTATGTCAATAAAAAGGGTTGTTAGGATTAAAAGGGGTTCACTAGGGGTTAATTGTGAAGGTAGGCTTTTTATGGAGTTAGTGGGTTAAAACCTAGGTGCCTTAATCATCTTTGTATATCAAATCATAGGTGTGGTCTCGATATGTATAAACGAGGCAAGTTCTAGAATAACAAATCAATGTTGACATACTCATAATCAATAAAGTGAGCATGAAAAAGAATATATGCTCTATAAGGATCAAAATCTCACAAAAATTATGGGTATTTTGATATCAACCTCGTAAATTTCAAACTTCAAAGTAATATTTAAACTCAGTTTGACAACCTAGCAAATTTTTAATTTCTGAAAAGTAGACTTATCATGCTTGATTCTCTAGTATTCTTAGAATTCAATTATCAATGCACAATTATCAATGACTTAATCTAAAACATATCAATAAAAATCATAAATTATTAGAAATTTCATCCTAATTAGTAATATGAGGAATTTACTTAAAAACAAGACTAAATTCGAGATTTTGAGAACAATGCAAAAGTTTGGCACCTAATTTCAGAAATTTGAGAATAATGAAAAAGTTAGGCACCTTTTTTAGTTGTTCACCCCCACACTTAAGATGTACATTGCCCTCAATGTACAAATTTAGCTATATAGACAATAATACTAAAATCATAAGATATGGAGAGAAGTGAAACTCCCTGAATTTTGGATGGATTCCTTGAGTCGGAGGTGAAAGATAAGTTGGAGGGGCCGGTCTGGATGACGATCCTGCGCTAGATGAAGAAATTGGGTAGCTCATGGAGAATTAGCTAGGTTATGATAATAATAATTAAAACTATACTAATTAAATAATTAAAGAAGAACAAGCTAGAGTGAAGAAAAATAATGATGAAACTAAAATTAAAAGAAAATATGGATGGACCGTAGAGTCCTTATTGTTGGGTGTGCTTTCTAAGGCTGAGGATATAGCGGTGGTCGTGGTGTGATTGAGGCGGAGCACGGGCGTGTACTGGTGGCGCACGGTCGTGTGCTGCAAAAATCTGGGTAGCACGGTGGTGGCGAGGTCGTGGCTTCTGATAACACGGGCGTGGCTTCGGTTTTTTGTGTTTTATGTGAAAGGGAGAGGGTTGAGGAGGTGGAGGGAGGCAATGGAGATGAATTTTGTGAGTGATGGCCGGAGTGGGGGTGGGGATTTTGGGGGAAACCAGTTTAGGGTTGTGAATTTTAGGGAAGATGAGTGTCATGTTCTATATACAGGGGATCGGCCACAAGCAAAGGACACACCCGTGCTCGAATTTTTTCAGCCTGTGCTTTTCACAATTTTCAAATTTTAGGCGCGATCAGGGTGCTGGCCACGGCCGTGGTTACAGTGACACGCCTGTGTTCTTCAAGTCAGTATAGTCCGTGGTTGTGACACACGAGCGTGTTGAACCCGTGTTCGGCAAGTTAGTATAGTCCACGATTGTGAAGCACGAGCGTGTTGAGCCCGTGTTTGGCAAGTCAGTATAGTCCACGGTTGCTCAGCACGGGCGTGGGGCTATTATCGTAGCCCATGTTTGGGGATAAAAGCCACCTTTGTCGAGCACGGCTATAAGTACGCCCGTGTTTCGTTCCATGGCTTCCACACGGCCACGGGCACGCCCGTGTGCAAGGCCGTGTGGTCTAAAACCTGCGCTTTATTGAATTAATTAGTATGGGATTAAATGCTAAAAATTAGGAATCTAATGTTAGTGTGGTTAATGCTCGGGTTGCCTCCCGAGAAGCGTTCATTTAAAGTCTTAAGCTAGACTTACCCTATTTTCGTTTAAAAAGAAGGTTCACGGAGCTGAAGCTCTTCTCTCATATCCCTAAAATCTTCACCATTATAGATTTTGAGTCGGTGACCATTTACCTTTAATGTGCCTTGAGTGGGATGAGTTACCTCGATTGTGCCATAGGGAAAAATTATTTGATCATGAATGGACCTGACCATCTTGATTTCAGTTTCCCAGGGAACAGTTTAAGCCTCGAGTTGTATAGCAGGACCAAGTCCCTTACTTTGAATTGTCTCAATTTCTTTAGACGATCATCATGGCGTCGCTTTGTTGCCTCCTTGTATAATTTCGAGTTCTCGTAGGCATCAGCTCTCCATTCATCTAGCTCGTTCATCTGCATCATTCTCTTCTCACCTGCAGTTTTAATATCGTAATTAAAAAATTTTATAGCCCGATGGCTTTATGTTCTAACTCAAATGGTAGATGACAACTTTTCCCGTAGACAAGTTTGTACGGGGATGTTCCTAAAGGAGTTTTAAAGGCTATTCTATAGGCCCATAAAGCGTCGTCTACTTTTATTGCCCAATCTTTCCTGTTGGATTCAACTGTTTTCTCTAAGATCCGCTTAAGTTCTCGGTTTGCTACTTCTACCCTTGCCACCGGTTTGAGGGTGATATGGGGTAGCTATCCTATGGTGTACTCCATATTTTTTTAGGACCTTATCAAATTGAGTATTACAAAAATGAGTACCCCTATCACTAATGATGGCTCTAGGTGTTCTGAATCGAGAAAACAGTTTCTTAAGAAACTTAACTACTACCCTGGAATCATTGGTAGGTAAAGCTTCAACTTCCACCCATTTTGACATGTAATCAACTGCTACTAGGATGTACTTATTTCCAAATGAACTAGGGAATGGACCCATATAATCAATACCCCATACATCAAATATTTCACAAGATAACATATATGTTTGAGGCATTTCATCACGTTTAGAAACATTACCTGTTCTTTGGCATTTATCACATGAAGCGACATACCTGTTGGCATCTTTGAATATAGTGGGCCAATAAAAACCTGATTCAAGTATTTTATATGCTGTCTTAATGCCACTGTAGTGTCCTCCTGAAGGTCCTGAATGGCAGTGTTATAGGATTTTGCTTGTTTCTGTCTTGGTAACGCATCTTCGAATTACCTGATCTGTACAAATGCGGAAAAGAAAGGGGTCCTCCCAAAAATAGTTCTTCACATCAGAAAAGAATCGCTTTTTTTGATGGTGTGTTAGCTTTTTCGGTAGGATGTTAGCGGCTAAATAATTCGCAATATCTGCAAACCATGGTACCTCGGAGCAGGTTATAGAAAAGAGTTGTTCCTCGGGGAATGAGTCATTTATCTCACTTTCGTTGAGCTCTTGAGATGTGGGTTCTCAAGCTTTGAGAGGTGATCTGCTGCAGGGTTTTGGCTCCTTCTTATCCTGTATTTCGTGTCAAATTCTGTAAAAAGTAAAATACATCTTATGAGTCGTGGTTTTGCGTCAGGTTTAGTTAAAAGATAACGAAGAGCAGAGTGGTCAGTGTAAACGACAACTTTAGATAATACTAAATATTGTCTGAATTTATCAAATGTAAAGACCACAGCTAGTAATTCTTTTTCAATAGTAGTATATTTTCTTGTGCGGCTGTTAATGTCTTGCTAGCGTAATAAATCGACTAGAAGTGCTTCTCTTTTCGCTGTCCTAAAACTGCACCTACTGCAAAATCACTGGCATCACACATTAGTTCAAAAGGGAGATTCCAATTAGGGGCAATTATAATTGGGGCGTTTATTAATTTCTCTTTAAGAATATTAAATGCATCTAAACATTCCTGATTAAAATTAAAAGGTACATATTTTTCTAGCAATTTCGTTAGAGGCTTAGCTATTTTAGAAAAATCTTTAATAAATCTTCTATAGAATCCTGCATGTCCTAAAAAGCTTCTAATAGCCTTAACTGAACTAGGAGGAGGTAATTTTTCTATGGTTTCGACCTTTGCTTTATCTACCTCGATTCCTTTACTAGAAATTTTATGTCCTAATACAATTCCCTCTTGTACCATAAAGTGGCATTTTTCCTAATTTAAGACAAGATTTGTCTCTTCACATCTCATTAGAACTCGTTTTAAGTTTTTAAGGCAAAGATGGAAAGAATTACCGAATACTGAGAAATCGTCCATAAATACCTCCATAATGTCTTCCACAAGTTCGTCAAAGATTGCCAACATGCAACGCTGAAAAGTAGCAGGAGCATTACATAATCCAAAAGGCATTCTATGATAAGCAAACGTACCATATGGACATGTGAATGTTGTCTTCTCTTGATCTTCAGGTGCTATTGGGATTTGGAAATAGCCGGAGAGTCCATCTAGGAAGCAATAGTACATATGCCCAGATAACCTTTCTAACATTTTATCAATGAAGGGCAAAGGAAAGTGATCTTTTCTAGTGGCGCCTTTCGACTTCCCCGTAATCAATGCGGACTCTCCAACTTTGTAATCGTGTTCTAGTGAGAATTAGTTCATTCTTCTCGTTGGCTACCACCGTCATGCCTCCTTTCTTTGGAACAACCTGTACAGGACTTACCCAATTGCTGTCAAAAATAGGATAAATTATTCCAGCATCTAGAAGTTTAATTACCTTAGCTTTCACAACTTATTTTACATTGGGATTCAATCGTCTTTGAGGTTGCACACATGGCTTGTATTCCTCTTCCATTAAAATTTTGTGGGTGCAAAACGATGGGCTTATTCCCTTAATGTCAGAGATTTTCCAAGCTATGGCTCTTTTATGTTCTCTTAGTACACAGTATCAACTCCTCTTTTCCTTGGGTTCCAATTCGAAGAGATAATTCTTGGTAGCGTAGAATTATCCCTAAGGAATGCATATTCTAAATGTTTCGGCAACTATTTTAATTCTAATTTGGGCGGCTCATCAATAGAGGGTTTTTGTTTTAGTTCGTCATTGACTTCAATGCTCTTTTTTTCCGTTTGTCTAGATGAAGATGTATTCACATTCAGCTTGTCAACTTCATCTTCTTCCCCCTCTTCTTGAGTCAGGCACAGTTCCATCGTGTCGTCATGTATAATTTCCTATAATGAGTTTTGAATGATATGATCAGTAGTATCAACAAAATAACAGGAATCATCTTGTTCTTTAGAATATCGCATGGCATCATAAATCTGAAAAATAATTTCCTCATCGCCTATTCTTAATGCAAGTTTACCGTCACGTACATCGATAACAGCCTTAGCAGTAGCTAAAAAAGGGCGCCCTAAAATTAAGGGAACCTTAATATCCTCATCCATGTCAAGCACAAAAAAATCAACAGGGAAAATAAATTTATCAATTTTTACCAAAACATCCTCGATAACTCCTCTAGGATGTTTAATCGATCTATCAGCTAATTGAATACTCATCCTAGTGGGTTTTGGTTCCCCTAGATCTAGTTGTTTAAACATTTTATAAGGCATTAAATTAATCACGGCACCTAGATCATTAATGCTTTCTTAATATTTAAACTACCAATTAAACAAGGAATAGTAAAACTTCCGGGTCTTTTAATTTGGTTGGTAGCTTGTTTTGGAGGATGGCTGAACATTCTTCATTAAGCTCCACAGTTGATACTTCTTCAAGCTTCCTTTTATTCGTCATGAGTTCTTTTAAGAATTTTGCGTATGTCGGCATTTGTGAAATGGCTTCAACAAAGGGTATGTTAATATGTATTTGTTTAAAAAGTTCAAGAAATTTACCGTATTGGGCATCTAATTGGTCTTTCTTCAACTTTGCTGGGTATGGGATTGATGGTTTATTTTCTTTACGCACTGGAGTTACATCCTCAACTCCCTCATCCTTTGCTTTGTCATCTTCATGTGGTATTTTTTTCTTTGGTTCGACTAACTCCTTTCCACTTCTCGTTATAATCGCCTTTACTGTTACATTCCTTTAGAAAAATTTACGATTGAATTTGAAACTATCTTAGTAAGTTGCCCAACTAACTTAGTAATTTCCCCAACTGACTTAGTAAGGTCTCCAACTTGGCTCTCGATTCCTTTGATCGATGCTTGTTGGGTCTTAAGGGTGGTTTCAGTGTTTTGGAGACGGTTTTCTGTGGATGCCATGAATCTTGTCAGCATCTCTTCAAGGTTTGGCTTCTTCTCCTGTGGATAGGGCTGATTTTGGAAATTTTGAGGAGGTTGTTGTCTTTGTTTTCCTTGATTTCCTTGACCTCCCCACGAAAAATTTGGGTGGTTTCTCAACCTGGGTTATAATTATTACTATATGGGTTATTATTAGATCTGAAATTGTTACCTATATAGTTCATCTGTTCGCTCTCTCTGTGCTGGTTGGTAGGGTGGGTACTCGGGATTATACACGCAGTTCCACTTGCGTCGCCTTTGCATTCTTGGATGTACCTTCGAAGAACACAAACTATCAAGCTTTTTATTCATCATCTCTACCTGTGTTGATAGCATGGTTACTGAATCCATGTTGAAAACTCTGGCTGATTTTGTTGGTTTGGTCCTTGTAACCTACCACTGATAGTTATTCAGTGACATCTCTTCAATAAACTCGTAGGCTGCTTCAGGAGTTCTATTGTTCAGGGTTCCACCGGCGGCTGAATCAATTAGTTGCCTCGTTGAGGGGTTTACACCGTTATAGAAAGTTTGGATTTGGAGCCACAAGGGTAAACCATGGTGCGGACACCTTCTCAAGAGATCCTTGTATCTCTCACAGGCTTCATATAATGTCTCTAAATCCATCTGCACAAAAGAAGAGATATCATTCCGTAATTTGGCCGTTTTGGCCGGTGGGAAATATTTTAATAAGAATTTTTCGGTCATTTGTTCCAATGTAGTGATTGTCCCTCGTGGTAACGAGTGTAACCACTGTTTGGCTTTATTCCTTAATGAAAAGGGAAATAACCGAAGCCTTATGGCATCATCAGAAACACCATTTATTTTGAAGGTATCACGAACTCTAAAAATTAGCTATATGAGTGTTTGGGTCTTAAATCCTGCAAACCATCAAATTGAACAAATTGTTGAATCATTTGTATAGTGTTAGGATTTAATTCAAAATTATTAGCAGCTATAGCAGGCCTAACATTACTAGATTCGGCTCCTGTTAAATGAGGTTTAGCATAATCATACATAGTACGCGGAGCATTATTTTCTGCCGCATCTTGTGGTGGTGGATTATTCTCGTCCATCCCTTCAGTAGGATTGGATCTGTCTTCTCGCTCTTCTTCTTGGTAATTTAGGGCTCGCCTAATTTCTCTGCGATTTCTTCGAGTGGTAGCTTCAATATCACTGTCGTATACTAGTGGTCCTCTCGGGTTCCTTCTAGTCATAAACTAGAGGTACCTGCTAGGAAAAGAAAGAAAGAAAAATTTAGTGAAGTAAAAATTTAAACTTAAAAATAAAATTAAATTGCAGAAAATAAAAAAAAATAGAGCTTTCTTAATATTTTAGTTCCCCGACAACGGCGCCAAAAACTTGATCGCTGTGAAGTCAGAGTTTTAAATTTATAAAGATAATGATCGAACCTGGAAACTAACTATGACAACGATTGAGGCAAGTGCACCTATCGAACAGTAGTATAGTTAAGGCAAGACCGGATTGTCGAACCTAAAGGAACTAAAAGTACTAATACTAACTTTCTTTTTATTATTTAGCCTAAAATAAGTGAAGTTGTTTATTAATCTAAATTAACTAATTACTAAGCTAAAGATGCAAAGACAAAAAGAATGAACTGGGGAAATACTTAGGAAAAACTCAGTTGATTAAGACGATACCCTTAGGAAGAATCCACCTAGACTCCACTTGTTATCTAAAACTGAACCAGACGATTTATTTACTTGACTTGATCCGTAAGACTCCCTAATTTATATTAAACCCTCTCTCGAGGCGAATAACGTCTAACCCTAGGTTAATTAATTGAAATCTCTTTCCCATTAATAACCCCCTAGAATAGCAGTAAATCGATCTATGGACTCCCATATTAGGTTTCACCCTAATCCGACAAAATCTCGTCACCCTATCTCTAGGCGCGTGATCAACTCTGCTTAATTATGGTAGATCTACTCTTAAGCAGGGACTTTTGCTCCACCACCTAAGCACATCATACTTGAATTAATATCTGCGAAATATCAACACAAGAATTAAGCACACATAATTAAGAACAAATGAAGTATTTATCATATAGTTCAGAAAATAATAACAAGATTCATCTAGGTTTCATCCCCTTCAGGTATCTGAAGGGTTTAGTTCATAATAATAAAAGAAAACATCTCAAAAGAAAAGATAAAACAAAACATAAGAAATCCCTAAAACCCCCTGAAGGAATTGAAGAGGATATCCTCCGTCTTGAGTAGAATTCCAGCTTCTTGAGATGGATCAACTAGCTATCCCTTGAGAGTTTCCCACAAATCTGACCTTTTCGGCTCGGCTCCTTGGCCTAGCTGACCGCCCGTCGACTTTTTTTTTTAGGTCATACCTAGGGTGTATTTATAGGCTTTTGGAATGTGTTTCTTTGCCCCTAAGTATCCAAATCCGAGTGAAATTACTCTCCTCCACGGCAGGGGCACGGCCATGGCACACGCCCGTGTGAATCGAGGTCAGGCCGTGTTGGACTCCGTTAGTGAGGCACGACCGTGTAAATCATGGTTGTGGCCGTGTTCTAGTATATTTGAGGAGGCACGGCCGTGTGGGCTTTAGTCCAGGCCGTGTTGATTTCTTCTTTGGCCCATTTTGGTCCATTTTGAGCCCGTTTCTCGTTCTTTTTATTCTTGGGTGCTTTCTTGAGTATAAGACATGAAAAGAAAGGATTAAGAGCACCTTTTTACATAAATCAAGGGATAATTCATCCAAAAGTATGCTAAATGTGGGCCTAAAATATGTTACTATTTTGGTTTATCAATAGGGACATAAATGTGACTGATAGTACATCATATTGGACCCAAGAATAATAGATCTTGAATCTGTTTATGGATTTATTCACTTGTTCCATTCATAGTGTGGCATACCTAAATTCTGAATGGTGACAGACTATGTATGTGTGACTCGTATACTTTGATGTAAGTAAAAGCATGAGTTCAAATAGTTAAGGAACTGAAAGTTGATGAGTTGGGTATACGCCTTCTGCTGTATGTAGCATCATTCACAATAGTAAAATTCATAGCTCGAGACAAGGGTAAATGATATTCCCTCATTGGCATTACATGGTTGATGAAAAGTAAATGTGGTCACGAGTTGTTTATCCTTGTGGTGAATGACTTGATTACTATTTGATAGTAATTGACATTTAATGAAGGGATATGTAATGGTTACAATGAGATAAAATATGATCATATTGGGAGAATAAATATTATCCCAAAGAGATTAAGGATATTTTATGAGGGTAATATACTTATGACAAGGTCATTGGATTAGCACTGATCGAGTTACTTTCGTAATGGTATGCTGTAATTTAGGAGGAATAAATGAAAGCACATCAATTCAAATCCTAGATTTTTGAATTGAGAGAGATATTGAGAAAGATAAAGAATTCTCACTATTTCTTAGATTCATGGACCCAATTCATTTTAGTGGGATCTTTCATTCACATTTTTTTCCACCAAGAATGTTTTATAAAACTCTTGGACCCCCGAATTTGAAGTATCCTATTGTCACGCAATTTATAGGGTTCAACAAGTGATCGATATTTCACGGTCAAGGGTGTAGTATTATTTGTAGTAACGGTATTTATATATCATATTAACAATTGAAATATGGTCGAAAGAAAAAAAATCTTTATTTGCTAGGGCTTCTTCCTATACCTATGAATTCCAGCTCAGTTATGATATTATAGTGGAATGACTTTATTAATAAATGAGTTTACAATTAATAGAAGAAAAGCTGAAGCTTAATTGTAAATCATTTGAGCGATAATCGCATATGTCCAATTGGTCCCTCCACTAGCTCATTGAAACCAGAAATGAATTGCATGCTAAATCAAATGAAATAGAAATGGTGAAAATGGAGAAATGTGAAATATTTGGAAATGATTATGGTCTTCTCCAAAATAAAAATGAAAATAGAGAAATGAAATCATTTGGAAATGAATGTGGTTTTCTCCTAAATGAAAATGAAAATGGCCTAGAAATGAATTTATGTTTTTTGAATAATATGAAGCTTTAAAAAGGAAATAAATCATTTGGCCATAGTGAACCATTGAATGTAGAAATATTAAATATATTTTATCATAGATTCTTTTATGATAAAGCCGTCATGATTTTAACAAAATTAGAATTGGGTTGAGAATATCATTTAATTGGAAATAAACTGATATGTTTACTTTGATAAATAGAAAAAAAATATTGGGTTGGATCGAATTATAAAGTATTGGGTTAAAAGCCAAGAAGTATTTGTAATTGGACCCGATAGGGGAGACGCTTAAAAGCCCTTCATGATAATGGGAGAGACAAAAAACCCTAGGATTATTAACTAGAGTAGTCCCCCCTATATTTCTAGTTAGAATAGGAGTTCATTTTTCTAGCTGAAATAAACTTCTACAATTCTACAAGGGTTTTAATTATTCTCCCTATAAATAGATAGAACCGTTAAGGCTATTTACACAACTCTAAGATATTGTTACTATACCCGAAAGTAGTGAGTGTTTATTCTTTAAGTATTAAATCTATTTTCTGTAATAACAATTCCATTGGTTTCTATTGAGAAGAGATTTTTCTTTCACACTTGAAAGTAAAGAAAACTATTTTTGGTTATGTGTTTGATTTGAATCATTCAAGCCCATACTTGACACATTTTGTGTTACGAGAATAGCAGAGAAGGTCGTTCGGTTGAAAGTCAGGAACGACAATGATCTGTCTTGCCCAAAACATAGGTGCAATTTCAGAAAAAGGTTTATTACCAGAAATATCACAAATAGGGTCGGTTTTCAATATTTTTATTTTCAGTTGTGCAAGAAAACCATTTTTGAATAGGATTTTTCCAACAATTGGTATCAGAGTGACAAGTTGTGCTTGTTGGATATGGTGCCCTGAGTGTAGTATATTCGTTTGTAAACTTGTAATTTTTTCGAACAGATTGGTTGATAAAAAAAATTCATTGATTACATTAATATACTTTGTATAATCACATGGTTTTTGCATGCAAAGAAAAATGGAAGGAAATGTTTCTTATTTGTTGTCTAAATGTTTAACTAATACTAAGGGTATTACGTGGTTTGATCGTAGTGCAAAAAGACAACTTGTAACACCCCTCACCTGTATTCAATGCCAGAATAGGGTTACGAGGTATTCCCGATCAATTCACAACACTTATAGAATACATTTACGCAACAATAATCATTCATTCTCATAAATCATTCAACACAATCACATTGTCCCTTATAAGGGCCTAAGAGGCCTTAAACATGCTTTAGAAGTGGTTCGAGACTAAACCGATATCATACAAAAATTTTAGATTCTTAGAAAATTTTCATGTAAACAAGGGTCACACGCCCGTGTGAATAGGCCGTGTGCATCACTCGGCTAGTAGACACGCCTGTGTCTCAGGCCGTGTGAAAACAGGGCATACATACTGACTTGGGTCATACGGTCGACCACACGCCTGTGTGTCTAGCCCACGTACCCTTCAAATTGGCTAACACGCCCGTGTACCAGGCCGTGTGCTAGGCCTTGCCAAAACTGTAGGGTATACTGACTTGTGCAACACGGCCAAGTCACACGCCCATGTGCTAGGCCGTGTGCCAATTAGGGGGTATACTGACTTGTACCACATGGCTAGTCACACGCTCGTGTGTGAGACCATGTGGAGCATACTGACTTTAATTTAATTTCAACACCAGGGGACACACGACAGTATAACATGACCGTGTGCCGCACATGGCTGAGACACACGCCCGTGTCTCTGCCCGTGTGGCCAAAAATAGGCCATTTACCAAGCCCTTTTGCCACCCCATTTTGCACATACCTACACAAGCACAAATGGTACCAATTCAGGGCACTAATATGCATCCAAATAACATCAACCAATGTTCAAATCATACCATTTCTTTACCATCAATATAATTTACAAATATGCTACAATTTATCAACTAATTTCATACCTATTTCACATATTCAATTCAATCAACTAAACCATTCCATACATACATTATCAATCATCAATTCTCAAGCACATAGCTTTCCAAATTACCTAATATCATTTAGCATTATAGATTCAACTTCAACAACACAATATAGGTCAATTACCAAACTCAAAATAGAACCATTTGCACATTTATAAACATCATCAACTTTCATTATCATAAGCCAACTCAAATGGCCCAAAATACATGTTCATCAAACATACCAAAATGACTCAAGCCTATACATGCCATATACCATATATACACAACTCAAAAGTACCAAGTAGATGGTTGGATAGTGTGACGTAGTCTCTGACGATCCCCGTATCCGAGCTAGCTTTGAATTCACTATAAAACACGGGAAAAACAAATAAGCTAAACTACAAAGCTTAGTAAGTTCGTACTAAATATACTCAACAATTCATAAAACACAAATCATCAATTCGAACAAGTTAATGTATAATTCATGATAATATCAAACTTCCACAAGGTTATTCATATACTTATATGCAAAGTCATAACCTTTTCTATTTGAACTTCATACTTACATGTACATACCTGTACAAATTCATAACGAACTCATACCTTCTCGTAACACTATCGAATACTCGATGTTTCGCACACTAAGTGCCATCGCATAGCCAAAGCTATTATAATCCCACACACTAAGTGCCTTACATAGCCGAAGCTATCTCGAATCGCACACTAAGTGCCATATATAGCCAAAGCTATTCCCAATCGTATACTAAGTGCCATAAATAGCCGAAGCTATCTCTAATCGCACACTAAGTGCTAGTTGATTTATCGTCGAACATGACCATAGTCTCGTGTATACAATTTATGCAATATCAAAGCATTAAAAGCATAATTGTAACAATGTTTATCACGTATGAACTTACCTTGGATGCTAAAACGGCGAATCGAGTCGTTTAGTCGATAACTTTTGTTTTCCCTCAATCTAGGTTTGAATTCCGATTTTCTTGATCTATATAATATCAAATTCAGCTTATTCAATCACTACTTTATTCAATTTAATCCAAAACACACATTTGGGCACATTTACACTTTTGCCCCCAAAGTTTCAATTTTTTACAATTTAGTCCTTATTTCACAAAAATCACAAATTAATGACATTCAAGACTAACCCATGCTAGCCTAATTACCATAATTACCCTAGCATCCCATAATTTGAATTTATTTCACATTTTAACCACTAACTTTACACTCTTCTCAATTTAATCCCTAATTTGCATTTTCACTAAAAATCACTTTACAAAACTTGTTTAAGTCACAACAAACATTCATAATCTATCATCAATCATCAAAATTCATACATATTCACCAATGGCAACATTCAAAATCTTTAGCAATTTTGCAAATTAGTCCTTGGGTTAGCTAGTACTAGCTGCAACGATCTGAAAAACATAGAAATCATTAAAAACGGGACAAAATACATACCAATTTAGCCAAATGAAGTAGCCAAAAATTTCAAAGCTTGAAAATGGCTTTTCTCCACCCTAATTTCGATTAGAAGAAGATGATAATGAAGAAAATGGCTTTTTGTTTTATTTAATTATCATTTATTTACTAAATGACTTAATTAACCTTATTACTAATTCAATATTTCAATTTTGCCAAGCCATTATCATCCACTATCTAATTAATGGTCTAATTACCACATAAGGACCTTTACTTTAAGGTTCCATAGCTATTTAACACCTTTAACTTATATAACCCTAATTTTACACCTTACGCGATTTAGTCCTTTTTACCGAATTAAGCATTCAAACAATAAAATTTCTTAACGAAATTTTCACACCAACATTCAATCATGCTGTAAACATTAAAATAATATTAAAATAAATATTTTGATCTTAGATTTGTGGTCCCAAAACCACTGCTCCGATTTGACAAAAAATGGGATGTTACAACTCTCTCCCCTTAGGGATTTTCGTCCCCGAAAATCTTACTAGTGGATAGGTTTGGAACTGTTTTCGTATAGCTTCCTCGAGTTCCCACGTAGCTTCTTCAACCCCGTGTCGATGCCATAATACTTTTACTAATATAATTCTCTTATTTCTCAGCTCTTTGATCTCACGAGCTAAAATTCGAATCGGTTCTTCAGCATATGACATATCAGACTGAATTTCAACCTCGGTCGGGGAAATGTCATGTGAAGGGTCGGATCGGTATCATCGAAGCATCGACACATGAAACACATTATGTATTTTCTCTAACTCAGACGGTAAAGATAGTCGATATGCCACTGGCCCAACTCGCTTAGTAATCTCATACGGTCCGATGAATCGCAGACTCAATTTTCCTTTTCGACCAAACCGTAATATCTTTTTCCACGTCAACACTTTTAAAAACACTTTATCTCCGATCTGGAACTCAATATCTTTTCGTTTCAAGTCTGCGTATGATTTCTGTTGATCCAAAGCTGCTTTCAAACTATCGTGAATTACTTTCACTTTTTATTCAGTCTCTCTGATCAGATCAACCCCGTGAATCTTGTTCTCGCTAAGCTCAGTCCAGTACAATGGTGTTTGACATTTACGACTGTATAGAGCTTCGTACGGTGCCATCTTAATACTCAATTGAAAACTATTATTGTAAGCAAATTCAATCAGCGGTAGATATTTCTCCCAGCTACCTTCAAACTCAAGAATGCAACAACGCAACATATCCTCAAGTATCTGAATAACTCACTCCCATTTGCGGATGAAACGTAGTGCTAAAATGCAACTTTAAACCGAAAGCTTCTTGCAATATCTTCCAAAATCGCGAAGTAACTCTTGGATCTCTATCTGAAACAATAGATAGGGTAACAACATGTAATCTCACAATTTCAGAAATATACAACTCAACTAATTTATCAAGCGAGAAATCTGTACGTATCGGAATAAAATGAGCTGATTTCGTCAATCTATCAACAACAACCCAGGTCACATCTTTCTTTTTCGGATATAAGGGCAAACCCGATACGAAATCCATTGTTACTCTATCCCACTTCCACTCAGGAATCATAATACGCTGTAATAAACCTAACGGCACTTGATGCTCAGCTTTGACTTGCTGAAAAATCAAACATTTCAAAACAAATTCTGAGATATCACGTTTCATGTCGTGCCACCAATAAAGCTATTTCAAATCATTATACATTTTTGTGCTTCCCGGATGTACTGATAAAAAACTACAATGTGCTTCATTTAGAATCTTCCGAATTAGTTCAGAATTTCTTGGTACACATATTCTATCACGAAATATCAAACAGTCATCAGGCCCTATTCAAAACTCTGAATCAGAAGTCGACTCACACTGAGCTCGCTTTGCTTGCAAATCATTATCAAATTTTTGAGCCTCACAAATCTGTTGTAGAAATAATGGTCTCGCTTTCAACTTGGCTACTATCAAACCGTCGTCAGCCAAAGCTAATTGTGTGTTCAAAGCACGTAAAGCAAATAAGGACTTTCGGCTCAAAGCGTCAGCAACTATATTAGCTTTCCCCGGATGATAGTCAATCACTAATTCATAGACTTTTACCAATTCTAACCATATTCTCTGCCGTAAATTCAAATCTTTCTGAGTCATCAGATATTTCAAACTTTTATGGTCAGTATAAACATGGCATTTCTCACCAAATAAATAATAACGCCAAATTTTCAATGCGAACACTATCGCGGCTAACTCTAGATCGTGCGTTGGATAATTCTTTTTGTGCGGCTTCAACTGTCTCGAGGCATATGCTACAACTTTGCCTTCCTGCATCAAAACACAACCCATGCCACTTAACGATGCATCACTGAAAACTATGAATTCTTTACCCAACTCAGGTTGAATTAACACTGGTGCCTCTGTCAATAATGTTTTCAATTGATCGAAACTTTGTTGACATTTCTCAGACCATTCAAACTTCACATCTTTCTGTAGTAATCTGGTCATCGGTGTAGCAATCATCGAGAACCCTTTAATGAAATGTCGATAGTAACTAGCCAATCCCAGAAAACTTCTAACCTCAGATACATTTCTAGGTGGTTTCCAATCAATAACTGCATAAATCTTGCTCGGATCAACTCGAATACCATTCGCCAAGACTATATGTCCCAAAAATCCAACTTCCCGGAGCCAGAATTCACATTTTTTGAATTTGGCATACAGTTGCTTATCTCTCAAGGCTTGCAATACAATCCTCAAATGCTCGGCATGCTCAGGCTCATCTCGTGAATAGATCAGAATGTCATCAATGAACACAACAACAAATCTATCTAAATATGGTCTAAAAATCTGATTCATCAAATCCATAAAAATGGCAGGAGCATTAGTCAAACCAAAAGGCATAACAAGGAATTCATAATGTCCATACCTCGTTCTGAATGCAGTTTTCGGTACATCTGAGTCTTTAACTCGCAACTGATAATAACCCGATCTCAAATTAATCTTTCAAAACACTGTTGCACCTTTCAACTAATCAAACAAATCATCTATTCTCGGCAATGGATACTTCTTTTTTGTCGTAACTTTGTTGAGCTCACGATATTCTATACACATTCTCATTGACCCGTCTTTCTTTTTAACAAACAATACTGGCGCAGCCCAGGGCAAAAAACTAGGTCGTGCAAAACCTCTATCTGTTAACTCTTGTAACTGAGCTTTCAACTCTTTCAACTCTATCAGAGCCATTCTGTACGGAGCTATTGATATCGGTGTTGTTCCCGGTACTAATTCAATACTAAAGTCAACCTCTCTAATAGGTGGCAATCCCGATAATTCTTCAGGAAATACATCCAGATATTCACAAACGACTGGCACTAATTCAACCTTCTTTTCAGACACTTTAGTATCTAAAACATAAGCGAGATAAGCTTCGCAACATTTTCTCACATACCTCTGAGCTGACATCAATGAAATCACTATTGGTAAACCACCCGACTCATCAGATTCAATCCGAAGAATTTCATTATTCTAACATTTCAATTCTATAGTCTTTCGTCTACAGTTCACCATAGCATCATGTAAAGTCAACCAATCCATACCTAGAATCACATCAAACTCATCAAATGGTAAAAGCATCAAGTCAACCAGAAAACAGTAACCCTGAATCATTAAAGGACAGTTCTTGCATACTTTATCAACTAGAACATACTTGCCTAAGAGGTTCGATACTTTAATCACAAATTCAGTAGACTCGACAGGCAAACTCTTATTAGACACCAAATTTATACATATATACGAATGAGTAGATCCAGGATCAATTAATGCAATAACATTAGTGTCGTAAAGAGAAAATGTACCGGTAATGACATAAGGTGATGACGCATCTTCGCGAGCGCGAATAGCGTAAGCTCTAGCAAGTACTCTGACTTCAGATCTCACTATAGAATCTCTCGTTATACCTCAATTACCACTTGCATTTCCCACATTTCTTGGCGGCCTCCCTCGAGTAGCTGTATTGCTCGATCTTACATTCTGAGATTTATCTTTTTCATTCAGTTCGGGACAATATCTGATAAAATGATCTCGTGAACCACAACTGTAGCTAGCTCTATTATTATTTTTCATCTAGAATTCTCCAAAATGCTGTCTTCCACACTGTTGACACTCGGGTTTAACATCTTTTACATTGCCAACACTTGATACGATGTAGTTTGAGCTTTAGGGCTAGTATATTGCTTTCAATGATCCCGATTAGAATATCCCACTGAAGCTGTCGATCGGTTAAAATAGTCTCTGGATTTCTTCAATGAAGACTGATAAGGTTTACTCATCGATCTCTTCCTCGAGTCTCTTGCCTCTGAATCAGCCTTTCTCTTTTCTCGGCTAAAGTCTTCGGCTTTGCAAGCCCGTTCAACTAACACAACAAATTCTTTTAAATCTAAAATCCCAACCGGAAGTTTAATATCTTCGTTCAGCCTATCAACAAACCCCTTGCACATTATTTCTTCAGTAGACATATACTCTCGAGCGTACTTGCTTGGCCGTACGAATTCTCTATCATACTCGATTACAGTAATGCGACCTTGTTTCAATTCTAAAAACTCTTTATGTTTTTGATCCAGAAACCGTTGACTGATGTATTCCTTTCAGAATTTAGTCTGAAAGAATTCCCAAGTAACTCTCTCCCTCGACACCACCAATACTAATGTATTCCACCACTGATACGCGGTATCTCTCAAAAGGGATATAGCACATTTTAAACATTCAGTTGGCATGCAAGAATGCTCGTCAAACACTCTAATCATATTTTCAAGCAAAAGCTCGACTCTCTCAGGGTCATCATCAACATTAGCTCTGAACTCTTCAGCCCTGTGTTTACAGATCTTGTCAACTAGAGGCTTGTTTAATCTTAAAAGCTCGACTCCTTAAAAATCTATAGGTACAGGTTGGGGATTAGAAGGGGGTGGAGGTTGTTGAGCGGCCGGGTTCGTACGAATATATTGAGTGAACCACTCGTTCATCATTTGGAAGAAGGCTTCTTTAGCCTCTCCTCCCTGGCTACCCGTTACAGGTCTAAAATCAGATGGCGCTGTCCCTTGCGCGGGAGCAGGCGTATTACTCTCAACCTCATCAGCTATAGCTTGACCGAGATCCATTACTATATGAAAACACAGTTTAAAATGTCAGAAGTCATCACACTATCACAATTTATATATGGCATGCATAGCTAGACTCTCACACACGCTATGTTAGTCCTAGAATTGACTAAACCGTAGCTCTGATACCAATAAATGTAACACCCCTCACCCGTATTCAACGCCGGAATAGGGTTACAAGGTATTACCGATCAATTCACAACACATATAGCATACATTTACGCAAAAATAAGAATTCATTCTCATAAATCATTCAACACAATCACATTGTCCCTTATAAGGGCCAACGAGGCCTTAAACATGCTTTAGAAGTGGTTCGGGACTAAAATGATATCATATGAAAATTCTGAAAACGTAGAAATTTTTCATGTAAACAAGGGTCACAAGCCCGTGTGAATAGGCCGTGTGCCTCACACGGCTAGTAGACACGCCCGTGTCTCAAGCCGTGTGAAATTAGGGCATACATACTGACTTGGGTCACACGATCGACCACACGCCCGTGTGTCTAGCCCGTGTACCCTTCGGATTGGCTACACATGCCCGTGTACCAGGACGTGTGCTGGGCCGTGCCAAAACTGTAGGGTATACTGACTTGTGCAACACGGCCAAGTCACACGCCCGTGTGCTAGGCCGTGTGCCAATTAGGGGGTATACTGACTTGTACCACACGGCCAGTCACACGCCTGTGTGTGAGACCGTGTGGAGCATACTGAATTCAATTTAATTTCAACACCAGGGGACACACGACCGTATAACATGACCGTGTGTCACACACGGCTGAGACACATGCCCGTGTCTCTGCCCGTGTGGACAAAAATAGGCCCTTTACCAAGCCATTTTGCCACCCCATTTTGCACATACCTACACAAGCACAAATGGTAGCAATTCAAGGCACTAATATGCATCCAAATAACATCAACCAATATTCAAATCATACCATTTCTTTACCATTAATATAATTTACAAATATGCTACAATTTATCATCTAATTTCATACCTAATTCACATATTCAATTCAATCAACTAATCCATTCCATACATACATTATCAATCATCAATTCTCAAGCACATAGCTTTCCAAATTACCTAATATCATTTAGCATTATAGATTCAATTTCAACAACACAATATAGGTCAATTACCAAACTCAAAATAGAACCATTTGCACATTTATAAACATCATCAACTTTCATTATCATAAGCCAACTCAAATGGCCCAAAATACATGTTCATCAAACATACCAAAATGACTCAAGCCTATACATGCCATATACCATATATACACAACTCAAAAGTACCAAGTAGATGGTTGGATAGTGTGACGTAGTCTCTAACGATCCCCGAATCCAAGCTAGCTTTGAATTCACTATAAAACACTGGAAAAACAAACAAGGTAAGCTACAAAGCTTAGTAAGTTCATACTAAATATACTCAACAATTCATAAAACACTAATAATCAATTTGAACAAGTTAATGTATAGTTCATGATAATATCAAAGCTTTCATAAGCTTATTCATATTGTAACACCCCAAACCTGGCCTAGAAGTTAGGCCTGAATTTGGAATGTCACATTACAGGTACACTTCAAAACGATTTTACTATTTAACCATTTAAGGCCCAAAAGCCCAAATTTTAACAAAACGATCATATGTTGAGTTATTTCGAAAACCATGTTATCTTTAGAAATGTTATGAAATTTATTAAGCAGATAGTTGAAACAATAATGATAAACCCAAAATCCAAAGTCAATTAGGAGTTACATGGCCTTATTACAATTCAATGAAAAACAAAGTATTTAAAATAAATTCAATTGAACAAATTAAAAACATTTTATCAGCTTGTAGTGTGGCCATCTCCGAGTCCTCTCCCAGGTCGAGTCGTCTATTCAGGATTACCTAAAACATTAAATTAAAGGGTGTGAGTTTCGAAACTTAGTGTGTACAACCCTTGGCAATCAAATCACATACAAATATTTACATTGGGCCTAAGCCCTAACAAAATCGGTGGTCTTGGGCCTTAGCCCACAATGACCTCATATCATATCATAACGCATCATATACAAACAAGATAATGCAAAACTCACCCCAAAAATCCATCCACTACACACACCATTTCCCTTCCAACCTAATGACTCCTGTGGGGAATTCTAGCTCGACCCACCCCTCTGCTACACACCATGGGTAGCCTTGTTACGGTACTACCGAATGTTGCAGCAAAGCTGCTAATCATATATTGGGCTTAAAGCCTCCGGTGGATCCATACCATACGTCCATGCGATCCTCAAATCTTCCTCCGTACCATAATTCCCACCCATATGCAGCCTAAGCAGAATATCATATGAATGCATTAAACACACAAGTAACATCCATAAACTCATATTCGTCACATAGGGGTATTTTCATCATTTCACTACCCAGGGGTATTTTCGTAATTCTACCCTACAGGGGTATTTTGGTAATTTGGAAAAATAAGGGTATCTTGGTAATTTTGCAAGACAGGGGTATTTTGGTACTTTTACAAAATAGGGGTATTTTGGTACTTTTGCAAAACATGTGTATTTTGGTAATTTACAAATCTAAGGGTATTTTAGTAAGTTTACACATATAAGGGTATTTTAGTAATTTTACAAATATAAGGGTATTTTAGTAATTTTACAAATATAAGGGTATTTTAGTAACTTTACAAATATAAGGGTATTTTAGTAATTTTACAAATATAAGGGTATTTGGTCCCTCTCGGGTTTTAGTTATAAACTTTGGCCCATAAACAAGTCCTCGCGGTTAAAGTGAACAAATACTATGCACCAGGTAGGATCTCAGAAAAGAGGAGGTGGGTCACTAGGACCGCTTAAGTACCAAGCTCTCACTAGATCCAATCCTAGACATGCATATGTGGGTTACCACACTCTAACTAATCGACTTGTCCACATACATGTTTGATTATTAGATTAAGTCTTATGTGATTTAAGAGTTGTTCAGAACTAGGCCTAAAGTCCATTAAACCCTAGCATACTTGTCTACGTCCCCCATAAAGCCCATATTACATCCTTACGGCCCATTAGGCCCAAATCTCATTCATATGGCCTACTAGGCCCAAAACAATTCCAAATCATGTAACATGCGTGACTAACTTAATACGTATGACCAAACCAACCAATTTCATCAAACTTAGCCTCAGGGCCCACCGAGCCCATTTAGCCACTTTCGGCTTTTTGGCTTTTCGGCATTGCCGATATTGTGTGTGTAGTGTTTGTACACACCTGATCATTGCGACGTGCTATCCTATCCTTAGCCTTGATCCTACAACCAACCAACCTTCAACCAACCACTCATACTTAATCAAAAATATTTACTCAAAAGCCGAAATCTTACCGTAACCTTACCGTGTGCCCCCGGGTTCTAATGGCCCTTCCATTTCTACTATTGGTGATTATCCTCTAGATCTGCACCCAAACACCTATATCGTCAAAACCAAGTGACCCATATTGATCATAAATCACCCCTATGAGTCACCTTAGATTCGACCATTTACTAAACCATGACTGAGTCGAGAACACTTACCACCTTGTTGCAATCCTTACCTACCACGCTAGCGATCTCTGAACCTTACCCTTGTTAATACAAGATCCACGACAATGAGAAATTAGATCGCCCTTCGGCTTTCAACAAAACGTACTAAGGGGAGTTAACAGAATACTTACAGAATCAACCTTAGATCCTGCGACCTACCAAACGAGATTCGGCTTTTAACCCCGATCGAGAGTAGATACCAACTGATTTGTGATAGAGAAAAACAACAAAGATTCGGCACTAATGGGGGATTTCGGCAAGAGAAGATGATGGTAATTCGGCACTAGGAAAGTTTGGCTAAGAGAGAATTCGGCAAAAAGGAATGATGGTTTTTCAGCAATGGAATAATTCGGCAACAGAAGAACAGAATGAGGGGGCGAAAAAATGATCAAATGTGCTTGTGTGAGGGTAGCTACAGGATATTCGGTAAAGAAAAGAAAGACTAACTTATTTGCAAAACTCTCCAAATACCGAAAGCCACAATGAAAATTCGTAATACCCCCTAAAAGACCCAAAAACGACACTCATTTACCCTCCTAAGCCGAATTTATACACTTCCCACTTCCCACAACGGCACCAACTCTTCACACTTTTCAGTTCCTAACTTTTCTCCCTGATAACTCCTCAATCTCATCCTAAATTTTCTCTAAGATAAGCTCCTTTATCCCTTCCTTAATTTTCTCTCATGAACACTTCCTTCAGAGTTCACATCCAACGCCACTACTAACCATCTAGAAGGAAAAAATTAAATCCCCAACAAAATACCATGCCACTACTCGAACCTTGGATTCCCTTGCCTGCTAATGACGCCACCTCCCTGCTCCCTAAGTGGCGCCATTTTTCCACTACACCACAAGCTCTTTTGTGTCATTTTTCTTCTTCATTTATTTAAAAGGCCTACTAACTGAAGTCACAGTTCCCTTAGGCTAAAACTAAAATTTTTCCTATACCCTTACTTGATCCCAGAACATCTCTAACACCCTTAGACACTCCAAATTCATTAACCCTCAAAGCCCACATGCCAATTGTCATTTTCTCGCTCACTTAAAAATTTTCTGAGACCCAAAGCACAAAGCCAAATTCTTCTAGGCCCAAATTTGGGGCGTTACAACTCACCCCTCCTAAAAGAAATTTCGCCCCCAAAATTTCCAACTAACAGGGTGGTCGTGTATCAACTACCCCACCACTCTTCTGCTGCGCACTCTAACCCTAATAATTTTAATACATACCCAAAACATCCACCTATCGCAAACATTCTCAAACATACGCAGAATAAGTACCAAATTACGATTCAAATGTTTACAAATCCCTAACACTTCCACAGCCTCAGCCGCGGCCTCTTCCTTCTCTTCTAGCGCTCATCGTTGATTTTCGTATTATCTGAATTAGGAATTTTATGAAGTTTTAGTTAGTTTCAGTAATTAAGCCGATGTTTTATGATAGTATTAAGTAAAGAGGTTGTTTTCGTAAATCCTCTATAGTTTCAAGTTCCTACGGGCTTTAGTTTCACTCTAACTAAAAAAAAAACTTTAGTATAATCATCTAAAGTAGCCCAATATCTAAATACAGTTCAGTAATTTTAAACAAGTGCAATAACAGAAAAACTTACTTGGCTCGACGTCGAGGGCTCGGTGAACCACACTTCAAGAATCCTGCAAAACTTTTTAAACTACTTGTTTTAAAAATCCAAAATCTAAGGCCCATTTTATAGCCTGAGCTTTGCAATTGGGCTCTGATACCACTAAATGTAACACCCCAAACCCGGCCAAGAAGTTAGGCCCGAATTCGGAATGTCACATTACAAGCACACTTCAAAACGATTTTACTATTTAACCATTTAAGGCCCAAAAGCCCAAATTTTAACAAAACGATCATATGTTGAGTTATTTCAAAACCATGTTATCTTTAGAAATGTTATGAAATTTATTAAGCGGATAGTTGAAACAATAATTATAAACCCAAAATCCAAAGTCAATTAGGAGTTACATGGCCTTATTACAATTCAATGAAAAATAAAGTATTTAAAATAAATTCATTTGAACAAATTAAAAACATTTTATCAGCTTGTAGTGTGGCCATCTCTGAGTCCTCTCCCACGTCGAATCGTCTATTCAGGATTACCTGAAACATTAAATTAAAGGGTGTGAGTTTTGAAACTCAGTGTGTACAACCCTTGGCAATCAAATCACATACAAATATTCACATTGGGCCTAAGCCCTAACAAAATCGGTGGTCTTGGGCCTTAGCCCACAATGACCTCATATCATATCATATTGCATCATATACAAACAAGATAATGCAAAACCCACCCCAAAAATCCATCCACTACACACACCATTTCCCTTCCAACCTTATGACTCCTGTGGGGAATTCTAGCTCGACCCACCCCTCCGCTACACACCATGGGCAGCCCGATTGCGGTACTATCGAACGTTGCAGCAAAGCTGCTAATCATATATTGGGCTTAAAGCCTCCGGTGGATTCATACCATACGGCCATGCGATCTTCAAATCTTCCTCCGTACCATAATTTCCACCCATATGCATCCTAAGCAGAATATCATATGAATGCATCAAACACACAAGTAACATCCATAAACTCATATCTGTCACATAGGGGTATTTTAGTCATTTCACTACCCAGGGGTATTTTCGTAATTCTACCCTATAGGGGTATTTTGGTAATTTAGCAAAATAGGGGTATCTTGGTAATTTTACAAGACAGGGGTATTTTGGTAATTTTACAAAACAGGGGTATTTTGGTACTTTTGTAAAACAGGGGTATTTTGGTAATTTACAAATCTAAGGGTATTTTAGTAATTTTACACATATAAGGGTATTTTAGTAATTTTACAAATATAAGGGTATTTGGTCCCTCTCGTGTTTTAGTTATAAACTTTGGCCCATAAACAAGTCTTCGTGGTTAAAGTGAACAAACACTATGCACCAGGTAGGATCTCAGAAAAGAGGAGGTGGGTCACAAGGACCGCTTAAGTACCAAGCTCTCACTGGATCCAGTCCTAGACATGCATATGTCAGTTACCACACTCTAACTAATCTACTTGTCCACAGACATGCTTGATTATTAGATTAAGTCTTATGTGATTTAAGAGTTGTTCAGAACTAGGCCTAAAGTCCATTAAACCCTAGCATACTTGTCTACGTCCCCCATAAAGCCCATATTACATCCTTACGACCCATTAGGCCAAAATCTCATTCATATGGCCTACTAGGCCCAAAACAATTCCAAATCATGTAACATGCGTGACTAACTTAATACGTATGACCAAACCAACCAATTTCATCAAACTTAGCATCAGGGCCCACCGAGCCCATTTAGCCACTTTCGGCTTTTCAGCTTTTCGGCATTGCCGATATTGTGTGTGTAGTGTTTGTACACACCTGACCACTGCGACGTGCTATCCTATCCTTAGCCTTGATCCTACAACCAACCAACCTTCAATCAACCACTCATACTTAATCAAAAATATTTACTCAAAAGCCGAAACCTTACCGTAACCTTACCGTGTGCCCCCGCGTTCTAATGGCCCTTCCTTTGCTACTATTAGCGATTATCCTCTAGATCTGCACCCAAACACCCATATCGTCAAAACCAAGTGACCCATATTGATCATAAATCACCCCTATGAGTCACCTTAGATTCGGCCATTTACTAAACCATGACTAAGTCGAGAACACTTACCAACTTGTTAGCAATCCTTACCTACCACGCTAGCGATCTCTGAACCTTACCCTTGGTAATACAAAATCCACGAAAATGAGAAATTATATCGCCCTTCGGCTTTCAACAAAAGATACTAAGGGGAGTTAACAGAATACTTACCGAATCCAACCTTAGATCCTGCAGCCTACCAAACGAGATTGGGCTTTTAACCCTGACTGAGAGTAGATACCAACTGATTTGTGATAGAGAAAAACAACAAAGGTTCGGCACTAATGGGGGATTTCGCCAAGAGAAGATGATGGTAATTCGGCAATAGAAAAGTTTGGCTAAGAGAGAATTCGGCAAAAAGAAATGATGGTTTTTCGGCAATGGAAGAATTCGACATGAAGAAAACGTAATGAGGGGAGATAAGAAAAGATCAAATGTGCTTGTGTGAGGGTGGCTACAGGATATTCGGTAAAGAAAAGAAAGACTAACTTATTTGCAAAACTCTCCAAATGCCAAAAGCCACAATTAAAATTCGTAATACCCCCTAAAAGACCCAAAAACGACACTCATTTACCCTCCTAAGCCGAATTTATACACTTCCCACTTCCCACAACGGCACCAACTCTTCACACTTCTCAGCTCCTAACTTTTCTCCCTGATAACTCCTCAATCTCATCCTAAATTTTCTCTAAGATAAGCTTCTTTATCCCTTCCTTAATTTTCTCTCATGAACACTTCCTTCAGAGTTCACATCCAATGCCACTACTAACCATCTAGAAGGCAAAAATTAAATCCCCAACAAAATACCATGCCGCTACTCGAACCTTGGATTCCCTTGCCTGCTAATGACGCCACCTCCCTGCTCCCTAAGTGGCGCCACTTTGCCACTACACCACAAGCTCTTTTGTGTCATTTTTCTTCTTCATTTATTTAAAAGGCCTACTAACTGAAGTCATAGTTCCCTTGGGCTAAAACTAAAATTTTTCCTATACCCTTACTTGATCCCAGAACATCTCTAACACCCCTAGCACTCCAAATTCATTAACCCTCAATGCTTACATGCCAATTGTCATTTTCTTGCTCACTTAAAAATTTTCTGAGACCAAAAGCCCAAAGTCCAATTCCTCTAGGCCCAAATTTGGGTTGTTACTCATAAACTTATATGCAAAGTCATAACCTTTTCTATTTGAACTTTATACTTACCTGTACATACCTGTACAAATTCATAACAAACTCATACCCTCTCGTAACACTATCGAATACTCGATGTGTAACATCCTGAATTTTTGGGCCTATGCGTTTAATGGGTGGATACGTTTAATGTGTTAATTTAAGTATTAGAGGTGCAAATTGGGCTCGGGAATGGGCCGAGGTCTTGGCTAAATATTTTGTTTAGGGACTATGGGGTTTAAATAAAGTATTGAGAGTGAAATAGGCATAATGGGCTTGTGGCCCACGAACAAGAGGCGCAGTAGGAGGGAGCTATAATTGGCGCCAATAGGCAAAAGAAGGGGGCCTCAGTGTGGCCGCTTGGAGCCCAAGAAATTGGGCTAATTTTGGCAGGCCAAGGAGAGCTAGGGGGGACAGCAACAAGGCTAAAATTTAGGGATTTTTAATGTTTTATTTAAGTGGATAATGAGCAGAGAAGAAAGGGGAAGGAGTAGGGTGATGTAGGACTCTTTTGGATGTGAGTTCTGATAAGGATAAGGAAAAAGATGAGAGGCTATCCAGGAGGCTAGAGGTGGCCGAAATTTGGACTCTGTGTGTAAAGGGGGGGCGGCTAGTTAGGGGAAGAAAATGCCGAAATTTTGTGAGTTTTTATAAAAGCTTTCTCTCAGTTTTCTCTACTGCCGAAATCCGTTTCCATTCTTTTTCTTCCTAGCCGAAATCTCCAAGCCTCTTTCTTGTTTTCTTTTCTTCTTCTCTTTTTCTGCCAGAAACTGAAACTCCTCACTCAATTCTTCTAAAAGCCGAAAAACACATCAGCCTTCTCTTGTTCATCTTTTCGGGATTTTCTTAAAAGTCGAAATTTCCTAGATCTCTAACATTCTAAGCTTTGATCTTCTTCTGTGATTGCCGAATCTTCCTGCAAGTGGTAGTCAAAACTATTTGTAGAGGTAAGTGTCGATTATGCTATTCTTTTTCCAATCTTCTCCGGCTTTTAGAGACCATAGCCAAATGGCTACATGGTAGAATGATCTTGTGTTTTCTTTCATGGGCGGCATCCCGGGATTTGAAGGAGATCTAATCGCTTAGGTTCCTAAATCAATAGCACTTGAATCACCCTACTTCTGGAATCTAATCGATTTAGGTAAGGAGATTTGTTTATTTAAACATATAAATTCAGGTAAATAATAATCCTTGGCCGAATGTAGGGGAAGCTTTATCTTTGCGTTCTTCAGGCTTTTGAGCAAGTTGTAGACAAAGAGCAGTAGATCCGATTAGCGAGGGTATCGACATAGAGAGTAGTACTACGTGTTATCAGGTGTTTAATTTCTCACACCATCTTTGTTGTCTGATATATATGCATGAATCATCTATATTACATTAAATCAAATCACGGCATGGTTGTTGAAAACTCGTGGAGGGTAAAGGCGAACCACCAGGTTAGTGATTTCTGTCATTCATAAGTGAATGTTTCAGTTGAGATGATATGTTTTATATGTATGCCGATTTCTATGTATGCACGGGGTTGGGTGATTGATGAAAGGGAAGTGTTACGTGCGGTGGCTCTGCCCACGACTGTTGTAGTGGCTCGCCACGATGCGCTCGTGACTATGTCACAATCTGATGATGAGCAGCTAACTGCAGCATGACTGCCATCGGTGGTGTGTAGCGGTGAGGGTGATTGTAGAAATCCCCATTTGGTGTGATTGGCAGGTAAGGGTGGTGTGTAGCGGATGGATCTAGGATTTGGGATGGGCTTTGTTTATTCTGATATGCGATATTCTGTTATTCTGATTTTGTGGGGCTAAGGCCCAGTCTGATGGTGCATGAGGGATTGCACACTAAGTCTTGTGACTCACCCCGTTGTTTAACATTTTTCAGGTAACACTTAGTGCATCGGACCGGGCTGGAGAGGAGAGCAAGGTGGCCATGCATGGATTTATTTTGGTTCAATAAAGGACGTTGTTTAAATTATTTTCCCTTAGTATTTTCAATTTGTCTGGTTTTATATTTTATTGTAATAAGGCCACTAGCTACTGTTTATTGGTTTTATGCTTCGGTTTTCAGGTTTCCATGCATTTAGATTTTATGATTAATTGAAATTAAGGCATGTGTTTAAATACTAGAACTCAGAGGCAAAATTTTCGGTTTTATTCATTAAGGGACTAATTAAAATTTATTTCTTTTACTCAATTTTCAAATTATTAAGTTTTCCCGATAAACGCTTAAACTATGTTTTAAAAAAAAATAATAATAATAGATGCGACAAGTTTTTTTTAAAATCTTCTTAGTGACATGACGAATCCAGTCGGGGTGCTTGGGCCGGGTTTGGGGTGTTACAAATTGGTATCAGAGCCCGGTTCAAAGCTCAACTTTGGGGATTTTAGGCTCAAAATGTTTTCTAAAGATGGGTTTTGGAATCATGCATGTTTATAAATAACACAGGATGGTTTTCTCGGCATGGCACCTGCGTCTCCAGCCCAAGTTGGCCAGGTAAGTATTCAGAACTCACTGTGTCTTATATATGTATGTGGGCTTGATGGGCTTTAAGGGACGTAGATTATTCTAGTTAGAACTTGATGGACTTTAGGCTTAGTTTAAACAACTCTCTAAATTCATAAGAATTAATCCAACCAAACAAACCTGTTAACAAGTCGCGAGATTAGGGTGTGGCAACAGGCATACGCATGTCTAGGATTGGATTCAAGGAGAGCTTGGTATTTAAGCGGTCCTAGTGACTCACCTCCTTTTCGCTAGAATCCTACAGTGCATAGTATTTGCTTCACCTTAGTCATGAGGACTTGTTGACGGGCCAAAATTTATAACTAAAACCCGAAAGGGACCAGCCATCCTATTTTGTAAAATTACTAAATTACCCCTGATTTATAAGTGACCAAAATATCCCTAATTTGTAAGATTACTGAAATACCCCCGGATTGTAAAACTACCAATATACCCCCAGATTGCAAAAATTACCAAAATACCCTTCTTTCACAAAATCACCAAGGAACCCTATTTTAGAAAATTACAAAAGTACCATGTAGGATAAATTACGAAAATACCCATGGGTAGTGAAATGACTAAAATACCCTATGTGTTGAAGGTGGGTTCATGGATGTCGTCTGTATGTTGATGGTTGATGTGTGTGGTTCCTAGAACTGGGAGACAAACTTAAGACTGAAACTTGTAGATGTAATTCCGAATTTGAAAGAGCTACTCTTAAACTACCGTTCATAAGACTGTTCGTGGTTAATCAGTGGAAGAAAACTATTAATTCATAAAATTTCTAACCAGATAAACGTCAATCGAAAGAATGAGTACAAGGGGTCGTGGACGTCCGCCGTGTGGTCGTGGTAGGGGTAGGATGACCGTGTCAGAGCCAGCAGGGTCTGGCCACGGGTCAAGAAACGAGATGCCGGATATGCCGGTTGTGGAGGGAGAATTTCGGGACCAGGCGCCCGAAGATGATGCGATATCTCAGGCGATGTTGCGGGTCCTCGAAAGAGTTGCTGGGTAGGCACAGGTTCAGGAGCTCAGAAATCTGTGTCAGAACGACTCCGAGCCTACGGAGCAGAGATGTTTAGGGGTGTTTCTGGCGTAGCCCCTAATACAGCTGAGTATTGGTTAGAGGCAAGTGAGCGTATAATGGATGACCTTGACTTCACTGTAGAGGAGAAGTTGAAGGGGGTCGTGTCTCTTCTTCGAGACGAGGCTTATCAGTGGTGGCTCACGGTAAAGGAGGGTACTGCCGCAGACCGAATTGACTGGATTTCTTTAAGGAATCATTTCAAGGAAAGTACGTTGGGCCAGCTATGTGGATGCACAGAGGAAGGCATTCCTGAACTTGGTACAGGGAAGTAAGTCTGTATTTGAATACGAGGCGGAGTTTCTGTGGTTGAGCCGTTACGCTCGAGGGATTGTGGCGACTGACTATGAGCGCTGTGTACGGTTCGAAGATGGATTGCGGGATGAGTTGAGAGTGTTGGTAGCACCGCAGCGAGAAAGGGACTTTGCCGTCCTGGTTGAGAAAGCTAAAATATCTGAGGAGGTGAAGCGGACTAAGAAGAAAAATAAGGATAAGGATCGAAATAGGAATTAGAGAAATTTTGGGTCGTCGGGATCATCTGGGAGTTTTCAGAAAAGGCCTAGGTTTGATGGGCCAGCTCGTGCTCCGACATCTGCTACTGGGAGTCAGAATCGATCATGTAACTTGTGCGAGAAAGTACATTATGGGGAGTGCAGAAGGAGAACTGGTGGATGCTTCAGGTGTGGGTCTATGGATCATATGGTGAGAGACGTCCCACAGGTGGAAATGTGCACAACCACCGGACAAGGTTCTCGATCGAGTTAGGAAGGGTGGACAGCAACCACCAAGGGGCCGTGATCAAGCCAATGGTGGCAATGGCACAGGACATGGTCGCAGAGCACCAGGTAGAGGTCCAGGTTATGCTGAGGCGAGGCAGCCAGCTTTGGTCTATGCAACACGTCGCCAACCGGACGAGGACGCTCCAGATGCGAATACCGGTGCATACTCTATCATATTATCCTAAGTGTTTCTTTTGGCTTTAGAATTAGAGTTTGCAGCGGAAGCATAGTGGTGAGACTTGGGTAGTATGATTAATAGTTAGTTGGAAATTTCGAGGACGAAATTTCTTTAAGGGGGTAAAACTGTAACATCCTAAATTTTTGGGCCTATGCATTTAATGGGTGGATACGTTTAATGTGTTAATTTAAGTATTAGAGGTCTAAATTGGGCTCGGGAATGGGCCGAAGTCTTGGCTAAATATTTTGTTTAGGGACTATGGGGTTTAAATAAAGTATTGAGAGTGAAATAGGCATAATGGGCTTGTGGCCCAGAACAACAAGAGCGCAGTGAGAGGGAGCTATAAGTGGCGCCAATAGGCAAAAGAAGGGGGCCTCAGTGTGGCCGCTTGGAGCCCAAGAAATTGGGCTAATTTCGGCAGGCCAAGGAGAGCTAGGGGGGATGGCAACAAGGCTAAAATTTAGGGATTTTTAATGTTTTATTTAAGTGGATAATGAGTAGAGAAGAAAGGGGAAGGAGTGGGGTGATGTAGGACTCTTTTGGATGTAAGTTCTGATAAGGATAAGGGAAAAGATGAGAGGCTATCCAAGAGGGTAGAGGTGGCCGAAATTTGGACTCTGTGTGTAAAGGGGGGACGGCTAGTTAGGGGAAGAAAATGCTGAAATTTTGTGAGTTTTTCTAAAGGCTTTCTCTCAGTTTTCTCTGCTGCCGAAATCTGTTTCCATTCTTTTTCTTCCTAGCCGAAATCTCCAAGCCTATTTCTTGTTTTCTTTTCTTCTTCTCTTTTTCTGCCAGAAACCGAAACTCCTCACTCAATTCTTCTAAAAGCTGAAAAACACATCAGCCTTCTCTTGTTCATCTTTTCGGGATTTTCTTAAAAGCCAAAATTTCCTAAATCTCTAACCTTCTACGCTTTGATCTTCTTCTGTGATTGCCGAATCTTTCTGCAAGGGGTAGCCGAAACTATCTGTAGAGGTAAGTGTCGATTGTGCTATTCTTTTTCAAATCTTCTCTCGCTTTTAGAGACCATAGTCGAATGGCTACATGGTGGACTGATCTTGTGTTTTCTTTCATGGGCGGCATCCCGGGATTTGAAGAAGATCTAATCGCTTAGGTTCCTAAATCAATAGCACTTGAATCACCCTACTTCCAGAATCTAATCGATTTAGGTAAGGAGATTTGTTTATTTAAACATATAAATTCAGGTAAATAATAATCCTTGGCCGAATATAGGGGAAGCTTTATCTTTGCGTTCTTTCGGCTTTTGAGCAAGTTGTAGACAAAGAGCAGTAGATCTGATTAGCGAGGGTATCGACATAGAGAGTAGTACTACGTGTTATCAGGTGTGTAATTTCTCACACCATCTTTGTTGTCTGATATATATATGCATGAATCTGTCTATATTCTGTTAAATGCCAAAATCTCGGCATGGTTGTTGAAAACCCGTGGAGGGTAAAGGCGAACCACCAGGTTAGTGATTTCTGTCATTCATAAATGAATGTTTCTGTTGAGATGATATGTTTTATATGTATACCGATTTCTATGTATGCACGGGGTTGGGTGATTGATGAAAGGGGAAGTGTTCTGTTCTGGTGGCTCTGCCACGATATGTTGTAGTGGCTCTGCCACGATCTTTTCTGGTGACTATGCCACAAATCTGACGATGAGCAGCTAACTGTAGCATGACTGCCATCGGTGGTGTGTAGCGGTGAGGGTGATTGTAGAAATCCCTATTTGGTGTGATTGGCAGGTAAGGGTGGTGTGTAGCGGATGGATCTAGGATTTGGGATGGGCTTTGTTTATTCTAATATGCGATATTCTGTTATTCTGATTTTGTGGGGCTAAGGCCCAGTCTGATGGTGCACGAGGGATTGCACACTGAGTCTTGTGACTCACCCCGTTGTTTAACATTTTTCAGGTAACACTTAGTGCATCGGACCGGGCTGGAGAGGAGAGCAAGGTGGCCATGCATGGATTTATTTTGGTTCAATAAAGGACATTGTTTTAATTATTTTCCCTTAGTATTTTCAATTTGTCTGGTTTTATATTTTATTGTAATAAGGCCACTGGCTACTGTTTATTGGTTTTATGCTTCGGTTTTCAAGTTTCCATACATTTAGATTTTATGATTAATTGAAATTAAGGCATGTGTTTAAATACTAGAACTCAGAGGCAAAATTTTCGGTTTTATTCATTAAGGCATTAATTAAAATTTATTTCTTTTACTCAATTTTCAAATTATTAAGTTTTCCCGATAAACGTTTAAACTATGTTTTAGAAAAAAATAATAATACTAGATGCGACAAGTTTTTTTAAAATCTTCTTAGTGACATGTCGGATCCGGTCGGGGTGTTTGGGCCGGGTTTGGGGTGTTACACGATGTTTCACACACTAAGTGCCATCGCATAGCCAAAGCTATTATAATCCTGCACACTAAGTGCCTTACATAGTCGAAGCTATCTCGAATCGCACACTAAGTGCCATATATAGCCAAATTCCCAATCACACACTAAGTGCCATAAATAGCCGAAGCTATCTCGAATCGCACACTAAGTGCTAAACATAGTCGATTTATCGTCAAACATGACTGTAGTCTCGTGTATACAATTTATGCAATATCAAAGAATTAAAAGCATAATTGTAACAATGTTTATAACATACGAACTTACCTCAGATGCTAAAACGGCGAATCGAGTCGTTTAGTTGATAACTTTAGTTTTCCCCCGATCTAGGTCCGAATTCTGCTTTTCTTGATCTATATAATATCAAATTCAGCTTATTCAATCACTACTTTATTAAATTTAATCCAAAACACACATTTGGGCACGTTTACACTTTTTCCCCCAAAGTTTCACATTTTCACAATTTAGTCCTTATTTCACAAAAAATACAAATTAATGAAAATCAAGACTAATCCATGCTAGCCGAATTACCATAATGGCCCTAGCATCCCATAATTTTCATTTATTTCACATCTTAACCACTAACTTTACACTTTTCTCAATTTAATCCCTAATTTGCATTTTCACTAAAAATCACTTTACAAAACTTGTTTAATTCACAACAAACATTCATAATCTATCATCAATCATCAAAAATCATACATATTCACCAATAGAAACATTCAAAATCTTTAACAGTTTTGCAAATTAGTCCCTGGGCTAGCTAGTACTAGCTACAACGATATAAAAACATAGAAATCATTAAAAACGGGACAAAATACATACCAATTTAGCCAAATGAAGTAGCCAAAAATTTGAAAGCTTGAAAATGGATTTTCTCCACCCTAATTTTGGTTAGAAGAAGATGATAATGAAGAAAATGACTTTTTGTTTTATTTAATTATCATTTATTTACTAAATAACTTAATTAACCTTATTACTAATTCAATATTTCAAATTTTCCAAGACATTATCATCCACTATCTAATTAATGGTCTAATTACCACATAAGGACATTTACTTTAAGGTTCCATAGCTATTTAACACATTTAACTTATAAAACCCTAATTTTACACCTTACGCGATTGAGTCCTTTTTATCGAATTAAGCATTCAAACAATAAATTTCATAACAAAATTTTAACACCAACATTCAATCATGCCGTAAACATTAAAATAATAATAAAATAAATATTTTGACCTCAGATTTGTGGTCCTAAAACTACTGCTCCAATTTGACCAAAATCAGACTTTTACACAACTTGTATTAGTAGACGAACCTAAACATGTCCTTAGTCTAATCAGAAATGGAAAAACTAATTGAAAGACTAATATATTGTCTATAAAGTCCAATTTTGGAGATTCCTTGTCTTGGGCATCGGAGCGAATGACTCCCAGAAGATAGAGACGTAGATATGACTGATAGGGATGACATTACATCAAACATGACCTAAGCAGAATAGATCCTTAATCTGTTTATGGATTTATTCACTCGTGACGTTTATAGTGTGGCATACATAAATCGTAAGTAGATGGTTGACTATGTATGTGTGACTTGTATACTTTGATGTAAGTAAAAGCCTGAATTCAAATAGATAAGAAACCAAAAGCTGGTGAGTTGGGTGTACAACTTCTATAGTATGTAGCGTCATTAACAATAGTGGAATTCATAGCCCAAAACATGGGTAAATGATATCCTCTTATTGGCATTACATGGTTGATGAAAAGTAAACGTGGCCACGGGTTGTCTGTCTTTGTGATGGATGACTTGATCATTATTTGATAGTGATTGACTTTTTATGAAGGAAGATCTAATGGTTACCCTGAGATAAAATAGGATCATATTGTGTAACATCTCGATTTAGGGCCGAGTCAGAATAGTGGTGCGAGACCACAAATCTGAGGTTTATGAATGAGTTTTTGAGGTTTATGCTGTGTATGCATGCTAGTGTGAAAGTTTCATGAAGCAATTTTTGTGAAATTGCGGTTGAATTGTCCAAAAGGACTAAATTGCAAAAGTTGCAAAATGTGAGATTGTAGAAGCTATTTGTGTGAAATAGCTTTAGAATATTAATTAGAGGTCCTTAAGTAGCAACTTTCCCAATTTCTAATTTTTGGTCAAAATTGGGCATGGATGAGTTAAAATAGAAAGTTTATCAAAAAGGGCATTTTGGTCATTTAACAATTAAGTGATTAAAATAGGAGAAAAGATGAAAAAAATCATTCATCTTCTTCTCCAAGGCTGCCGAAAATTTGAGAGAGCCATTGTTAAGGTTCTTCAAAAATTTCAAGCTTGCTAGTAAGTGCATCTAGCCTCGTTTTTGATATTCTTTGTATTTTTGAAGTCCTTGTTTCATGAGTAAGCTATTTTTAGCTATTTGATGAGCTATGATGGATGTTCAAAAATGTGGTCATGTATGACATGCATGTATTTTGATGTTTTATGGAAGATTATGAAAGCTTGATGTAGTAGAAACATCTTTTGCTAAATGAGTTTCCATAGAAAATGCATGTAGGGACTAGTTTGTAAAAATCTTGAGTTTGGTCATACATGTGTGTTGTAATGAGAATTGATGATTGCTTTAGTTGAGTAAGTGATTCGGCTAAGCATGAAAGGCTAAGAAGTTGAATAAAAATCACTTTACGAGCCTTGGGGTAATATTGTAATTATGAGAAAGATTTGGGGCAAAAGAGTAATTTTGCCAAAGTATGAGATGTGGGTCAATTTGGTCAATGTGTGTAGTGAGTAAGCTGACTTATTTATTATAGATCAAGAAAGACAAAGCCCGGATTGAAACCGAGTCAAGAGCAAAGTGGTGGACTAAATTGCACGTTTCTATACTTTTGAGTATCGAGGTAAGTCTATGCATAAACAATGCATTCATTCTTACAATTTGTTAATGGTAGCTAGTGTATAGCATGGTTGAGAATGATTGAGAACCTATGTGATTCAAGTACAATGAATGCTATAGATTTTGTGAATGGATGAATGATTGAGTAAATAGATATGTGAATGTGTAGTGATAATGCTAAAAGATGGGCTAAGTGCGATACCATCCTAATACATAATGACGATGAGCTGGCTATGTGTGATGCTATCGTTAGGTATATTGTCTAGTGGGCTATGTGTGAAACCACTACGATTACCTTTATGGTAGGCTAAGTGCGATACTACCTTATTAATTGATTGTGGTGGGCTAAGTGCGAAACCACCGAGACATTAGCTGTGTGGATGTATTATCGAGAAATAATGATGTGTTGTATATTTTTTAAATGTGATATTGAATGCATGGGTGCATGTTAATGGTTACGAGTAAGTGACTTATGATGTGTTGGAAATGTGGTAAGGGATAGAAAGAGTAATCATAGTTGTATATTATATGATAGTATAATGCTAATTGTTGTTTAGCTTATACTATGTTGCTTAATTGTTTATGTGTAAACTTACTAAGCTCAAAGCTTACTCCCTTTCTTTTCCATTGTCTTATAGAGTAAAAGTGTTGAACCGAGATACAAGGATCAATTGGAAGATCACTCACACTATCAACACACTCTGGTACATGAGACTCAATGTTTTGTATATGGCATGTATAGGGGCTAGACAAGTTAGTGAATTTTGTTGTTTATGGCTATGATGTGTTGTCCTTTAGATGGATAATCTATTTTGTATAATGCTATAGTTGTTAGCACTTTATTATATAAAAAGATGTAGTTATCTATGTAAGATTGTAAGATTTTGAGTTGATTATGGATGTGTTGAATGAGTGCATGTTGTGTATGCTAGAAGGGTGAAAAGAACTTGGCAAATAGCTTTGTTCTTGTCCATGTGGGAAGACACACGGGCATGTGTCTAGGCCATGTGTGACACACGGTTAGCCCATGGGCGTGTGACTTGGCTATGTGTCCACTGCATGTTAGTATTTTAAGACAGAATAGACCACGGACTAGTCACACGGGCGTGCCTAGAACATGTATGTTAATCAGTGTTGGCCACGGGCTAGCCACACGGGCGTGTGTCTAGACTCTAGGCCGTGTTAAGGTAGTCAGTGTGCACCACGAGTGGAGGGCACAGGCGTGTGCCCTAACCGTGGGGCATTGGTAGAATGCTTGGGTTTTTATGCACGGGTAGTGACCATGGGCGTGTGTGACATCCACGGGCGTGCCAAATCTTACACGGGCGTGTGAGCCTTGTATAGATGGAAAAAATTTAAGATCGTAAGAGTTCTCGATATGGTCTCAAGAGCCCTCGTGTGTTTGAGAGAGGCCTTGTAAGTCGGGATTGAGGTTGTTGTGATGGCCAAAGAGAGTGATCATGTTGTGCCTAAGTGGCGATCTTGAGGATTTTAATACGGTAACGCCTCGTGCCCAGTTTCGGCGTTGAATACGATTAAGGGGTGTTACATTTAGTGGTATCAGAGCTATGGTTTAGTCGGGTGTTAGAGTCTAGCTATACATGCCATAAGTGTACAATGATAGTGTGGTGGCTTCTGATGATTTTTAATCTTGTTTTATATAGAATATAGATTCCGATCCATTAACTGCTAATGAAGCAGCTAGTAATGCGCCGGCTCCTACGCAAGGAACCGTGCTTGTTCAAAGTGGACCCGAGGCTAGGGGTCAAGGGGAAGGGGCACGGGAAGCCTTTCTCCAGATGATGAGCAACTGGTACTCGGATTATGTTCGAGCGAACCCTAATGCTCAACCCCCTCCACCTCCTCCTCCTATACCTCAGCCAATTCCTGTGGCTCCTCAAGGTATTGATGTAGTGAGGATATCGAAACCCCCGGTAAATAAGATTAGAAAGCAGGGGCTGAGGAGTTTAGAGCTAAGGTTGATGATGACCACGAGAGGCGAGTTACGTTTAGAGAACTCGATGAGAGTGTTTGAAGAACTCTCTTGTACACCTGAAGAGAGCTTGAAGTGTGTCGTATCCTTACTGAGGGACTCGGCATACCATTGGTGGAAGACGTTGACGTCAGTAGTCCCGAGAGAGCGGGTGATGTGGGACTTATTTCTGGAAGAGTTCCGGAAGAAGTATATAAGCCAACAATTTACTGATCAAAAAAGGGAAGGAATTCCTTGAGTTCAAGCAAGGAAGAATGTCAGTAGCGGAATATGAGTGTGAGTTTGTTAGGCTTAGCAAATACGCTCAAGAATGTGTGTCGACAGAGACCATATTGTGTAAGAGGTTCAAAGACGAACTGAATGAGGACATCAAACTCCTAGTGGGTATTTTGGAGTTGAAAGAATTTGTGGTGTTGGTCGAAAGGGAAAGTAAGGCCGAAGAGTTGAGTACAGAAAAGAAAAGGGCTGTGAGTGAAGCCTGAGATGCTAGAAAGAGGCCGATGGGCAAGTCGTATCAAGCCCAGTCGAAAAGGTCCAAGGAAGTGAGTCCTAAGATGACAGCACCAGTGGGTTATTCGCATCGAGACTTGGGCAATACTCGTTCGGGTTCGAGAGTCCAAGCTACTTCGATGGAAAGTGTGGGCAATCCAAAGAACAAACAAGAGTGTCCAAGTTGTGGTAGATATCACACCGGAGAGTGTTGGGGTAATAGTCGAAACTGTTATAAGTGTGGTTCCCCCGACCATTTTATCCGAAATTGCCCCGAGAGGGATGATAAAGAAGAGAAGCTAGAGATGAGATCCAGTGATGTGTCTGCAAGGGGTAGACCACCAAGGAACTCGAGAGGCGGGAATAGTGGTAGAGGTGCATCTAGAGACTCTGCTGTGAGACCGGAGGGTCGGGAACCTGTGAGGACGAATGCTATTCGCGCTCGTGAAGAGGCATCCTCCCCTGATGTGATAACGGGTACTTTTTCTCTCTTTGACACCCTTGTTATTACTTTAAAAGATCCAGGGTCTACTCATTCTTATATTTGCATGAGATTGGCATCTAGTTTGAGTATGACTATTGAATCTACGGACTTTGTGGTTAAGGTGTCAAACCCGTTAGGTAAGCATGTGTTAGTGGACAAGGTGTGTAAGAATTGTCCTTTAATGATTGAGAGTCATTGCTTTCCGGCAAACCTAATGTTGTTTCCATTTGATGAGTTTGATTTAATCCTAGGCATGGATTGGTTGACTACCCATAGTGTCTTAGTGAACTGTGGTAGTAAGTTTATTGAATTGAAATGTGAGAGTGGAGATGTGGTTCGGGTTGAATCAGGTGGATCGGATAGTCTACCAGTGATGATTTCTTCCTTAGTGGCTGATAAATGTTTGAGAAAAGGGTGTGAGTCCTATCTTGCTTTGGTGTTGAATACTCAAGAGGTTGGAGTAAAGTTTGAAACAGTGCCAGTGGTATATGAGTATCCGAATGTATTCCTGGAAGAGTTACCAGGATTACCTCTAGTAAAAGAGGTTGAGTTTGGGATTGAGTTAGTTCCGGGAATGGCACCTATTTTGATTGCTCCGTATAGGATGGCACCTTTAGAGTTGAAAGAATTGAAGGTTCAGTTGCAAGAGTTGACAAATAAGGGTTTTGCAAGACTGAGCTACTCACCGTGGGGTGCTCCGGTATTGTTTGTGAAGAAGAAAAATGGGTCTATGAGGTTGTGTATAGACTATAGACAGCTTAACAAAGTGACGGTTAAGAATAAGTATCCTTTACCAAGGATTGATGATCTTTTTGATCAACTAAAGGGAGCTACAGTGTTCTCCAAGATAGACCTAAGGTCTGGTTATTATCAGTTGAGAGTGAAAGAGCAGGATGTGTTGAAAACTGTATTTTGGACAAGGTATGGCCACTATGAGTTTTTGGTTATGTCGTTTGGTTTGACGAATGCACCGGCGATTTTTATGGATCTGATGAACCTTCTTTTCAGACCGTATGTGGACAAGTTTGTTGTTGTCTTCATTGACGACATATTGATCTATTCTCGGGATGAGAATGATCATGAAGAACATTTGAGAATTGTCTTGCAAACTTTAAGAGATAAGCAGTTGTACGCTAAGTTTAGCAAGAGTGAGTTTCGGCTCTGAGAGGTCGGATTCCTAGGACACATTGTGTCGGGTGATGGTGTTAGAGTTGACCCGAGTAAGATATCGACTATTGTGGATTGGAAACCGCCGAGGAACGTGTTAGAAATCAGAAGTTCCTTGAGATTAGCAGGATATTACAGACGTTTCGTAAAGGGGTTCTCTTTGATTGCTACCCCGATGACGAAACTATTGCACAAAGATGTCAAGTTTGAATGGACTGAGACATGTCAACAGAGTTTCGAGAGACTGAAGACATTATTGACTGAGGCACCGGTTTTGGTTCAACCAAAATCGAGAAAAGAGTTTGTGGTTTACAGTGATGCGTCGTTTAATGGTCTCGGTTGTGTGTTGATGCAAGAGGGTAAGGTAGTCGCTTACGCCTTGAGACAGTTGAAATCGCATGAGAAGAATTATCCAACTCAAGATTTAGAGTTGGCTGCGATTGTTTTCGCGTTAAAGATTTGGCGACATTACTTATATGGTGAGAAGTGCCGAATCTTTACGGATCACAAGAGTTTGAGATTTTTGATGGATCAGAAGGATCTGAATTTGCGACAGAGACGGTGGCTGAGTTGTTGAAAGACTATGAGTTAGTCATTGACTACCACCCGGGATAAGCGAATGTGGTTGCGGATGCCTTGAGTAAGAAATCCTTGTATGCTCTAAGAGTTATGAGCACGAGTTTAGCATTGTCTGATGATGGTGCTATTTTGGCAGAGTTGTGAGCTAAGCCACTATTTGTTCAACAGATATGTGAGGCTCAGAGAAATGACAGTGAGATGCTAGCTAAGAGAGCTAAGTGTGAATCGTAAAGTGATTACGATTTTCGAGTGGGCTCGAATGGTTGTTTCTTTGTCTGTGATAGAATTTGTGTACCTAGAGATGAGGAGTTAATCCGAAAGGTTTTGCATGAGGCCCACAGTGGATGTTTGTCAGTACATCCGGGCAGTATGAAAATGTATAATGACTTGAAGAAGTCTTATTGTTGGTCGGGTATGAAAAGAAATATTTTAGAGTTCGTGACAAAGTGTCTGATTTTTCAACAAGTGAAAGCTGAGCATCAAGTGCCTTCGGGATTGCTTCAGCCAGTGTTGGTAGCCGAATGGAAGTGGGATCGGGTTACCATGGATTTTGTGACGGGGTTGCCGATGACTCCGAAAAAAAAGAGATGCTGTGTGGGTTATTGTGGATAGACTAACGAAGTTGGCTCACTTTATTCTAGTACGTGTTGATTATTCACTGGATAAGTTAGTTAAGTTGTATGTTGCAGAGATAGTGAGGTTACATGGTGTACCTGTGTCTATAATATCGGATAGGGATCCGAGGTTCACTTCGAGGTTTTGGAAGAGGTTGCAAGAGGCTTTGGGAATAAAGTTGAATTTCAAGATCTTTGCGTTCCATCCATAAACTGATGGTCAGTCTGAGAGAGTGATTCAAGTTCTCGAAGATATGCTTCGATGCTGTGTGTTAGAATTCGAGGGTAGTTGGGAGAGATATCTACCTTTAGTCGAATTTGCTTACAACAACAGTTATCAGTCAAGTATACGGATGGCTCCGTATGAGGCCTTGTATGGTCGTAAGTGTCGGACTCCTTTGTATTGGACCGAGCTTAGTGAGAAGCGGATCCATGGGGTTGATCTAGTAAAAGAGACCGAGAAGAAAGTAAAAATAATCCGTAATAGTCTGAAAGTTGCTTCGGACCGACAGAAGTCGTACGCGGATCTGAAAAGAAAAGAAATTGAGTTTGAAGTGGGCGACAAAGTGTTTTTGAAAGTGTCCCCATGGAAGAAGATTATGAGATTTGGACGAAAAGGAAAATTGAGTCCAAGATTTATAGGGCGTATGAGATTACAGATATAGAGTTGGGCGATGAGCATACCGGTTGGCTTTGCGCTTGCAGAGTTAGAAAAGATTCATAATGTGTTCCATGTGTCGATGTTGCGAGGGTATCACTCCGATCCTTCACATGTGATTCCTTCGACGGAAATTGAGATAAGACCGGATATGTCTTATGATGAAGAGCCGATTAAGATCTTGGCTCGAGAAGTGAAACAATTGAGAAATAAGAGCATAGCACTAGTGAAAGTGTTATGGTAGAAACACGGTGTGGAAGAGGCTACGTTGGAAACGTAAGAAGCTATGAGAGAGCAACATCAAAACCTCTTTACTGGTAAGATTTTCGGGGGCAAAAATCTCTAAAGGGGGGAGAGTTGTAACATCCTGATTTAGGGCCTAGTCGGAATAGTGGTGCGAGACCACAAATCTGAGGTTTATGAATGAGTTTTTGAGGTTTATGCTATGTATGCATGCTAGTGTGAAAGTTTCATGAAGCAATTTTGTGAAATTGCGGTTGAATTGTCCAAAAGGACTAAATTGCAAAAGTTGCAAAATGTGAGATTGTAGAAGCTATTTGTGTGAAATAGCTTTAGAATATTAATTAGAGGTCCTTAAATAGCAATTTTCCCAATTTCTAATTTTTGGACAAAATTGGGCATGGATGAGTTAAAATAGAAAGTTTATCAAAAAGGGCATTTTGGTCATTTAACAATTAAGTGATTAAAATAGGAGAAAAGATGACAAAATTCATTCATCTTGTTCTCCAAGGCTGCCGAAAATTTGAGAGAGCCATTGATAGGGTTCTTCAAAAATTTCAAGCTTGCTAGTAAGTGCATCTAGCCTCGTTTTTGATATTCTTTGTATTTTTGAAGTCCTTGTTGCATGAGTAAGCTATTTTTAGCTATTTGATGAGCTATGATGGATGTTCAAAAATGTGGCCATGTATGACATGCATGGATTTTGATGTTTTATGGAAGATTATGAAAGCTTGATGTAGTTGAAACATCTTTTGCTAAATGAGTTTCTATATAAAATGCATGTAGGGACTAGTTTGTAAAAATCTTGAGTTTGGTCATACATGTGTGTTGTAATGAGAATTGATGATTTCTTTAGTTGAGTAAGTGATTCGGCTAAGCATGAAAGGCTAGGAAGTTGAATAAAAATCACTTTACGAGCCTTGGGGCAATAGTGTAATTATGAGAAAGATTTGGGGCAAAAGAGTAATTTTACCAAAGTATGAGATGTGGGTCAATTTGGTCAATGTGTGTATTGAATAAGCTGATTTATTCATTATAGATCAAGAAAGACAAAGCCCATATCGAAACCGAGGCAAGAGCAAAGTGGTGGACTCAATTTCACGTTTCTATACTTTTGAGTATCGAGGTAAGTCTATGCATAAACAATGCATTCATACTTACAATTTGTTAATGCTAGCTAGTGTATAGCATGGTTGAGAATGATTGAGAACCTATGTGATTCAAGTAGAATGAATGTGATAGGTTTTGTGAATGGATGAATGATTGAGTAAATAGATATGTGAATGTGTAGTGATAATGCTAAAAGATGGGCTAAGTGCAATACCATCCTAATACATAATGACGATGAGCTGGCTATGTGCGATGCTATCGTTAGGTATATTGTCTAGTGGGCTATGTGCGAAACCACTACGATTACCTTTATGGCGTGCCAAGTGCGATACTACCTTATTAATTGATTATGGTGGGCTAAGTGCGAAACCACCGAGACATTAGTGTGTGGGATTAGTCGTGTGGATTAGTTTGTGTGGATGTATTATCGAGAAATAATGATGTGTTGTATATTGTGTAAATGTGATATTGAATGCAGGGGTGCATGTCAATGGTTACGAGTAAGTGACTTATGATGTGTTGGAAATGTGGTAAGGGATAGAAAGAGTAAGCACAGTAGTTCATTATTTTTTGGTAGTATAATGCTAATTGTTGTTGAGCTTATACTATGATGCTTAATTGTTTATGTCTAAAATTACTAAGCTCAAAGCTTACTCCTTTTCTTTTCCATTGTCTTGTAGAGTAAAAGTGTTGAACCGAGATACGAAGATCAATTGGAAGATCGCCCACACTATCAGCACACTCTGGCACATGAGACTCAATGTTTTGTATATGGCATGTATAGGGGCTAGACAAGTTAGTGAATTTTGTTGTTTATGGCTATGATGTGTTGGCCTTTAGATGGATAATCTATTTTGTATAATGCCATAGTTGTTGGCACTTTATTATATTAAAAGATGTAGTTATCTATGTGAGATTGTAAGATTTTGAGTTGATTATGGATGTGTTGAATGAGTGCATGTTGTGTATGCTAGAAGGGTGAAAAGAACTTGGCAAATAGCTTTGTTCTTGTCCATGTGGGTAGACACACGGGCGTGTGTCTAGGCCATGTGTGACACACGGTCAGCCCATGGGTGTGTGACTTGGCCGTGTGTCCCCTGCATGTTAGTATTTTAAGTCAGAATAGACCACGGACTATTCACACGGGTGTGTGCCTAGAACATGTGTGTTAATTAGTGTTGGCCACGGGCTAGCCACACGGGCGTGTGTCTAGACTCTAGGCCGTGTTAAGGTAGTCAGTGTGCACCACGGGTGGAGGGCACAGGTGTGTGCCCTAACCGTGGGGCATTGGCAGAATGCTTGAGTTTTCATGCACGGGTAGTGACCATGGGTGTGTGTGACATCCACGGGCGTGCCAAATCTTACACGGGCGTGTGAGCCCTGTATAGATGGAAAAATTTTAAGATCGTAAGAGTTTTTGATATGGTCTTGAGAGCCATCGTGTGTTTGAGAGAGGCCTCGTAAGTCGGGATTGAGGTTGTTGTGATGGCCAAAGAGAGTGGTCATGTTGTGCCTAAGTGGCGATCTTGAGGATTTTAATACGATAACGCCTCGTGCCCGGTTTCGGCGTTGAATACGGGTAAGGGGTGTTACATATTAGGAGAATGAATATTATCCCAAAAGGATCAAGGATATCTTATGGAGGTAACACACTTATGACAAGGTCATTGGACGAGCAGTGAGTAGTTGCTTTTGTAATGGTATGTCATTTGGGAGAGCTCAATCACGATACTATAGTAGAATGACTTCATGACTAAATAAGTTTATAGTTAATAGGCGAAATTTGAAACTTAATTATATATCATTTGAGCCTCAACTACATACGTCCAAACGGTCCCTCCGCTAGCTCGTTGATATCAGAAATGAATTGTGTGTTTGAATAGAAATGAATGGAATGAATAGGAAAAGAGAAATAGGAAACATTCAGGAATGATTATGGTTTTCTCCGAAATGGAGAAATGGAATCATTTGTAAATGAATGTAGGTTTCCAAAAATGGAAATGACAGTGAAAATGGAAATAATCCATTTGCAATCCTATATGAATTTCATAAAAAATTATCGAAAGAATGAGTTTACATATTTGGACAGTTTTGAAGCCCAAAAATGAAAATAAACCATTCAGTCATACTGAACATGTTGACTTGTGAAATATTGAACATATTTTCTTGAAATTTTACCAAGGGCAAAATTGTCAAAATTTTACTAGGGATAAAATCGTCAAAATTTTACTGGTGGTAAAGTAGGGATAAAAAAGTTGTTTTATATATAAAGATTAAAGTTTATTTCGAGAAATAGAAAATCTGAATCGGGTTGGATCACATTACAGCATATTGGGTAAAAAAGGCTCAAGAAATAGTCGTAATTGGACCCGATGTGAGAGAGGCCTCAAAATCCCTTATGGACATGAAGGGGGCGGCAACCCTAGTAAGAATACTAAGGTGTGCTGTCCAACCTAGTCCTATTCTAAGTAGGATTTCTTTTCCTATTTGAAATAAACCTCTACAACTCAACAAGGGTTCTGCTTTCTCTTCCTATAAATAGATGGCACCAGTAGAGTTATTAACACAAATTGGAGAGATTGTTGTTCTGTTGAGAAATAGAGAGAATTCTCAACTATTACATATATTTTACCGGAATAACAATTCTACCGATTTTTATTAAGAATAAAGAATTTTTGTTTTCACCCCAAAAAGAGTAAAAGCTTTTTCTAGTGATGTGTTTCTATTCAATTGGTTCACACCCACACTCGAAGCAGTTCATGGTGCGAGAATAGCGAAGAAGATTGTTTGGTTGAAAGCTGGGAATAACGAATATTCGCTAAGCTGAAAACACATGCACGAATTCGATTAAGGTTTATTGCTATAAATATAAAAAATCAAGTTGGTTTTCAAAATTTTAATTTTCCACCATGCAAGAATACCATTTTCAAATTGGGATTTTTATAACAATTGGTATTAGAGCACCAGGTTGTGCTATGTTTATTGTATAAGCTGAGACCGAATCTCTCTCTTCATCTTGTTTGATTAATATTTGATAAGATGTGTCATTCTTGTAATTATTCGCATGTTTAAGGGAATATATGTGAATGAATGCAATATTATATATATTTTTTATATAATTATTATTTTTGCCAAGGTTATGGTTCTTAGGAAATAGGCCGTGGACTATAATCTCCGCATATGATTATTTTTATTTATAGAATCCTTGTGAGTCAAAAACAGACAAAGGACATAAATGTAATTTTTCTAAAAATGAATCTATGACGAGAATAAGATGGAGCGATGATGGTCGAAGACACAAGGAATTTCTTGTGGCAAAAAACTATGTAATTATTTTTTGGTTTTTCATTTACTTTCTAGAAATAGAATCATGGAAACCTTGGCTGACAATTTTATTTTATTACACCCATCTCTTTATATATATGTTTAATAATTATTTAAGATATAATTGTGATATATATATATGTATGCAATGATCCATAGTTGATCTATTAAAGATAAGAAGTGTGGTAATGAGAAAATACATGTGTTGTATCGCTCCATTCACTTCTTTATGTTATTCAATTATTGTGAGAATTGTGGTAATGGGAAGGTGCATGTCTAGGATTGGATCTAGTAAGGAAAGACTTGGCTTTTAAGTGGTCAAATACGACTCACCTCCCTTTCTTGAGAACCTACCTGGTGCATGGTTCACATTCACTTCTTTGGTCTTTCCCTTAAAAGAAAAACTTTAGAGAATCAAAATTGTTTGATTGACTCTTGTCAATAATTGAATGTGAATATTATAAAATTGCACAACATGTCTTGCATATATGAGATAAGCATACCATATAGTTTAGGAAATAATGCCACATGTACTTGTCATGCATATATTGATCATACATGATTGAAACTGGAAATTATAAAAACCTTGCATGTTTTTTAAAATATTGACTGGGAGAAGGTTCCTAAACAAGACCTACAGCCTCCATCAATGGTCTCTTATGATGGCAAGGCAAGTGCACTACCCCACGATAGGATTACTGCGTGGATTTCACTAAGGAGATTTCCTGAAAGTAAGAAGAATTCTCTTGTGACCAAATGATTATTGGACTGGCCCTTGTGATAGGCATTACCATGCGATAGGTCAAGAAATTCTATCTTAAAAAGAGGAAAACTGGTCAAAGCATGTTACTTGGTGAGATTGTGGTGCATGATGTGATAGCTGCTGAGTTTATGGTTATACACTTAAGATCTTCTATTTAAGCAACTCCCTACGGAGCTCTACTTAAGTTAGAATGATGGCGAAATGTTACACAATTATTAGTATGTGTGAATGCTTAAGGAATTAGGTTCATGTACTTATTGGATGAAAATCCACGTTCTTATTAGTTGATCATGATCACCCCACATTGGCTTGATTCAATGGGTGTGAGAATTATCGTTGCAATGACTTACAAATGTTTTCAATGTTTAATGTAAGACGCATGCATCATCTTAATGAATATCGTAATGTTGCAAAATATTTTCAAACATTTTCTTAATATAAAGATATTAATAGATGAATGTTTTTATTTTTAGTTAGAAAAGGACACCAACTCCTCTATTGAACATACTCACTGAAAACAAACTGAACATAAGCAATTATAATGAATGAAAAAGGAACCTAATAATTGTCCTGAACTATGCGAAAGTTAAAATAGTTCTTGATACTAAGTGCCATTCGGCCACTCATGTAACACTTGATTTTTGTAGGTTTTGAAGTTAGCTGGTAAATCGAGTAGTACTCTGAGTGGCGTACTGCTATTCGCCCAACCTATGCTCTTGGCGTGTAAAAGTGGGCGCATAGCAGGCATTGGATTATTGTGAGAGATTGTCTTAGAAAGGATGAATTGTTAAGGAAATGGCTTGGTAACGTATTATGGAATTTTAGGTAATCGGGTTATCGCTGAAGAGTGTGGTACGCCAAGTTTGGTTAGTCACAGTGCTAGTTATGTTCTAGCAAGGTATTTAGAATGAACAATGAAATTACTATATATATGTTGGGTTTTCGTACATGTTTCTCTACAGATGTAAACCACTTGTACGACAGATTGAACAGGATTATGACGCGTGTCAAGTTTCCATAAGGACAAAGGTTGTATATCTAGATAATTAGGATTGGAAAATGGGAGTTTTTATTCTTCCTTCTTCAAGAAGTATTTTTGTCTAAATCTAAAGGAACCTAAAGCATTTCCTTCTTTCACTTAATCCAAGTTGTAGATCTGGATCTTTACTTATGAATGCTCTATGCCAAGGAAAGTTTTATGGCTCTAAACAGATCTATATGAGTATATGGAGAAGTAAGGCTTTGTATGGGGGTTATTTGGGTTTGAAATGGGTTATTTGTTTGGGTTTTAATGGTGAACTTCTGTTTTATAAGGCAATGGTTACTATAGTCCTTGATTGAGTGCTGGATCTGGAGTCCAAGTTGTTATTTAAAGTTGCCAGGTGAGTCCCTAAGTCGACTCCTGTAAGTTGTATGTTGTTTATTCTAGATAATCCTATGAAGAATCGTATGAAACATGAACTAATATTAGAAAAGAATGGTATAATGAGTATGCTGATATATGAATGTTGGATAAGATTTGCATGTATAGTTTGTAAGAAATCTGAATTCGAATGTATGAATGTAAGAACATGTCTAGAATGTGTAAGATGAGAAGTATGTTAAGTTTGGTGGTAATGTATAAAAGGTCTTGTAAGTGTTTGTGTCTGCTCACCAAGGTGGAATCTAAAAGGGTTCTGTCGGGACTTTAAACACGTTGTTTGAACATGACACCATATCGTGTAAGACCATTGCTGGTGGGCTATGGCATCATATGGAAAGAACCAAAAGAAGGTCATTACCTAATGGGGTTCTCTGCGCAACCCAGAATGATGAAGGGCAAACCCCATGAAATGTGAGTCTAGGCGAATCCCTATCATGAACACGCCAGGAAATGGAAGCCTTTTTGGTGATCTAAGAAAATGGAAGCCTTTTTGGTGCTCAAAGAAAATGGAAGCCTTTGTTTCCTTGTAGCGCACCCTAAAAAATGACCCTTGTAGCAACCTTGTAAAGGAAATGCCTCTATGGCGGACCCTTAAAGAAAGGAATGATTTCCATGACGTATTATGAAGGGATAGAATTATTGATGAATAAGGAAGAAACAATATGAAAGGTGAACTGTAACACCTCTTACCCGTATTCTACGCCGGAACCGGGTACGAGGCGTTACCGGAGTTGACTTTCTAGGTTATTCAACTTTAAGCTTTAAAACTTCATTCCAACTTAACATTTCCCATTTACAATCAATACATTCTCATTAAGGGCCTACGAGGCCTTAATCAAGCATACGGAGGGTCTCGGAACCCAACCAGGATCTTTTATACATATAATTTTTTTTGTCTAAACAGGGACCACACGCCCGTGTGAAATGGGACACGCCCGTGTGGGCAGGCCGTGTGGTCACACACGCCCATGTCCCTAACCCATGTGGGATTTATTTTCATTTTGAACCTACAGGGGTTTTCACACGGTCGGACACACGCCCGTGTTCTTGGCTCGTGTGTTTCACACGGCATAGACACGCCCGTGTCCTCGCCCGTGTGTAAAAACCTAGGTATTCTGTTTGTGACGTCAGCAATCTCATAAGGGACACACGGCCTAAGCACACGCCTATGTGGCTAGCCCGTGGTCGACGCTGACTTGAAACACTAACATGCAAGGGATACACGGCCTAGTCACACACCCATGGGACTGACCGTGTGTCACTCACGGCCTAGACACACGCCTGTGTGCCTACCCGTGTGGACATAAACAAGGCTATTTACCAAGATCCTTTTTCCACCCTAGCTCACACAACAAATTTCCATTCAACACATCATCAAGCAACTCAATTTGTGTAATAACACACTACAAACTTGTCCAAATACGGTCAGAACACTCGGTTCATTAAATCCATAAAAATCGCAGAAGCATTTGTTAAACCAAATGACATGACAAGAAACTCATAATGGCCAAGCATCGTCCGAAATGCAGTTCTCGGCACATCCTGCTCCTTAACCCTTATCTGATAATAACTAGACCTTAGATCTATCTTGGAGAACACTTTAGCTCCCTTCAGTTGGTCAAATAAATCATCTATTCTTGGTAAAGGGTACTTATTCTTCACTGTCACCTTATTCAGCTGTCTGTAGTCTATGCACAATTTCATCAACCCATCTTTCTTCTTCAAAAAAAGAATCGGAGCACCCCACGATGAATAGCTCGGTCTTGCAAAACCCTTATTCGTTAACTCTTGCAATTGAACCTTCATTTCTTTCAACTCTAATGGTGCCATCCTATACGGAGCAACCGAGATAGGTGTCGTTCCCGGAACTAACTCAATCCCAAACTCGACCTCTCTAACTGGAGGTAATCCGGGCAACTCTTTTGGAAACACATCTGGATATTCGCATACCACTGGCACTGATTCAATCTTTACCTCTGACTCTTGAGTACTCAGCACAAAGGCGAGATAGGACTCGTATCCTTTCCTCAAGTATTTCTCAGTTACCATAGTTGAAATTATCACAGGCAAACTATCCGATTTACCTGATTCAACCCGAATGACATCTCTATTTTCACACTTTAATTCAATAAACTTGCTACCACAGTTCACTAAAACATTATGGGCGGTCAACCAATCCATACCCAGAATCAAGTCAAATTCATCAAACAGAAACAACATAAGGTTTGCAGGAAAACAATGACCTCTAATTGTCAAAGGAAAATTCCTACACACCTTGTCAACTAGCACATGTTTGCCTAATGGGTTTGACACTTTTACTACAAATTCTATAGATTCAACAATCATGCTCATACTAGATGCCAATTTCATGCAAATGTAAGAATGGGTAGACCCCGGATCAATCAAAGCAATAACAAAAGTGTCATGAAGAGAAAAAGTACCTGTTATCACGTCCGGAGACGATGCCTCTTCGCGAGCGTGAATGGCACAAGTCCTTGTAGGTGCCTGACCCTCCGGTCTCACAGTAGAATCTCGAGGCGTACTTCTAGCACTAGTCCCACCTCTCGGGTTCTTTTGTGATCTACCCCTTGAAGATACATTACTAGACCTTATCTCTTGCTTCCTTTCCTTGTCATCTCTCTCAGGACAATTTTGAGTAAAATGATCGGGGGAACCACACTTATGACAATTCTGGTTGTTTCCCCAACAGTCCCCAGTGTGCTCCCTACCACAATTTGGACACCCCAGTTTGGACTTCGGATCCCCCACACTTTCCATCGAAGTGGCTTGAACTCTTGAGCCCGAGTAGGTATAACCTCGATCTCTATGTGTGTATCCGACTGATGTAGTCGTTCGAGGGTTTACTTCCTTGGACCTCTTCGATTGAGCTTGGTATGATTTACTCATCGGTCTTTTTCTTTCATCTCGGGCCTCACTCATAGCTTTCCTCTTTTCCTTATTCAGTTCTTCAGCCTTATATGCCCTATCAACCAACACTACAAACTCTTTTAATTCTAAAATCCCAACTAGAAGTCTGATATCCTCATTCAGTCCATCTTCAAACCTCTTGCACAAAATAGCTTCTGTAGACACGCACTCTTGTGCATACTTGTTGAGCCTAACAAACTCACGCTCATATTTTGCCACAATAATTTTTCCTTTCTTCAATTTAAGGAATTATTTCCGTTTCTGGTCCACAAACCTCTGACTTATATACTTCTTTTGGAACTCTTCCAAAAAGAAGTCCCACGTCATTCTCTCCCTTGGGACCACAGATGTCAACGTTTTCCACCAATGGTATGCCGAGTCCCTCAGCAAGGATACGGCGCATTTTAAGCTCTCCTGAGGTGTGCAGGAGAGTTAATCAAACACCCTCATCGAGTTCTCAAGCCAGAACTCCGCCCTCTCAGGTTCATAGTCTATATTAGCTCTAAATTCCTCGGCCCCTTGCTTCTGAATCTTATCTACCGGGGGCTTGGTTATCCTCGCTAAATCTATACCTTGAGGAGCCACTGGAACTGCCAGAGGTATAGGAGGGGCGGAGGAGGTTGGGCGTTTTGGTTTGCTCGTGCGTACTCCGTGTACCAATTACTCATCATTTGGAGAAAGGCTTCCCTAGCCCCTTCTCATTGACCCCTAGTATCGGGTCCACTCACTATAGGCGCGATCCCTTGCGTAGGAGTCGACGCGTTACTAGCTGCATCATCAGCAGCCGCTCGATCGGGATCCATTTACTATATGAAAACAAAGTTTAGAATTGTCAAAAGCCACCACACTATCATTATACACTTATGGCATGTATAGCTAGACCCTAACACATGCTACGGTAGTTTGAGAATCGACTAAACCATAGCTCTGATACCACTAAATGTAACATCCCTTACCCGTATTCTATGCCGGAACCGGGTACGAGGCGTTACCAGACTTGACTTTCTAGGTCATACAACTTTAAGCTTTAAAACTTCATTCCAACTTAACATTTCCCATTTACAATCAATACATTCTCATTAAGGGCCTACGAGGCATTAATAAAGCATACGGAGGGTCTCGAAATCCAACCGGGAACTTTTGTACATATAATTTTTTTTGTCTAAATAGGGACCACATGCCCGTGTGAAATAGGACACGCCCATGTGGGTAGGCCGTGTGGTCACATACACCCATGTCCATAACCCATGTGGGATTTATTTTCATTTTGAACCTACAGAGGTTTCCACACGGCCGGACACACGCCCGTGTCCTCGCCCATGTATAAAAACCTGGGTATTCTATTTGTGACGTCAGCAATTTCATAAGGGACACACGACCTAAGCACACGCCCGTGCGGCTAGCCCGTGGTCGACACTGACTTGAAACACTAACATGCAGGGGACACACGGCCTAGTCACACACCCATGGGACTGACTGTGTGTCACACACAGCCTAGACACACACCAGTGTGCCTACCCATGTGGACATAAACAAGGCTATTTGCCAAGCTATTTTTTCCACCCTAGCTCACACAACAAATTTCCATTCAACACATCATCAAGCAACTCAATTTTTGCAATAACACTTTCTTGAATAACCTCATATTTCATAACTTAAACATAATGAGCCATCAACTATGGCAATATACAAAAGAATTCATCCTTAAGGAAGTCAATACATACTTGGCCAAAATAACAAAACAATTCACTAAGTCTAGCCCCTATACATGCCATACTCAAAATGCTAGTTCTAGATATAACGAGATTAGCTAATAGTGTGGGTGATCTTCCAATTATCTTCGTATCTCGACCCGGCTCTTTGACACTATAAAACAAAGGAAAAGAAAGGGAGTAAGCTTTACGCTTAGCAAGTTTACATGTAAATAATAAACATCATAATATGTGCTAATCAATAAATAGCATTACATACTAAGCAAGAATCATCTAGTTTCATGATCATGCTTACTCATTTCATCCCTTACCATATTCTGAGCTTATCACGAGCCAAATGCTCACATTATTTAACATACAATCCTGAACTTATCACCACATAATCTCATGAAACAACACTCAACAATTCCACAATAATCCATTCATAGTATTACCTAACACTCTGTGGTTTCGCACTTAGCCCACCATTTAACTTTAATGGGGTGGTATCGCACATAGCACAACAACGAGATTATTTACGGTGGTATCGCACTTAGCCCACCAAACGAGATTATTTACGGTGGTATCGCACTTAGCCAACCAAGCGAGATTATTTACGGTGGTATCGCACATAGCCCACCAACAAGAATAACTAAGGTGGTATCGTACACAGCCCACCATTAATTACTACGGATAATATTCCATACCTACATATCTAATTCAACATCCATAAGGAATTTATTCATTTTCTACCACATTCAATCCCTTTAAATTGTAAGTGTTCTCAATCATACAATGCACTAATAAGTAACAACATGTATATTTAAGATGCCTCGTTTACACATAAACTTACCTCGGTGCAAGATGCGTTATTTTGCGGTTTAATCCGAAACATTGCCTTTTCCCCGATCAAGGTTAATTCCGCGCTCTTCTTGATCTATAACAACAAAATTCACTCATTTAAATCATTTTATGATCATAATGCATCTTAATCTCCACTTAGGAAAAAATGACCATTTTGCCCTTGTACTATGGCAAAATTACGATTTTACCCCTAGGCTCGTAAATCATTTTTCAACACATTTTCTCATTAAAAAAGCCTAGCTGAACATTTATTTCTCCTACAACTACTCACAATTCAACCTATTTCATGCATTTATTACTAAATCACAACATTTACAACTTGGTCCCATTTAGGTGTTTTCATGGCTACACCTTTCACAAAAGTTGTTTCTCATCTCCCTAACATTAATTTTCTTCCATAAAAACTCAGAAAACAACATAAACACTCTCATGGCAAGTCCTTAGAGTTTCAACCATATTGCAAATTAGTCCCTCATTAGCTAGCTTAAGCTTTGGGGGTTCTAAAAGTACAAAAATTATCAACTAAAACCATCAAAATCACTTACTTGCAAGAAAGTTTCTTGGCTGAAAGTTTGGACTCCAAAACCCTCTAATTTCCTTCAAATTTTGGTGGTAAAAGAAGAATGAATAGTAAAAGATGAGATATCATCTTTTTATCTTATTTTATTCATTTTTTATCACCTAATGTCACCAAATTTTGACTAAAATTAATGCTCTTGTCCCCTTGCTTCCTATGGTCAGCCAAAACACTCTATATGTCCTAATTGCACTTTAAGGACCTTCAATTTAATATTCTATGGCTATTAGACACCTCTACCTTGAAATATAGAACTTTCGCACTTTATGCGATTTAGTCCTTTGTCACAATTAAGCATTAAATCGTTAAAATTAAAGCACCAAAATTTTCATGTAGCCATATATTTATGCTATAACACATAAAATAATACTAAAATAATTTTCCTCAACCTCGGATTAGTGGTCTCAAAACCATCAGTTTCATTAGCCCCAAAATCGGGTCATTACAACTCTCCCCTCCTTTAGAGATTTTCGTCCCCGAAAATCTTACCGGTAAAAAGGTTTGGATATTGTTCTCTCATGGATTCTTCTGGTTCCCACATAGCTTCTTCCACACCATGTTTTTGCCACAAAATTTTTACTAAAGCTATGCTCTTATTGATTGCTGTAAAGTCAGAGTTTTAAAATTTATAAAGATAATGATCGAACCTAGAAACTAACTATGACAACGATTGAGGCAAGTGCACCTATCGAACGGTAGTATAGCTTAGGCAAGACCGGATTGTCGCACCCAAAGGAACTAAAGGTACTAATACTAACTTTCTTTCTATTATTAATCTAAATTAATTAACTATTAAACTAAAAATTCTAAGACAAAGAAGAATGAAATTGGAAGAATAACTTGGGAAAAACTCAGTTGATTAAGATGACACCCAATGAAGAATCCACCTAGACTTCACTTGTTATCTAACACTGAACCATACGATTTAATCACTTGACTTGATCTGTAGGACTTCCTAATGTATATTAAACCCTCTCTTGAGGCGAATAACGTCTAACCCTAGGTTAATTAACAGAAATCTCTTTCTCGAATAATAACCCCCTAGAATAGCAGTAAATCGATCTATGGACATCCCATATTAGGTTTCACCCTAATCCAGAAAAATCTCGTCACCCTATCTCTAGGCGTGCGATCAACTCCGCTTAATTATGCTAGATCTACTCTTAAGCAGGGACTTTTGCTCCACCACCTAAGCACATTCGACTTGAATTAATATCCACGAAATATCAACACAAGAATTAAGCACACATAATTAAGAACAAATCAAGTATTTATCATATAGTTCAGAAAACAATAACAAGATTCATCTAGGTTTCATCCCCCTTTAGGTATCTGAAGGGTTTAGTTAATAACAATAAAGAAAAACATATCAGAAGAAAAAATAAAACAAAACATAAGAAATCCCTAAAACCCCCTGAAGGAATTGAAGAGGAGATCCTCCGTCTTGAGTAGAATTCCAGCTTCTTGAGATGGATCAACTGGCTATCCCTGAGTGAATCCCCACAAATCTGCCTTCTCTGGCCTAGCAAGACGCCCCTAAACGATGGCTTTGGGCCCCCCTTTTTAGGTCATACTTAGGGTGTATTCATAGGGTTTTGAAATAGGTTTCTTTGCCCCTAAGTATCCCTTCCCGAATCAAATTGCTCTTCTCCACGGAAGAGGCACGGCCATGGCACACGCCCGTGTGAATCGTGGCCAGGCCGTGTTCAGAATTCTAATGAGGACACACCCGTGTAGATCGATATCAGGTCGTGTTCTAGTATATTGAGGAGGCACAACCGTGTGAGCTTTAGTCCAGGCCATGTCGATTTCATGCTTTGGCCCATTTGTCCCGCTTTAAGCCCGTTTTGCGTTCTTTTCATCCCATGGTGCTTTCCTGAGTATAAGACATGAAAAGAAAGGATTAAGAGCACATTTTTACATAAATCAACGGATAAATCATCCAAAAGTATGCTAAATGTGGGCCTAAAATATGTTACTATTTCAGTTTATCAAATACCTCCACACTTAAGCTTTTGCTTGTCCTCAAGCAAAATTCTCAACTTACAATTAAAACAAACTTTCTACAATTCATAATTCCTATCAACTATGTCTTATCATAATTCATAAATAATTTATACATGGATAATTCAATTCAAAGAGTCCTAAGGATTCAAACAATCTAAGTCATAGATTTGTAGCTCGAAAATATAGGCGTCTCTCCTTATCTAAATAATTACCTTTAATTCAAAACTGACAAGGATTGACATCCTCACTAGAGATTCACTCAAATCACTCAAAGTGTTTAAGGTTCAGGAAAAAGCGATCAAAAGTCGAACATGAAAAGTTAATCCCATAGGCTTGCCTGAAAATCAAATGTCCACCACTATAATATGAGATGATGCACAAATCAAAAGGTCTTTGTCAAGGTTGTAACGAGGCTAGGGTTAATGTGTGGATAGAGGCTAAATTAGAAGGTTAGAATCGAGATTGAATTGATAAAATACCTAACTAGAAACAATAAACTGAATAATTACATAATGGATTGAAATTTTAAACTAATAATACAAGCTTCTTCTTCAATATTTGGAATTCAAATGAATAAGCTCACTTAATCACAAAACTAATAATGAATAATGAATATACTTCGATTGATTTTTTTTTAAAGAACAAATCAAGTAATAATAAAGAACTTTAACAACTGAAATATAGAACATACTTAGGCAACTGCTCAAAATCAAATCTCGACAAAAAAGGGAGTCAAGGAATGGTGATAACAAATATACAAAGGGTTTTGGGTTAATATTAGTGTTTATGTCAATAAAAATGGTTTGTTAGGATTAAAAAGGGGTTCACTAGGGGTTAATTGTGAAGGTAGGCTTTTAATGGAGTTAGTGGGTTAAAACCTATGTGCCTTAATCACCTCTATATATCAAATCAAAGATGTGGTCTCAACATGTATAATCGAGGCAAGTTCTAGAATAACAGTTCAATGTTGACACACTCATAATCAAAAAGTGAGCATGAAAAGGATATATGCTCTTATAAGGCTCAAAATCTCACAAAAATTATGGGTATTTTGATATCAACCTCGTAAATTTCAAACTACAAAGTAATACTTAAACTCAGTTCGACAACCTAGAAATTTTTAATTTCTGAAAAATAGACTTTTCATGCTTGATTCTCTAGTATTCTTAGAATTTAATTATCAATGCACAATTATCAATGACTTAATCTAAAACATATCAGTAAAAATCATAAATCATTAGAAATTTCATCCTAATTAGTAATATGAGGAATTTACTTAAAAACAAGACTAAATTCAGGATTTTGAAAACAATGCAAAAAGTTTGGCACCTAATTTCAGAAATTTGAGAATAATGAAAAAAAGTTAGGCGCCTTTTTAGGTTGTTCACCCCCCCACACTTAAGATGTACATTGCCCTCAATGTACAAAGTTAGATAATATAAATGTAATGTTCAGATCAGAATATATGGGGATAAGTAAAAACTCCCTGAATTATGGATGAAATCCTTGAGTTGGATGAACGATATGTTGGAGGGGTCGTTCTGGGTGGCGATCCTGCGCTAGATGAAGAAATTGGGTAGCTCATGCAGGATTAGCCAGGGATTATTAAGACAGAATTAAAATAAACTAAATATATAATTAAGGACAAGGAAGATAAAGAGAAAGTAAACAGAAAGTAAAATAAAGTAAAAGGAAAAGATGGATGAACCGAGGGGTCCTTATTGTTGGATGGTTCACGAGGTGGGTGTGACCTCTAAGGCTGCGGAGGTGCTGGTGGTGGCAGAATTGGCGTGATTCCCTAGCAGCCTTTTGAACCTAAAATTAAGAAACTAAGATAAAATAAACTAGATTAAGCATAAGAGTGTTAAAGAGAAGAAAAATAAAGGAGAAGATGAAAATAAAAGAACAGATAATTGGTCTCAAAGACCCTTGGCTTGGCGGATGATTGAAGCGGACGGCATGAACTTATATGTACCGGTCTCCATGAGGGAGACTGTGCTTGGCTTTTTCTGCTTCTTTGGAATTGTTTTGGTGTAGCTCAAGGGTATAGAGAAAAGGGGTAGGAAAGAAAATGAAAAGTTGAAGGTTGAAAGTTGGTAGGAGAAGAGGGAAGGGAGGGGGGATTAAATAGATTTTCAAACCTGGTACCATCCCACGCCCGTGCTCCTTAGGCATGTCGATTCACACGGCCGCTTCGCACGACCGTGTGTCTAGGCGTGTTGGTTCACCCACGCTCGTTTTACAGATTGCCACGCCCATTGGTGATAGGTCAGTGTCGTCCACGGCCGCGTCGTACGGCCGTGGCATTCTGTCGGTGCCCGTGAGGCGGTGGTTGGAGTCCGTGACTTTGAAGATTTGATTCTCTCTGACTCGTACCACCTCTACCATGTCATTACAATGTTTCGGGGCATCCACACGGCCACGGCCACAGCCGTGTGCTAGGCCGTGTGGCCTGGAAATCTGCACTTTTTGGTTAGTTTAAAGCTATATACTATAAAGAAAGGGTAAAATAGAAAAAATATGAAAAAATAAAAATGTAAAAGTTAATGGGGTTAGTGCTCGGGTTGCCTCCCGAGAAGCGCTTGCTTATAGTCTTAAGCTAGACTTTCCTCTTGTTTGCATCATCAGGGTGGTTTGAAAAGTTGGAAGTCCTTCCTCATGCTATCAGTTTTATCCTTGAGAAAAAGTTTAAGTCGAGATGTGTTTATAGTAAAAGTACCAAAAATAGGATTACTTACCTCGACTGTTCCGTATGGGAAAACAATGGTTACCCTAAAAGGTATTTCTTTGTTTGTGTTAGGGTCCGGAAGAGATATTCGAGGATCTGCCTTATCTAACAGTACCTGGTCTCCTATTTTGAGTTTGTTTTCTTCGTGGAGTGGTTCTGGTTCTGCTTCGTGTATTCCTAACTTCTCCTTGAAATGCGTCTTCCACTCGTCTAGATCATCGAATTGAATCCCTCGTTCCTCATGAGTTATTTCTTTGTTAACACTGGGTCTAGGATTGGGTTCAGTTTTATTCTTTTGTGGTGCTTCCTGAAGAGAAGGGTTAACCGAATGGTTATTAGTAGAATTTATGTTCTCACCTTGATTACTCGATGTTCTGGCTGAGTCGAGAGCCTTGAGGGTGATCGTCTCATTACCTACACAAAGTATGAGTTCTCCTGCATCAACATCAATTTTAGTCCTGGCAGTTGCTAAAAAGGGTCTTCCTAAAATTAAGGGAATCGAATTATCCTCATCCATGTCTAAGACAACGAAATCTACCGGGAAAACGAGTTTGTCAATTTTTACAAGAACATCTTCGATAATACCCCTAGGAATTCTAACAGTTTTATCAGCTAATTAAATGCTCATCCTAGTTTGCTTTGGTTTCCCTAGACCTAATTGTTTAAACAATTTATAAGGCATGACATTTATGCTTGCCCCTAAATCAGCTAACGCATTATCAACAGTTAGTCTACCAATTAAAAATGGAATTGTAAAACTCCCTGGATCTTTTAGCTTTTGTGGTAGTCTATTCGTAACATTGCCGAGCATCTTGCGTTTAATTCCACATGTGGATCCTCGTCTAATTTGCGTTTGTTCGTCAAGACATGTTTTAAAAATTTCCTCGAATCTGGATTCTGTGAAAGAGCTTCAAGTAGCGGTAAGTTAATATGTAATTTCTTTAAAAGTTTAAGAAACTTACCGAACTGTTCTTTTGTGTCGTCTCTCGTTAATGCTTCAGGATATGGTATGCGAGGTTGGTACTCCTTGATTACCAGTTTTGGTTTTTCTTGTGTTACCTCAACTTTACCTTCTTCTACCTCGTTTCCTTGTATTGGACTGGGTTCGTCTAATCCTTCACTTTCTTGAGCTGTTATGGCTTGGATTTGCTCCTTTGGATTAATCTCAGTGTTGCTTGGTAGACGCCCTTGCGATCGTTCAGACATCAGCTTCGCGAGTTGTCCAACTGACTTAGAAACTTCCTCAACTAACTTAGTGACTTCCCTAACTTGGCTCTCGATCCCTTTGGTCGATGCTTGTTGGGTCTTAAGGGTGGTTTCAGTGTTTTGGAGACGGTTTTCTGTGGATGCCATGAATCTTGTCAGCATCTCTTCAAGGTTCGGCTTCTTATCCTGTGGATAGGGCTGATTTTGGTAATTTTGAGGAGGTTCCTGTCTTTGATTTCCTTGATTTCCTTGACCTCCCCACGAAAAATTTGGGTGGTTCCTCCAACCTGGATTATAATTATTACTATATGGGTTATTATTGGATCCAAAATTGTTACCTATATAGTTCATCTGCTCGCTTTCGATTGCTCGGTTGGTAGGGTGGGTACTCGTGGATTTGCCACGGTTCCACTTGCGTCAGCCTTTGCATTCTTTGGATGTACTGCGAAGAACACAAACTATCAAGCTTTTTATTCATCATCTCTACCTGTTGATAGCATGGTTACTGCATCCATGTTGAAAACTCGCGGATTTTGTTGGTTTGGTCCTTGTAACTTTTACCATCGATAGTTATTTAGTGACATCTCTTCAATAAACTTGTAAGTCGCTTGGAGTTACATTGTTCGGGGTTCCACCGTGGTGAATCAATTAGTTGCCTCGTTGAGGGTTTACACCGTTATAGAAAGTTTGGACTTGGAGCCACAAGGGTAAACCATGGTGCAGACACCTTCTCAAGAGATCCTTGTATCTCTCCCATGCGTCATATAATGTCTCTAAATCCATCTGCACAAAAGAAGAGATATCATTCCGTAATTTGGCCAGTTGGGCCGGTGGGAAATATTTTAATAAAATTTTTTCGGTCATTTGATCCCATGTAGTGATTGACCCTCGTGGTAACGAGTTTAACCACTGTTTGGCTTTATTCCTTAATGAAAAGGGGAATAACCGAAGACGTATGGCATCATTAGAAACGCCATTTATTTTGAAGGTATCACAGAACTCTAAAAAATTAGCTATATGAGTATTCGGATTTCATCCTGCAAACCATCAAATTGAACAAATTGTTGAATCATTTGTATAGTGTTAGGCTTTAATTCAAAATTATTAGCAGCTATAGCCGCCTAACTATACTTGATTCTTGCTCTGTTAAATGAGGTTTAGCATAAATCTACATAGTACGCGGAGCATTATTTTCTTGCCACATCTTGTGGTGGTGGGTTATTTTCGTCCATCCCTTCAGTAGGATTGGATCTGTCTTCTCGCTCTTCTTCTTGGTAATTTAGGGTTCGCCTAATTTCTCTGCAATTTCTACGAGCGGTAGCTTCAATATCACTGTCGTATACTAGTGGTCCTCTTGGGTTCCTTCTAGTCATAAACTAGAGGTACCTGCTAGGAAAGACAGAAATAAAATTTTAGCAAAGTTAAAATTTAAACTTAAAAATAAAAGTATATTGCAGAAAATAAAAAAAAATGGCTAAAGTAATAAAAATAGAGCTTTCTTAATATTTTAGATCCCTGGCAACAGCGCCAAAAACTTGATCGCTGTGAAGTCAGAGTTTTAAAATTTATAAAGATAATGATCGAACCTGGAAATTAACTATGACAACGATTGAGGCAAGTGCACCTATCGAACAGTAGTATAGCTTAGGCAAGACCGGATTGTCAAACCCAAAGGAACTAAAAGTACTAATACTAACTTTGTTTCTATTATTTAGCCTAAAATAAGTGAAGTTGTTTATTAATCTAAATTAATTAACTATTAAACTAAAAATTCTAAGACAAAGAAGAATGAAATTGGGAGAATAACTTGGGAAAAAATCAGTTGATTAAGACGACACCCAAGGAAGAATCCACCTAGACTTCACTTGTTATCTAACACTGAACTATACGATTTATTCACTTAACTTGATCCGTAGGACTCCCTAACGTATATTAAACCCTCTCTCGAGGCGAATAACATCTAACCCTAGGTTAATTAACGGAAATCTCTTTCTCGAATAATAACCCCCTAGAATAACAGTAAATCGATCTATGGACATCCCATATTAGGTTTCACCCTAATCCGGCAAAATCTCGTCACCCTATCCCTAGGTGTGCGATCAACTCTGCTTAATTATGCTAGATCTACTCTTAAGCATGGACTTTTTCTCCACCACCTAAGCACATTCGACTTGAATTAATATCCTCGAAATATCAACACAATAATTAAGCACACATAATTAAGAAAAAATCAAGTATTTATCATACAGTTCAGAAAACAATAACAAGATTCATCTAGGTTTCATCCCCCTTCAGGTATCTGAAGGGTTTAGTTCATAACAATAAAGAAAAACATCTCAAAAGAAAAGATAAAACAAAACATAAGAAATCCCTAAAACCCCCTGAAGGAATTGAAGAGGAGATCCTCCGTCTTGAGTAGAATTCTGGCTTCTTGAGATGGATCAACTGGCTATCCCTGAGTGAATCCCCACAAATCTGCCTTCTCTGGCCTAGAAAGACGCACCTAAACGATGGCTTTGGGCCCCCCTTTTTAGGGCATACTTAGGGTGTATTTATAGGCTTTTGAAATAGGTTTCTTTGCCCCTAAGTATCCTTTCCCGAATGAAATTGCTCTTCTCCTCGGCAGAGGCACGGCCATGGCACACGCCCGTGTGAATCGTGGCCAGGCCGTGTTCAGACTTCTAATTTGGACACGGCCGTGTAGATCGATATCAGGCCGTGTTCTAGTATATTGAGGAGGCACGGCCGTGTGAGCTTTAGTCCAGGCCATGTCGATTTCATGCTTTGGCCCATTTGTCCCGTTTTAAGCCCGTTTTGCGTTCTTTTCATCCCCTGGTGCTTTCCTGAGTATAAGACATGAAAAGAAAGGATTAAGAGCACCTTTTTACATAAATCAAGGGATAAATCATCCAAAAGTTTGCTAAATGTGGGCCTAAAATATGTTACTATTTTGGTTTATCACTTATTCCTCAACTGTTTAACCTCCCGAGCTAATATCTTAATTGGCTCCTCTTCATAAGTCATGTCCGATAGTATCTCAATTTCCGATGGAGGGATTACATGCGAAGGATCGGATCGGTATCACCGCAACATCGATACATGAAACATGTTGTGTATTCTCTCTAACTCTACCGGCAAAGCCAACCAATATGCCATTGGCCCAATCCTTTCGGTAACCTCATACGACCCTATGAATCGTGGACTCAATTTTCCCTTCGGACCAAATCTCAATATTTTCTTCCACGGGGATACTTTCAGAAATACTTTTTCGCCCTCTTGAAACTCAATTTCTTTTCTTTTCAAATCCGCGTACGACTTTTGTCGGTCTGATGCAGCTTTCAGACTATTACGGATCACTTTCACCTTCTCCTCGGTTTCTTTAACTAAATCAACCCCATGAATTTGTTTCTCACTAAATTCGGTCCAATACAAGGGAGTCCGACACTTGCGACCATACAAGGCTTCATACGGCGCCATCCGTATACTCGATTGATAACTGTTGTTGTAAGAAAACTCAACCAAAGGTAGGTATCTTTCCCAACTACCTTCAGAGTCCAACACACAACATCGGAGCATATCCTCAAGAACTTGAATTACCCTTTCAGATTGGCCATCGGTTTGGGGATGAAACGCAGTACTAAAATTCAACCTTGTGCCCTAAGCTTCCTACAGCTTCTTCCAAAATCTAGAAATAAATCTCGGATCTCTATCTGAGATGATAGATATAGGCACCCCATGAAGTCTCACTACCTCAGCAATATACAGCTCAGCCAGCTTATCAAGCGAATAATCTACTCGCACCGGTATAAAATGAGCCGACTTCGTTAGTCTATCAACAATAACCCACACAACATCTTTCTTTCTCGGAGTCATAGGCAACCCCGTCACAAAATCCATAGTGATTCGATCCCACTTCCACTCAGGAACCATCACCGGCTGAAGCAATCCCGAAGGTACTTGATGCTTGGCTTTCATTTGCTGACAGATCAAACATCTTGTCACGAACTCAGAGATGTCTCTTTTCATACCCTGGCCACCAATAAAATTGCTTCAAATCATTGTATATTTTCGTGCTACCGGGATGTACTGACAAATGGCCACTGTGTGCTTAATGTAAAATTTTCCGGATCAACTCATCATTTTTAGGTACACAAATCCTGTCGTGAAACATCAAACAACCATCTGAACTCACCCGAAAGTCAGAATAATTTCTCGATTCACAGTTAGCTCTCTTAGCTTGCATATCATTATCATTATTTTGAGCCTCAGATATCTATTGAATAAATAGCGGTCTAGCCCTCAACTCGACCAATATAGCACCATCATCAGACAACGCTAAGCTCGTACTCATGGCCCTCAAAGCATACATAGATTTTCTACTCAAGGCATCCGCCACTACATTTGATTTCCCCGGATGATAATCAATTACTCGCTCATAGTCCTTCAATAATTCGAGCCACCGCCGTTGTCGCAAATTCAAATCCTTTTGGTCCATTAAGTACTTCAAACTCTTATGATTGGTAAAGATTCGGCACTTCTCACCATATAAATAATGACGCCAAATCTTTAATGCGAAAACGATCGTAGCCGACTCCAAGTCGTGAGTGGGATAATTCTTCTCATGTGGTTTTAACTGTCTCGAGGCGTAAGCTACTACCTTACCCTCTTGCATCAACACACAGCCGAGTCCATTAAATGATGCATCACTATATACTACAAACTCCTTGCCCAACGCAGGTTGCACTAAAATCGGCGCTTCTGTCAACAAGGTTTTCAATCTCTCGAAGCTATGTTGGCATTTCTCAGTCCATTCAAACTTGACATCTTTATGTAGCAGTTTCATCATCGGGGTAGCAATCATGGAAAACCCCTTTACGAACCGTCTGTAATACCCTGCTAAATCCAAAAAGCTCCTGACTTCTGACACATTTCTTGGCAGTTTCTACTCCATAATAACCGAGATCTTATTCGGATCAACTCTAATACCATCAACCGACAAAATGTGTCCTAGGAATCCAACCTCTCGGAGCCAAAACTCACTCTTGCTAATTTTAGCATACAACTGCTTGTCTCTTAAAGTCTGCAAAACAATTCTAAGATGCTCTGCATGATCACTCTCATCCCGAGAATAAATCAGTATATCATCGATAAAGACAACTACAAACCTGTCCAAATACGGTCGGAAGACTCGGTTCATTAAATCCATAAAAATAGCAGGAGCATTCGTTAAACCAAATGGCATGACAAGAAACTAATAATGGCCATACCTCGTACGAAATGCAGTTTTCGATACATCCTGCTTCTTAACACTTATCTGATAATAACCAGACCTTAGATCTATCTTGGAGAACACTTTAGCTCCCTTCAGTTGGTCAAATAAATCAACTATTCTTGGTAAAGGGTACATATTCTTCACTGTCACCTTATTCAGCTGTCTGTAGTCTATGCACAATCTCATCGACCCATCTTTCTTCTTCACAAAAAGTACCGGAGCACCCCACGATGAATAGCTCGATCTTGCAAAACCCTTATCCGTTAACTCTTGCAACTGAACCTTCAGTTCTTTCAACTCTAATGGTGCCATCCTATACGGAGCAACCGAGATAGGTGTCGTTCCTGAAACTAACTCAATCCCAAACTCGACCTCTCTAACTGGAGGTAATCCAGGTAACTCTTCCAGAAACACATCTAGATATTCGCATACCACCGGCACTGATTCAATCTTTACCTCTGACTCTTGAGTATTCAGGACAAAGGCGAGATAGGACTCGTACCCTTTTCTCAAGTATTTCTCAGCTACCATAGTTGAAATTATCACAGGAAAACTATCTGATTTACCTGATTCAACCCGAATGACATCTCTATTTTCACACTTTAATTCAATAAACTTGCTACCACAGTTCACTAAAATATTATGGGCAGTCAACCAATCCATACCTAGAATCAAGTCAAATTCATCAAACGGAAACAACATAAGGTTTGCCGGAAAATAATGACCTCTAATTGTCAAAAGATAATTCCTACACACCTTGTCAACTAGCACATGTTTGCCTAACGGGTTTGACACTTTTACTACAAATTCCGTAGATTCAACAATCATGCTCATACTAGATGCCAAATTAATGCAAATGTTAGAATGGGTAGACCCCGGATCAATCAAAGCAATAACAAAAGTGTCATGAAGAGAAAAAGTACTCGTTATCACGTCCGGAGATGATGCCTCTTCGCGAGCGCGAATGGCATAAGTCCTTGCAGGTGCCCGACCCTCCGGTCTCACAGTAGAATCTCAAGGGGTACTTCTACCACTAGTCCCACCTCCCGGGTTCTTTTGTGATCTACCCCTTGAAGATACATTGCTAGACCTTATCTCTTGCTTCCTTTCCTTGTCATCTCTCTCAGGACAATTTCGAATAGAATGATCGGGGGAACCACACTTATAAAAATTCCAGTTGTTTCCCCAACACTCCCCTGTGTGCTGCCTACCACAATTTGGACACTCCGGTTTGGACTTCGGATTGCCCACACTTTCCATCGAAGTGGCTTGAACTCTTGAGCCTGAGTAGGTATCACCTCGATCTCTATGTGAGTATCCGACTGAAGCAGTCATTCGATGGTTTACTTCCTTGGACCACTTCGATTGAGCTTGGTATGATTTACTCATCGGTCTTTTTCTTTTATCCCGGGCCTCACTCACAGCTTTCCTCTTTTCCTTATTCAGTTCTTCAGCCTTACATGCCCTATCAACCAACACTACAAACTCTTTTAATTCTAAAATCCCAACTAGAAGTCTGATATTCTCATTCAGTCCATCTTCAAACCTTTTGCACAAAATAGCTTCTGTAGGCACGCACTCTGGTGCATACTTGCTGAGCCTAACAAACTCACACTCATATTCTGCCACAGTCATTTTTCCTTGCTTCAATTCAAGGAATTCTTTCCGTTTCTGGTCCACAAACCTCTGACTTATATACTTCTTTCAGAACTCTTCCAAAAAGAAGTCCCACGTCATTCTCTCCCTTGGGACCATCGACGTCAACATTTTCCACCAATGGTATGCCGAGTCCCTCAGCAAGGACACGGCGTATTTTAAGCTCTCCTCAGGTGTGCAAGAGAGTTCATCAAACACCCTCATCAAGTTCTCAAGCCAGAACTCTGCCCTCTCAGGGTCATCGTCTATATTAGCTCTGAATTCCTGGGCCCCTTGCTTCCGAATCTTATCTATCGGGGGCTTGGTTATCCTCACTAAACCTATACCTTGAGGAGCCACTGGAACTGGCTGAGGTATAGGAGGGGTGGAGGAGGTTGGGCGTTTGGGTTTGCTCTTACGTACTCCGTGTACCAATTACTCATCATTTGGAGAAAGGCTTCCCGAGCCTCTTCTCCTTGACCCCTAGTCTCGGGTCCACTCTTTACAGGCGCAGTCCCTTGCGTGGGAGCCGACTCGTTACTAGCTACGTCATCAGCAACCGCTCGATCGGGATCCTTTTAGTATATGAAAACAAAGTTTAGAATTGTCAGAAGCCACCACACTATCATTATACACTTATGGCATGTATAGCTAGACCCTAACACATGCTACGGTAGTCCGAGAACTGACTAAACTATAGCTCTGATACCACTAAATGTAACACCCCTTACCCGTATTCTATGCCGAAACCGGGTACGAGGCGTTACCGAACTTGACTTTCTAGGTCATATAACTTTAAGCTTTCAAACTTCATTCCAACTTAACATTTCCCATTTACAATCAATGCATTCTCATTAAGGGCCTACGAGTCCTTAATCAAGCATACGGAGGGTCTCGAAACCCAACTGGGAACTTTTGTACATATAAATTTTTTTGTCCAAAGAGGGACCACACGCCCGTGTGAAATGGGACACGCCCGTGTGGGCAGGCCGTGTGGTCACACACGCCCATGTCCCTAACCCATGTGGGATTTATTTTCATTTTGAACCTACAGGGGTTTTCACATGGCCAGACACACGCCTGTGTTCTTGGCCCGTGTGTTTCACACGGCCTAGACACGCTCGTGTCCTCGCCCTGTGTAAAAACCTGGGTATTCTGTTTGTGACATCAGTAATCTCATAAGGGACACACGGCCTAAGCACACGCCCGTGTGGCTAGCCCGTGGTCGACACTGACTTGAAACACTAACATACAAGGGACACACAGCCTAGTCACACACCCATGGGACCGACCGTGTGTCACACACGGCCTAGACACACGCCTGTGTGCCTACCCGTGTGGACATAAACTAGGCTATTTGCCAAGCTCTTTTTTCCACCCTAGCTCACACAACAAATTTCCATTCAACACATCATCAAGCAACTCAATTTGTGCAATAACACTTTCTTGAATAACCTCATATTTCATAACTTAAACATAATGTGCCACCAACTATGGCAATATACAAAAGAATTCATCCTTAAGGAAGTCAATACATATTTGGCCAAAATATCAAAACAATTCATTAAGTCTAGCCCCTATACATGCCATACTCAAAATGCTAGTTCTAGATATACCGGGATGAGCTGATAGTGTGGGTGATCTTCCAATTATCTTCGTATCCCGACCTGGCTCTTTGACACTATAAAACAAGGGAAAAGAAAGGGAGTAAGCTTTACGCTTAGTAAATTTACATGTAAACAATAAACATCATAATATGTGCTAATCAATAAATATCATTACATACTAAGCAAGAACCATCCACTTTCATGATCATGCTTACTCATTTCATCCCTTACCACATTCCGAGCTTATCACGAGCCAAATGCTCACATTATTTAACATACAATCCTGCACTTATCACCACATAATCTCATGAAACAACACTCAACAATTCCGCAATAAGCCATTCATAGTATTACCTAACACTCGGTGGTTTCGCACTTAGCCCACCATTTAACTTTAATGGGGTGGTATCGTACATAGACCACCAAAGGAGATTATTTACGGTGGTATCGTACTTAGCCCACCAAACGAGATTATTTACGGTGGTATCGTACTTAGCCCACCAAAAGAGATTATTTACAGTGGTATCGCACATAGCCCACCAACAAGAATAATTAAGATGGTATCGCACACAACCCACCATTAATTACTACGGATAATATTCCATACCTATATATCTAATTCAACATCCATAAAGAATTTATTCAATTTCTACCACATTCAATCCCTTTAAATTGTAAGTGTTCTCAATCATACAATGCACCAATATGTAACAACATGTATATTTAAGATGCCTCGTTTACACATAAACTTACCTCAGTGCAAAATGCGTTAATTTGCGGTTTAATCTGAAACCTTGCCTTTTCCCCGGTCAAGGTTAATTCTGCGCTCTTCTTGATCTATAACAACAAAGTTCACTCATTTAAATAATTTTAAGATCATAATGCATCTTAATCTCAACTTAGGCAAAAATGACCATTTTGCCCTTGTACTATGGCAAAATTACGATTTTGCCCCTAGGCTCATAAATCATTTTCAACACATTTTCTCATTAAAAAAGCTTAGCTGAACATTTATTTCTCCTACAACTACTCACAATTCCAACTATTTCATGCATTTATTACTAAATCACAACATTTAGAACTTGTCGGCGTGTTCGAGTTTGAGTTGTTTTGTAGATGTCTTTTACATGGAATAATTATGATAGACTAGGACATCAATTCAATCGTAGTTGTAACTAAATTATTGATGTTTGTTAGTAAGATTTCTTCATTATTTATACATATGCATTTTATTAAAGATATTTTAATATTGATCAATTGTATTCGATTGATATTTGGATAAGTAGAACTAAGTTTTAATTTTATAAGATCGGTAGCACCCAAGATTCAAATCTGGTTTATCGGGTTGAGTTTGGGGTGTTACAACTCAAGCTGAGGCTAGAAAATGCTGGGAATAGTCTTATGAGATACCTTATTGCTATATGCTAACAATCATGACCAACACACTATATAAGCAACTAGAAAGTTGTAAGACTGCTAAAGCGATTCAAGATAAGCTAGAAGACATGTTCGGAGGCCAAGCTTCCTTGGCTCTATAGTCTATTATAACTAGCTTAATGAATGCCCAACAAAAGCTCGACACTCCAATCAAAGGCCACTCTTATGGGCTATTTTTTTGAGGCCACGAAAAATGAGGCTAATTTGGACCAAAACACCCAAATAGAGATGATCTTCAAAAGCTTGTCCAAGGATTTTGCTAGTTTTCGGGTAGCATAGAACCTTGGCAACAAAATTTGACACTTACACAACTCATGAAGGAGTTACAATCCTATGAGTTTATGTTGAACAACGGTCACTCGATCTAAAGAGTAGAAGCGAATATAGTGGTCGCCTCTTCCTCGAAAGGGAAGGGAAAACGTGCTAAGAAAGGCAAGGCTAAGGTCTCTGGGCCACAACAAGTGGAAAGGAAGAGAACCAGAAAGCCTAAAGACTTATCTAAGTCTAAATGCTTATTCTGTAGCAAGAAAGAACACTTAAAGGAAAACTGTAACGAGTGAAAATAATATCTAGCTACCAAAGGCAAATGTATGAAAATCTTGATGATAAAAGCTTGTTTAGTGGAAGAAACAATAGACCAATAGGTCATTGATTCGAGAGCCACTAATCATGTTTGTGTTTCTTTGCAGGGGTTCGAGGAGACGAAAGATCTTGGAAATAAGAGCTTATCGTTGGGAACCAGGAACGTGACAAATGTGGCTGTTAAAGCTGTGGGAGATGTACATCTTTATTATGAAATTTTAGGAAGATTATTTTAAAAGACATTTTCTATGTACCAAGTTTCAAAAGAACCTTACGGTTGCATGTTTATATAAAGACGACTTGACCGTGACTTTTAATAATGGAATTACAATATTTAGAAATTGTAATCTTATCATAATGGATGGATTTCAAATAATCTCTATTTTATCAAACCAAATATATAACACCCCTAACTTGTATCCGTTGCCAGAATAGGGTTACGAAGCATTACCGTAAAAATGCAACTCAAATCATTCATTTCCAACATTTCATAATCATTGCAAAATCCAATCAAACACATGCATAACATCCCCTTTCCGAGCCCTCGAGGCTTTAGAAACACTTTAGAAATGATTCGGGACTAAATAAAAAACATTTAAAATTTCATGGCAAAAGATAGAAAAATTCATACTACAGGGGTCACACGGCCGTGTGACTCACACGCCCGTGTCACACGCCCGTGTCACACGTCCGTGTCTAAGGCCGTATGGACATTCGAAGTAGGGACACACGGTCGTGTCCCAGCCCGTGTCCATGCCCGTGTAAATCTCAGACTTGGTTCACACGGCCAAGCCACACGGCCGTGTGCCAGGCTAGATAACTCTCGAAGTGTAACCTTTAAAAACCTACGGGGGACACACGATCTGTCGCATGGCCGTGTGACTCACACAGCTGAGACACACGCCCATGTCTCAGGCCGTGTGGAAAAAAAATAAGCCATTTTCAAGCCATTTCTCTCACGCAAAACATGTTCATACATACAAGCCATTTGCACTTATTTCTAACATTAAAAAATGTACCTAAAACATGCATAATAAAACTAGATCAATATGGCATTTTTGCATACAACCAATATGCCCAAAAGGCACCTCAAACATAGATCTGAAAATCAACCTAAACATATACATGTTTTGGCATAAATCAATATACACAACCACAAATCATCATGCCAAGACATAGCACAATTGACAATATGTCAAACCTCAACAAAATATACGAAATTGTTCATTAAAAACATACATCTACTTGACCATTTCAACATTAACCATTTAAGCACCAAAATGTCAAAATGTCATCACTCATAAAACCACATATATATACATGCCAACACATACCACTTTGGCCATAAAACCATGCATCAATTTGATCATATTATCCACAACCAACAATACATCATTAGTACCTTAAGTAACTCAAATCCAAGGCAACATTTCATGCCATAATAATCAACCAAAATGACATATACATTCCAAACTCATCAATTAAACATTAGACATAGTCCACCTATACATGTCATTATAACCATGACTAAAACCACAAAATCTACTGATAAATTTGATGGATAGTGTGATGGATCTCCGACTAGCTTCCAACCCGATCGAGCTTCCGATAATCTATAAAGTAAAGGAAAATAACTACGTAAGCAATGTATGCTTAGTAAGTTTGTAAAAAATTTAGGCATAATATTCCATTTCAATAATAAACTTTATATAATAAACATAAATCTATGCCAATGCCATAAGATTCATAAATCGATAAGATCAACGACTCACAAATGAGTAAGTTCATTAATGTCGCATATATTTATCATTCATAACGTGATAGGATTTTATGAGACTTAATAGATAACCAACAACCTTTCTATAAGATTATACACTTTTCAATTTGCTCTCTTTTCATTCCGTTCCCAAAGCTTATCATTAGCCTAAACAACATTATTAACTTCCGACTTAGTGTATTTATCCATGATATAGATATATTCATCCATAGCATACATAAATTTCTCACATATAGTACATCATTCAAACTCATTACTCCTTTTTCATCAAATTTTATTTCAACTATGAATTTACCATTTCATTACCTTTCCTCCCCCGTTTCATATGCATAACACACAAGTTATAAGCATAACATCAACCATGACTACAAGCTAATGCATTTCAACATAGCTCTTTTGGAATCAACTACATAATCAATCATTGCATAAGAAATTACATACTTTGATTTATTCCACCTTTTCATGGACATAAGCATGTTACCAATTGAGCACTTACCATTTCAATGTATTTCATTAAGATTAAACATGATACAATTCAATCATAAACTTGGCACAAGCCTAAGCACAAACAACAACACATGTTAGCATAATTGAATATAATTCATGTAAACGTAACATAGATAGCCATTATACTTGAGCATGGTCCAATTGGATTTATCATCCTTCATAACATATCATGTTTTCCATGTATCACCATTTCAATAAGTTTCATGCACACATGTTTTGGTTCATATTCAACACTTACCATTTCATTTGCATAACACAAAAGACATAAACATAACATTTACCATAGTCACAAGCTAGTGATTAAACACATAACTTAGCAATATCATCACATGGTAAGATATGGTACATAAACATAACATCACTTAAATCATACCTTTCATAATCATGAATATTCATACTTTGATCATTGGTACATCATACCTTTCCCTATTTGTCGTAGTGAAGTCAATTGGAACCATTACCAGAGCTCACACAAGTGTGCTAAACGATGGTCAAAACCATCCCTTTTCTTTAATCGATGCTCGAAACCATCCATTTTCATATTCGATGAACACTGTAAAAATGATTGAAACCCTGGTACACGTTTCATATTCTGCCATAGTCCAACTATGGTCTTACATGTGCATTGCCACGGTCTTGCCATGGTCTTACGCTCATAGTGCCATAACCCAGTTATGGTTTTATCATTAGAATACCATAGCCCAGCTATGGTCTTACATATATATATATACACTGCCATGGTCCAACCATGGTCTTACGTTTGAAAAACTACCATAGCCTCACTATGGTCTTATGTAAACATTGCCATGGTCCAACCATGGTCTTATACATTTTTATGTTGTGTTGCCATAGTGTCTTTCAACCTTAGTTTTATTCGTTTCCTTCAAGCTGAAAAATTTGATTCACATATATACATAAATAGATAATAATTTATTGAAACAGTAATTAATTTTACTAACCAAGTTACGAACTTACCTGGCTAAATTGCAAAAATGAAAAAGTTCAGGGGCATTTTGATAATTTTCCATTCTTATCGACTTTCCACTCGATCTTGATCTAAATTAATAATTTTATTCAATCTAGGAAATATTCTCTGGCATAAACAGTAAATATTCCCTTGAAAGAACAGTAAGATTCTCTGGCACATGAATAGTGAATATTCTCTGTAGTTTGTATTTTTGTAACCAGAGAATATATTCTCTGAAAAGTTTCAATTATGTAAGCAAAGTTTCAATTATGTAATGATGTAAAGGATTGAATTTCCCGATTCAAATGATGTAAAGAGGCAATAGTCCTCTATAAAAGGCTATCAGATTTAGAATGAAATGCACGACTTGAAATACCCATTTCAGAGATCAAAACTCGTTTCTCCAAAATTTTTTAAGTTTCTCCAAATTTTTAAGTTTTCAAAATTTAAGTTTTTAAATTATTTTCCTTTTCAAGATTTAATCAAATTTTAACTCAAATTACGATTACGATTATCACATTCCAAATTCTATCCTCAGACAGTTAAACAATGTATCTTATGCAATTTAGTCATTTTTGACATTTTTATAAAATTTCCCCTATAAATTTACTTTTATTCAATTTAGTCCTTGAGCCTAAAACATGCAAATTAACCATTTTTATTGAAATTTTACACTAGCCGAATATTCATAGCCTCTCTTTCAGCCCATTTTTGTAACAATTTCACATCAAATCCTTGTACTTTTATTATTTTAACATTTTAGTCCCTAATCGATAAATTCATCAAAAATCACTTAACAAAATACTTTTAAATAACAACTAATATTTCAAATTCATCATTTAACATAAAAAAATCACTAGATTCATCAATGGTAACATTCAAAATCATTAACAGCTTCAAAATTGAAGGTATGAGCTAGCTAGACTTAGTTGCAACGATCTCAAAAACATTAAAATTACTAAAAACCGAGTAAGAATCACTTAACATGCAAGAGAAAATCACCATGGTCGAAAGCTTCATCCTTAACTCCATGGTATTCGGATCCAAAATAGAAGAAAGATGATGAATATTCACTTCTGTTTTATTTGTATTATGTTTTCATTATTATATTAACCTTTTATTTTATTTTATTAATAAAATAACATATAAAACATTATAATTAAAAGAAATTAAAGCATCCAACCATCACACTCTCTTTAGGATGGCTAATTTACTCAAAAAGGCCATCCAATTATAATTCTTTAATCAATTAACACCTTTAAACTAATAGTGATTGACTTTTTCAACTTTTACGATTTAGTCCTTTTCGCTTAATTAATTATCGAAACGTTAAAATTTTTCAACGAAACTTTAATACCACCTTAATGACATTCCGTAAATATTTATAAAAATATGTACGACTCTGTTTATAGAAATGAGGTCCCCATACCTCATTTTCTAAAATCACTTGACCTTAGGGTCTTACCACTTGAACTTAATTAATCGCTTAAATAACATAAGTTATCAGATCAATTTTTTTTAAAATCACATTAGACTCGTAAATATTAAATAATAATATTTACGAACTTACTCATCGAATTTTGTGGTCCCAAAACCACTGTTTCCGGCACCACTGAAAAATAGGTTGTTACAAAATATTTACGCACTACTTGAGACTAAAATATTGAATAAAAGACTTAAAACTTCTCTCTCTAATGAGGCGTACCTTTGTCATTTGAGACTTGATCATATTAACCGAGAAAGAATCACTAGACTTGTGAAAGATGACATCTTAAGTTCGCTTAAAGAAGTTGATCTTCCACAATGTGAATCTTGCTTGGAAGGTAAGATGACTAATCAATCCTTTAATGCAAAAGGAACGAGGGTCGAAAAACCCCTAGAACTTGTGCAACTTACGTATGTGGCCCCATGAGCGTTAGTGCAAGAGGTGGTTACGAGTATTATGTAACATTTATTAATGACTATTCCATATATGAGTATGTATACCTGATGCACCATAAATGTAACAGCCAGATTTTTACCCTAATCGGAACGGTGGTTTCGGGACCATGAATCCGAATTAGAAAAATATTTTAATATTATTTTCTATGCTCATTATGTGTGAATTGGTGTGTGTGAAAATTTCGTATTAAAATTTGATCATTTTGGTGCTTAATTGTGAAAAAGGGCTTAATCGCATAAAAAGAAAGTTTGGTTGTTAAATGTGTGAGTATCAAATTGATGATGGTTTTATAAATGGAAGTATTGGTAGTGTAATTTAGCCAAAATTAAACTTAGTGGCCGGTTAGTGTGCATGTATTAGTGAATTAAAATTATTATTATATTTTATGTTATTATGTTATAATTTAATATATGTTATAATAATATATTTAATAAAAGATGAAAGTGCTCATCTTTCTTCCTTGTTCTTGGCCGAAACTAGGAAAGAAAAAGAGAGAAAAAACTTTGTAATATTCGGCCCTTGCAAGCTTAAATAGGTAAGTGATTTGAGTTCGATTTTTGATAATTTTTACGTTTTTGAGATCGTTACTTTGAATACTAGCTAGCCCAAGCTTGAATTTTTGAATTTGATGGTGTATTCATGAAATGCCATTTTTGATAGTTTGATGAAATTTGTGATTAGTGATGGAAAATAAATATAGGATGTTAGATTGTTAAGTTTAATTAAGGCATTTTTAGTAGAAATGTCTAAATAGGATTAAATTGTGAAATTTGTAAATTGAGGGGTCAAAATGTGAAATAAATGAAATGTATGAGCTTGTAGTAAGACTATGGATATTCGGCCCTAAAGAAGTGTAGCCAAATTTTGTGTAATTTGTGTTTTGTGCAAAAAAGACTAAATTGTAAATAATGTAAAATATCAGGGGTAAAATGGTAAATTATCCATTTATGTGTTTTCGGATCAAATTCAATGGAATTATACTTAATTTAGCTAAATTTGAAACTTATTAGATCAAGAACAAAAAGGATCGGGATTGGATCGGGGAAAGGCGAAGTTAATCGAATAGTCGGGAAACAAAGTCCGTCGATACTCGAGGTAAGTTTTTAAGTAATTGAGTTGAATTGAAATTTATTTATAATGATGTAAGTAATTTTAAATGGAAGTACATATATATATATGTAATGAATATTGCCGAATGTGATAAGGAATAGTGAGATGAATGAGTTGATTTGAAATTTATATATATATGGTTGATTATAAGTTTATGTGTATATGTATGAATGAGGAATAAGTTTGAGAGATGCACTAATGAGAAATTTCGACACTGAGCACTAAGTGTGCGAAATCGGTCATTTGGCACTAAGTGTGCGAAATCGGTTGTTATGCACTATGTGTGCGAATTGAATTTTCCGAGCACTAAGTGTGCGAAATCGGATAAAGAGCACTAAGTGTGCGATTAATTTTTATATTTTGGATTGAATTTGGTAAGTTGATATTATGAGATGTTATTATTTGAAATCAAGTATGTGAGACAATTTGGTTTGGATGGAATGTACTTATAAAATATATAGTTCGATTGATATAGGTCGATATGGGGAAATGCTTACAAAATCTCATTGATTGCTATATGAATTATATAATGTAATTCGGCCATGTGGAATTTTGTATAAGGGGTTCATTTGATTAGTTTTAATTTTTAATATGTGATTTATATGAGTTTGAAATGCAAGTATAAATTCGGTAAGTAAAACATGCAAGTAAAATCTATTATCGAAGGCTTGGATGTTTGACCTTTGGGCTATGAAAAGCGAAAGTTTTCGAAAGGTGATATAATTTTTAGTTATGGTTATAAAACTTGGTAGTGATTATATTAATTTGATTTTATTTATACAATGATATAATGCTTTGTTGCTGTGAAAATACTTATAACTTACTAAGCTATGATAGCTTACCGTGTGTGTTTATTTGTATTGTTTTATAGATTTTGAAGTCTAATTACGAGCTCGGGGATCATCGTCAAAGTCTATCACACTATCGACTAACTTTGGTATTTTATAAGTTAAATTTTCGGAACTATGGCATGTATAGACTGGGTTATATTTTGGAAGGATTGTTTTGGGTTATGTAAATATATTATGCCATGCGAAAATGGCAAAATCTTGATACTTAGGACTTTTGTGAATTCAGTTATAGTATTAACTTATTATGGGAGTATATTTCATAATGTATATATGCCTATATTTGGTTATGTGTTTTAATTTGTAACACCCCAAACCCGGCCCATGCGTTACGACCGAATCTGACATGTCACATAAATAAAACGTATTAAGAACTTGTAATTCGTACTAAAATAGGTATTATTTGGTTATAATTAAGAAAACCAGTTTGATTAAAAATATTCGATAAAAATACTACTAATCTCGAGAGGTTAATTGAAGAATTGATATTCAAATTCGTGATATTTTAAAACAGTGACTTTTGAAAATATTGTTGATAATCCGAAAAAGAATACGAGTTAATTTTTTTATAAATATGTTATAAGATCTTTTCGTTACTCAACTTTGGAAAACCATTATTTATGATTTTAGAAAAATCTCCATTTAAACCAATTTAAGAAAAATAATAAATACGTCCAAACATAAAGCAAATTAAAGTTTATCCCAGAGGCCTTATTACAACTTTAAACCCAAAATAGTAAAAGTAATGAAATAAAGCGGAAAATGAAAATTTGCTAAATTTCGAAAACACCATTTCTAAAGTATGGCCTCCATCGAGTCATCCATGGCCCAAGTCCACATCACTAAGCATTACCTGCAAGGATTAAGAAAAAAAAAGGGTGAGTTACTAGAACTCAATGCATAATCTCCTTACCGTCATCCACTGAGCCTAAACCCGCATAGCATAATCTTGGGTCTAAGCCCATATAGCATATTCTTAGGCCGAAGCCCATTTACATAACAATATTTATATGAAGTAAATGTATGCAACCCAACCCATCCATCCATCACACCTCCGACCAGCCAATCACACCTGTGGGGATCAAGTCAACACACCCCGCCGCTCACACCAAAATTTGCAGCCAAGCTGTCAGAGTATAATATTTTTATGGTCAAGCCACCAAAAACATAATTAAGCACAATAATAAATAGATTTGTGGCAATGCCACCAGGCTACACTGCTCTCCATACAATTTATCCCATCCCATGCAATAAATGAAAATGTATCATACATAATAAAACAAAATATCCACATATATACAACATCCATTAATCTAGTGAACTAATTCGGTGAATCGTCCCATTAAAGCACTTTAATAGTTCGGCCCATTTAGGCATTATAGCAAATCGGCCCATAAGGGCATTTTCGTAAATCGGCCCATAGGGGCATTTTGGTAAATTAACAAATTTTATACCGATTTTAATAGATTTTAGAAATAATAATTGTTTAAGCCAATTATTCGATTCATGCTATATTACGGATATTAGACTTGTAACACAACAACGATCTATTCTCCAAACATAATAGTGAATCACGAATCTACGGGATTTCGGTGTGAGATTACACACCTGATTACAGTAAGGACTAAACCTTCTTGATCGTCGGCACCTAAATCACCACTACACTCGATTATCCAACAAACGAGATTTTATTAATCCAAATCTAAATCAGACGATCTAATGAAATGCTTACCCTTAGTATCGTGAACGGCCACGATTTGTCTATTCTCACCGGATGATGGTCCATAACCCTGGAAATCCCGAATCTATGAAATCCGCCTACGCTTGAACTTTGGAGTAGGAATCGCAATTCCACTCCCTTTTGCTCTCCTATCGATTTTCTTTTAACAACGCTGCCACTTGCCTCCATTGAAAAAGTCTCGGTTAGAAAATACTATCATGAGTGTAAGTAGTTGTTTAGGGATAGGATTCGGCTTACCACTACTTCCGAAGAATCAACGAATAGAGAAGAACGAGCGATTAGTCCCTAGAATAAACGTTTTAAACATAATCATCGATAAATTTTAGAGGAATAACCAAGTATCGAGAGATATCGAAATGAACCTTGAAGAAATCCATTACCTTAACGATAATAAAACCGACTTCCACCGATTGACTTAAGGCTAGAGATGATTCGGCAAGGATGTGATATACGGCCACCCACTAGTACACTTCAAAAAAGAAGAGATGATCATGATTTGAGAGAGTAGGAGAAAATGATATTTCGGTTTAGAAACAAAATAGAACAACCGAATAGTGATGGACACTTATTTGACTAGGGAGAAAAGAAAATGAAAAGAGAAGAAAGAAACCACTTACCGATTCGATCAAAGAAGATATTAAGGGTCAAAAGGTTCGGCTATGGAGAGAAATGAACAAGAAGATTCGGCCACCAAAATATTGATTAAAGAAAGAGAAAGAAGGGTTGAAGAAATAATGAAAAAGAAAAGAAAAGATGGAGAAAGTGTGCTAGATAGTTTCGGCTAACAAAGGAAAAATGAGCAAGAATGGATTGAGGGTTTCGGCAAAACGAGAGAGAAAGATGAATATAGGTGCTAGAGTGTTTCGGCCAAAACAAGGGAAAAAGAAGTTGGAAAAGAAAAGTACCCAAAATGCTAAAAGAAACCAAAACCTTTCATGCACAAGTTTACACAAAAAAAAAACATAAGAGAAAGAAAAATCGGCTCCCTAACTCCCCCTACCAAAACCGTGTACTTCATTCACCAAAAAGGTCATGGTTGACCAAAAATTCTATCCCAAGCACCTTCCAAATATTCGGCCAACATATCCCCCTTCTTACTCCTTTCCTTTACTTCTTTCCTTACTCTCCTCCTTACCTTATTTTCTTAGTCTTCTTTCCAACATTAGAAAAGTCTTCCTTTCCTTCTTTGATGCCATGGCCGACACTTACCATACAACAATTGAGAAGCTCAAAAATTTAAAATGCTAAAAGTTGCAATAGATGGGATTCGAACCCCTTCCCTCAATGCTCTCCACTTGACGCCACACCACTCCACCATGTGCTCCACTTGTGCTAGCAAAATACACATTTATTTCCTTAAGTCTTGATGCCACTTACCTTCTCTCGTTAAAGTGCTTAAACACAAAAATTTTGCTAAGGCCCAACTCAATCCCAAGTCTTCTTAGGGCCCCTAAACATACACAATTAACACTATTGACTAGCCTATCGCATGGTATAATGTAAAACATAAATTCCTCAATTTCAGGATGTTACAATTCTACCCCCTTAAAGAAATTTCGGCCTCGAAATTTACCTGATTAGAAGAGATGAGGATATTGCTGCCGGATCGTGTCCTCTGGCTCCCATGTAGCTTCCTCTGACCCGTGATTACGCCATAATACTTTGACCAATGGAACTAACTTCCTTCTCAGCACCTTAATATCCCGATCTAAAATCTGCACTGGCTCTTGTTCAAAAGACAAGTCAGGTCTTATCTCAACTTCTTCCACTGGCACAACATGAGACAGATCCGAACGATAACGCCTTAACATCGAGACATGGAATACGCTATGTATCTGACTTAACTCTGGAGGTAACTCAAGCTGATAAGCCACTGGCCCAACACGCTTGCGATTACGGTATGGTCCGATGAACCTAGGGCTCAACTTGCCCTTCCATCCAAATCTTAAGATCTTTTCCAAGGTGAGACCTTCAAAAAGACCTGATCACCCACAGAGAACTCTATCTCCTTCCGCTTGAGATCCGCATACGATTTACGCACATGCGAAGCTTCTTTTAACCGTGCTCGAATTACCTTAACTTTTCCTCTGTCTCCGAGATCAACTCTGGACCCAATAATCGTCGCTCCCCATTTCGATCCGGCCAAGTAGGAGTCACGACACCTACGACCATACAACACCTCGTAAGGTGCCATCCGGATCTTTGGATGATAGTAGCGTTGTTGTATGCAAACTCTGCCAATGGTAGAAAATCTTCCCAACTACCCCTGAAGACGATTACACAGCCTCTTAACATGTCTTCTAGAATCTGGATTACTCTCTCCGACTAACCATCTGTCTGCGGATGAAATGCCGTGCTGAAATTTAATCTTGTACCCAAAGCTTCATGTAAAGCCTTCCAAAACTGTAATGTAAACCTAGGATCCCTGTCTGATATAATAGACACTGGTACCCCATGTAACCTCACGACTTCTGCTACATACAACTTGCCTAACTTCTGCAACAAATAATCCGTACGAACAGGTAAGAAATGACCAGTCTTCGTTAATCGATCCACTATAACCCATACTGAATCTTTCCTAGTAGGCGTTAAGGGTAACCCACTAACAAAGTCCATCGTTATCCTTTCCCATTTGAAACACCCCACACCCGGCCCACGAGCCTGGACCGGATCTGGTATTTTCCTTAAGTAATCTGGTTACAAAATTCTTTTATTACCAGAGGAAAACTTGTGCGATTTTTAAAAACTATTGTTTTGGGTTGGGCTTGAGTTAAAAACCCATTGATCTTATTTTAAGGTCCAATTATTTAAGATGAAAAAACAATTAGGGTTTATTTTTAAAGAAATAAATTTTACTTAACTTTAATTGAAAATAATTCGTAACATAGTAATTAAAAATAAAAGTAAAGAAATGTAACTTATGGCCTTATTACATCAAGTAGAATCCCAAAATAAAATTAAAATACTTAAATAAATTTAAATATCCATATTGAATAAAACTTCAAAAGTGAGCATGGCCATCCCTAAGCTTCCGCCAACCCGGTCCATTATTGATCGTCACACAAAAAATAGTCCCACAACGGGGTGAGTCAACAGAGACTCAATGTGTACACAACACTAAAATTCAATAGATCGGCATACATTTTTCATATCCAATACTTATTCATATAACAGATAAAAATGATGATGCAACCCAAACCCAAACCTAGGTGCCATCCGCTACACATCCTCGTACCAACCTGCACACCGTGGGGACTACTAAGTCAACCCTCCATCCGCTACACACCATCGAAGGCAGTCGCTGCAGTCGATGTGCTCATCGCCCATATAAAATTTGTGGCATAGCCACTCAGATAATTGTGTCATGAGACACCACATTCGAATAATGTAACCGAAGTTACCACATTCGAGATAATGTGACCAAAGTCACCACATTCGGATAATGTGACCAAGTCACCACATCCGATAGTGAGACCGTAGTCATCACATTCACTTCCCCTTTTTCATATATCCCGAATGACCCATGTTATTCATATCATGCATATCATACTTAAATTCACATTCTTATAAATTTTCACATGTTATAAATAACATATTTCATAATCCTAGTGGAAGTAGGAAACGTGCACAGTACTTTGTACCATATTATGGTACCTTAGCCACATTCTTATAAACATGCATATTTTACATATTACCATCAATCTTATTAAAAGTTAGTGTGGGGTACACACTGATTAAACAACAAAGTCCTTGAAATCCCAAGAACCGATCTACTGATTTAGATCCTTAACTCCTATATTCGGCCAATCATTTAAACACATTAATAAACCTTTTTGGCTTTAAAACCAAATCCTAGTAGGATTTGTATACTGAAAAACCTACCTTGTTGCCGATTGACTTAAGAATCAAGTCCCAAAACTTTGTTGTATTCCTTCTTTGTGATCTCAAATCCCGAAAAGTATCATTGCTTTCCTAGGGATGTCGAAATTCCTATAATCACATGTTAGATTTAATCTAACATTAAAATTTAAAACAAGACCTTTGGATCTTATAGTTTCTTACCTTAGATCCTAAATATTCCTCCTTATAGTCGATGATTGTAGAAACCCGAGAGATCCCTTAATACTTGAATCATTGCTTCCTCGCTTAGATTCACGGGGAGATTCGGCTATGGCTTCTAATGGAGAGAAAAATATTCGGTTAGGTTCCAACAATTACTTAATTTCGCTTGACAAAAGAAAAGAAAGAAAAGAAGAGAAGAGAGCACTAAGAATTCGGCGAGAGAAAGGAGGAAGCACAAATTGATGAGTAGCCCTCCTTCCTTCCTTTTATAGCCGAAATTATCATCTAAGGAGTCCCTTACTTGGCCACCACTCCTCTATCGATAACTTTATCCTTTAATTATCACTTAAAATAAAAGATAATTCAGCAACTATCCTTACTTAGCCGAAATTATTAAACTCAAAGTCCCTTACTTGGCCATCACTTCTCCCTTATTTTCCTCTTTATCTCTTTATTCAAATTAAAAGAATTTAATCCAACAATTATCTCTTGAAAATAATGATAAATAAATCCCTTATTTATCCACTATTTATAAAATAAGAAAAGCTCCTAATTTATAGCCATGTGCCGTCCACCTCGGTCTTACGGAAGCAAAAATAAAACCTCCTTTATTTGCTTCCCAAGTGACTCGAACTCGTGCCCATTCCTCTTACATATGGCGCCATTTCCATAGGCCCTAAGTGGCATCTTCATACCACTTTTCCAAGCCTGTTTGTGTGTCAAATTTCACAAACTTTTTTCTTTTAAGGCCACCTTGCCTTAATTTCCCCTTTTAAACCTTAAAACTCGTCATTTCTAGGTCATTTCTAAGTTTCCAAAAATTTTCGTTCGGCTCTGTAAACTTGACATTTTCTTACATTTCCAAGTTTCCAGAAATGTTCACTTTCCTATTTTGAATCATTTCCAAATCATTTCCATTCATTTTCATACATTTTCAGGTTTCCAAAAATGTTCATTTCTAACTCATTTTCATTCATTTTTGGGTTTCCAAAAATATTAAAAATTTATTCTTAGTACCTAAAACATGTCACTTCGTAGAACTAAATCAAAAATGCATAGGCCCTTTCCAGGATGTTACAGTTCTACCCCCTTAAAAAAAATTTCGTCCTCGAAATTTCCTAACTAAAATAATTGAGGGTATTCTTTGTCGCATTGTCTCTTCTCGGTTCCCCACGAAGCTTCCTCCGATCCATGGTTGCGCCATAACACTTTGACTAGAGGAACCGACTTCCTACGTAACACTTTCACATCACGTTCCAATATCCGAATCGGCTCTTCCTCGTAGGATAAGTCCGGCCTTAGCTCTACTTCTTCGACAGTACCACATGAGACGGATCCGATCGGTAACGACGTAGCATGGACACATGGAATACGTCGTGCATCTGCGCGCACTCGGTGGCAACTCTAATTGGTATGCCACTTTGCTCCAACTCGCCCGATTGCTCGATAGGGCCCTATAAACCTTGGGCTTAACTTCCCTTTGCGACCAAACCTCATCACCTTCTTCCAAGGCGAGACATTCAGAAACACTTGGTCTCCCACTTCAAACTCTATTTCCTTCCGCTTAAGGTCTGCGTGCAACTTCGCCTGCTCGGAGGATTCCTTTAACCGTGCTCGAATCATCTCAACCTTCTCTTGATTTGGCCACTAACTCTGGACCCAAAACTCGACATTCTCCTAACTCGGTCCAACAAGTAGGAGTTCGACACTTCGACCATACAATGCTTCATATGGTGCCATCCGAATGCTAGCCTCGATAGTTTTGTTGTTGTAGGCGAACTCACTAAAGGCAAATAGTCTTCCCAACTTCCTCGGAAATCCATCACACACCCTCTCAACATATCCTCCAACACTTGTATAACTCGTTGGTCGCCTGTCCGATTGTGGATGAAAAGCCGTAGTGAAGTCCAACTTAGTGCCTAAAGCTTGATGAAGTGCCCTCTAGAACCGAGACGTGAACCTTGGGTCTCTATCGGAGATGATCGATACTGGGTACTCCATGTAACCTCACAATTTCCGCCACATATAACTTGGCCAACTTCTCAAGAGAATAGTTTACTCTTCACCGAATGAAATGCGCGGACTTGGTCAAACGGTCCACTATTACCCATACCGAGTCCTTCTTAGTAGGCGTAAGGGGAAGCCCACTAACGATGTCCATGGTAATTCTCTCCCACTTCCATTGGGGAATCTCGATTGGTTAAAGCAATCCCGATGGAACTTGGTGTTCACCCTTAACTTGCTGACACGTCAAACATTTCCCCACAAATTCAGTAACTTCCCGTTTAAGATCAGACCACCAAAATTGTTCCCTTAGATCTCTGTACAGCTTAATGCCTCCGGGATGCATCGCATAAGGGCTACTATGCGCCTCCCAAAGAATCCTTTGTCTTAACTCCTTGTTCTTCGGCATACAGACTTTTCCTTTGTAACACAATACTCCTTCATCATTAATGCCATAATCCTTTAATTCCCGCTTCGCACTTGTCGTAACTTAGCACTTAGGTCCTTATCGACCAACCGTCCCTTTTCACCTCATTCAGCCATGTGGGCTTGATTTGTAATTCTGCCAATAGGCTTCCATCATCATATAAACTCAAGTGAGCGAACATAGCCCTTAGATCCGACACAACCTTCCGACTTAGGGCATCGGCTACCACATTCGCCTTGCCGGATGATATTCTATCGAGCAATCGTAGTCCTTCAACAACTCCATCCACCTTCATTGCCTCAAGTTCAACTCCTTACGAGTCAACAGATACTTAAGGCTCTTGTGGTGCAGTGTAGATCACCGACCTTTCTCCATAGAGGTAGTGCCTCCAAACCTTAAGGCGAAAACCCATCTGCTTGCCGGTTCCAAGTCATGAGTTGGGTAGTTAACCTCATGAGGCCTTAGTTGCCGAGGCAGCATACGCGACTACTTTTCCATCTTGCATTAGTACACATCCTAATCCCGTATGCGAAGCGTCACAATACACCACAAAATCCTTCCCAGCCTCTGGCTGAATTAACACTGGAGCCTCCGTCAACACCTTCTTAAGGTTGTCAAAGCTCTTCATTTGCTTATCGCACCATTCAAAGGGTACTTCCTTCCTTAGTAACTTTGTTAAAGGCACGGCTATTGACGAGAATCCTTCTACGAACCTTCTGTAATAGCCTGCCAAACCTAAGAAACTTCGAATCTCAGCCACGGACTTAGGTGGTTTCCAATCCAACACTGCTTCGATCTTTCTAGGATCCACTCTTATTCCTTCTGCGGATACCACATGTCCTAGGAATGCCACCTCCTTAAGCCAAAATTCACACTTGCTGAATTTGACATGAAACTTCTTCTCCTTAATACTTGCAAACAATTCGAGGTGTTCATCATGCTCTTCTTCGACTTGGAGTACACCAAAATATCGTCGATGAACACAACGACGAACCTATCCAAGTATGGTTGGAAAACCCGGTTCATCATATCCATGAACGCGCGGCGGAGCGTTCGTCAATCCAAACGGCATCACCACAAACTCAAAATGGCCGTATCTTGTCCTATAAGCGGTCTTATGGATATCCGCCTCCTTCACCTTCAATCGGTGATATCCCGACCTTAAGTTTATCTTTGAGAATACTGCGCCCCTTTCACCGGTGATCGAACAAGTCATCGATCCTTGGCAAAGGATACTTGTTCTTGATGGTCACTTATTCAATCTGACGGTAATCTATGCACATACGCATAGTTCGTCTTTCTTCTTTACAAATGTAATCGGTGCTCCCCATGGAGACACACTGGGTCGTATGAACCCACGATCCAACAACTCTTGGATTTGAGCCTTGAGCTCAACTAACTCCTTTGGCGCCATTCGGTATGGAGCGATTGACACAGGAGCTATTCCCGGTAGTAAGTCTAATCCAAACTCCACCTCCCTATCCGGGGTATTCACGTAATTCCTCCGAAATACATCTTCAAAGTCTCTTACAGTTCTAACTCCACTGACACCTTCTTCCTTTCCACCCAACGCACTTATGAAGGCTAAGAATGCCTTGCACCCTTTCTTAACCATTTTCTCAGCCTTCAACGCTGAAACTACGTTGGACCGGTAGTTTCTTCTCTCTTCGATCATTACTACTACTTCATCCTCCCGGGTCCTTAGTTCCATTCGTTTAGCCGCACAATCCAACACGGCTCGGTGCTCTACTAGCTACCCATTCCAAGTATAAGTTCAAACTCCCGAAAGGTAGTTCCATTAAGTCACCCAAAGTTCACTCCACGAATCTCTAGGGTACATTCCGAAAGATCTTATCCACCATTACGCTTTGGCCTAATGGGCTTACTACGATTATCTCCCTATCGAGAAAGTTCGTAGTCTAGGCCTAGTGTTTCCACTACACTACATGCAACATATGAATGGGTCGAGCCTACATCAATTAAGGTATAATAAGGCTTGCCATAAATAAGGAACGTCTTGGTTATAACATCCGGTGCGTCTCTGTCCTCCCTACGGCGAACCGCACAAACCAAACCCGGTTGCCTTACCCCAAAGATTAGCAAAGCACCTCCGCCTCGTGCTCCACGCCCTCTACCGCACCGCACCTCGACACTCGAACCACGACCTCGTTGAGGTTGCTGTCCTCCTCTACCAACTCCGACTAACATTCCGAGCGGCTGGTCGACTTTCATCTGGTTTCTTAGGACAATCCTTGAGCATATGGTCCTTGGACCCACGCCGAAAACATCCTCCTGTCCTTTTCCAGCACTCCCCTAAGTGCTTCTTCCCATAATGTTCACAAGGACGATCATCGCCATCCTCGCACTGGCTTGCCGATTTTGCGCCCATCAACTCTAGTCCTCTTTTGAGCCTTCCCGAGCACGATCCAAAACCTCTTTTGGGCCTATTTTGATCCACGGTCCGCTTTAGAATCCTTGATTCCTTCACCACTTTGGCCTTTTCTACCAAAGCGTAAAACTCCCGCTCGATACGGTGCTATCAACAATCTCAGATCATCCCTTAGCCCGTCCTCAAAACGGACACAGCGCTCATGCTCAGTTGCCACTACTCCTCGAGCATATCGGCTCAACCTTAGGAATTCAGCCTCATACTCCGCCACGGACTTGTTCCCTTGAACCACTTTAGAAATGCCTTCCTTTGCTCATCAAGATACCCGGTTCCCACATACTTCTTCCAAATGCTTCCTTAACATATTCCCAGGTCAGATCCTCAGCCGTGGCACCATCCCGAACAGTTAACCACCACTGATACGCTTCATCACGTAACAGTGCCACCATCCCTTTTAACTTTTCCTCAGGGGTCAAATCAAGCTCATCCATGATGCGCTCACACTTCCAACCAAGATTTCACCAGACTGGGTGCCACACCCGATACTCCACGAAACATTTCGGCTCAATTAGCTCGGCCGCTCAGCACGCACTTTACGGGTTCCCGAATTTCTCCCCGCACTCACCCACCAACTCCAAAACTCGCAGCACGACCTACGACACAAAGATCTTCTCCCGTCCGAGCTTGTTTGCTCAACACCCACACCGGGGTGGTGGTGGCGATGGTATCTCGTTGTCGCACCCTTGACCCGATCTAACGGGTTACGCACCGCTATCCTTCCTCTACCTCGTCCACGACGACCACGTCCCTCTAGAGCTCATTTCTAACATCGTGTCGATTAAGAAGTTTTATGAATTAGTCTTTCTTTCACTTGTTTACCCGCGAAGAAGTTTTATGAAAAAGAATTTAGGAGTGGTTCTTTCGTATGCACACAGTCTTTCCATTCATTCGTACATCCATCAAACAATTATGAACTTTCGTTCATTCAGAGAAACGTTGTAGTTTTCATTGTTATTGTTTCTCCACTACCCAGGGGTATTTTCGTAATTTTGTCCTACAGGGGTATTTTCGTAATTTTTCAAAAGGAAAAAGTTCCTTGGTGATTTTGTCATAAAGTATTTTGGTATTTTTAAATTCTGGGGTATTTTGAAAAATTTTGAAATCCAAGGGCATTTCGGTGATTTTGGACCTCGGGGGTATTTTGGTGATTTTTTCCAAGCGGGGTAAATTTGTAAAATCTTATAAATCAGGATATTTCAAAGGTTGCAAAACTTTGAGGGTTCATTTTGAGAATTGTACTTTTCAAAACGGTGATGTTGCGAAAAATTTTGGAAATCGTGGTCATTTTGGTAATTTTATAAGTTAGGGGCAATTTTGAAATTTCCAAAATTCAAGGTATTTTTGATAATTTGCAAATTAGGGTTTTTGAACATTGATAAAATAATGAAATTTTGGCAAAATTGTTGGGTAGTTGGTCATTTTATAAACCAAGGGTATTTTGGTAATTTTACCACTAGGGGCATTTTGTATAAATCGAAATCTTTCTAAAATTTTGTAAAGATGGTTTTCATGAATTTAGAAGAAAGTTTTAAGAGTTCTAAAACTAGGGTTTTGTTGTTTTTATAAAAACACGGCTAATTCCCTTTCGGGTTTTAGTTATTGTGTTTAGCCTATGACCGAGTCCTCTTGGTCGTAGGTGAACCAAAGCTACGCACTGTGCAGGATTCGAGTGGAGAGGAGGTGAGTCACGCGATCGCTTAAATACCAAGCTCCCACCAAAACCATTCCTAGACATGCGCATGAGAGGTTGCCACACCTATTGAGCCCTCTCTGGTTAGGGTGAACCGGCTACGCACTGCAGGATTCTGCAAGAGGAGGTGAGTCACTAGGACCGCTTAAATACTGTGCTCTTCCTGGATCTAATCCTAGACATGCGCATGTGGGGTTTACCACACCCTAACTTAGTGACTTAGACATGGGTTTGTTTAACGCTCCTTAAGTCTTATGTGTTTGTGTTTGAGTAGACTAGTCCTAGGGTTCAAGTTCCTATCATGCTATTCTACGCTCCATTCCTTTTCTACCCTTCTAATATTCATTACACATAATCACCCAAATGGTTAGGGGTACTTACCTGGTGGACTAAGGGTCGGAGACTTAGGAGCCATGCCAGAAAACCTGTTTATTTCATAAAATCCTTTCAAAAAGCTTACTTGGCTCGATTTGAAAATGTTTTGGGCCTTAGCCCACAGGGCCAAGAGTTTAAAACTGGCTCGATATACAAATCGAAACACCCACACCCGGCCCACGAGCCCGGACCTGATCTCGTATGTTCCTTAAGTAATCTGGTTACAAAATTCTTTTATTACTAGAGGAAAACTTATGCGATTTTTAAAAACTATTGTTTTGGGTTGGGCTTGAGTTAAAAACCCATTGATCTTATTATAAGGTCCAATTAGTTAAGATGAAAAAAATAATTAGGGTTTATTTTTAAAGAAAAAAATTTTACTTAACTTTAATTGAAAATAATTCGTAACATAGTAATTAAAAATAAAAGTAAAGAAATGTAACTTATGGCCTTATTACATCAAGTAGAATCCCAAAATAAAATTAAAATACTTAAATAAATTTAAATATCCATATTGAATAAAACTTCAAGCTGAGCATGGCCATCCCTAAGCTTCCGCCGAACCCGGTCCATTATTGATCGTCACCAAAAAATAGTCCCACAACGGGGTGAGTCAACAGACTCAATGTGTACACAACACTAAAATTCAATAGATCGTGCATACATTTTTCATATCCAATACTTATTCATATAACAGATAAAAATGATGATGCAACCCAAACCCAAACCTAGGTGCCATCCGCTACACATCCCCGCACCAACCTTTGCACACCGTGGGGACTACTAAGTCAACCCTCCATCCACTACACACCATCGAAGGCGCCACTGCGAATGACGTGCTCATCGCCCATATAAAATTTGTGGCATAGCCACTGAGATAATTGTGTCATGAGACACCACATTCGAGATAATGTAACCGGTTACCACATTCGGATAATGTGACCGGTCACCACATTCGCATAATGTGACCGAAGTCACCACATTCGAGATAGTGAGACCGTAGTCATCACATTCACTTCCCCTTTTTCATATATCCCGAATGACCCATATTATTCATATCATGCATATCATACTTAAATTCACATTCTTATAAATTTTCACATGTTATAAATAACATATTTCATAATCCTAGTGGAAGTAGGAAACGTGCTGAGTACTTTGTACCATATTATGGTACCTTAGCCACATTCTTATAAACATGCATATTTTACATACTACCATCAATCTTATTAAAAGTTAGTGTGGGGTACACACCTGATTAAACAACAAAGTCCTTGAAATCCCGAAGAACCGATCTACTGATTTAGATCCTTAACTCCTATATTCGGCCAATCATTTAAACACATTAATAAACCTTTTTGGCTTTAAAACCAAATCCTAGTAGGATTTGTATAACTAAAACCTACCTTGTTGCCGATTGACTTAAGAATCAAGTCCCAAAACTTTGTTGTATTCCTTCTTTGTGATCTCAAATCCCGAAAAGTATCCTTGGTTTCCTAGGGATGTCGAAATTCCTATAATCACATGTTAGGTTTAATCTAACAATAAAACTTAAAACAAGACCTTTGGATCTTATAGTTTCTTACCTTAGATCCCGAAATATTCCTCCTTGTAGTCGACAGTTGTAGAAACCCGAGAGATCCCCTTAATACTTCAGTCGACTGCTTCCTTGCTTAGATTCACAGGGAGATTCGGCTATGGCTTCTAATGGAGAGAAAAATATTCGGCTAGGTTCCAACAATTACTTAATTTAGGCTTGACAAAAGAAAAGAAAGAAAAGAAGAGAAGAGAGCACTAAGAATTCGGCAGAGAAAGGAGGAAGCACAAATTGATGAGTAGCCCTCCTTCCTTCCTTTTATAGCCGAAATTATCATCTAAGGAGTCCCTTACTTGGCCACCACTCCTCTATCTGATAACTTTATCCTTTAATTATCACTTAAAATAAAAGATAATTCAGCAACTATCCTTACTTAGCCGAAATTATTAAACTCAAAGTCCCTTACTTGGCCATCACTTCTCCCTTATTTTCCTTTTTATCTCTTTATTCAAATTAAAAGAATTTAATCCAACAATTATCTCTTGAAAATAATGATAAATAAATCCCTTATTTATCCACTATTTATAAAATAATAAAAGCTCCTAATTTATAGCCATGTGCCGTCCACCTCAGTCTTCTGGAAGCAAAAATAAAACCTCCTTTATTTGCTTCCCAAGTGACTCGAACTCAGGCCCATTCCTCTTGCATATGGCGCCATTTCCATAGGCCCTAAGTGGCATTTTCAGACCACTTTTCCAAGCCTGTTTGTGTGTCAAATTTCACAAACTTTTTCTTTTAAGGCCACCTTGCCTTAATTTTCCCTTTTAAACCTTAAAACTTGTCATTTCTAGGTCATTTCTATGTTTCCAAAAATTTTCGTTCGGCTCTGTAAACTTGACATTTTCTTACATTTCCAAGTTTCCAGAAATGTTCACTTTCCTATTTTGAATCATTTCCAAATCATTTCCATTGATTTTCATACATTTTCAGGTTTCCAAAAATGTTCATTTCTAACTCATTTTCAATCATTTCCGGGTTTCCAAAAATATTCAAAATTTATTCTTAGTACCTAAAACATGTCACTTCGTAGAACTAAACCGAAAATGCATAGGCCCTTTCCAGGATGTTACACCATTTCCATAGTAGGATTTTCACCGGTTGTAACAACCTTGAAGGCAGTTGATGCTCCGCGTTCACCTGTTGACATGTCAAGCACTTACTCACGAAGTCAGTAACCTCCTATTTCAATCCTGGCAACCAATACTGCTCACGGAGGTCTCGGTACATTTTGTTTCCTCCGGGTGCATAGCATATGGGCTACTATGCGCCTCACGCAGAGAATCATTTGTCTCACCTCAATCCCAGGGCACACAAACTCTTCCACGTAAAAACACAATACTCCATCACTATTTAATCCAAAATCCCCTATCTCACCACTTTCCACTTCTTCAAAGTCGAGAACCCAACCTTTCATCTAACAACTACTTTTCCTTAACTGGCTTACCCATGCCGCTTCACTTGAAGTTCGGCTATGCACTACCATCTTCATAAAGGCCGAGATGAGCGAACATCGCTCTCAAATCCGATATCACCTTACGACTCAACGCATATGCCACTACGTTAGCTTTACCTTGGTGATACTCGATTGAGAAGTCATAATCCTTCAACAATTCTATCCACCTCCGCTATCTTAAGTTCAACTCCTTTTGGGTATGGAGGTACTTCAGACTCTTATGATTCGTATAGATAATTGACTTCTCCCCGTACAGATAGTGTCTCCAAATCTTCAAAGCAAACACCACTGCAGCTAACTCCAAATCATGAGTGGGATAGTTTACCTCATGCGGCCTTAATTGACGAGATGCATATGCCACCACTTTTCCCTTTGCATCAACACACATCCTAAGCCCGTGTGTGACGCATCACAATACACAATAAACTCTTTACTAGCCTCAGGTTGAATCAATACTGGCGCTTCTGTCAGAATCTTCTTCAGTTTCTCAAAGCTCTCTTGCTGCTTATCTCACCACACAAACGGTACTCATTTACGTAACAGCTTAGTTAGGGGTGTAGCAATCAACGAAAATCCCTCAACGAATCACCTGTAATACCCAGCCAAACCTAGAAAACTCTAAATTTCTGCCACTGACTTCGGTGGCTTCCAATCCAATACAGCCTCGACCTTCCCGGGATCAACTCTAATTCCCTCAGCAGACACAACATGGCCCAAAAAGGTTACCTCCTTCAGCCAAAATTCACACTTACTGAATTTGGCATACAGCTGCTTCTCCATTAATATCTGCAATACGACTCGTAAATGCGAATCATGCTCTTCTTCAGTCTTTGAATACACCAAGATGTCATCTATGAATACAACCACAAACCGGTCTAGATAGGGTTGGAAGACTCGGTTCATTGTGCCCATAAATGCAGCTGGTGCATTCGTCAACCCGAACGGCATCACTAAGAACTTGTAATGACCATAGCGAGTTTGGAACGCAGTCTTGTGAATATCCTCCTCCTTGACCTTAAGCTGGTGATATCCCGATCTCAAGTCTATCTTCGAGAAAACTGAAGCTTCTCGCAGCTGATCAAATAGATCATCGATCCTTGGTAACAGATACTTGTTCTTGATCGTCAACTTATTCAATTGCCTATAATCGATGCACATACGCATCGATCCATCCTTTTTTCCTAACGAATAAAACCGGCGCTCCCCACGGTGACACACTTGGTCGAATAAATCCACTATCCATCAACTCCTGAATTTGAGCCTTAAGGTCCACAAGATCCTTCGGTGCCATTCTGCAAGGGGCAATGGACACTGGAGCCGTTCCTGGCAACAGCTCAATACCAAATTCCACTTCCCGATCCGGAGGCAATCTTGGAATCTCCTCGGGAAAGATGTCTGAAAACTCTTTCACCGTTCTAACACTCTCAACCGACAACTCTTTGGCATCCAAAGCACTGATAAAGGCTAAGAACGCTCCACACCCCTTTCGCACCAACTTCTCTGCCTTTAAAGCAGATATCACATTAGACAGATAGTTTCTTCTTTCACTTGTCATCATCACTTCCTTATCCTCTGAAGTTCTTAATACCATCTGCTTTGCAGCACAGTCCAAATTCGCACGATGCTTAACCAACCACCCATGCCCAAAATAAGATTGAACTCGCCAATGGCGCTTCCATCAAATCGATCGAAATACTTTCCCTGGACTTCTAAGGGCACATCTCTAAACAACTTATTTACTACCACCGAATGTCCTAAAGGGCTAATTACGCTTGTTTCTCTAGCAAGAATCTCGCATCTAATATTCAAAGTTCCGCATACAAAGACAAGCAACATACGAATGGGTGGATCCAATATCTATCAAAGCAAAGAATGTACATCGATATGAAAAACGTGCGGTTATAACGCCCGTGCATCACCATCCTCTTGACGCCCGACCGCATAAACCAAACTCCGGCCGCTCGCCTCCGTGTTACCCCTATTACCGGCACCTCTACCAGTGCACCGACCTCGTCCTACACCATTACCACCTCGACCTGGCCCACGGCCTCTCTGCGGCTACTGAGCTCCTCCTGCTGACTGTACAAATCTATTACGAACTACCTGAGTCTGAGTAGGCTCTCGAGGGCAATCCTTAAACCGATGGTCTTTGGATCCACATCTGAAACAACCACCAGTTCTCTTCCAGCATTCACCCGAGTGAAGTTTCCCACAATCCACACAAGGCTACAACTGATTGGTAGCAGCTGGAGCACCCACTCGAACTGGCCCCTCATTCCTGGGCCTTTTCTAAAATCCTCTAGTAAGACCTGAATACCCAGAGTCTCTCTTGTTCCTGCCCCTATCCTTGTCTCTATTTTGCCGTTCTGAGTGTTTGACTTCTTCAGCTATCTTAGCTTTTTCCACTAATGTAGCAAAATTCCTCTCCTTCAGTGGGGCTATCAGTACCCGCAACTCATCATGCAACCCGTCCTCAAAATGCACACAACGTTCATAATCAGTCGGTACTATTCCCTAAGCATACCGACTCAGACGCAAAAACTCTGCCTTGTATGCTGCCACAGATTTACCTCCTTGGACCAGATTCAGGAATTCCTTTCTTCGGGCGTCTACATAACTAGCCCCGACATACTTTCCTTAAAATGTGGTCTTAAAAAGTTCCAAGGTAATACGATCAGCCTGAGTGCCTTCCCGTACAGTGAGCCACCACTGATGCGCCTCGTCTCTTAGTAATGACACAACCCCTTTCAGTTTCTGCTCAGTGGTGCAATCGAGATCGTCCATAATCCGCTCTACCGCCTCAAGCCAGTACTCTGCTACACTAGGGGCTACACCCAAAATACCTCTAAAGACTTCAGCTCCATTCGATCTGAGTCGCTCCGATATCGACCCACGAGTACGTCGACCCGGTTCTTGCCCTAGCAGCCCTTTCCAAAGACTCCGCAACATCGCTTGGGGACAGAGCATCGCCCTCTCATTCGATCATGTGACCCGGCTTGATCCATCGGTGACGCAGTGTGTCCATTTCAAAGATATGTCCCGATGCCTCGGATACAACTCTAGCACCTCGGCCTCGACCACGGCCACGCCTACCGCGGCCCACGCCCTCTAGCGCTCATGTTTGCTAAGTCGATTTAATCTGATTAAAAGTCTTATGAATCAGTGTACTATTCAATGTTTACTAAACAATATTTTATGGAGTATAGGAAGTAAAGTCGTTTTCGCAAAACGTATCTAAGGTCTCAATCTCTATAGTTTCAGCTCCTAAAGCTAAAAGTTCTAAAGTATTTCCATTTTGTGGATTTTTCTTTCCACAGTCATATCACAATAATAAAATGAAAATAAATACTTACTGACTTGGTGTCGGATGCTCATGGTGCCATACTTCCTCTAAAACATGCATTTATAAATCAAATTTCAAGCAGTTTTGGAAAACATTTTTGAACCCAAACCACAGCCGAGTTTTGCAATCGGGCTCTGATACCATAAGATGTAACACCCCAAACCCAGCCCATGCGTTACGATCGAATCTGACTTGTCACATAAATAAAACGTATTAAGAACTTGTAATTCATACTAAAATAGGTATTATTTGGTTATAATTAAGAAAACCAGTTTGATTGAAAATATTCGATAAAAATACTACTAATCTCGAGAGGTTAATTGAAGAATTGATATTCAAATTTGTGATATTTTAAAACAGTGACTTTTGAAAATATTGTTGATAATCCGAAATAGAATCCGAGTTAAATTTTTATAAATATGTTATAAAATCCTTTTGTTACTCAACTTTGGAAAACCGTATTTATGATTTTAAAAAAATCCCCATTTAAAACAATTTAAGAAAAATAATAAATACGCCCAAACATAAAGCAAATTAAATTTTATCCAGAGGCCTTATTACAACCTTAAACCCAAAATAGTAAAAGTAATGAAATAAAGTGGAAAATGAAAATTTGCTAAAGTTCGAAAACACCATTTCTAAAGTATGGCCTCCATCGAGTCATCCATGGCCCAAGTCCACATCACTGAGCATTACCTGCAAGGATTAAGAAAAAAAAGGTGAGTTACTAGAACTCAGTGCATAATCTCCTTACTGTCATCCACTGGGCCTAAACCCGCATAGCATAATCTTAGGCCTAAGCCCATATAGCATATTCTTGGGTCGAAGCCCATTTACATAACAATATTTATATGAAGTAAATGTATGCAACCCAACCCATCCATCCATCACACCCCCGACCAACCAATCACACCTGTGGGGATCAAGTCAACCCACCCCACAAGCTCACACTAAAATTTGCGCCTAAGTCGCAGAGTATAATATTTTTGTGGTCAAGCCACCAAAAACATAATTAAGCACAATAATAAATAGATTTGTAGCAATGCGACCAGGCTACACTGCTCTCCATACAATTTATCCCATCCCATGCAATATATGAAAATGTATCATACATAATAAAACAAAATATCCACATATATACAACATCCATTAATCTAGTGAATTAATTCGGTGAATCGGCCCATTAAAGCACTTTGATAGTTCGGCCCATTTAGGCATTATAGCAAATCAAAATTTATAGGGGCATTTTGGTAAATCGGCCCATAGGGGCATTTTCGTAAATCATTTATAGGGGCATTTTGGTAAATTAAGAAATTTTATACCGATTTTAATAGATTTTAGAAATAATAATTGTTTAAGCCAATTATTCGATTCATGCTATATTACGGAAATTAGACTTGTAACACAACAACGATCTATTCTTCAAACATAATAGTGAATCACGAATCTACGGGATTTCGGTGTGAGATTACACACCTGATTACGGTAAGGACTAAACCTTCTTGATCGTCGGCACCTAAATCACCATTACACTCGATTAACCAACAAACGAGATTTTATTAATCCAAATCTAAATCAGACGATCTAATGAAATGCTTACCCTTAGTATCGTGAACGACCATGATTTATCTATTCTCACCGGATGATGGTCCACAACCCGGTGGGAAATCCCGAATCGATATCGATACCGCCCTACGCTTGAACTTGGGAGTAGGAATTGCAGTTCCACTCCCTTTTTGCTCTCCTATCGATTTTCTTTTAACAAAGCTACCACTTGCCTCCATTGAAAAAGTCTCGGTTAGAAAATACTATGATGAATGTAAGTAGTTGTTTAGGGATAGGATTCGACTTACCACTACTTCCGAAGAATCAACGAATAGAGAAGAACGAGCGATTAGTCCCTAGAATAAACGTTTTAAACATAATCATCGATTCGTTTTAGAGGAATAACCAAGTAATGAGAGATATCGAAATGAACCTTGAAGAAATCCATTACCTTAACGATAATAAATCCGACTTCCGCCGATTGACTTAAGGCTAGAGATGATTCAGCAAGGATATGATATACGGCCACCCACTAGTACACTTTGAAAAAGAAGAGATGATCATGATTTGAGAGAGTAGGAGAAAATGATATGTCGGTTTAGAAACAAAATAGAGCAACCGAATAGTGATGGACACATATTCAGCTAGGGAGAAAAGCAAATGAAAAGAGAAGAAAGAAACCACTTACCGATTCGATCAAAGAAGAGATTAAGGGTCAAAAGGTTCGGCTATGGAGAGAAATGAACAAGAAGATTCGGCCACCAAAATATTGATTAAAGAAAGAGAAAGAAGGGTTAAAGAAATAATGAAAAAGAAAAGAAAAGATGGAGAAAGAGTGCTAGATAGTTTCGGCTAACAAAGGAAAAATGAGCAAGAATGGATTGAGGGTTTCGGCAAAACAAGAGAGAAAGATGAATATAGGTGCTAGAGTTTTTCGGCCAAAACAAGGGAAAAAGAAGTTGGAAAAGAAAAGTACCCAAAATGCCAAAAGAAACCAAAACCTTTCATGCACAAGTTTGCACAAAAAAAACCATAAGAGAAAGAAAAATTGGCTCCCTAACTCCCCCTACCAAAATCGTGTACTTCATTCACCAAAAAGGTCATGTTTGACCAACAATTCTATCCCAAGCACCTTCCAAATATTCGGCCAACATATCCCCCGTCTTACTCCTTTCCTTTACTTATTTCCTTACTCTCCTCCTTACCTTATTTTCTTAGTCTTCTTTCCAACATTAGAAAAGTCTTCCTTTCCTTTTTTGATGCCATGGCCGACACTTACCATACAACACTTGAAAAGCTCAAAAATTTAAAATGCTAAAAGTTGAAATAGATGGGATTCGAACCCCTTCCCTCAATGCTCTCCACTTGACGCCACACCACTCCACCATGTGCTCCACTTGTGCTAGCAAAATACACATTTATTTCCTTAAGTCTTGATGCCACTTACCTTCTCTCCTTAAAGTGCTTAAACACAAAAAAATTTCTAAGGCTCAACTCAATCCCAAGTCTTCTTAGGGCCCCTAAACATACACAATTAACACTATTGACTAGCCTATCGCATGGTATAATGTAAAACATAAATTCCCGAATTTCAGGATGTTACATAATTGGTTATGACATGAGTGACTTATAAATTAGTTCATGTTGATGAGCTTAACACATGGTATATATATATTTTTGGTGTTTGGATATTCGGTTTAGGCAATGAAGTAAATGATGGATGCATATTTAAGTTATAGTATGTGATATATTAGTTACGTAATGTTTATATCATGTATGTGTGTATTTGATTTGGTCACTTGCTAGATAAGAATTTAGTTCTATAATACATGATTATATTTGGTATATTCTAGATTCGGTTAAGTAAGGTTTTGGTATATGTATATTTGGTTTTGATAATGGATGGTTTGTTTTATTAAGGAGATTATAAGCATGTGCATATTCAGCTATTGAAACTTGAATGACCAAATGAATAGTAACTTTTGCTTTAATGAAAGATGCTTATGTATGAAAGGTATTTTGGGTTATATGTCTTGATTGAGTAAAGATATGTATGATTTATAAATAGTTCTTTTAGTAAGTCTAAAATATGTTCGAATAGAAGATGTAAGTGAATATGAGATTTGGTCTTAGTATATGTATTGTATTGATAAGCTTGTAATGTGTCTTAGTAGATATAATGGGATATGAATATATGTATAAGTGCCGTGAGAAGCTGAGTACATTATTGATGAAATGCTCATTAGGTTTATATTATTGAATATGTAATACTTTGGGCATATTCAGCCTTATGAGTTGCTTTAATATTTTGGTCATAATGTGCTTGTGTACTTGGCTGTGAGACGTTTTTAAAATAGTTTGGTAAATGGCTGGATGATTACATGCATGTGAGGTAGTTTCGACGGTAATGTTTTAAAATGTTCTATGAATGAAATGGTATATTTATATGGATTCTTATATATACGAAAGTGAGTAAGTTATAATTATTAATAAAAATTTTATTAGCTATGATGTAATGTTATATAATTGTTGTATGTTCATTAATGAATTCAGAATTTGATAGTCATGCGAGTGAAGATCATTTAATTTAAGCTTGTATTAAAGAAGTATGATTTATGTATATGAATGTCTATTCTGGGTTGGGTTTAGATCGGTAATGCCTCGTAACCCTAGTCTAGCGACGGATACGGGTTAAGGGTGTTACAATAAAAGTGAAACCTTTGATAAATTCAAAGAGTTTCGTGCAGAAGTGGAGAAAAAACTAGGTTTACCAATAAAGGAACTTCGAGCTGATTGAGGTGGCAAATATTTATCTGATGAGTTCTTAGGGTACCTCATAAACAATGAGATTCTATCCCAATTAACCACGTTAGGCACTCCACAACAGAATGACATGGTAGAGAGAAGAAATCGAATGTTGTTAGACATGGTACGTTCGATGTTAAGTTATTCAAAGCTACCGATCTCTTTTTGAGGATACGGTGTACAAATGACTTGCTATCTTCTGAATGATGTGCAAACTAAGGTAACATTGAAAACCCCATACGAATTGTGGCATGGAAGGAAGCCGATTCTTAGTCATTTTAGGATTTGGGGATGCACGACCCATGTATTGGATAAAGATGCAAGGAAGTTGGACTCATGGATAGAATTGTGCATGTTTGTAGGATAGCCAAAAGGATCAAATGGTGGTTTGTTTTATAACCTGAAAAAGCAAACTGTTATAGTTTCAACTCATGCTACTTTCCTTGAAGAAAGTTACATGAATGGCTTCAAACCTCGGAGTAAAGAGGTACTTGAGAAGCTTTCGGGAAATATACAAAACCTTACAGAAACAGTTCCAAAACTAACTCTTAATAATAGACCTGCAAACGGTCACCAGCATAGGGAGCCTCATCGTAGTGGAAGGGTCTCTCTTAAGCCTGAGTTCTTCCAATCCAGCAAAATATCTCTAACACTGAGTCTGTCGAACAGGAAGATGATGACACACTCACATATGACGAAGTGATGCGAAGTGTTGATTCCAAGCTCTAGGAAATAGTTATAAAAGCTGAGATGGACTCTATATATTCCAAATTAGTGTGAGAACTTGTAGACTTACTGGAAGGGATAAACCCATAAGTTGTAAGTGGATCTACAAGAGGAAAAAAATACGGATGGAAAAGTGGAAACTTATAAGGCTAGACTTATAGAAAAAGGCTATACTTAGAAAGAATGTATAGATTACGAAGAAACCTTCTCTCCGGTTGCCATGATAAAGTCAATCCACATATTACTATAAATTACGACGGCTCTTGATTACGATATTTGGTAAATGGATGTTAAGGAAACATTTTTTAATGACTATCTTGAAGAGGGCATCTACATTATGCAACTGTAACACCCCTAACCCGTCTCCGTCCCTGGATTAGGGTTCCAGAGCATTACAACGCATATCATAATAATTAATAACATTTAACCATTCAACTATCAAATTAAATAACATATAATCAAATTCAAATGTCATTCATAGAATAAATATAATTATTGACCTTAAATCGGGCTTACAGGTCCTTAAAAATAATTTAGGAACAATTACGGAAAATTTTGAAACAAAACAGAAAATTTTAGAAAAATTCAATGTAACACCCCAAACCCTGGTCTACGCATTAAGACCAGATTTGGTATGTCACACAAAACGAACATACATCTAGTCATTTATTGATTTAAATAAAACAGATCATCAAAACTATTTTGGAATTGAAGTTTATTAAAAACCGAGGTTAATTTAAAATCTATGATTTAAGACATAAGAGTTTATAAATTAAAACTTAGAAATTAATTGGTAAAAATTTTACGAGAAGTTTAAAAGAGTTCAAAAGGAAATTTGAAAACAAGATTCTTAAATAATTTTACAAAAAAATTTACGAGAATAAAATATTTAAGAAAAACCCCTTTTTGCACGAGAATTTAAGAAAACATTTATAAAAAATAGAATAGTCCATTTTAAGTATTTAAACATAATTAAAATCCATCCACAAGTAAAAATCCATAAAAATAATACCAGAGGCCTTATTACATCATAGCTGAAATAGTAATTAAATAAAAATACTTAAGAGTAGTTCAAAGTTCACAAAACCATCATTCAAGTATGGCCTCCACGAAGTCATCCCCACCCAAGCTTCCATTAATGATCATTACGAGATGGGTAAAGGAAACGGGGTGAGTTACTTAGAACTCAATGTGTGTAACCCACTTACCAAGTCCATCGGGCCGAAACCATTTAAGCATTTAATTGGGCTTGAGCCCATTTACAAATGTACAATATAACAAGTATAAAATGCATGTGATATGCAATTCCCAACCAAGCCTAAATTTCCATCCGCTACACACCACCTGTACCAACCAGCACACCTGCGGGGAGCTTTAGTCACCCACCCCGCCAACACACCAACTGGGCATTAAGCCATATATTAAACTGGGCACGAAGCCATTAACTGGGCACGAAGCCATTAACTGGGCACGAAGCCATTAATTGGGCACGAAGCCATCTTCTCTTCGTCAATTATCCCAACCTATGCAATCATGTATATAAAATGCATGACAATTCATTCATATGATAAATCCATCATAAGGCCCATAAAAAATTATTACAAATCTGGCCCATTTCACAATTTGGCCCTTTTCACAATTTGGCCCATTATATCTCATATCATACTTGGCCAATTTTATCAAATAACTCATATGGCCCATTTATCACATGGGGCCCAAAATGTCACTTTTTATCTTTTAGCCCATTAAGGGCGATTCTGAAATTTTCACGATTTTAATACCGATTACAAGCTCTTAACACTAAAGTGTTAATATACCATATTTTCCGATCTCACCAACTTTGCAATTTTTTTTAGACTAATGCTTAATTACGGTAAAGTCATCTAACCCATGAGATAAGTGTGAGATTACACACTTGATTACGGTGAGGACTATACTTTCCCAATCGTCGATACCTAAATACGTATCACGCTTGGTTAGAACACTAATACTTAATATAAATCTATGCTAAAGATAAGCGATCTAGATCTTTACCCTCGAAATCTCAAACAACTACTATTTAGCGGTTCTCCCCGGTTGACGGTTCACAACTCGGTGGAAAATCCCGAATAGCTAATGGCTCCGAACTACGAACAACTTCGAAAAATTGATTCTCCCCGGATGAGGGTCCACAACCCGGTGGAAAATCCCGAATTACCGAAACAGCCCTTCGCTTGAATCTAGAGGGAATAGCGAATCTGCCACTCTTCTGAACACTATTCACCACCCTTTTCGACCCTATCTTGCTTGCCTCCATTGACAAAAGAATATTAGTCCAACTAATATTTTTGGAAATTAAGTTTATAGGTTTTAAGGGCGAAATCGGCTTACCACGAAATCTTACGTTCACGGGATGAAAATCGAGCGATAACGTTCCAAAGATAAAATCGATTAGTAAGCCATCTTTGACGAAATAACGAGTAATATGGAAGTCCTTGATAGAAACCCTTACCTTAACACTTTGAACCGAATCCTAACGATTCACGATGATTACGAATACTCCGAGTTTGGGCCTTCTCTATATCACTATAAAGACGAGAAAGATTGTCTAAGAGAAAGAGATAGAGGATACTTTCGGTCAAAAGACCCTCCCAAACAAAAGTAGATTCGGCAAAAGAAAAAATGAAAAAAATAAAGAATCGAAGAGGGTTCTTACCGATTAATCAAAACGAATGCAAAGAAAATGATTGATAAGAAAATATATATGAAGAGGAAGATTCGGCTAAGAAGAAAAATGGAAGAAAATGATACTAGCAATATTCGGCCATGGAGGAAAAGAGAAGGGAGAAAATATGTTTGTAAAAAAAAAGCAAAATGGAGAAAGAAAGGAATAGAGGATGAGAGGTTTGTGTTTCGGTTTTCAAAGGTGAAAAAGGAGCAAAGAGAGGGATTTGGGACAAGAGAGCATTCGGCAATGGAGAAGAAAAGAGAAAGAGAAAAAATGGCTTTTGTGTTTTTGGTGTTTTCAGCACAAGGGGAAGAGTGACTTGAGAGGTTAGGCAAAATATGACCAAATGATCAAAAAGAAATGACCAAAAGAAGAAAACAAGATGTTCACTAATGCACAAAATGCATTCGGCTAGGGACAGAAAGAAAAAAAAAGTTTTTGTGAAAAGCACAAAATGACCAAAATGAAAGTGACCAAACTTGCTACACATTCTTACCAATACCTCTAACAACATTTGGCCACCCCCCTAGCCCCCAAAACCGTCCAAGTTCATGGACAAAGTTTGGCCATTCCAAACTTTCCAAAACACACCCCTTAAAAAGTGCCCTGTGTTCCCCCTACATACCATAAGCTCATGATTCCTTTCCCTATGTTCAAATCTTGCCTTAAACCATTAGCCACCTTGCCATAAAAATAAAGTCCAACCTACCAAAAATAGAGCTTGGCCGACACATGCTACAATAGTGCAAAAATTAAAGTCACAAAATGCATACCATGGGATTCGAACCTCTTCCCTCAAGCAACACTCATGGCGCCAACTCCACTTTACTACTAGCTCATCTTATGCTAACTTTTGTCACTTAATTTCCTTAAACATCAAGGTTACTTGTTCCACTTCAATAAAGTACTCATTACTAAAATTTATTCTAATTTCGAATAAATCCCGAGCCTTCTCAAGACTATATTAAACACACAAATTGAATCATTCATAAGCTAAGCACCAAAATTATGCAACATATCGATACTCAATTTTTAGGATGTTACAATTCTACCCTCCTAAAAGAAAATTTCGTCCTCGAAATTTACCTGGTTAAAAGAGGTGAGGATATTGTTGTCGAATTGCGTCCTCAGGCTCCCACATAGCTTCCTCCGCTCCGTGATTATGCCATAGAACCTTAACTAACGGTACCGACTTCTTTCTTAGCACCTTAACATCTCGATCTAAAATTTTCACTGGTACCTCCTCGAAAGACAAGTCCGGCCTTATCTCCACTTCTTCTACCGGTACTATGTGAGACGGATCTGATCGATAACGCCTTAACATAGAGACATGGAAGACACTATGAATCTGACTCAACTCCGGAGGTAATTCAAGCTGATAGGCCACTGGTCCTACATGCTTCAACACACGGTACGGTCCAATGAACCTAGGGCTCAACTTGCCCTTCCTTCCAAATCTGAAAATCTTCTTCCAAGGTGAGACTTTCAGAAAGACCTGATCTCCCACCACAAACTCAATATCCTTACGCTTTAGATCCGCATACGACTTTTGTCTATCCGAAGCTTCCTTTAACCGTGCTCGAATCACCTTTACCTTTTCTTCCGTCTCAGATACCATTTCAGGACCCAACAACTGCCGTTCCCCCAATTCAGTCCAACAAGTAGGGGTACGACACCTACGACCATATAACGCTTCATAAGGTGCCATTTGGATACTGGATTGGTAATTGTTATTATACGCGAACTCTACCAACGGTAGAAAATCTTCCCAACTACCTCTGAAATCAATCACACAACCCCTTAACATGTCTTCCAAAATTTGGATTACTCTTTCCGACTGACCATCTGACTGAGGATGAAAAGCCGTACTGAAGTCTAACTTTGTTCCCAAAGCCTCATGCAAAGATTTCCAAAATCGTGATGTAAACCTAGGATCCCTATCCGATATAATAGACACTGGTACCCCATGCAACCTCACAATCTCTGATACGTACAACTTAGCCAACTTTTTTGCAAAATCCGTAATGCGCATTTAACCGGTAGAAAATGGGCAATCTTCGTTAACCGATCCACTATCACCCAGACAGAATCTTTCTTAGTAGGTTTTAAGGGTAACCCACTAACAAAGTCCATCGTTATCCGCTCCCATTTCCATAAAGGAATCTTTACCGGTTGCAATAAGCCCGACGGTAATTGGTATTCCGCCTTCACTTGTTGACAAGTCAAGCACTTACCCACGAAATCAGTAACCTCTCATTTTAACCTTGGCCACCAATACTGCTCACGGAGGTCTCGATACATCTTATTTCCTTCGGGGTGCATAGCATAAGGGCTACTATGTGCCTCCCGCAGAATCATTTGTCTCAAATCCGAATCTATGGGCTTCCACGAAAACACAGCACTTCATCCTTGTTCATTCCAAAATCCCCTATTACACTACTTTCAACTTGTTGCATTAACGGACCCAACTTTTCATCTGATAATTGCTTTTCCTTGATCTGTTCTAACCACAAAGGCTTAACCTGAAGTTCCGCTAGCAGACTGCCATCTTCATACAAACTGAGATGAGCAAACATTGCTCTTAACTCCGATACTACCTTACGACTCAACGCGTCTGCCACCACGTTAGCTTTTCCAAGATGATACTCGATTGAGAAGTCATAATTCTTTAACAGCTCCACCCACCTCTGTTGTCTCAAGTTCAACTCCTTTTGGGTAAGGAGGTACTTAAGACTCTTATGATCCGTATAAATAATAGACTTCTCACCATAGAGATAGTGCCTCCAAATCTTTAAAGCAAACACCACCGCAGCCAACTCCAAGTCATGAGTAGGATAGTTGACTTCAGATGCGGCCTTAATCGAGAAGCATAAGCCACCACTTTTCCACCTTGCATCAAAGACACATCCTAAACCCGTGTATGACGCATCACGAGAAATGATAAACTCTTTTCCAAATTCAAAGTTGAATCGATCTTCGGCGCTTCCGTCAAAATCTTCTTCAGTTTCTCAAAACTCTCTTGTTGTTTATCGGTCCACACATACGGTACTCCCTTTCGCAACAGCTTAGTTAGGGGTGCAGCAATCAACGAAAACCCCTAAACAAAGCGTCTATAATAACCAGCCAAACCTAAGAAACTCTGAATCTCAGCCACTGTCTTCGGTGGTTTCCAATCCAACACAGCCTCTACCTTTCGAGGGTCAACTCTTAGTCCTTCAGCTAACACCACATGACCCAAGAAAGTCACTTCCTTCAGCCAAAATTCACACTTACTGAATTTGGCATAAAGTTACTTATCTCGTAGTATTTGCAATACTATGCGCAAATGTGAGTCATGCTCTTCTTCATTCCTCGAGTATACCAAGATATCATCTATGAACACCACCACGAACCGGTCTAGATAGGGTTGAAAGACTCGGTTCATCATGTCCATAAATGTAGCTGGTGCATTGGCCAAACCAAACGGCACCACCAAAAACTCATAATGTCCATAACGAGTTCAGAACGCCGTCTTATGAATATCTGCCTCCTTAACCTTGAGTTGATGATAACCCGATCTCAAATCAATCTTGGAGAAAACTGAAGCTCCTCTCAATTGATCAAACAGGTCGTCGATTCTCAGTAATGGATACCTATTCTTGATCGTCAATTTATTCAACTACCTATAATCAATACACATACGCATCGACCCATCCTTCTTCTTGACGAACAAAACTAGTGCTCCCCACGGAGACACACTCGGTCGGATAAATCCCCGATCCAATAATTCTTGAATTTGTGCTTTAACCTCCGCTAACTCCTTCGGCCATTCTGTAAGGAGCAATGGACACCGGAGCCTTTCCAGGCAAAAGCTCAATGCCAAATTCTACTTCCCAATCTAGAGGTAGACCAGGAAGTTCTTCGGGAAAGACATCAAAAAATTCTTTCACCATTCTCACACCTTCCACTGATAATTCCTTGGCATCCAAAGCACTAATGAAGGCTAGGAATGCTCCATACCCTTTTCGTACCAACTTTTCTGCCTTTAAAGCAGATACCACATTTTTTGAAACACCCCAAACCCGGCCCACGAGCCTTGACCGGATCTGGTATGTTCCTTGAGTAAAACGGTTAAAAACTTGTTTGTTTCTTTGGAAAACTTTGGGTGATTTAGGAGAAAAATTTGGTTTGGGTTCAAATTGAAAACATCATTATTCTCGAAGATTAGGCTTTATTAAGACTTTTTTGTTATATTTCAAAACCATAAGTTAAAGGAAAAAGTCGAGTTTTTAGAGTTTACTATTTAAATTGAAAATCATTTGTGTTAGGTGTTAAAACATTTAAAGATTTATTTTTAAGAAAAGTTGCTTAAACTTTAAATTGATAAAAATTGTATCATAATAAAATAAATAAAAATGCATGCATAATCAGTTTATAGCTATGGCCTTATTACATTAAAACAAAACCCGAATAAATCCAAAATACTTAGAAATAAAAAGTCCAAAATTAAAATAAAGTCTGAGTTGAACAAGGCCACCACTAAGCTCCTGCCGACCCGGTCCGTTACTGAGTGTCACCTGAAAAATATCCCACAACGGGGTGAGTCAAACAGACTCAGTGTGTAACAGCCAACACCAATCCCAACGATTTAGGCACATCAAATCATACACATATAACAAATATAAATAATGATGCAAACCCGAACCCATACCTAGATAACCATCCGCTACACATCACCCGTACTAACCATCACACCGTGGGGACTACTAAGTCGACCCTCCATCCGCTACACATCATCGAAGGCGATCATTGCAGACGACTTGCTCATCGCCTCTTATAAATTTTGTCGCATAGCCACTGTGACATTATTTGTGACATAAGTCACCACATTCGATTTTCGTGATATGAGTCACCACATTCGGATATTGTGGTTTAAACCACCCGATCACTTCCCTTTCCATATAACCCATATGCCCCATGTCACACAGAATATGCAATATCATGCCTTATCCCTTATTCCACATTCTTATCGATATTCACATATGAACCATATTCCAAATATTCATATCATAATATTATTCATATCATTTATTAACATAATGTTAAGGTTACTTACCTGAGTACTTTGTACCATCACATGGTACCTTTGCCCACTTTTTACATTATTATAAACACATATATTAAATTGATGCCATAAATCTATTAAGAGTTAGTGTGGGGTACACACCTAGTTTACTAACGCTTTCACTGAAATCCAAAAATTCTATCGAATCAGATTGTACTCTTCCCTAAACAGTCAAAGTTAGAATCGGCCACTCACATAATCACTAAATATGGCCTTGGCCGAATATGCTTATCCACTTACCTTGCGAATCTCAAATCCCGAAATTAATCCTTGCTCCTGGTAATGTCGAAATTCCTATAGACATATGTTAGATCCAATTCTAACACTAAACATAATAGATGGCCTTCGGCCTAAAACCACACTCGCTTACCTTAGATCTTGAAATCCCGAAGATCTCCTCTTGAAGTCGGCTACAGTAGAAATCCCGAAACCTCCTTCATGGTTTCGGCCAAAGAACATTAATGGGATTAGAGTCCAACTTTTGGCTAATCTAAAAGAAAGAGATAGGAAAGTTACATGCCACGAATCCCTTACCAACTTAGTTGAATATCCTTGCTTGGAACAGAGAGTTTCGGCTCCTGATTAAATGATCAAATCGGCTTCAAAGGGAATAGAGGAGTATTCGGCTATGTAGGAATAAGGAGTGAAATCAACCGAGCCTTGGAAACGTGATTCAGGTTAGAAACTAATTAAAGAAGAGAGAAACCGTAACAAAGGAAAATCCCGAAAACTTACCAAACTAGAGAGGTATATGCGGCTATGGTGCACCTTCGGGAAAACAGATCTCTCTTTGAAGATTCAACTATGGAGATTAATAGCTAAAGAGTATGGAATTCGGCTCTTGATGGGCACTAGGGAGATTCGGCGTCAACAAGAATGAAAAGGAAGAGTATGAGGCTTTAGGGAGAATCGACAATGATGGGTTTTTGAGAGAAGGATATTCGGCTTTGGTCAATTGAAGAGAAAACAAAGAAGAAAACAAAGAAAGCAAGTTGAATTCCTAAGGATATTCGGCACAAATGAAAAAGATGAGAAGAGAATCAATTTTCGGCATACCTATCCTATCATCAAACCGAAAATGCCATCCTCCAATGCCTTATATTCGGCCAACTCCTCTTCCCCTATCAACTCCTTCTTTTTCTCCCATTTTTTCTCTTCTCTACGCATTCAAAATAATTTGAATAATCAATCAATTATCCTTGGCCCCTAGCCGAAATTTTAAAAAAAATTTGACTTGATCTATACTCATCCACTCAGTGCCCCATTGCCGTCCAATACCTCTTCCCCTTGACGCAAAAACAAACTCCCATTTGCTTCCTCTACAACTCAAACCTAAGCCCTTCCTCTCAGCTTATGGCGTCACCTACCAAGGCCCCTAAGTGGTGCCTCCATGCCACTTTACCAAGCCCAATCTTATGTCCAATTTCCCCTACAATTTCTCTTAAGGCCTCTCAGGCTTAGCTCCCCTTTAAAACTTAAAATTCAATATTTTTCCAAGGCATTCACCTACACTCTTAAGGTTCTAAAAATTCATAAAACATATTTACAACACACACAGGCATGCTACTTCACATAATTACGCAATAATGCACAAGCCCAAAATCCCGGATATTACAGTTCTACCCCCCTTAAAATAATTTCGTCCTCGAAATTACCTGGCTAAAATAGGTGAGGGTATTGCTGTCGCATTGCTTCTTCCGGCTCCCAAGAAGCTTCTTCCGATCCATGATTATGCCATAACACTTTGACTAAAGGAACTGATTTCTTTCGTAATACCTTCACATCTCGTTCCAAGATCTGGATCGGCTACTCCTCGTAGGACAAATCTGGCCTTAGCTCCACCTCTTCAACCGGCACTACATGAGATGGATCTGATCGTTAACGACGTAGCATAGAAACATGGAACACATCGTGCATCTGCTTCAACTCCGAAGGCAACTCTAACTGGTATGACACTGGTCCAACCCGCTTCAATACCCGATAAGGTCCTATAAACCTGGGACTTAACTTCCCTTTGGGACCAAATCTCATCACCTTCTTCCATGGCGAAACTTTAAGAAACACCTGATCTCCCACAGCAAATTCTATTTCCTTTCGCTTAAGATCCGCATACGACTTCTGCCTGTCAGATGCCTCCTTTAACTGTGCCCAAATTAACTTAACCTTTTCTTCGGATTCTGCCACAATCTCTGGACCCAAAACTTGACGTTCTCCTAATTCTGTCCAACACGTAGGAGTGCGACACCTCCGTCCATACAGCGTTTTATACGGTGCCATCCGAATCTTTGGTTTGATAGTTTGTTATTATAAGCAAATTGCTGCTAGAGGCAAATATTCTTCCCAACTTCCACTGAAGTCTATCACACAGCCCCTCAACATATCCTCTAACACTTGAATCACTCGCTCAGACTGGCCGTTTGACTTTGGATGAAATGCCGTACTGAAGTCTAATCTGGTGCCCAAAGCTTGATGTAGTGCTTTCCAGAAACGAGACGTAAACCTTGGATCCCTATCTGAGATAATCGACATTGGCACTCCATGTAACCTCACAATTTCTGCCACATATAACTTCGCCAACTTCTGTAAAGAATAGTCAACCCGTACCGGAATGAAATGCGCGGATTTTGTCAATCAGTCCACTATCACCCATACCGAGTCTTTCTTAGTAGGCGTAAGGGAAGCCCACTAACGAAGTCCATGGTGATTCTCTCCCACTTCCATCATGCGGAATCTTTATCGGTTTGAAAGCAACCCCGACGGAACTTGGTGTTCAAATTTAACTTGTCGACACGTTAAGCACTTCCCTACAAATTCGGTAACTTCCGCTTAAGACCAGTGCCACCAAAATCTGTTCCCTTAGATCTCTATACAACTTACTACCTCCAGGATGCATAGCATAGGGGCTACTATGCGATTCCTGAAGAATTCTCCGCCTTAACTCCTTATCCTTAGCCATATAGACCTTACCCTTGAAACACAATACTCTATCGCTGTTAACACCATAATCCTCTAACTCTCCACTCTGCACTTGTCATAACTTAGCACTTAGATCATCGTCTGCCAACTGTCCTTCTTTCACCTCATTCAACCACGTCGGCTTAACTTGCAATTCTGCCAGCAAACTTCCATCGTCATACAAGCTTAGATGTGCGAACATCGCTCTCAGATCTGACACTACTTTCTGACTTAGGGCATCTGCCACTACATTCGCCTTGCCCGGATGATATTCTATAGAACAATCGTAATCTTTCAATAATTCCACCCACCTTCACTGTCTCAGATTCAACTCCTTCTGAGTCAGCAGATACTTAAGGCTCTTGTGGTCTGTGTAGATTACCGACTTTTCTCCATATAAATAGTGCCTCCATACCTTAAGAGCAAAGACCACCACCGCCAATTCCAAGTCGTTCGTCGGATAGTTAACCTTATGTGGCCTTAATTGTCTAGACGCATAAGCGACTACCTTCCCGTCTTGCATCAGGACACATCCTAATCCTGTGTGGGAAGCATCACAGTACACCACAAGATCCTTCCCTGCCTCAGGCTGAATCAAGACTGGAGCTTCAGTCAAGACCCTCTTAAGCTTCTCAAAACTCTCCTGTTGCCTATCTGTCCATACGAAAGGTACTTCCTTTCTCAAAAATTTCGTCAAAGGAGCATCTATTGATGAGAACCCTTCCACAAACCTTCTGTAGTAGCCTGCCAATCCCAAGAAACTACGAACCTCAGCCACAGACTTAGGTGGTTTCCAATCCAACACCGCCTCAATCTTCTTAGGATCCACCCTTATTCCCTCTACAGACACTACATGCCCTAAGAATGCAACCTCCTTCAGCCAAAATTCACACTTGCTGAATTTGGCATAGAGCTTCTTCTCCCTTAACACTTGCAACACTATCCGGAGATGCTCGTCATGTTCCTCCTCCGACTTAGAATACACTAGGATGTTGTCTATGAACACAACAACGAATCGATCCAAGTAGGGTTGAAAAACCCGGTTCATCATATCCATGAACGCGACTGGGGCATTTGTCAATCCAAACGGCATTACTACGAACTCAAAATGCCCGTATCTTGTTCGGAAAGCTGTCTTATGGATATCCACCTCCTTCACCTTAAGCTGATGATACCCAGACCTTAGATCTATCTTCAAAAACACCGCAGCTCCCTTAAGCTGATCGAACAAGTCATCTATCCTTGGCAATGGGTACTTGTTCTTGATGGTCAGCTTATTCAACTGACAGTAATCTATGCACATACGCATAGTCCCGTCCTTCTTCTTCACAAACAAGACCGGTGCTCCCCATGGAGACACACTAGGTCGGATGAACCCATGATCAAGCAACTCCTGAATTTGAGCTTTGAGCTCCACCAATTCCTTTGGTGCCATTCTATACGGAGCTATAGATACTGGAACCGTTCCAGGCAGTAAGTCAATTCCAAACTCCACCCCTATCGTGGGGTATTCCGAATAACTCCTCCGGAAAACATCCACAAATTCCTTACGGTTCTAACTCCACTAACTCCTTATTCTTTTGCATCCAACGCACTAACGAAAGTCAAGAATGCCTTGCACCCTTTTCAACCATCTTATCGACCTTTAATGCACGAAACTATGTTAGACAAGTAGTTTCTTCTTTCTCCTATCATAATTATCTCCTCATCCTTCAGGGTCCTTAACTCCATTCGCTTAGCTGCACAATCCAATATAGCCCGATGTTCCACTAGCCAATCCATGCCAAGTATGAGATCAAATTCTCTGAAAGGTAGTTCCATCAAGTCGGCAGAGAATATCACTCCCTGAATCTCTAGAGGTACATTGCGAAATATTCTATTCACCACTACAGTTTGACCTAACGGGCTCCGATACGGCCATTCTGCCTCCACCACGCCCTCGCACATTATGACCACGTCCCCTAGAACTCATGTCTACGATCGCGATTTAATCTGTTTTAGAATGTTTTATGCATTAGTCTTTGTTCCACTAATTATCCACGAACAAGTTTTATGTAAGGAAGTTTAGTAGTAGTTCTTTCGATCATTTTAGAGTTTTGTTTCAAGTCTTCTATCCTAGTTCAGAGAAAGATGCACCTTCATTCAGTAGTATCTACTACACACATTCATCACTTGTACATTTTTGTCTGTTTTAATCCTAGGGGTATTTTCGTAATTTGTCCTATAGGGGTATTTTGGTAAATTTTCAAATCAGGGTATCTTGATATTTTGCAAAAATAGGGGTTTTTGGTATTTTTGGTAAAGTAGGAATATCTTAATAAAAGTCGAGGATAATATGGTAACTTTATAAACCAAGGGTATTTTAGTAATCTTACAAACCAGGGGTATTTGGGTAAATTTTTTTGTAAATCGGGAATATTTCGAAAAATTTTCTTTTTAAGGTCTAAAATAGTTTTACCAAATCAAAGGGGTAATTTGGTGATTTTAAAACTAAGATTTATAAAATAATGTAGCAGGTCCCTTTCGGGTTTTAATTATTGAGTTTAGCCTGTGAATGAGTCCTATTGGTTAGGGTGAACCGTTACTACGCACCAAGTAGGATTCGAGCGAAGAGGAGGTGAGTCACTAGGACTGCTTAAATACCAGGCTCTTTCTGAATCCAATCCTAGACATGCGCACAATGGTTGCCACACCCTAACTCGGCGACTTAGTCACAGGTTTGTTTAGTTAGGCCTTAAGTTTTATGTAATTCTTGTGTTGAAGTAAACTAATCCTAGGGTTCCATTACTTAATATACAAATCTACGTTCTCGTTATACCCATATACAAATCATACATTAATTCACACAACGGTCAGGGGTACTTACTTGGTGGACTTCGGGTCGGAGACTTAGGTGCCATGCCAGAAAAACCTGCTTATTTCACAAAATTTTCACAAAACTTATTTGGGCTCTATTTTGAAAACGTTATGGGCTTTAAACCCAAGGCCGAGAGTTTAAAACTTGGCTCTGATACCAAACTGAAACACCCCAAACCCAGCCCACGAGCCTTGACCGGATCTGGTATGTTCCTTGAGTAAAACGGTTAAAAACTTGTTTGTTTCTTTGGAAAACTTTGGGTGATTTAGGAGAAAAATTTGGTTTGGGTTCAAATTGAAAACATCGTTATTCTCGAAGATTAGGCTTTATTAAGACTTTATTGTTATATTTCAAAACCATAAGTTAAAGGAAAAAGTCGAGTTTTTAGAGTTTACTATTTAAATTGAAAATCATTTGTGTTAGGTGTTACAACATTTAAAGATTTATTTTTAAGAAAAGTTGCTTAAACTTTAAATTGGTAAAAATTGTATCATAATAAAATAAATAAAAATGCATGCATAATCAGTTTATAGCTATGGCCTTATTACATTAAAACAAAACCCGAATAAATCCAAAATACTTAGAAATAAAAAGTCCAAAATTAAAATAAAGTCCGAGTTGAACATGGCCACCACTAAGCTCCTGCCGGCCCGGTCAGTTCTTCGAGTGTCACCTGAAAAATATCCCACAACGAGGTGAGTCAAACAGACTCAGTGTGTAACAGCCAACACCAATCCCAACGATTTAGGCACATCAAATCATACACATATAACGAATATAAATAATGATGCAAACCCGAACCCATGCCTAGATAACCATCCGCTACACATCACCCGTACCAACCATCACACCGTGGGGACTACTAAGTCGACCCTCCATCCGCTACACATCATCGAAGGCGATCATTGCAGACGACTTGCTCATCGCCCTTATAAATTTTGTGGCATAGCCACCAGACATTATTTTGTGACATAAGTCACCACATTCAGATTTCGTGACATGGGTCACCACATTCAGATATTGTGGTATAAACCACCAGATCACTTCCCATTTCCATATAACCCATATACCCCATGTCACACAGAATATGCAATATCATGCCTTATGCCTTATTCTACATTCTTATCGATATTCACATATGAACCATATTTCAAATATTCATATCATAATATTATTCATATCAATTATTAACATAATGTTAAGGTTACTTACCTGAGTACTTTGTACCATCACATGGTACCTTTGCCCACTTTTCACATTATTATAAACACATATATTAAATTGATGCCATAAATCTATTAAGAGTTAGTGTGGGGTACACACCAGGTTTACTAACGCTTTCACTGAAATCCCGAAATTTTATCGAATCGGATTGTACTCTTCCCTAAACAGTCAAAGTTAGAATCGGCCACTCACATAATCACTAAATATGGCCTTGGCCGAATATGCTTATCCACTTACCTTGCGAATCTCAAATCCCGAAATTAATCCTTGCTCCTGGTAATGTCGAAATTCCTATAGACATATGTTAGATCCAATTCTAACACTGAACATAATAGATGGCCTTCTACCTAAAACCACACTCGCTACCTTAGATCTTGAAATTCAAGATCTCCTCTTGAAGTCGACTACAGAGAAATCCCGAAACCTCCTTCATGGTTTTGGCCAAAGAACATTAATGGGATTAGAGTCCAACTTTCGGCTAATCTAAAAGAAAGAGATAGGAAAGTTACATGCCACGAATCCCTTACCAACTTAGTCGAATATCCTTGCTTGGAACAGAGAGTTTCGGCTCCTGATTAAATGATCAAATCAGCTTCAAAGGGAATAGAGGAGCATTCGGCTATGTAGGAATAAGGAGTGAAATCAACCGAGCCTTGGCAACGTGATCCAGGTTAGAAACTAATTAAAGAAGAGAGAAACCGTAATGAAGGAAAATCCCCAAAACTTACCAAACTAGAGAGGTATATGCGGCTATGGTGCACCTTCGGGAAAAGAGATCTCTCTTTGAAGATTCGGCTATGGAGATTAATAGCTAAAGAGTATGGAATTCGGCTCTTGATGGGCACTAGGGAGATTCGGCTTCAACAAGAATGAAAAGGAAGAGTATGAGGTTTTAGGGAGAATCGGCAATGATGGGTTTTTGAGAGAAGGATATTCAGCTTTGGTCAATTGAAGAGAAAACGAAGAAGAAAACAAAGAAAGCAAGTTGAATTCCTAAGGATTTTCGGCACAAATGAAAAAGATGAGAAGAGAATCAATTTTCGGCATACCTATCCTATCATCAAACCGAAAATGCCATCCTCCATTGCCCCATATTCGGCCAACTCCTCTTCCCCTATCAACTCCTTCTTTTTCTCCCATTTTTTCTCTTCTCTACCCATTCAAAATAATTTGAATATTCAATCAATTATCCTTTGCCCCTAGCTGAAATTTTAAAAAGAATTTGACTTGATCTATACTCATCCACTCAGTGCCCTATTGCCGTCCAACACCTCTTCCCCTTGACGCAAAAACAAACTCCCATTTGCTTCCTCTGCAACTTGAACCTAAGCCCTTCCTCTCAGCTTATGGCGTCACCTACCAAGGCCCCTAAGTGGCGCCTCCATGCCACTCTACCAAGCCCAATCTTATGTCCAATTTACCCTACAATTTCTCTTAAGGCCTCTCAGGCTTAGCTCCCCTTTAAAACTTAAAATTCAATATTTTTCTAAGGCATTCACCTACACTCTTAAGGTTCTAAAAATTCATAAAACATATTTACAACACACACAGGCATGCTACTTCACATAATTACACAATAATGCACAAGCCCAAAATCCCGGATATTACATTTTCCAAAAAGTTCCTTCGCTCGCCTAACATTACTACCTCCTTATCATCCAAAGTCCTTATTGACATCCACTTTTCAGCACAATCCAATTGCGCCCGGTGCTTTACCAACCAATCCATGCCCAAAATAAGATTGAACTCGCCGAAAGGCAGTTCCATCAAATCCGCCAAAAATATTTCTCTTTGAATTTCTAAAGGCACGTCTCTATACAATTTATTCACGACCACAGACTGTCCTAAAGGACTAATTACCGTCATCACTCTATCGGTAATCTCAGATCTAATATTCAGATTTCTAGATATGGCACTAGCAACGTACGAGTGGGTGGACCCGATATCTATTAAAGCAGTAATAGGTACATCAAAGATGAAGAACGTACCAGTTATCACATCAGGTGCATCGCCATCCTCCCGACGCCTGACCGCATAGACTAACCCCGGCTGTCTTGCCTCCGCGTTACCTCTAAAGCCATTACCTCGACCCGGTGCACCTTGACCACGTCCAGTACCATTACCACCACGACCTGGTCCACGGCCTCTCGGTGGCTGCTGAGCGCCTCTAGCTGGCTGTGCATCAGAGTTACGAGCTTCTTGAGTCGGAGCAGCTCGTCGAGGGCAATTCCTAAACTGGTGGTCCTTAGAACCACATTTAAAACAACCACCGCTTCTCTTCCAAAGATTCCCGGTGTCGTCTCCCACACACGGCACATTTTGAATCGATTGGTAGCCACAGTGCTCTAGCTTGAGCGGCTCATCATTCCGAGGCCTCTTTTGGAACCTTTTAGCAGAACCCGAGTACTTAAAATCCCTATTGCCTCTGACTCTTTCCCGGATCTGGTGTTCTGAGTTCTTAGCCTCTTCGGCTATCTTGGCTTTCTCCACAAGCATGGTAAAAATCCTTTCTTATTGCGGGGCTATCGAGTACTGTAACTCATCGTTCAAATTTCCATCCTCAAAACGCATACGCGGTGCTCATGATCGGTTGGCACTATTGCGCGAGCATATCGGCTTAAGCGAAGAAATTGCGCCTCGTAGTCGCCAATCGTCTTATTCCTTGAACTAGATTCGTGAATTCCTTCCTCCGGGCATCCACATAGCTTGCCCCGACATACTTCCACCGAAAGCGGCTTTGAAGAAATCCCAAGTAACACGTTCAGCCTGGGTGCCTTCTCGCGCAGTAAGCCACCATTGATATGCCTCGTCCCTCAACAAGGACACGACTCCTCTTAGTTTCTACTCGGCAGTACACTCCAGGTCATCCATAATCGCTCTCTACACCTCGAGCCAATATTCCGTAACATTTGGGGCTACTCGAAAATACCCCTAAAAGTCTCAAAGCACCATTAGATCCGAGCCGCTCCGATATTAATCCTCGAACTCATCGCCCCGCTTCTAGCCCCAAAGAAACCCTTTCCAAAACTCGTAACATTGCACGAGACAAAGCAATATCTTCCTCATACAATCGTGGGATCCAATATTCGACACGGTGATGCCGGTGCATCCATTTCCGGCATATGTCCCGATGCCTCTCGACACGGCTCTAGCACCTCGGCCTCTACCACGCCACGCCCCGCCACGTCCACGTCCTCTAGCGCTCATAATAGCTAATTTAGTTTAATCTGATTACAAGTTTTATGAATCAGAATACTATTTCAGTGTTTATTAACGATATATTATGAGATATAAGAGATAGAGTTGTTTTCGCAATCACATCCTATAGTCTCAATCTCTATAGTTTCAACACCTAAAACTAGAAGTTCTAGAGTGTTCCTATGATCATATCACAATAATAAACATTCAATATACGAATACTTACTTGACTTGGTGCCGGATGCTCGTGGTGCCATACTACCTTTAAAACATAAATTCTATAAATTCGAAACAGCTTTAAACAAAAATTATTGTTGAACCCAAACCATAGCCAAGTTTTGGAACTGGCTCTGATACCATAAAATGTAACACCCCAAACCCCGGTCTATGCGTTAAGAACAGATTTGGTATGTCACACAAAACGAACATACATCTAGTCATTTATTGATTTAAATAAAACAGATCATCAAAACTATTTTGGAATTGAAGTTTATTAAAAATCGAGGTTAATTTAAAATCTATGATTTAAGACATAAGAGTTTATAAATTAAAATTTAGAAATTAATTGGTAAAAATTTTACGAGAAGTTTAAAAGAGTTCAAAAGGAAATTTGAAAACAAGATTCTTAAAGAAATTTATAGAAAAATTTACGAGAATAAAATATTTAAGAAAAACCCCTTTTTGCACGAGAATTTAAGAAAATATTTATAAAAAATAGAATAGTCCCATTTTAGTATTTAAACATAATTAAAATCTATCCACAAGTAAAAATCCATAAAAATAATACCAGAGGCCTTATTACATCATAGCTGAAATAGTAATTAAATAAAAATACTTAAGAGTAGTTCAAAGTTCACAAAAACCATCATTCGAAGTATGGACTCCACGAAGTCATGCCCAGGCCCAAGCCTCCATTAATGATCGTTACCTGAGATGGGTAAACGAAACGGGGTGAGTTACTTAGAACTCAGTGTGTAACCCACTTACCAAGTCCATCAATAAAAACCATTTAAGCATTTAATTGGACTTGAGCCCATTTAAAATGTACAATATAACAAGTATAAAATGCATGTGATATGCAATTCCCAACCAAGCCTAAATTTCCATCCGCTACACACCACCCGCATTTAACCAAAGACACACGTGCGGGGGAGCTTTAGTCACCCACCCCGCCAACACACCAATCGGGCATGAAGCCATCAATCGGGCATGAAGCCATTAATCGGGCGCGAAGCCATTAATCGGGCACAAAGCCATTAATCGGGCACGGCCATTAATCGGGCACAAAGCCATTAATCGGGCACGGTTATTAATCGGGCACGAAGCCATCTTCTCTTCGTCAATTATCCCAACCCATGCAATCATGTACATAAAATGCATGACAATTCATTCATATGATAATTCCATCATAAGGCCCATAAAAAAATATTATTACAAATCTGGCCCATTTCACAATTTGGCCCTTTTCACAATTTGGCCCATTATATCTCATATCATACTTGGCCAATTTTATCAAATAACTCATATGGCCCATTTATCACATGGGGCCCAAAATGTCACTTTTTATCATTTTAGCCCATTAAGGGCGATTCCAAAATTTTCACGATTTTAATACCGATTACAAGCTCTTAACACTAAAGTTTTAATATACCATATTTTCCGATCTCACCAACTTTGCGATTTTTTTTAGACTAATGCTTAATTACGGTAAAGTCATCTAACCCATGAGATAAGTGTGAGATTACACAACTGATTACGGTGAGGACTATACTTTCCTAATCGTCGATACCTAAATAAGTATCATGCTTGGTTAGAACACTAATACTTAATATAAATCTATGCCAAAGATAAGCGATCTAGATCTTTACCCTCAGAATCTCGAACAACTACTATTTGGCGGTTCTCCCCGGTTGACGGTTCACAACCCGGTGGAAAATCTCGAATAGCTAATGGCTCCGAACTACGAATAACTTCGAATAATTGATTCTCCCCGGATGAGGGTCCACAACCCTGTGGAAAATCCTGAATTACCGAAATAGCCCTTCGCTTGAATCTAGAGGGAATAGCGAATCCGCCCCTCTTCTGAACACTATTCACCACCCTTTTCAACCCTATCTTGCTTGCCTCCATTGACAAAAGAATATTAGTCCAACTAATATTTTTGGAAATTAAGTTTATAGGTTTTAAGGGTGAAATTGGCTTACCACGAAATCTTACGTTCACGGGATGAAAATCGAGTGATAACGTTCCTAAGATAAAATAGATTAGTAACCCATCTTTTACGAAATAACGAGTAATATGGAAGTCCTTGATAAAAACCCTTACCTTAACACTTTGAACCGAATCCTAATGATTCACGATGATTACGAATACTCCGAGTTTTGGCCTTCTCTATATCACTATAAAGACGAGAAAGATTGTCTAAGAGAAAGAGATAGAGGATACTTTCGGTCAAAAGACCCTCCCAAACAAAAGTAGATTCGGCAAAAGAAAAAATGAAAAAAATAAAGAATCGAAGAGGGTTCTTACCATTTAATCAAAACGAATGCAAAGAAAATGATTGATAAGAAAATATATATGAAGAGGAAGATTCGGCTAAGAAGAAAAATGGAAGAAAATGATACTAGCAATATTCGGCCATGGAGGAAAAGAGAAGGGAGAAAATATGTTTGTAAAAAAAAAAAAGCAAAATGGAGAAAGAAAGAAATAGAGGATGAGAGGTTTGTGTTTCGATTTTCAAAGGTGAAAAAGGAGCAAAGAGAGGTATTTGGGACAAGAGAGCATTCGGCAATGGAGAAGAAAAGAAAAAGAGAAAAAATGGCTTTTGTGTTTTTGGTGTTTTCGGCACAAGGGGAAGAGTGACTTGAGAGGTTAGGCAAAATATGACCAAATGATCAAAAAGAAATGACCAAAAGAAGAAAACAAGTTGTTCACTAATGCACAAAATGCATTCGGCTAGGGATAGAAAGATGAAAAGAAAAGTTTTTGTGAAAAGCACAAAATGACAAAAATGAAAGTGACCAAACTTGCTACACATTCTTACCAATACCTCCAACAACATTCGGCCACCCCCCTAGCCCCCAAAACCGTCCAAGTTCATGGACAAAGTTTGGCCATTCCAAACTTTCCAAAACACACCCCTTAAAAAGTGCCTTGTGTTCCCCCTACATACCATAAGCTCATGATTCCTTTCCCTATGTTCAAATCTTGCCTTAAACCATTAGCCACCTTGCCATAAAAATAAAGTCCAACCTACCAAAAATAGAGCTTGGCTGACACATGCTAGAGGAGTGCAAAAATTAAAGTCACAAAATGCATACCATGGGATTCGAACCTCTTCCCTCAAGCAACACTCATGGCACCAACTCCACTTTACTACTAGCTCATCTTATGCTAACTTTTTTCACTTAATTTCCTTAAACATCAAGGTTACTTGTTCCACTTCAATAAAGTACTCATTACTAAAATTTATTCTAATTTCAAATAAATCCCGAGCCTTCTCAAGACTATATTAAACACACAAATTGAATCATTCACAAGCTAAGCACCAAAATTATGCAACATATCGATACTCAATTTTTAGGATATTATATTCAAAAATTTTGAAAATAGGGTTCACACGACTGTGTGGCCAGGCCGTGTGACAGACCGTGTTACATACTGACTTGAGACACACAGTCTTGCACAGACCGTGTTTCAGACCGTACATGACGTGTGATAGGTCGTGTGACAGACCATGTTACATACTGACTTGAGACACACAGTCGTGTTACAGGCCGTGTTTCAGACCGTATGAAACCTGCGTCTAAAAACAATAATGACACATGATTGTGTGGGGTGGCCGTATGTGGCACATAGCAGTGTGACAACCCGTGTCCCAGGCCGTGTGCACCTTAAAATCTTGCATTTCAAGTCACTTTTCCACAAAATCTTAGACACCAAGCCACACCATTATCAGCTACAAAACCATGCTCAAACACATTGGATCTCCTTCAAAAACATGCCAATTTCACCCAACATATGCCTAACCAATATGTCATCATTTGGCACCACAACTTATATATCAAAACAAATCAAAACCAAGCCTATACTTTCATGTCACAAGCATATACCAAATGGTTTGCATTTAAACTTAAAAACCATACATTAAATTATGTCAAAACTTACCATTACTCTTCCCATTCAATCACATTCATTTGTACCATAATTCAAACACCTTTGTAAAGTTTATATCAAGTGAACAATTAGCACAAAAAGACCATAAACATACCAAGGTCTAAAACATGATCACATATAAGCTATTACAAAACATAAACATCATTTCATCAATCTAACCAATACCACAAATAACATACAATCAAAACATATACAAATTTCACCTATTACATGGCAAGTTCCATACTAAATTTGGATTTCATACCAAACCATGAATTAGTACATTATTAACTAAAACATATATTTATCACACAAGTATAGAAAATACTACTTGTAATAAGTACTTTAAACATATACAAGATACTCCTATTACATGCCCCATATCCCAAAATTAAAAGTTTTTTTTAAATATCTATAAAAAAGAATTTGGAGAGTGTGATATTCGCGTTGATCCAATCGCACGATTTTGCAAAATTTTATTTACAAGGAAACAGGAAAATGACACAAGGAAGCTTTAATACGCTTAGTAAGTTCACAGGTTAAAATGATAAAACTTATCGAATAAACATAATAAATCATTATATGCTAGTCCTGCCAACCACAATCAATCAATGGTGAGTTATACATATATACAAGTTGCATACCAGTTTATTCATACGAACTCAATCAATATCAAGTCACAATATACTATTGGAAATCAAGAAAATATTTTTATAATTCAATACACAATTCATTTAACCAATTAAAGATATAGATATACGGTTATCCATCGAAACACACCAAAACGCTCCAGCGAGCCAAACCAACCGAGAACATGCCTTGGCACCAAGTGCCTAGCCTGTAGGCTAACATCCCTCCAAAGCACACCTCGACACCAAGTGCCAAGCCCAAAGGCTTTACATCCGCCCCCGGTAACACGCCAGAAACAATGTAAATATAACACGACAGTCTATAACAAATGCTGGACTTCGATATATTCAATGGATAGGGATAAATCAGGAATCATCATCTCATCTCAAGTCAGACCCGTACAACGCGCAATATAATCTATTGGCATGCCAATTGTATCCTATCCCATGTTCATCCGGGCTCGATATACAAAACTACATAATATCTTACAATTCAATTACATTTCTCACCCTGAATCATCTTTATGATAATTTCATTAAATATATATAAATATTCACAACTCATAGTTCACAAGTCAATAAAATATTGCAAATTATACTAAATTAAACAGTATGAAATTACCAGGACTAAACTGCAGAGATAGCAAAATTCAGGGATCAATCAACAACTTTCTGTTTCCATGATTATCTACTTGTTCTTGATCTATAAAGTAAATTTTATTTCAAGTTATCAACTTTAACTTCATGTAATATTCAATTTAGTGCTTATGTCTTTCTATTTATAATTTTTCACAATTGCCCCAAACTTTTACACATGATTTGATTTAGTCCCTAAAACTGAAACAAGCTTATTTTCACAATTAATCTCTATACCTATTGAGTCGAATTTAATTAATTTACAAATCAACCCTCTAATTTTGAAATTTTACAAGGAAACCATGCCAATTTAACAATTTAACAATTTAGTCCTTAAACTTATAAACTAAAGAAAATCACTTTACAAACTAGTCCAAACTCATTATCAAGCTTCTAACTAAACCATTTTCTATAAAGAAAAAAATCTAAGATTCATCAATGGCAAGTTTTAAAATCTTTAACAGTTTTGAAAACGGAGGCACATGTTAGCTGGATCTAGTTGCAACGATCACAAAAACATAAAAATGACAAGAAATGGGTGAAAAATGGGTTACTATGCAAAGATTTTAGCTTGGCCGAAGTTTCTATGCATGAAAATGGTGGTTTCAATCATGGTAATAAAAAGTAAATAAGATGAAAGCTTTATTTTTACTTTTGTCTTATTAGTTTTATTACTTTAATTAATTAAACTAAAATATAAAACATATAAAATGTAATAAAACCTAATAATCAACCGTCCATGATGGTTTATTTAGGTCTAATAACCATATAAGGCCTCCTTCAATTAATAATTAAGCTATTTAATCAATAAAATTCAATAACGATTAACTTTTACCTCTTTTACGAATTAGTCTTTTTTCTTTAATTAACTTGTCAAACAATAAAATTTCCAAACCGTAACTTCACATACCAATATAACAACACTGTAAATATTTAATAAAAATATATTTACAAACTTAGTTTACATAAAAGAGGTCTCAATACCTCGTTTTTTAAAATCACTTAACTTTAGGGACAAACCACTTGACTTTAACTAGTGATTCAAACAACAAAAATTATCAGGTCAAAATTCTATATAATATAATATTTGAATTTTAAATATTAAATAATAATATTTATGAACTAACTAGTCAGATTTGTGGTCTCGAAACAACAGTTTCTAACACCATTGGAAAACGAGCTGTTACAGTAGCCCACTGAATATATTGCTAAATGAAACGAGAATAAAGTTTGCAAACTGTTTAGATTTATATACGGACTTAAGCAAGCATCCCGCTCATGGAATTAAAGATTTGGTCAAGCGATCAAGACTTTTGGATTTAAGCAAAACATAGATAAACCTTATGTTTATAAACATTTAGGGGATGGAAATGTGGTCTTTCTTGTTCTATATGTCGATGATATTCTACTAATTAGGAATGACGTAGGGACATTGTCATTGGTTAAACTGTGGTTAACCCAACGATTTAGCATGGAGGACTTGGGAGAAGCTAATTTTGTTCTAGGTATTCGAATCCTAAGGGATCAAAAGAACAAAGTGATAACATTGTCTTAGACTTCATACATAGACAAGATATTCGAGTGCTATGGAATGACCGATTGAAAGAAGGGAAATCAACCCTTTGTATCAGGATTTCATCTCTCTTTAAAGGATTTTCCTTAGACAGTGGAAGAAAGAGAGAACAAGATAAAGGTTCCTTATGCTTCGGCAATAGAAAGTCTCATGTATGCTATGTTATGCACATGCCCAAATATCTTTTTTGTAGTGGGATTGGTAAGTCAATATCAGACGAATCCAAGACCAAGGCACTAATAAAAAGTTAAGCATATATTCAAGTATTTACGAAGAATAAGAGATTATATGCTTGTGTATTCCGGAGGAGACCTCACTCCTATTGGATATACTGATTCTGACTTCCAAACCTGTCAAGATTCGAGAAAATCGACATTAGGCTGTGCCTGTGTTCTAAACGACGGGTCCATAGTGTGAATAAGTGTCAAACAGGGATATATTGCTAACTTCACTATGGAGGGAAGAATATGAGGTATGGAAAAACTATGTAACAGTTCGTTTTCGATATAATCGAAACTGTGGTTTCGGGACCATAAATCCGATTCCAAAAAGGAAATTTATTTTAATATTATCTTATGTTCTATAGTATGATGGAAATGTCATATGAAAATTTCGTAAATAAATTTTATCGGATACATGTCTAATTTGATAAAGGACCAAATTGCACAAAGTGCAAAAGTTGAGTTCTAATAGCTAAAGGGATTAAATAGCTATAGAACTTTAAAGTGGAGGTCCTTATATGTAAAATAGACCATTTAAAAATGCTTAGTGGTTAAGCATGATGATTCATCCATGGAAAATAAAATAAAGAAAAGGATGAAATTGGAAAGTGAAAAAAAAATGATAAATGATAAAAAAATGAAAATATCATCAATTTTATCATCATCTTTCCCAAATAAAACATGGAAACCCTAGCTAAGAGAAAGTGAGCTCAAGCAAGCTATTTTGGCTTAATTGGGTAAGTAATCTTGTCCCGTTTTTAGTAATTTTTATATTTTCGAGATCGTAATAGCTTAATTTAGCTATCTCGGGGACTAATTTGCAAAGTTATCAAAGTACTAGGGTTTTTCCATGGATGAGTATGCTGAAATTTTGAAATTTATGGTAGAAAATGAAAGGTTGTTGATAGATAAACAACTTTTGTAAAGCGAATTTTGATGAAATTATGATTTTAGGACTAAATTGTAAAGTAGTAAAATTCATGGAAAATTTTTAATTTTTATGAAATACATGGGTTGTAAATGTTACATGTAAAATTTGGCTAGGCTTGGAATAAGGATTAAACTGCATGAATTTCATTTTCCGAGCCTAGGGACAATCTTCATTAATTAAAAGTTTAGGGGCAAAATGGTAATTTTTCCCAAGATGTGAATTGGACTGAATTGAGTATGAATTATATTAAATTTTGATGTTAAATTTACTCGTATAGATCCGGATAGACCAAATTCGGAGTTAGAGTGAGGAAAAGAGAAAGTGTCGGTTTAGTAGATTTTACGTACACGAACATTTATTGGGGTAAGTTCGTGTAACTAAATTGTGTATATTTATATGCTTGAATTGAATGTTGTGTATGAGAATTATGTAGTTGTCATGCATATGAAATTGAATATATATATATTTGATAAAGCCTGATAAAAATTAAATCCTATTTGAATAATGAAAGTCGATGGATACATGATTTCCTGTATTGATTATGGTCAAGCATATGTTACGAACACCCTATAGCTTGAATGAGCAATCCTGTTATAAGACCTCTCGAGCGTCCTATTATATAGTTTCTACGAGCATTCTGGTCGGTAGTGATCCTGCATGTGTTGCGCACTATCGCAGCTCTTTGTGAGCGTCCTGTTACACGATTCGATCAGTTGTGGTCCAGCATTTTTTTGTGGACACAAACGCAGCTCTTCGTGAGCATCTTCATATAGGCTCTTATGAGCTTCCTGACATGGCTCGCTTGAACTCCCTATTATGCTATCCGGAGCTCTCTGATATTAGCTCTTCGGAGTTACCTGCTAAGCTCAATGAGCTTTCTATTTTAAACTCCTATGAGTTTCCTGATATAGCCCAGATAAGCATCCTGTTACATGGCTCACATGAGCATCCTGTTATATGGCTCGAGAGTGTTCTTCCTGAGTATGTGCCCTTATGGGTACCCCTGAATATGAATTGACGGCTTTTGATTTGTACACTGCGAGTGTACTACATGTGTATCCATCGATATTTCAAATAAATTCAACAGGCAAAATCCCTGACACGAGGAAATATGAACACGAAATGAATTATTACATGCATCTGGCTAAAATACATGAAAATGATGATACATGATATATGGATGTATGAGATGGTGATATATGAACGTGAAACTTGTTTGATGAATGTGTTCACCTAAGGTTATAGATTTGTACACTTCGAGTGTACTTTCCTGGGTTTCAATTGATATTTTAATTGCTTTAATGAGCAAAATCCTGACATGAAATAATCTGAACTTGAGACAAAATATTATGAAAATGTACTTGAAATACATGGGTATGATTTGTATATGTTATTTGAATTCATGATATGGAAAGTATATATATATTGGAATTTGGTTATTATTGAGCCCATACATGTTTCTTGATGTTTATATGAGATAGTATGACTTAGAAATGAACTATTACCCGTATGTACATGAAGTACATGGAAATGACATTACCTGATATAATGATGCATGAATTGGTTGTTACATGAATATGGATCATGCTTGATGACTTTGTTCATCCATGATTAAGGACTATTATATGTTATTACTTGGCTAACATGAAGAGGATATGTGTTTAGGGCTTGTGATAAAATTGGTTGATAGTGCCTTTCATGTTTATTTTGAACATAAATATATGGCAAGTTATTTACCATGTTATACAAACTTACTAAGAATTTCATGCTTACTCTATTTTATTTTCCCTTGTTCTATAGTAATTCGGAAGCTCGTTTGGTTGGAAGCATCGGTGGAGATCACTCACACTATCCATCGGCCCATCTTGGTATATATATGGAAAATTAATTATGGTTATAATGACATGTATAGGTTAATTAGCCAATGTTGGCAAGTAAATGTTTGGGTTATAACTAGCCATTGGAATGGCTTGTGATGAACATGTTTTGATATGTATAAATGACATGTATAGGTTAATTAGCCAATGTTGGCAAGTAAATGTTTGGGTTATAACTAGCCATTGGAATGGCTTGTGATGAACATGTTTTGATATGTATAAATGAGGCTATAACATGTTTGGTGTGTGCTTAAATGATTTATTGATAGAAATCATGTTGGCATATTGAAAATTAATTCTAACATATTTCGTAAAATATGCATATAGGTGAATTCGATAAGTTAAGTAAGTTTGTATATTTAATTACATGATGGTAAAGTGTCATTTGAGGTGTTTAAGAGCACATTAGTTGTATGTGATGATATGTCATGCATGAGACTTGATTTTGACTTGAATTAATTGTTTTAAAATGGCTTGTGAATATGTTGAAGTATTGGTGTAAGAGGAAGACAAATTGGGTGAGAAATGTGGCTTGGAAAATAGCCTATTTTTGTCCACACGGGCATGTGTCTCAGCCATGTGTGACACACGGCCTAGCACATGGGCGTGTGATCTGGCTGTGTGTCCCCTGCATCTTAAAAATGTCAAAACATAATGCTCAGAATTGGTCACATGCCCTAGCACACGGGCGTGTGGCTTGGGCGTGTGACCCCTGCTGTAACAGCCCGATTTTGGGGCTAGTCGAAACAGTGGTTTCAGGACCACTAATCTGAGGGTGAATAAAATTATTTTTGTATTATTTTATGTGTTATGGCATTAATATATGGCTATATGAAAAATTTGGTGCTTTAATTTTAGCAATTGTATGCTTAATTGTGAAAAAAAAGACTAAATCGCATAAAGTGCAAAAGTTCCATGATACAAGGTAGAGGTGTCTAATAGCCATAGAATATTAAATTGGAGGTCCTTAAAGTGAAAATAGGCCAATTGGGGTGTGTTGGCCGGCCATAGAGACTAGGGAGACAATGATATTAAATTTTGGTCAAGTTTGGTGGAATTAGGTGGTAAAATAATGGATAAAATAAAATAAAAAGATGAGATATCATCTTTTACTGTTCCTTCTTCTTCTACCACCAAAATTTTAAAGGAAATAAGGGTTCTTGGAGTTCAAAATTTTTAGCAACACTAATCTTTTGCAAGTAAGTGATTTTGGTGGTTTTATTTGATAATTTTTGTACTTTTGGAACCCCCAAAGCTTAAGCTAGCTAATGAGGGGACTAATTTGCAATATGGTTGAAAGTCTAGGGACTTGCCACGAGAGATTTTATGTTGTTTACTGAGTTTTTATGGAAGAAAATGAATGTTTGGGAGGTGAGAAACAACTTTTGTGAAAGATGTTGTCATGAAAACACCTAAATGGGACTAAGTTGTAAAAGTTGAAATTGTGTAATAAATGCATGAAATAGTTGGAATTTTAAGTAGTTGTAAGATTAATAAATGTTCAGATAGGCTTGTTTAACGAGAAAATGTGATGAAAAATGATTTATGAGCCTAGGGGCAAAATCGTAATTTTGCCATAGTACAAGGGCAAAATGGTCATTTTTTCCTAAATAGAGATTATGATGTATTATGATTTATAAAGTGATTAAATGAGTGAATTTCACTATTATAAATCAAGAAGAGCGTGGAATCAACCTTGACCGAGGAAAAGGCACGGTTTTGGAATAGACCGTTGATTAACACATTTTGCACCGAGGTAAGTTTATGTGTAAACGATGCATCTTAAATACATATGTTGTTGCTCATTGGTGCATTGTATGATTGAGAATATTTATGATTCTAAATGGATTGAATTTGGTCGATAATGAATTAGATTTGAAAATGTGGAATATTATCCGTAGTAATTAATGGTGGGCTGTGTGCGACACCACCTTAGTTATTCTTATTGGTGGGCTATGTGCGATACCACCGTACTTATTCTTGTTGGTGGGCTATGTGTGATACCACCCTGTTAAAGATTAATGGTGGGCTAAGTGCGAAACCACCTAGTGCTTAGTATTACTAAGAATGGCTTATTGTGAAATTGTGATGTGTTGTTCATGTGATCATGTGGTGATAAGTGCAGGGATGTATGTTAAATAATACGAACATTTGGCTTGTGATATGGTTGGAATGTGGTAAGAGATGAAAACGAGTAAGCATGATATTGGAATGTGGAATGTTCTTACTTATTATGAAATGCTATTTATTGATTGGCACATATTATGATGTTTATTGTTTACATGTAGACTTACTAAGCTTAAAGCTTACTCCCTTTCTTTTCCCTTGTCTTATAGTGTCAAAGAGCCGGGTCGGGATACGAAGATAATTGGAAGATCATCCACACTATCAGCTCAATCTCGGTATATCTAGACTTAGTATATTGAGTATGGCATGTATAGGGGCTAGACTAGGTGAATAATTTTTTTGTTTTGGCCAAGTATGTATTGGCTCCTTTAAATATGAACTCTTTTGTATATTGCCATAGTTGATGGCTCATTATTACTAATTTATGAAAAGAAGAAGTTATTCATAGAAGTGTATGCTGCAAATTTGGGTTATCTAGTGATTTGTTGAATGGGACTATGTTGTGTGAGCTAGGGTGATAAAAAGAGCTTGGCTAATAGCCTTGTTCTTGTCCACACGGGTAGGCACATGGGCGTGTGTCTAGGCCGTGTGTGACACACGGTCAATTGCATGGGTGTGTGATCAGGCCGTGTGTCCCTTTGCATGTTAGAATTGCAAGTTAGTAAGCTAAGTAGTAAACACACAGGCAGAGACACAGCCGTGTGTCTCAGCCGTGTGGGAGGCACGACCACGGACATGGGCGTCTGCCCAGGCCGTGTAAAGTCTGCACCTTGAAGTTGGAATTTAATTCGGCACACAGTCTAAGGACACGGGCATGTGCCTTGGTCGTGTGACCATAGTGAGATGATGATGTCATAAACAGAATCCAAGGTTTTGGCACACGGGCTAAGACACGGGCGTGTTGAGGCCGTGTGAGGGACACGGGCTAAGGACATGGACGTGTGTCTGGCCGTGTGAAATAAGTCAGTGTTAACCATGGGTGGAGAACACGGGCATGTCTTAGGGGTACACGGGCGTGTCCCTTAAGCAGCACGGGCGTGTGACCCCTGTTAAGGCAAAATTTTTCTAAGTGAGTAAAAGTTCTCAGATTGATTTAGAAACCTTCCGAAAGTATGTTTAAGGCCTTGTAGGCCCATTATAAGGATGTTAGATATGTGAATGGAAAAGTTTTAATTTGGAATGAAATTTGATAACCTAAAGTTGTTTGACCATGTGAGTTAAGTACGGTAACGCCTCGTACCCGGTTCCTGCGTAGAATATGGGTAAGGGGTACACGACCTAAGACACGGGTGTTTCCCTGGTCGTGTGAGCCACACGGCCTGACCACACGGGCGTGTGACCCCTGTATATAGGAAAAAAATTGAGATTTTGCGAAAAATTCTCTGAGTACCCGGTTTAGTCTCGACTCATTTCTAATGCATGTTTTAGACCTCGAGGGTTCATATAAGGGACTTTATGATTGATTTCTGACATGACTACTGTATGGTGTAGAATATCTGTTATTTAGTCTGTAAGTTCTGGTAATTTTTTGTAACCCTATTCCGGTGACAGTTTCAGGTTAGGGGTGTTACAAACTATGACACTAGAATAGTGCGAATATAACTAAACCTAAAAGAAACCACATAAGGATAAAACACATTAACAGAGACAGGAGTGTTTGACAGAATAATGGATGTAGTAAAAAAATTCATCTGAGGACAAACCCTGGGGATTTGTTTAGCCAAGACTCTCATAGCTAGAGATCTCTTTGGGAAACATATAGAGGGACACAAGAATGAAAAATATGACTCATATACTTCAATAGGGCAAGTGGAAGACTGTTGGATCTGGTGCCCTGGTGTAGTATATTCATTTGTAAACTTGTAATTATTTCGAACAGATTGGCTAATAAAAAATTCATTAATTAAATTATTAAACTTTGTATAATTGTCCTCACATGGTTTTTGCATGCAAAGCAAAATGGAAGCAAATATTGCTCATTGTTTATCTAAATGTTTAACTAATACTAAGCGATATTACATGGTCGGATCGAAGTACGAAAAGACTGCTTGTATTAGTAGACAAACCTAAACATATCCTTAGTCTAATTAGAAATGAGCAAACTGATTAAAAATCTAATATGTCATCTATCAAACCCAGTTGGGGAGATTCATTGTCTTGGGCATCGAAACGGATGACTCCGAGAAGAAAGAGACATAGATGTGACTATCTAGACTGATAATACATTAGACAGGACCCAAATAGAATAGATCCTGAATCTATTTATGGATTTATTCACTCGTGACATTCATAGTGTGGTATACCTATATCCTGAATGGATGGCGGACTATGTATGCGTAACTCGTACACTTCGATGTAAGTAAAGGCCTAAGTTTAAATAGATAAGGAACCAATAGCTGATGCATTAGGTGTACGACTTCTGTAGTATATAGTGTCATTCACAACAGTTGAATTCATATCCAAAAACATGGGTAAATGATATCCTTTCATTTGCATTACATGATTCATGAAAAGTAAACAGGGCTATGATGGATGACTTGATCATTATTTGATAGTGATTGACTTTTCATGAAGGAATATGTAATGGTTACCATGAGATAAAATAGGATCATATTGGGAGAATGAATATTATCTCAAAGAGATCAAGGATATTGTAACACCCCTTACCCGTATTCAACGCTGGAACAGGGCTCGAGGCATTACCGAACTTATAACACAAGTAACCACATAATTTCGAGTCATAATTTTTTTGTCCAAATTAAAATCATTCATAATCGATCATAAAGTCCCTTATACGAGCCTACTAGGCCCAAAACATGCTTTAGAGGTGGTTCGGGACTAAACTGAGAACTTTAAAAATTTTTACAAAACCTAGAAAATTTTTACTAGAAGCAGGGCTCACATGCCCGTGTGGTCCAAGGGACACGCCCGTGTGACCTTAAGACACGCCCGTGCTTCAGACCGTGTTTGATTTAGAGGTGCTCTCTGACTTGTGCCATATGGCCGTTCCACACGCCCGTGTGTTAGGCCATGTAGCACACTCGGCTGAGACACACGCCCGTGTCTCTGCCCGTCTGCTCAATTCTGGACATTCTATTTTGCAACAATTAAGGTGTAGGGGACACACGGCCGGATCACATGCCCGTGGGACACGCCGTGTGTCACACACGGCCTAGACACACGCTCGTGTGTCTACCCACGTGGACAAAAACAAGGCTATTTACCAAGCCATTTTGCCACTCTTACTTGCACACATCTACACAATATCACATGGCACAAATTCAAGCATATAAATGCAACCAAACAACCACAACCAAGACAATAACATGTCATTCTTATACCATAATTTATCATGCTTAAAACATCATACTTAGCCCTTTAAAAACATACTAATTTCACATTCACAAGAGGGCATTAACATATGAATAAACTTATGATCAACATAAGCCATCATTCATGGTTATATATAAGATGAAGCATTAACAATTACAATCTAACACATATGGCCAAATTAATAATGACACACATAACCAATTGATGTAGTGTAACACCCCTTACCCGTATTCAATGCCAGAACCAGATACGAGGCATTACCGAACTTATCATGCTTAAACTTACAACTTTGGGCTATAAAATTTTGTCCTAACTTAAAACTTTTTCATTTACAATCGTAACTTCCCTATTTTGGGTCTACGAGACCCTATACGTATACTCGTGATGTTTCGAGACCAAACCGAAAAATTTCAAACACTTAGAAAATTTTGACATGAAACAGGGCCACACGCCCGTGTGAAGAATGGGACACGCCCGTGTGGCATTTCACATGCCCGTGTTCTATACCTGTGGTCGACACTGACTTGCATCACACGACCTATCACACGCCTGTGTGTTTAGCCCGTGTCCCTCACACGGCCTAGACACACCCGTGTCTTAGCCCGTGTGCCAAAACCTTGGCATTCTGTTTGTGACATCATCACCTCACTAAGGTCACACGGCCAAGGCACACGCCCGTGTCCTTAGGCCGCGTGTCGAATTATATTCCTAATTTTTTTAGGTGCAGGCTTCACACGGCCTGGGCACACACCCATGTCCATGGCCGTGCCTCCCACACGACTGAGACATACGGCCGTGTCTCTGCCTGTGTGTTTACTACTGAGCAAACTGACTTGCAAACCTAGCATGCAAGAGGAAACACGGCCGAACAACACGCCCATGGGGCTGGCCGTGTGTCACACACGGCTTAGACACACGCCCGTGTATCTACCCGTGTGGACATTAAAAAGGCTATATTCCAAACCAATTGCCACCCTACATAGCAACCATACTTATACCAATTCATTACAACATAGATCATGACCCTAAGGCACTTCCAAAAACTCAATTCATACATCCACACAAGCATAAACTTTGTAATATCATCATCATTGAATAAACGTAAACTTGTCATGTGTTGGCCCAATTCCAATGACCATTTACAAAATGACTTTGATAACTTAAATAGCCGACACATTGGCTATCAAAATGACATAACAAAGTACTCAAGTACTATACATGCCATACTCAAAATGAATCTAACTTGGCTATACCAAAACGTAGTCGATAGTGTGATTTCCAAACTCCGACGTCCCACGAACCCTCGAACTAACTTGGCAATGCTACAAGGAATAGTGAAATGAGAGGGGTAAGCATAAAGCTTAGTAAGTTTGCATGAAAATAAATAGCAACAATAAGTTCATAATGACATCAATTCATGGCATTGGATAACCACACAAAGTCATAAACATTTGCCATAACTAACGCGTACTTGTTCTTATTTAGCATATACCATGCCACATATCATAAACATTCCTCATGAATTATTCACGGGTACCTGTATTCACTCAATCACATGACTTTAGTACTAATCTCATTTCTATTTCCAAGCTTATCTATTTATCCCACTAATTCTATAGGGATACTCAAAGATGAGTATTCATCATCATTAATATGGACACGAAGCCAATGCCACATCCCAAACGTGGTCTTATATGGGGTCACCTCTGAGTGTCGATGCCATATCCCAGATATGGTCTTATACGATTCTGATATTCAATACCGAAGCCATATCCCAAATATTATCTTATACAGAATCTCAATTCGGTGCCGAGGCCATGTCCCCGACATGGTCTTACACGGGACCTTATTCATCTCATGTCTCGATGATAGCATTTTCACATTTATTATAGTCCAATCGGGAATTCAACATCTCAAATTTTATCATCCTTCTCATTCAACACCAATACTTAATTTCATAGAATGTCATGTAACATTATAATATCAAACATTCTAAAACATACTAGCATAAATGTTGAATTTATCATATACAAACATACCTCGATTTCAAAATAAGCTAGATCGACGATCTAGTCCAATACTTTGTTCTTTCCCCGGTCGAGGTAAATTCTTGGTTCTTCTTGATCTATAATAGCAAATTTGCTCATTTAAAAATCACATTAATAAATGCATTTCAATAACCATGCTTTGGCAAAATTATTATTTTGCCCTTAGACTTTTGTAAAATGACCATTTTACCCCTAGGCTCAGAAATCAACTCTAATCAAATTTCTACCTTTATCGAGCCTAGGTGAACATTTATTTCTCTTTTGGCTACCATCAAAACTCAACATTTCACACATTTGCTACATACTTTACAACCTTTACAAAAAGGTCCTTTTAGGAGTTTTCATGGTAACACCTTTCACAAAAGTTGTTCATCTAACAACTAAGGCTCATTTTCTTCCATAAAAATGCAGCAAACAACTAAAAAATCTCTCATGGAAAAACTCTAAACTCTTCACCATCTTACAAAATAGTCCCCACTATAGAAAGCTTAAGCTTTAGGGGTTCCAAAAGTACAATTTTTATCAAGAAATGATCACTAGAACACTTACTTGTATGGAGCAGAGTCTGCTGAAATTTTTGAAGCTTTCAAACCCCTATTTGCTACAAATTTTCGGTGAAAGAATGAAGGAGAAAAAATGATATCTTTTCTTTCTTTATTTTAATATAAATCATCAATTTAGTCCACCTAATATCCACTACTTTGACCAATTTTGTCAATGTTTGTCTCCTATGGCCGACCAACTATTATTTAAGGGGCTAATTTCCCTTTAAAGACCTCCAAATAATATTCCATAGCTATTTGGCACCCTTAGCTTGTAAAAATTGAACTTTCACACTTTATGCGATTTAGTCCTTTTTCGCGATTAAACATGAAATCGCTAAAATTAAAGCACCAAAATTTTCATACACTTATATAATCATGCTCTAACTCATAAATTAACATGAAAATAGTTTTCTCTAACCTTGGATTAGTGGTTCTAAAAGCACTATTTTGATTAGCCCCTAAATCGGGCTGTTACAATTCTTCCCCCCTTAAGGATTTTTGTCCTCGAAAATCTTACCGGTAAAAAGGTTGGGATACTTGTTTCTCATGGTCTCTTCGGGTTCCCAAGTAGCCTCTTCTATCCCATTTCTCTGCCATAGTACTTTAACAAGAGCTATACTTTTCTTTCTCAGTTGTTTGACCTCTCGTGAAAAAATCTTAACCGGCTCTTCGCCATAAGTCATGTCCGGTTGAATCTCTACTTCTGATGGCACAATCACATGTGCGGGTCTGAACGGTATCGGCGTAACATGGACACGTGAAAGACATTGTGAATCTTTTCCAGCTCAGGTGGCAAGGCCAAACGATAAGCTACCAGTCATATCCTCTCGGTGAGTTCATAAGGTGCCATATTCAAACTTGACTGAAAACTGTTGTTGTAGGCAAATTCCACCAACGGTAAGTATTTTTCCCAATTACCTTGGAATTCCAAAACACAACGTCGAAGCATGTCTTCAAGTATCTGTATCACTCTCTCCGACTGCCCGATGGTTTGTAGATGGAAAGCTGTACTGAAACTCAATTTCGTGCCCAAAGCCTCTTGCAACTTTTTCCAAAACCGTGACGTGAATCTTGGATCTCTATCTAAAATGATCGACAATGGTACACCATGAAGTCATACTATCTCTGACACATACAAATTCACCATATTATCGAGAGAATAATCGACTCGTACTGGTATTAAATGGGCTGACTTCATAAGTCTATCGACTACAACCCAGACAATATCTTTCTTTTTCTGCGTCAACGGTAAACCCGTCACGAAGTCCATAGTAATACGGTCCCATTTCCACTCGGGAACCATAATAGGTCATAGACCCGAAGGCACTTGGTGTTCAAATTTCACTTGTTGACAAATTAGGCATCTCGATACAAACTCGTAGATGTCTTTCTTCATACTCGCCCACCAATACCACTTCCTCAAGTCATTGTACATCTTCGTGCTGCCTGGGTGCATAGTTAAATATCCGCTATGTACTTCATGCAAAATCTTTCGAATAAGTTCATCATTTCTGGGTACACAGAACCAATCTCGAAACATCAAACATCCGTCAGGACTTACCCGAAAGTCTGACTCAACATTTGACTCGCTTATAACTCTTTTGGCTTGTAAGTTGCTGTCATCTTTCTGAGCTTCGCAAATCTCTTGGAGAAACAATGGCCTAGCCCTCAACTCAACTAGAATAGAACCATCATCTGACAAAGCCATCCGTGTATTCATGGCTCTCAGCGCAAACAAGGATTTTCTGCTCAAAGCATCGACGACCACGTTCGCCTTTCCCGGATGGTAGTCAATCACTAACTCACAATCCTTGATCAGCTCTAACCATCTTCGTTGCCTCAAGTTCAAGCCCTTTTGAGTCATCAAATATTTTAGGCTTTTTATGGTAGGTGAATATCCGACACCTTTAACCATATAAATGGTGTCTCCATATCTTTAATGCAAACACAATGGCAGCCAACTCTAAATCATGGGTCGGGTAATTCTTCTCGTGCGACTTTAATTGTCTAGAAGCATATGCAATCACCTTGCCCTCTTGCATAAGTACACAACCCAATCCATTCATGGATGCATCACTGTAAACCACAAATTCTCTTCCGGGCTCAGGTTGCACCAAAATAGGAGCCTCAGTCAACAATGCCTTTAGTTTTTCAAAACTCTGTTGGCACTTTTCCGTCCAATCAAACTTCACACCTTTTTGCAATAATCTCATCATCGGAGTAGCTATCATGGAAAACCCCTTGACAAAGAGCCTATAATAGCCGGCTAGGCCCAGAAAACTCCTCACTTCAGTTACGTTGTTTGGCAGTTTCCATTCAGTAATTGCCAAAATCTTACTCGGGTCGACTCTAATTCCATCTCCCGAGATAATGTGTCCAAAAAATCCAACTTCCTTAAGCCGAAATTCACTTTTACTAAACTTGGCGTACAATTGTTTATCTCTCAAAATTTGCAGAACCTTTCTCAAATGCTCGGCATGTTCGTTTTCATCTCGAGAGAAGATCAGTATATCATCAATGAAGACCACGACGAATTTATCCAAATATGGCCGAAAAATGCGATTCATCAAGTCCATGAAAACGGTTGGGGCATTTGTTAAACTAAAAGGCATAACCAAAAAATCGTAGTGGCCATACCTCGTCCTAAATGCAGTTTTCGGAACAGGGTTGGCTACTACGAATTTTTGGTTATGCCTTTTAGTTTAAAAAATGCCCCAGCCATTTTCATGGACTTGATGAATCGCATTTTTCGACCATATTTGGATAAATTCGTCGTGGTCTTCATTGATGATATACTGATCTTGATAAATTCGTCGTGGTCTTTATTGGATAAATTCGTCGTCGTGGTCTTCATTTTTCGGCCATATTTCATGGACTTGATGAAATGCAGTTTTCGGAACATCTGAGTCCTTGACTCTCAACTGATAGTACCCAGACCTTAAGCCTTTTTTGGAAAACACTGTGGCTCTTTTCAATTTATCAAACAAATCATCAATTCTTGGCAACGGGTACTTGTTCTTCACAGTTACCATATTAAGTTGTCGATAATCTATGCATAACCTCATAGAACCATCTTTCTTCTTCACAAATAATACGGGAGCACCCCACGGAGAAAAACTCGGTCTTGCAAAGCCTTTATCTGTTAGTTCTTGCAACTGTGCTTTCTATTCTCTCAGCTCGGTTGGAGCCATTCTATACGAAAAAATAGAAATAGGGCGGTACCCGGAGCTAACTCAATCCTAAATTCAATCTCCCTAACCGGAGATAACCCTGGCAATTCCTCCGGGAAAACATCCGAATATTTGCACACTATTGTTAACGACTCAATTTTCAACTCAGCCTCTTTACCATTCATTACGAAAGCAAGGTAAGCTTCGTACCCCTTTCTTAAATACTTCTGAGTCAACAAGGATGATATCACTACTGGTGATCTGTCTTGCTTATCTGATTCAACACGAATAAGATCCCCACTTTCACATTTTAACTCAATAAACTTCTTTCCACAATTAACGATCACATCATGAGTACTAACCAATCCATCCCAAGGATGACATCGAACTCATCAAATGATAATAACATGAGATTTGCAGGAAAACAATGACCCCAAATCATCAAAGGGAAACCTTTGCATGTTCTATCAACCAATACACATTTGCCTAGGAGATTCAACACTCTTATTACAAATTCAGTAAACTCTATAGGCATGCTCATGCTAGAGACTAATTTTATGCAAATATACGAGTGGGTAGATACCGCATCAATTAAAGCTATAACACAAGTATCATAAAGAGAAAATGTACCCGTGATCACGTCAGGGGAGGACCCTTCTTCGCGAGCATGAATGACATATGTTCTCGCTGGTGCTCTACTCTCCACTCTCGCAGTCTGCTCTCTAGATGAATTCTTGCCACTCATCTAATTTCCTGGGTTTCTCGGTGGTCTTCCTCTAGCAATATTTCCCGGTCTTGCATTTTGAGGTTTCTCTTTCTCACCCGCCTCAAGGTAATCTCTAATAAAGTGGTCTAGAGACCCACACTTGAAACAAGCCTTCTCGTTTGCTCGACACTCACTAGAATGACGTCTACCACACTGCGGACATTCCGGTCTACTCGGTCGGGCATTGCCAACACTAGCAACTGAAGTAATCTGAGCCCTATACCCCGAGAATTATTTTCCCTTACTTCGGTTTGAAAACCCGGACGAAGTGGCTAATCGAGTAGCAAAATCACTTGATTTCTTAGATGAGGATTAGTAGGACCTACTCAGTTATCTCTTTCTCGAGTCACGGGACTCAATCTCAGCTCTTATTTTCTCTTTGGCCAACTCTTCAGCTTTACAGGCTCTATCTACTAACACCACAAATTCTTTGAGTTCGAGGACTCCAACATATAAACGGATATCTTTATTTAACCCGTCCTCAAACCTTTTGCACATGATAGCCTCGGTAGACACACACTCCCAGACATACTTAATAAGCCTTACAAATTCGCGTTCATATTCAGTCACCGTCATTCAGCCCTGCTTTAGCTCTAAGAACTCTTTCCTCTTCTAGTCAATGAATCTTTGACTAACATATTTCTTCCGGAACTCCTCTTGGAAGAATTCCCAACTTATCCTCTCCATTGGTACCACCGACACAAGGGTGCTCCACCACTGATAGGCTGAATCTCTTAATAGAGATACCGCACACTTTATGCACTCTTCAGGCGCGCATGACAGCTCATCGAATACCCTGATGGTATTCTCAAGCCATAATTTTGCCCTCTCCGGATCATCATCCTTATTGGCCCGAAATTCCTCAGCTCCTTGTTTCTAGATCTTGTCGACCGGAGGCCTTTCTCTCCTTACTACCTCTACCACCTAAGGAGCTACAGGAGCGAGCTGAGGAATAGGTGGGGGTGGAGGGGGTTGAGTATTAGGATATGCTCGAATGTACTCAGTGTACCAATTTCTCATCATATGGAGAAAGGCTTCTCAAGCCTCTTCTCCCTGACCCAAGGTCTCGGGTCTACTATCTACTAGTGCGGTCCCTTGAGCGGGAGCCGGGCGCATTACTCGTAGCATCATCAGCTGCAGTCCAATTGGGGTCCATTACTATATAAAAACCCAAGTCAAACCGTCAGGAGTCGTCACACTATCATTACACAAATACTCTTACATATGACATGTATAGTTAGACTCATACTAACGCTACGTTAGTCTGAGAACCGACTAAACCGTAGCTCTAATACCACTAAATGTAACACCCCTTACCCGTATTCAATGCCGGAATCAGATACGAGGCATTACCGAACTTATAATGCTTAAACTTACAACTTTCGGCTATAAAATTTTGTCCTAACTTAAAACTTTTTCATTTACAATCGTAACTTCCCTATTTTGGGTCTACGAGACCCTATACGTATATTCGTGATAATTCGGGACCAAATCAGAAACTTTCAAACACTTAGAAAATTTTGACATGAAACAGGGCCACACACCCGTGTGAAGAATGGCACATGCCCGTGTGGCATTTCACATGCCCGTGTTCCATACCCGTGGTCGACACTGACTTGCATCATACGGGCTATCACATGCCTGTGTGTTTAACCCGTGTCCCTCACACGGCCTCGACACTCCCGTGTTTTAGCCCGTGTGCCAAAACCTTGGCATTTTATTTGTGATGTCATCACCTCACTAAGGTCACACGGCCAAGGCACATGCCTGTGTCCTTAGGCCGTGTGTCGAATTATATTCCTAGTGTTTTTACGTGCAGACTTCACACGGCCTGGGCACACACCCATGTCCATGGTCGTGCCTCCCACACGGCTGAGACACACGGTCGTGTCTGTGCCCGTGTGTTTACTACTGAGCATACCGACTTGCAAACCTAACATGCAAGAGGACACACGGCCGAACAACAAGCCCATGAGGCTGGCCGTGTGTCACACACGGCTTAGACACATGCCCGTGTATCTACCTGTGTGGACATTAAAAAGGCTATATTCAAAGCCAAATGCCACCTTACAAAGCAACCATACTTATACCAATTCATTTCAACATGGATCATGACCCTAAGGCACTTCCAAAAACTCAATTCAAGCATCCACACAAGCATAAACTTTGTAATTTCATCATCATTGAATAAATATAAACTTGTCATGTGTTGGCCCAATTCTAATGACCATTTACAAAATGACTTTGATAACTTAAATAGCCGACAATGTAACATCCCGAAATTGGGCCTAGTAGGATTGAGCCCATTGGGCCTCGAGCGCAAGAATGTTTAAAATTTATGGGAATTTAAGAACGACATTATTTCAAGTTGGACTTATTAGGAAGGTGATTTTAAAAATTTACGGGGTTCTAGGAAGTTTCGGGTTCAAGTTAAGTTATAGGAAAAATTTTGTGTTTAAAGCACTTTAAGGAGATATAGTAAGTGGCCTCAATGCTTATGAAAATAATTGAGTAATGTGCTAGCATAAATGAGCAATTGGTAAAGAGGATATGATGCCACATGAAGGACTTTAAGGGAAGAGGTTCAAATCCCATAATGTGCAAATTTTGACTATTATTTTTGTATTCTTTCCCTAAGTGTCGGCCAAGCATGTAAATAAGGCAATGTGGACTTTTTATTTTTGGCAAGATGGCTAAGGAAAATAGGAAAGGATGAAGGTGAGGAAAGAAATCAAGAGAAAGGGGAAAGTAAGGGGAACATGTGGCCTTTTTCAAGGGAAGTGTTATGGAAAGTGTGGTTGGCCAATTTTTGACCATTATGGTGATGTATGTGGACGGTTTTGTGGTTAAAGGGAGGTAGCCGAATTTTACTTGGTGTTTTGGTAAAACTATAGAGTTTGTTTTGGTCAAAAATACCTTTGGCTTCAATAGTGTCATTTTCTCCAAACTGCTACTCTTTGTGAGTTTTAGTTTTTCTTCTTTCTTTCTTCTTTGCCGAAACCTCCTAGCACATTTGTGCAATTTTTTTTACTTCTCTTTTGTTTGGTCAAAACATTCACCTCATGTTCATCTCCTTTTGATAGCCGAATCACCTAGCATCCATCCAACCTTCCATCCTTTTCTTTTAACCATTCCTCTAATTTTTTCTCTTCTCTAAATCGACACCACCATAAAATCACATTTTCTTGTTTGATTATCCTCCATAGTCGAATATCAATATTCATTTTATTCTATAACCGAACCTTGATCTCTTTTCTATCTTTTCTTCTCATCCGTATTTACACTCAATCCTTGATTAATCGGTAAGTGTTCATCTCAACATTTCTTATTTTCTTTCTCTTAATACCGAATCTATGTTTTGGTTTGGGATGGTCATATTGGCCGAAACCATCACCTTTTTCTCTCTCAAACGAGATTATTTACCTTCTTCGTAGTGATATAGTGGAAGGCCGAAACTTTGAATCTTCTGAAGTTATTGTATAATTGTTGGGAATCAGTCCTAAAAATCTTCAAGGTAAAGGAGCACAAGTGATTTGTATTAACCAAATCATTATCATCGATTCGTCAAGCAAGTGGGGTAAGAACATTGTTATAAGATTTGGTTTGGCCAAAGGTGGGATAATTACTAACGACTCTTTCACTCACCAAATATTGTTAGGACGGGATTTCAGTAACCAAAGGGTAGGATCGATTTTTGGTGCACTAAGGGAGATCACATTCGTGGTAAGTGGAGTTAGCCTAGTAAAGTGTTTTTGGTTACGATTATCAAAGTTGAGACTAACCTTCTATCAACTATCATTATAGGTGTTGAAATCGGTAGAAAGCACAACTCGTAATCAAGGTGTGTAATCCCGTACCTTTCCAAAAACATGTTTGAAATGGTGTGTAATCTCACACATCTTTGAAAGTTGCATGAAATGTTCTGTGATTTGGTCGAAATACCGAAGAAAACCAGAAATAGGCATCCGTGATCATTTGGGTGTGCGTATGTTTGTAGTGGTAACCATATTTTGCAATGAAACAGTTTCTGGTCAGCAACAGTGACGTGATTTTGAAAAATCACGGAAAATAGGAGAAAAGGGATTAATAAGTGAATAAGATATGGAATTATATCTTACTGTGTCTATTTTTATATGGAAGAAGCGGAGAAGGAAAAGGAATTTTAAAGTCTTGTGATATTTTAATTTTAGTGAGACTGGTTCTGATCGACTTCGTGGTTCTCTGTTCTGTCTTGGAAAAATTTTTTAAAATTGTATAAAGGGAGTTATGAGTTATAATTTATATATATAGATTCCTTAGTGAGCCTATTTTCAATAGAAACAATTGGGAGCAACATATGAAAACTTTACAGTGAGATATTTGAATTTCGGTTAAGAGAGGTCAGAATCGTTGGACAGTGAAACAAGGGAAACTTTAAGGAATAAACTGTACTAAATGGTTAAGCCAAAAATTTTGGAAAAATAGTAGTAAGAAGATATATGAGTCTAGTTTCTATGAAAATTTACGGATTTAGATTTTGAGATTCCTAACTCGAGTTATAGTCAATTTAGTCAGTACGACGCAGATGGACAGTTTCGATTTTTATGCCCCACATTAATAGTTAAGTCTAGGTTGCGGAATTACCAAAATACCCTTGGAGGGTAAATTACCGAAATACCCCTGGGTTGTGAGATTACCGAATTACCCTTAGTGGGTAAGATTATGAAATTACGAAAATGCCCCTATGGGCCGAATTACGGAAATGCCCCTAATGGGTAGAATTGATATGTTGCCTTAACGGGCCGATTTGATATGTTGCCTTAACGGGCCGATTTGATATGTTGCCTTAACGGGCCGATTTGATATATTGCCTTAACGGGGCGATTTGTTATACTGCCTTAATGGGCTGATTTGTTATATTGCCTTAACGAGCCGATTTGATATATTGCCTTAACGGGCCGATTTGATATATAGCCAAAATGGGCCGATTTGATATATTGCTTAATGGGCCGATCTGATATATTGCTAAATGGGCCGATCTGATATATGGCTTAATGGGTCGATTTGATATAATGCCCTAATGGGCTGATTTTGCAAAGTGTTAATGGGCCAAATTGTTTGTAATAAATCTCTGAGTTATTAATTATCGTGGTTATGTTGTAAATATCATGAATTACTATGTATGTTGCATTTACATTAGTTGCATGGGATTGGGATATTGATGATCGGGGAAGTGAAATTTGGTGGCTCTGCCACATAATCTGGTGACTCTGTCACATTTTGTCTAGTGGCTAAGCCACGTATATTCTGTTATTCTGGTGGCTTGTCCACAATTCGAATTTGATATAAATGGCTAAATGCCTATGATTGGTGTGTTGGCGGGGTGGGTTGACAAAAGATCCCCACAGGTGTGATGGATGGTACGGGTGGTGTGTAGCGGATGGATTATTAGGTTGGTTTGGGTTTGCATACATTCATACATTGCATATATATAAATGTATTCTGTTTTGTAAATGGGCTTCGGTCCAAGTGCATGTTAAATGGGCTTAAGCCCAAGATAATGCTATATGGGTTCAGGCCCAGTGGATGACGGTAAGGGGATTTCACACTAAGTTCTTGTAACTCACCCCTCCTTTTTAATCTCTGTAGGTAATGCTCCGTTGTGAAGACTTGGGCCCATGGATGACTCGGTGGAGGCCATACTTCAGAAATGGTGTTAATGAAATTTTAAATTTCTATTCCTGTTTATTTTATTATTTTGCTATTTTGGTTTAAGTGGTAATAAGGCCTCTGGAGTGTTTCATTGTTTGCTTTATGGTTGTTATACTTACTATTTTGCTTAAATTGTTTAAAATGAGAATTTTCTAAAAACTTAAATAAAGGTTTTCCAAAATCGATTAACAAATGGATTTCATAATAAACTTTTATAAATATTTTAACACGGAAGTTTTCACTCGAACTTTCAAACGATATTTTCAAAAGTCACGGTTTTAAAGTTCACTACCTTGATTGTTGACTCATCAATCAATCTTTCAAAAATACTTGTATTTTATCTACGTTTCCGCAACGATTTCAAAATGTTTCTGCAACTCTATTTATAAACATCACATTTTTGTAAATTGTTCATTTCAAATATGCATTCGCTACTAAAAGGGTTTTTAAAGATTATTACGTTTTCAAGTAGTTAACAATTGTTTAAGTGTTTTTGGTTTAAACAAAGAGGTTGTATTTCTCAAGCAAGTTTTTAATAATCGCAAAGATGGTTTTTACTTCCATGTGACACACCAGATTTGGGCCTAACTTCTAGGCCGGGTTCGGGGTGTTACAGACACATTGGCTATCAAAATGACATAACAAAGTACTCAAGTACTATACATGCCATACTCAAAATGAATCTAACTTGGCTATACCAAAAAATAGTCGATAGTGTGATTTCCGAACTCCGACGTCCCACAAACCCTCGAACTAACTTGGCAATGCTACAAGTAATAGGGAAATAAGAGGGGTAAGCATAAAGCTTAGTAAGTTTGCATGAAAATAAATAGCAACAATAAGTTCATAATGACATCAATTCATGGCATTGGATAACCACACAAAGTCATAAACATTTGCCATAACTAACTCGTACTTGTTCTTATTTAGCATATACCATGCCACATATCGTAAACATTCCTCATGAATTATTCACGGGTACCTGTATTCACTCAATCACATTACTTTAGTACTAATCTCATTTCTATTTCCAAGCTTATCTATTTATCCCACTAATTCACTAAGGATACTCAAAGACGAGTATTCATCGTCATTAATATGAACACGAAGCCAATGCCACATCCCAGACGTGGTCTTATATGGGGTCACCTCTGAGTGCCGATGCCATATCCTGGATATGGTCTTATACGGAATCCCACTTCAAGTGTCGATGCCATATCCCGGATATGGTCTTATACGATTCTCATATTCAATACCAAAGCCATATCCCAGATATGGTCTTATATAGAATCTCAATTCGGTATCGAGGCCATGTCCTCGACATGGTCTTACACAGGACCTTATTCATCTCATGTCTCGATGATATCATTTTCATATTTATTATAGTCCAACCGGGACTTCAACATCTCAACTTTTATAATCCTTCTCATTCAACACCAATACCCAGTTTCATAGAATGTCATGTAACATTATAATATCAAACATTCTCAAACATACTAGCATAAATGTTGAATTTATCATATACAAACTTACCTCGATTTCAAAATAAGCTAGATCGTCGATCTAGTCCAATATTTTGTTCTTTCCCCGGTCAAGGTAAATTCTTGGTTCTTCTTGATCTATAATAGAAAATTTGCTTATTTAACAATCACATTAATAAATGCATTTCAATAACCATGCTTTAGAAAAATTACTATTTTGCCCTTAGACTTTTGCAAAATGACCATTTTACCCCTAGGCTCGAAAATCAATTCTAATCAAATTTCTACCTTTATCGAGCCTAGATGAACATTTATTTCTCTTTTGGCTACCATCAAAACTCAACATTTCACACATTTACTACATACTTTACAACCTTTACAAAAAGGTCCTTTTAGGTGTTTTCATGGCAACACATTTCACAAAAGTTGTTCATTTAACAACTAAGGCTCATTTTCTTCCATAAAAATGCAGCAAACAACTTAAAAGCTCTCATGGAAAAACTCTAAACTCTACACCATCTTACAAAATAGTCCCCACTATAGAAAGCTTAAGCTTTAGGGGTTCCAAAAGTACAATTTTTATCAAGAAAGGATCACTAGAACACTTACTTGTATGGAGGAGAGTGTGCTGAAATTTTTGAAGCTTTCAAACCCCTATTTGCTACTAATTTTCGGTGGAAGAATGAAGGAGAAAAGATTATATCTTTTCTTTCTTTATTTTAATATAAAACATCAATTTAGTCCACCTAATATCAACTACTTTAACCAATTTTGTCAATGTTTGTCTCCTATGGCTGGCCAACTATTATTTAAGGGGCTAATTGCCCTTTAAAGACCTCCAAATGATATTCCATAGCTATTTGGCACCCTTAGCTTGTAAAAATTGAACTTTTCGCACTTTATGCGATTTAGTCCTTTTTCGCGATTAAACATGAAATCACTAAAATTAAAGCACCAAAATTTTCATAAACTTATATAATCATGCTCTAACTCATAAAATAACATGAAAATAATTTTATCTAACCTTGGATTAGTGGTTCTGAAACCACTGTTCCGATTAGCCCCTAAATCGGGCTGTTACACGTAGTCCCTATACATGCCATAGACTTAAAATGCTTGAATTCATTTATACCCAAAATGACAGCTTGATAGTGTGATAGGATATCCGGCGATTTCCAACCCGAGCGGGCTCGATGACACTATAAAACATTGGAAAGGAATGGGGTAAGCTATATTATATAGCTTAGTAATTTCATATGCAAATAATACAAAACATTATTCATAGACTTGACATACAAATAACTTAACAAATATTAACATAAATGTCATTAAAAATTCATAAACACAACTTACTCAATCCCAATCTTACCAACAGCTCATCATATAAATAACATAACATATTTCAACATAAATGTCATTAAACTTCATGAGTATAATTTACTCAATCACAATCTTACCAATTGTTCATCATATACTAAGCTCATTTTCTTTGAGTATTACTTACATATTTGTACCATCTCATAACATATTCACATACTTTCTCATCTTTGACATACCAGTTGAACCACTTGGAATACTATCGGATACACAGAAATATTTGCACATAAGTGCCACATATGTAGCCAATGCTACAACAAATCTCATAACACATATAAGCTCGCTCTCGAGCTATCCTCAGGCTTGCTCACACAAGCTGCCAGTCGAGACGTAGCTACGCGGCACTGCTCACACAAGCTGTTAGGTACCCAAAACATATGCTGTTATACCTAGCCACCGGTAGGACGTACAGGACCAACACCCATAACACATAAATCACATAATCATATGGGTTCCTAGTGACATGTCACTTGTATCCTAATCTATTCCTAAGGTTCAACCGGGATTTCTCTCTTGTCGGAACTTCGTCGAATATGCTCATAGAATCAATCATACATTTCATGCAATATCAAAACATTAAAATAAAAATATAACATTGCATTATTTACATACCAACTTACCTCGGCATAAAAATGGCAAAAAGGACTAAATCGTCAAATACTAGTTTTTTCCCCCGTTCTAGGTCTGAACCTCGTTTCTCTTGATCTATAATATCACATTTAACTTATTTAATCATTATACTATTAAAATCAACCCAATATCACATTATGGAAAAAATAACATTTTTGCCCCTATTGACATTTTTACAATTTAGTCCCTAGGCTCGTAAAATGAAATGTGCTTAATTTCTTCAATACCCATGCTTAGACGAACCTTATACATGATTATAACAGCCCACAATTTTTATTTATTCACATTTTTACACCATATTTTATAACTTTTACAAATAGGTCTTTTTTGACATTTTTACCGAAAATCACTTAGCAAAAGTCGTTTAACAAACAACAAACATGCATTTTCCACCATCAAACATCAAAATACATACATGTTCAACATGGGTAAAATTTTAGACTTTGACATCTCTTCAAATTAGTGGTAGGAATAGATAGATCATGTTACAAGGATTTCAAAAACATAGAAATCATTAAAAACGGGGCTGGAACAGACTTACAATCGAGCTTGAAAGCTTGAAAAACTTTAGCCATGTCTTCTCCATGTAAAATTCGGCCAAGGAAGAAGAAGATGGACAAATTTGGCTTTATTTTGGCTTTTTAATTCATTTTAATTACCAAATTACTAAAATACCCTTAATGAAAAACTTTAGAAACATACCAAACCATGTGCATTTTTTTTCTCCACCAACTTAACCAATGGTCTAATTACCATTTAAGGACCTCCAATTTAAAATCTTATAGCAATTGGACACCTTTAACATATAGAATTCAAGTTTTGCACTTTTTGCAATTTAGTCATTTTGACTAAATTGAGTGCCCAAACGTCAAAATTTTTGAACAAAATTTTCACAAAATCGTTCCATAAAACTGTAGACCATAAAAATATAATAAAGTTGAATTTTTCTGCATCGGATTAATGGTCCCGAAACCACTGTTTCGACTAGACCCAAAATCGGTTTGTTACATATATCCTATGAGGGTAACACACTTATGACAAGGACATTGGACAAGCGCTGAGTAGTTGCTTTCGTAATGGTATGTTGTTAGGGTGAGTTCAGTGACGATACTATAGTGGAATGACTTCGTGACTATATGTATTTATAACTAATAGGCAAAATTCAAAACTTAATTATAAATCTTTTGAGCCTCAACTACTTATGTCCAATCAGTCCCTCTGCTAGCTCGTTGAAACCAGGAATGAATTGTGTTTGAATAGAAATGAACAGAATGAATAGGAAAAAAGAAATGGGAAACATTGAAGAATGATTATAGTTTTCTCTGAAATGGAGAAATGGGTCATTTGGAAATTAATGTAGGTTTCCAGAAATGGAAATGAAAATGAAATGAAAATTGAAATTGTTATAATCCATTTAGAATCCTATATGGATTGCTTAAAAAATGATCAGAAGAATGAGTTTATTTTTTTGGACTGTTTCGAAGGCCGGGAATTAAAATAAACTATCCAGTCATAGTAAACATGTTGAGTTGTGAAATATTGAACGTACTTTCTCAAAATTTTATCGGGGGTAAAATCGTCAAAATTTTGTTGGGGGTAAAATAGGGATGAGAAAATTGTTATATATATAAATATTAAAGTTTATTTTGGAAAATAGAAAAACTTAATTAGGTTGGATCACATTACATAGTACTGGGTCAAAAAGGTCGAGGAAGTACTCGTAATTGAACCTAATGTAAGAGAGGCCCAAAATCCCCTTATGAACATGAAGGGTGTGGCAACCCTAGTAGGAATACTGGGGTGTCCTGTCTACCTTAGTCCTATTATAATTAGGATGTTGTAATTATATTTGAAATAAACCACTACAACTCAATAGGGGTTCTACCTTCTCAACCTATAAATAGATGGCACCAGTAGAGCTATTAACATAGCTTTGAGAAATTGTTATTCTGCAGAAAAATAAAGAGAATTTATTCTCAACTATTACATATATTTTTCAATAGTAACAATTCTATCGATTTTTATTAAGAAGAGAGAATTTTCATTTTCACCGCAAAAGGAGTGAAAACTTTTTCTAGTTCTATGTTTCGATTCAATTGGTTTGAACCCACACTCGAAGCAATTTGTGGTACAATAATAGTGGAGAAGATCATTTGGTTGAAAGCCAGGAACAACGAACATCTGCTAAGAAAAAAAAAAGAAGGTACAAATTTGGTTAAAGTTTATTGTTATAAATATCACAAATCGGGTCGATTTTCAAAGTTTTAATTTTCCGCTGTACAAGAAAATCATTTTCAAACCGAAATTTTTCCAACAGTGCTATGTTTATTGTGTAAATCGGGACCGATATTTTCTCTCTTCTTCATATATGATTAAATTTAATAAGATGTGATATTCTTGTAATTGTATTCATGTTTAGGGGATTGTATGCGAATGAATGTATAATACTATTTTATTATTATGTATGATAAAATATTTTTTCCAGAGTTGTGATTCCTAGAAAATAAAATGTAATTTATCAATTTTCTCGGGCAAGTATATTCTTGATCGTGGACTATTATCTCTTTGTAGGGTTTGTTTTTATTATTTTAGAATAAAATACTTAAGCTGAAAATGGACATAGGAATTGTGTGACCTAAAATTTTTCAATGGATCTCGGAGAACCGAGATACATCCAGGTCGATCGAGATGATGCAAACTTGACCCATCCAAACTAGAAAGTGACCGAAAATGGTCTGACAATAGGAGACTACCAGTTTCAATGGTGTGTTCAACGGAAAGGGCCGATGACAATCTGGTCGTGGCTGGTGGCAGCGATAACACGAAAACGACGACAAAAAGAAGGTGACTAATACCGTAGCAAAAGTATGTGGTGGAAAAATTGAAGACCCAAAGTATGTTTTGGAAAGAATAGAATTTATTTTTTTTACTTTCCATATGTTTCTCTAAAAATAAGGGAATAATTCTATTTTTTTCTATGTGATATTAATGAAAAATAAAAGGGATGTGAACCCCAATTTTGTGTGTTAGGGTTACCAATGAAAATGAAATAATAATAGAGAGGGTCTAGTAGCCGTTTTTGAAAAACCACTCTATGAAATGTTTAAGAGTATTTTTCTACTGTTCGTTCTTTGATTGGGTGGCCTACGTAGAGGCCGAGACGATTCTGTTGGGGCATGAAATCAATGTTACGAAGGAAATCAGATCGAAAAAGGTATATCTTCAACTCCTTTTCAACTTATTCGTTCCTCATGCATGGATCCATGGTTCATGATCGTCAGAATAATATTTTCGCTACGCCACGAGGTGTATCGATAATCCAACACTAGCAACGTTCGATTCCTTATCTTTGCAACACGATTCTGTTGTGGAGTGCCTGACGTAGTTAGTTGGGGTAGAATCCCATTCTCTATGAGGTACCTTAAGAACTCATCTGATAAATATTCCCCACCTCGATCAGATCGAAGTTCCTGTACGGGTAAACATAGTTGTTTCTCCACTTTCACACGAACCCCTTTGAATTTATCAAAGGTTTCACTCTTGTGGTGCATTAGGTACACATACCCATATCTAAAATAATCAATAATAAATACATAATACTCGTAATCACCTCTTGCACTGACATTCATGGGGCCACATACGTCAGTGTACACAAGTTCTAAGGGTTTCATGGCCCTCATCCCTTTTGCATTAAAAAATTTCTTAGTCATATTACCTTCCATGCAAGACTCACATTGTGGATGATGAATTTATTTAAGCAAACTTAAAGTGCTATCTTTCACAAGTCTAGTGATTCTTTCTTAGTTAATATGACTAGGTCTCAAATGCCAAAGGTACCCCTCATTAGAATGAGAAGTTTTAAGTCTTTTATTCGAAATTTTATTGTCAAGCAGTGTGTACATCTTTGGTTTGATAAAATAGAGATTGTTTGACATCCATCTATTATAGAAAACTTTACGTTTTCTAAATATTGAAATATTATTGTTGAAACTAATGGTCAAGCTGTCTTTATATAAACATACGACAGAAATCAAGTTTCTTTTAAAACTTGGTAAATGGAAATATTCTTTTAAAATAATATTCCTAAAATTATCAAAATAAAGATGTACATCTCCCATTGCTTCAGCTACCACAATTGTCTCATTTTTGGTCAGCGGCGATAGACTTTTATCTCTAAGTTATTTCGTCTCCTCGAACCCCTATAGAGAAACACATACATGATTAGCGGATCCAGAATCAATGACCTAGTGATCTACTAAATCTTCCACTAAGCAAGCTTCTATCATAAAGAGTTCCATACCTTTTCCCTTAGTGGCTAGGAAATCCTTCCACTTTTATAGTTCGCCTAATAGTGCCCTTTCTTGCTACAGAAGAAGCATTTGGACTTAGATAAGTCATTAGGCTTCTTGGTTCTCTTTCTTTTCACTTGTGGTGGCATAGTGATAGTACTAGATAAAACATATGTTTTCTCCCTACTTATTGGTTAATTTGTACCCATTTAGTTATCTTTAGCATATATTTTAGAATTTTCAGTTCAGTAAATTGCATTTTATAACTCAGTGGATCTCAGCCAATTTATCCTTAATTTTGTTATGTTTTGGTACTGATGTCGCTGCATGAGTGTTTTCAGATTGTGCCCAGAATTGTCACCGCACGTGACAGCTGTCCAAATAACAACAAAGAGGTGTAAACTATCTAGTCTGGTACAACTAATTTGTACGTTCAGATGCAACATGAGTCTGATCAAAGGACACCTATGCTATTAGGATAAATATCTATATATTTACATGAAAAAGGAGAGAGAGAGGATCATCTTCTTCAACCTTTCTTTTGAAGCTTTTTAGCTATGGCAGCTTAAATCTCCTATGGGTGAATTGACATGAACAGGATGCAGGTTAGCTCTTCACGAGGAGCTCTGAGTGTGACACAAGAGGGAGTTGAGAGATCAAGTCGAGATTTTCTAAGAATAGTGCTCTCCATTTGTTTCTTTTATATTTCTTTTCTAAACGATGGTGATTACTTTCTATTTCATGTTTGTACGGAAGTACACATGATTTATGGGGTTAAATGTTATTTTATTCAATCTTGCTTCTACTATTTAATCTTTGAGTTTTAATGTTTTTAGTAGGGAAATGTTCTTGCGATCACTGACACTGGAAAGTGCAGCGACAGTTCAAGCTAACAAGCATGACAACGGAAGTTGCTTGAAGATTAGAGGAATTTAATCCACTTGTTTTTAATAGTGTTCCATTGCCAACATCAGAAGGTGTCGTTAATGTGCATGTTTAAGTCTTCGATTAAATATAGAAGTTAAGCTTGGTAAGATATTCATTGTAGTTTAATGCATCGACAATCACCTATCCTTTTTACCTTGTGAGCACTTAGTATTCTGTTGAATATTCACGTTAGGGATCCTAGTTTATCACTATTATAATTTATCTTATTATTTTCAAGTTATTGCTTCGACAACTACTCTCACAATTTATCTCATTTTATTTATTTATTACACTAACATTGATAGAAGAAAAACAACCATCCGCCTGGGATCGATATCCAAGAGACTCATAGCTGTCTACTATACTTGCATCAACAATGTACGCTTGCACATTATTGCTGTGATGTTAAACAACCGATCAAGTTTTGGCTTCGTTGCCTGGGATGGTGTAACACCACTCACCCGTATTCAACACCGAAATAGGGTTACGGAGCATTACCAAACATATTATACAATTACACAAACATTTCGCATACATTTTCAAATTTCATATATTCATCAAACAACAACATTCATATTGTCCCTAAAACGAGCCTACAAGGCCCAAAACATGCATTCGGGGTGGTTCGGGACTATACCAATAACTTTAGAAACTTTTAGAACACTTAGAAAAATTTTCCAAAAACAGGGGACACACGCCTGTGTGGCCCGGCCGTGTGTCTCACATGGCCAAAGACATGCCCGTGTCGTAGACCCTGTGAACATTCGAAATGGGAGCACATGTCCTTGTCCCAGCCTGTGTCCGACCCTGTGTAACTCTTTGACTTGGGTCACACGGCCAACACACATGCCCGTGTGACTAGGCCGTGTGCCCTAAAAATGGCCATACACGCCCGTGTACCAAGCCGTGTGCTAGGCCGTCCCAAACCTATAGGGTATACTGACTTATGCCGCACAGACAAGTCACACGCCTGTGTGTGAGGCCGTGTGGAGCATATTGACTTGGTTTCTAATTCAATACCAGGGGACACACGGCCGTGTACATGACTGTGTGTCACACACGGCTGAGACACACGCTCGTGTCTCTGCCCGTGTGGACAAAAATAGGCTATTTACCAAGCCATCTTGTCACCCAAATTTGCACACACCTATATAACTCAAATGGCACATAATCAAAGAATATATGGGCATCCAATTCAAGCACAACTAAGACCAAAACATGCCAATTCAAAACATACAATTTTCTCAATCTTCAAAACACCTAATTTGTCACTTTCAATTGTGCACAACTTTACTTAAAACCACATGTATATCATAACTCTTAATGCACTCATATGGTACTCAATATACCAATCCACAATAAGGCATACACTAAGCAATTTGCTACCTTCACTACCATATCTCATCTAGGCATTCAATAAGTAAATATAAACCTCATCACCAAAGAGCATTAACACACATATATATACATCACCATATTTGCCAAAACAGGCCAAATTACAAGGCAATACACAAAATCAAATCAACCAAAATAAGCCAACTCAAATGGCTATATCCAACCCCAAATACATATTAAATGACCAAACTCTTATACATGCCATATGACCAAAACTTAGTTTAAAAAGTACCAAGATGATAGTTGGATAGTGTGACAAAGTCTCCGACGATCCCCGAATCCGAGCTAGCTTTGAAATCACTATAAAACATGGTAAAATAAATAAAGTAAGCTTTATAGCTTAGTAAGCTCGTATGAAAATAATAAGCAAAACTTACCATTTAATTTCCATTCCAAAAATGCATAAACTTACCAAAAAATGTGTATAATAAAGTGTTAACATATACTCAATCATCTATTTTACCATAAACTTAAACCTTTCATATGATCAATGCATATTCAGTTACCGTACATACCTGTACCGATACGTATCTATTCTCACCAATTCATATCTTCGATATACCCGTTGAACCATTCGGAATAAAAGTCGGATACTCGGGAGTCTCGCACCCTAAGTGCTAATATCATGGCCCGAAGCCGACTCAATGTATCTGGCACCCAAAGTGCCAATATCATGGCCCGGAGCCAAATCAATGTAACTCACACCCGAAGTGCCAATATCATGGCTCGAAGCCAAATCAATGTATCCCCTAATGACATGTCATTTGTATCCTAATCTATTCCTAAGGTTCAACCGGGATTTCCAATATCGAATCTTCGTCGAATGTATCTACAAGTTCGTAACTCTCAATTTATGCAATATCAAAGCATTTAAAACACAAATATAGCAATGCTTATTCCATACGAACTTACCTCGAATGCAAAGACGACGAAATAGGTCAATTAGTTGAGTACTTTGTTTTTCCCTCGATCTAGATCCGAATTTCACTTTTCTTGATCTATATGTAATCAAATTTAGCTTATTTAATTATCTCTCTATTCAATTTAGTCCAAAATACTCATTAAAGCACATTTACACTTTTGCCCCAAGTATTTCACAACTTTTACTATTTAGTCCTTATTACATAAAATCACAAATTCATGCAATTTAACCACAACCCATGCTAGCCGAATTACAATTAGGTCCCTAGCAGCCAATATTTTCCATTTATTTCACATTTTAACCACAAATTTTTCACATTTCACAATTTAATCCCTATTTTGCATTTTCACTAAAAATCACTTTACAAAACTTGTATAACTATCATCAAACATTCATAATCTATCATCAAACATTAAAGCTCATCCATATTCATCAATGGCAACATTCTAAATCTTTAACAGTTTTGCAAATTAGTCCCTGGGCTAGCTAGATTAAACTGCAATGATTTCAAAAACATAGAAATCATTAAAAACGAGACAAAAACCATACCTAATTTGGCAAGAATAGCATGGCCGAATGAAGAAAATGAAAAATGGTTTCCTTTTTCCCTATGGTCGGTTGAAAGAGATGATAATGGGATAAAAATTTGGTTTTGTTTTTATTTAATTTAACATTATTTACTAAATACCAAAATTAAACTTTAAAAACCTTACAAATTTCAAAATTACCAAGCCATTATCATCCACTAACACGTTTTTGGGCTATTTACCACATAAGGACATTCACTTTAAAGTTCTATAGCTATTAGACACCTTTAGCTATTAGAACACAGGTTTTACGCTTTACGCGACTTAGTACTTTTTTATCAAATTAAACACTCAAACGATAAAATTTCTGAACAAAACTTTCATACGATCATATTATCATGCTGTAGACATTAAAATAATTAATAAGATAATTATTTTGACTTCAGATTTGTGGTCTCGAAACTACTGTTTCGATTTGACTAAAAACGGGCTGTTACAACTCTCCCCCTTAGGGATTTTCATCCCTGAAAATCTTACCAGAAAAGAGGTTAGGGTACTGTTTTCTCATAGCTTCCTCGGGTTCCCACGTAGCCTCTTCGACCCCGTGACGTTGCCACAACACTTTCACTAAAGCTATGCGTTTATTTCTTAATTCTTTAACCTCTCGAGCTAAAATTCAGTTCGGTTCTTCGTTATACGTCATATCAGGTTGAATCTCAATTTTTTTCCAGAGAAATTATGTGTGATGGATCTAATCTATATCGACATAACATCAACACATGAAACACATTGTGGACCTTTTCTAACTCTGACGGTAAAGCTAACCAAAATGCTACTGGTCCTGTTCTTTCGATAATCTCATACGGTCCGATGAAACACAGACTCAGCTTGCATTTGTGACCAAATCGAAGAATTATCTTCCACGGAGATACTTCCAAAAATACTCTGTCACCGATCTAAAATTTAATGTCTTTCTGTTTCAAATCTGCGTACGACTTCTATCGATCTGAAGCTGCTTTCAAACTATCGTGAATTACTTTTACTTTATCTTCAATCTCTCCGATCAAATCAACCTTGTGAATATTTTTCTCACTCAGCTTGGTCCAATATAACGGAGTTCGGCATTTACGACCATTTAAAGCTTCATACGGTGCCATCTTTATGCTTGATTGAGAACTGTTGTTATATGCGAATTCAACCAACGACAAATATTTCTCCCAATTGCCTTCAAACTCTAAAACACAGCAACGAAGCATATCTTCGAGAATTTGTATTACTCTCTCAGACTGACCATCAGTTTACGGATGAAATGTTGTACTAAAATTCAACCTCGTACCTAGAGCTTCTTGCAATTTCTTCCAAAATCGCGATGTAAACCTTGGATCTCTATCCGAAATAATCAAAAATGGCACCCCGTGTAATCTAATGATCTCAGAAATGTACAATTCAACCAATTTATCAAGCAAATAGTCAGTACGTACCGGAATAAAATGTATAGATTTCGTCAGTCGATCTACGACAACCTAGATAGCATCTTTCTTCTTCGGAGACAAGGGCAATCCCGATACAAAATCCATCGTAACTCTATCCCATTTCCACTCTGGTATCATCACCGATTGTAGTAATACTGAAGGCACCTGATGTTCGGCTTTAACTTGCTAACAAACCAGAAATCTCAGTACAAATTCTGAAATGTCTCGTTTCATACCCAACCACCAATACAACTGTTTCAAATCATTGTACATTTTAGTACTCCCCGAGTGAATAGATAGACAACCACTGTGTGCTTCATTTAGAATTTTTTGTATAAGCTCTGGATCTCTCGGTATGCAAACTCTACCTCGGAACATTAAACAATCATTAGATCCGATTTGATAGTCGGAATCACTAGTCGATTCACATGGCATTCTTTTGGCTTGCAATTCATTATCATACTTCTGAGCTTCGTAAATTTACTGAAGAAATACCGGTTTAGCTTTCAACTCTACTAAAATCGAACCATCATCAGATAAGGTTAACTGAGTATTCATCGCTCTCAAAGAAAATAAAGATTTTCTACTCAAAGCTTCTGCGACTACATTCGCTTTACCCAGATGATAATCAATCACAAACTCATAGTCTTTTAGCAACTCGAGCCATCTTCATTGTCGCAAATTCAGATCTTTCTGAGTCATTATATAATTCAAACTCTTGTAATCAGTAAAGATATGGCACTTTTCATCGTACAAATGATGTCGCCAAATTTTCAATGCGAAAACAATAGCGGCCAACTCTAAATCATGCGTCGGATAATTCTTTTCATGCAGTTTCAACTGTCTAAAGGCATAAGCTATCACTTTTCCTTCTTGCATCAAAATGCAACCCAAACCATTCAATGACGCATCGCTGAAAATCACAAACTCTTTTCCCGACTCAGGTTGAACCAATACTGGTGCCTCAGTTAACAATGTTTTCAACTGTTCGAAACTCTGTTGACATTTCTCGGACCACTCAAATTTTACATCTTTCTGTAACAATCTAGTCATCAGTGTAGCAATCATCGAGAATCCTTTAACAAAACGTCGATAATAACCAGCTAACCCCAGAAAGCTTCTGACTTCGGATACATTTCTCGGTGGTTTCCAATTAACAACTGTTGAAATCTTGTTCGGATCCACTCGTATGCCTTCAGCTGAAACAATATGTCCCAAAAATCCAACCTCTCGGAGCCAAAACTCGGATTTACTGAATTTAGCAAATAGTTGCTTATCTCTCAAGGTTTGTAGCACAATCCTCAGATGCTCGGCATGCTCAGACTCATCTCGTGAATAGATCATAATGTCGTCAATGAATACAACAATGAATCTATCTAAAAACGATCTACAAATTTGATTCATCAAATCCATAAAAACTGTGTAACATCCCGAAATCGGGCATAGTAGAATTGGGCCTATTGGGCCTATTGGGCCCCGAGCGTAGAAGCATGTCTGAATTTTTGAGAGCAGGAGAACGACACTAGTGCAAGTTGAGCATATTAGATGAGTGATTTTTGAAGGCTAGGGGGGCTCTTATGAAGTTCCGGGTTCAAGTTAGGTCATAGGAGAATTTTGGTTTTTGGGCACTTAAGTGGGGAGAGCTGTAGGAGGCAAGGCTTAAGGAAATTGTTGGTGTTGTGATAACAAAAGGGAGCTTGTGGTGGAATGGTGTTGGCGTCACTTGTGAAGCAAGGGAAGTGGGGTTCGAATCCCACAGGTAGCACATGGGGAGTTTTATTTTTGTGCTCAGGAAAGGAGGAAGTTGGGTGGAGTTCAAACTCTGCAGGAGAGAGGGAAGACTGGGTCAAATTATTTGAATGGGTGTTGGAGAGTGAATGGGGGGGCAAATCAAGGAGAGAATCATGGGATTTGAAGAGTGGAGGTGTTTGGCTAAAATTGGGGAAGTGTTTAGGGAGTACATTCGGTTTTGTGGGTGTGTAGGTGCCGTTTTTGCTAAGTTCATTTTGTTTGGGAGGAGTCCATATTCGGCTTGAACAAGGAAAGAGTGTGAAATTCCCTTAACATTTTATTTCGCATCTGTGCATTTTGTGCATGTTTCTTCTTGGCACATCTCAAGTCACCTTGTTGCTTTTCCTTTTGTAAAATTCCTTTTCTCACTCTTTTCTTTTCCAATTCTTTCTTAGTCATTTTCTCTCTTCTGTGAACCTAAGTCGAATTTCCTCCTTGCTCATTGGAATTGGGTTCTCTTTTTATTTTTGCTAATAGCCGAATTCTCTAACTACTCACCTATTCTCTCATCTCTTCCACTTCTTATCTTTTCTTTGAACGATAGCCACCTTACCTACTTTGATCCTTATGGCCGATTGCTTGGTGTTTTACTGTTGGGGGCCGAATCTTTTTCTTCCAGTCAACTTCTCTTTGATCAAAGGGCCGAATCAAGTTGTAACATCCTAAAAATATTAGAGTATCATCTTGTTATTTGTGTTAGCTCGGATATGATTGTTATTGTGTGCTTAGTATATTTGTGTGAAGGCTTGGAAATATTAGCTAAGCTAGAATAATTTTTAGTGTGGAAAATTTAATGAAGTGGATTAAGTGAGCTTGACACTTAAGATAATTTAAGTGTTAAATTAAAGTACATGAGGAGTTAGTGGCATAGTGGATAAGGAGCTTGAAAGGTTGCTTGAGGGAAGTGGTTCGAGTAGCATAGAAAGCATATTGAGGATTTTATTTTTGTACATCCTAGCATTAAGTGTCGGTCAACTATACATATGGATAAGATGGACAATTTTCTTTTTTGGCAAGAAGACTTAAGGTTATGGTAAGCATGAAATAAGGGATAGAATTGCTAGATTTTGGGGATAAAATTCCTTCAACTTTGGGAATGTAGAGGATTTCAAGGCCTGGCTTAAGGAAGATGTTTTGGAAACTATTCCAAGGCCTTTAGTGCATGTATGTGGATGGCATGTATGGCTAGGGGGGTGGCCGAATATTGATAGGAGGTTTGGGGAAGGATAGTTGGCCAACTTTAGCATTTGTGCACCTTTTGGCATTTGTTTCTTTTCTCTCCAAAAACTCCTTCTTTGGCCGAATGTACCTAGGCATTTTTGGGCAAATTTGCTTTGGATTTTAGCTCTCATTTTTGTGTTAAACCAAATACCATTCTCTTTCTCTCATTTTTCCTTTTGAAACCGAAACTACATTTGAACTTTGTGCATTTTTGTGCACTTTTCTTCTTTGGTAAAATAGGTGTTGGCCGAATCTCTTAATCCCATTTTCTCTCTTTTCTTTCTTTTGAATATTGTTCAAAATCAAAACATTTCTTTTACTTTCTTCTTGGCCGAATCTCTTTCTTCCCCTTTCCCCTTGATTTTTCTTTCATTAGTTGCTAAAGCCGAATCATCCTTCTTCCCTTTTCATTTGTTTTTCTTTTTCTTTTCTTCTTTGCCATACTAATTCTTCATCTCTTTTGAGCCGAATATCAATAGTTTTTTTTCAAAATCATAGCCGAAACTCTCATATCCTATTTGATTTGTCTTGGTCGAATTTCTTCAAGGGTAGGACTTCATTTGGTTTTCTTCAATTAGTTTTGGAAGATAGGTAAGTGTTATGGCCGTTTTTCCTTAGTCTTTTTATTGTTTCTATGTTGTTCCTCTTGTGGACAAAGGCCGAATTTTGGGCAATTGTTGCAAGGTTCTAATCATTCTTAGAAATCAATTTCTATTAGGCTCCTCGGGACGTTGGAAGCAATCAATCTAAGCCTCGTTTCTTTGTCAAATCATTTCGGGTAAGCTTTAGGTAAGACTTGGTATTTCAAGTGATAACTCATTGGGATTTAGTAGTATGGCTGAATGGCCTTTGTTTATAATTTAAATATTGGCCGATTGTAGGACAAGGTGATCTAGTGCGGTAGATCGGGTCTTCGGATTTTAGTACTTGCGGTAGTGAAAGGTGTGTATCTTACACACTTTATAACTTGGTTTATATATATATATATATATATATATATATGTGTGTTAAATAACTATTCAAGTTGTTAAAGCCGAAACTATGAGATATTGATATGATACCTTGATGGGTATGAGCAAGGATACGGGTAAGTCAGTTTCGATATGATGTTGCTATATGTTGTTTAATATCACGATCTACGATATGTATTGGTTATATGTTCATATCAAAGTATATTGACATGATTTGTTTATCTATTGCATTGGTATGGGCAATATGTGAGGAGGGGGAAGATTGATATTCGTGTCTTCGGACACCAGAGGTTTGGCACCTCCAGTGATTTGGTATCACATTTGTGTCTTTGGGACACCGTGAGGTTTGGCACCTCATAGCGACTCGTCCCTGTGGATTAACACCACCGTGGGTTGGCCCCACTTTTGAGATATGGGATTGTCGCCAGTGATTTGGTATCACACGTGGGTTGGCCCCACAACTTGATTATTCGTGACTTTGGTCACCAGTGATTTGGTATCACATTTGTGTCTTTGGGACACTAGAGGTTTGGCACCTCATAGTGACTCGTCCCTGTGGATTAACACCACCGTGGGTTGGCCCCACTTTTGAGATATGGGCTTGTCGCCAGTGATTTGGTATCACAAGTGGGTTGGCCCCACAACTTGATTATTTGTGACTTTGGTCACCAGTGGTTTGGCACCACCAGTGGTTTGGTACCACACGGGGTAGAAAAATGAGTTACGGGTGGCTAGGTTGGGTGCATAATATATATATTGCTTGGTTATAATTTGTGTAAGTATGTGGTATTTACCCGGGAGAGGGAATATGCACTGAGTCTTGGTGACTCACCTTCTCCCTTATTTTTCAGGTAATTCGTAAATTCGCGGATGAGGAACCGGATGAACTCGAGGAGGCCATGCAATGAAATTTGGTTTTACATGAACTTCCATTTGGGTACTTGATTTTAATTTGGTTTTCATTTTATGGGTTTGTAATAAGGCCTCTTTAATTATGTTTTTGGATTATTTATATGCTTTGGATTTATTTTAGGAATAATTTGCAAATTACATGATTGATTTAATGACATGTGAACAAAGTTTTCTAAAATACAAAGCGCGATGGTTTTTAAAACGTTACCATCGGGTAACCTAAATAAATTGATAATTTTTAACAACTTAAGTATTTTTGATAACTCAAACTATTTTACAAAACTTAAGTTTCCAAATTTCTACTAGATACGATTTTTAACCTAATTGCTTTAGTTTCTCTTTAATTTATAAATGGTTTACTTAATCTAAGTCATGACTAAGTTTTAAAAATCTATTTACTGAATTGCAAAGTAAAATATCGATTTTCAACTTAATTTTTTTACGAATTTAGAATAATAAAAAGTTTTTCACTAAAATTTAATCGGTAACTCGTTTTTTCCCTCAAAACGCTTTCCCTGTGACATACCAAATTCGGTCATGGCGTATTGACCGGGTTTAGGGTGTTACAAATTGGTATCAGAGCCAAGTTCAAAAGCTCGGCTGTGGGCCCGAGGCCCAAAATGTTTTAAAGTATGGTTTTAAAATGATTTTGTTGAAAATTGTATGGTTGGAAAGGCATGGCCCCGAGTCTCCGACATCAATCCGCCCTGGTAAGTACATCAAACTGTTAATTTTGATGATATGATATGATGATGTTGGCATGACTGTATAGTAGTTGGAACTACTCTAGAGACCCAAACTATAGGTTGAATGTACTCGCGAAACAACTTCTTATTAAAATTATTCATAAAACTGTGTTTTAAAAAAAAAAGTGGAATAATGACTAATGCATAACGCTTTTAAATCAGATAAGTCGAGACTATAGACATGAGTACTTGTGGTCGAGGTCGTATTACTCGTGGACATGGTCGGGGTAGGATGGCTGTGTCTGAGCCAGTGAGGTCTGGTCAAGGATCCGAGAATGAGGTACCACCACCCCCACCACCAGCGGTTGGAGTTGAGCATCAGGATCAAACGGGGGATGATGCAGTGTCTCAGGCGATGCTGCGAGTCCTTGAGAGGGTAGCTGGAATAGGTGGAGGCGCGGGAGCTCGAAAATCTGTATCTGAGCGACTTCGAGCTAATGGAGCTGAGGTATTTCGAGGTGTTTCAGGTGTGGCTCCCAGTACGGCAGAGTATTGGTTAGAGGCGACGGAACGAATCATGGATGACTTGGATCTGAATGCTGAGGAAAAGCTGAAAGGGATAGTGTCGCTTCTTCGGGATGAGTCATATCAGTGGTGGCTCACGGTACGGAATAGTGCTGGAGCGGAGGATCTTACTTGGGATTATTTTAAGGCAGCGTATCAGAAGAAATATGTTGGGTCGAGTTACATTGATGCACAGCGTAAGGCATTTCTGAGTTTGGTCCAGGGAAGTAAGTCCGTATTAGAATATGAGGCAGAATTTTAAAGATTGAGCCGGTATGCTGGAGGTATCGTGGCTTCGGAGCACGAGCGATGTGTTCGGTTCGAGGATGGATTGAGGGACGAACTGAGATTGCTGATTACTCCACATCAGGAGCGAGAGTTTGCTGCGCTAGTTGAAAAGATTAAGATAGCAAAAGGGATAAAGGAATCAGTAAGGCAGAGGCACGACAAGAATAAACATAAGAGAAGTTTTGGATCATCCGGCCGATCGGTAATTCTCGTAAGAGGGTTAGCGAGTGGGCCGAATCAATCTGGGAGGCCTGTTACTGCTAATCAGGGACCAGCACAGTGTAATCGATGTGGAAAATCTCATTGGGGCGAATGTTGGACCGGAGGGAAAGGATGTTTTGAGTGTGGCTCACTGGATCATCGTGTGAGAGACTATCCACGTAAGCTAGCCAGGAATCAGTCTGAGGTTCAAGGTCGTGCTCAGTTCAGAAATGAGGGACCATCACCGCAGAGAGGTCGTGGTAATGGTAGAGGAGGTAATGGTTCTGGTCGAGGCCGCGGAGCATCTGGCAGAGGTGCTGGCAACACTAAGGCAAGACAACCTGGTTTGGTGTATGCAGCGAGACGTCAAGAGGAGGGCGACGCACCGGACGTCATAACTGGTACGTTCTTAATCTTTGGTGAACCATATCTTTGCTTTGATAGATGTGGGTTCGACACATTCGTATGTTGCTAGTAACATAGTAGAGACTATGAATCTAGACTCGAGACTACTTCTAGGAAGATGACAAGATGCCAGCCCTCTGGGTCACTCTATAGAAGTAAATAAGTCAGTATAGAGATGTACCCTAGAACTCCAAGGGTAATGTTTGTAGTGATCCGATGGAACCGCCGTTTGAGGAGTTCGATCCGATTCTTGGGATGGACTGGTTGGTCAAGTATCAAGCAAGTTTGGATTGCGCCGCTAAGCGCATGGTTTTGAAGACACCGAGGGCAAAGAGGTGGTTATGATAGGTAATAGAAGAGACTATCTATCTAACGTGGTATCTGCGTTGAAAGTCGTGTGAAGTTGGTCGTGAAGGGCCGAGTGTGCAGAGGCATTTGTGGTTCATGTGTGTGCGTTGGAGGCTAAGGAGTCTCTTTGTGGGAATGTCCGAATGGTAAAGGAATATGTTGACGTATTTCGGGAAGAACTTTCGGGATTGCCTCCGGATCGTGAAGTTGAATTTGGTATAGATCTCATTGCCCGAATCGTGCGGTGTCTATTGCTCCGTATAGGATGGCACCAAGGAATTAGGGAATTAAAGGCTCAAATTCAAGAGTTGTTGGATCGAGGTTTTATCCGACCAAGTGTTTCGCCTTGGGAGCACCGGTACTTTTGTCAAGAAAAAGGATGGATCGATGCGGATGTGTATAGACTATCGCCAGATTGAATAAGTGACGATCAAAAACAAGTATCCTTTGCGGAGGATAGATGACTTGTTTGATCACCTTAAGGGGCAGCGGTTTTCTCAAGATTGATTTAAGGTCCGGATATCATCACCGAAGGTGAAAGAGGTGATATCCATAAGACGGCATTTCGCACTCGGTATGGGCACTCACGAGTTTACGGTAATGCCGCTTGGGTTGACTAACGCGCGGCGGCATTCATGGACATGATGAATCGGGTATTCCAGCAGCTTTTAGACCAGTTTGTTGTGGTATTTATAGACGATAATTTGGTATACTCCAAGTCGAGGAGGAGGAGCATGATGCGCATTTGCGAGTAGTGTTACTGATTCTGAGGAAAAGCAATTTGACGCCAAATTTAGTAAGTGCGAGTTCGGCTTAGGAGGTGACTTTCTTGGGTCACGTAGTATCACCGAGGGATTAGAGTGGATCCTCGAAAGATTGAGGCGATGTTGGATTGAAGCCGCTAAGTCGATGGTCGAGAGATTCGGAGTTTCCTAGGTCTAGCGGGTATTACCAAGATTTGTGGAAGGATTTTCTTTGATAGCAGCACCTATGACTAAGTTATTGAGGAAAGGAATTCCATTTGTGTGGACCGAGAAGCGATAGGAAGTTTTGACAAGTTGAAGAAGATTCGATCAAGCTCCTGGTTTGATTCAACTCGAGGCAGGCAAGGAATTCACGGTTTCTTCGTGATGCATCACATACTGGTTTGGGATGTGTCTTTGATCTGAGAAGGGGAAGGTAGTGGCTTATGCATCTCGACAGATGAGACCACATGAAGTTAACTATCCGACGCATGACTTGGAATTAGCATTTGCGTGGTTTTTGCTTTGAAGATATGGAGACACTATTTGTATGGAGAGAAGTCGATAGTCTACACGGATCACAAGAGTCTTAAGTATCTTTTGACTCGTAAGGATTTGAACTTGAGGCGGCGTAGATGGATAGAGTTGTTGAAGGACTACGATCGCTCGATAGAGTATCATCCGGCAAGGCTAACGTGGTGGCGAGCACGCGTTGAGCCGAAAGGTTGTATCGGACTTAAGATCGATGTTTGCTCATCTTAGCTTATATGACGATGGGAGTCTTTTGGCTGAATTACAAGTCAAGCCGACTTGGTTAGAGCGGATCAAGGAGAAACAGTTTAGAGGATGATGGTTTGAATGATCGAGGTTACTGAGTTCGAAATGGTGGTTTAGAGGATTATAGTTTGTCCAAGGATGGAGTATTGTGTCTTAAAGGAAGAGCTTGTATGCCAAAGGATGTTGAGTTGAGGCAAAGGATTCTTCGACGCCTTTAGCAGCCCATACGCTATGCATCCCGGAGGTAGCAAGATGTATCTGGATTTAAGAGAGCGCTTTTGGTGGCAGTGTCAGCGCGGAGGTAATCGAGTTTGTGGGTAAATGTCGACGTGTGAGCGAGTCAAGGCGGAGCATCAATTGCCGTCTAGGTTACTTCTGCAGGTGAAGATTCCACAGTGGAAGTGGGAAAGGATCACTATGGACTTTGTCAGTGGATTACCCCTTACGCCAAGTAAGAAGGACTCGATTTGGGTGATTGTGGATCGTCGACTAAGTCACTCATTTTATTCCTGTAGGGTGGATTACTCGCCTTGAAGTTAGCTAAGTTGTATGTGGCGGAAATAGTGAGGTTGCACGGTGTACCAATGTAGATCATCTCGCATGAGATCCTAGATTTACGTCGAGGTTTTGGAGAGCGTTACATCAGGCTTTGGGTACGCGGTTGGATTTTAGTACCGCATTTCATCCACAGTCTGACGGATAGTCGGAAAGAGTTATACAGATTTTAGAGGATATGTTGAGAGGGTGTGTTTTGGATTTCAGAGGTAGCTGGGAAGAGTTTTTACCATTAACTGAGTTCGCATACAACAATAGTTATCAAGCAAGCATTAAGATGGCACCATATGAGGCGTTGTATGGTAGGAGGTGTCGCACACCTACATGTTGGACAGAGTTGGATGAGCATCAGATGTTAGGACCAGAGTTGGTTGCGGACGAGGATAAGGTTAAGACGATTCAGGCTCGTCTGAAGGAAGCTTCAGATAGGCAGAAGTCATATGCTGATCTCAAGCGGAGAGATATAGAGTTTGCCGTGGGTGACAAAGTTTTTCTGAAGGTCTCGCCATGGAAGAAAATGTTAAGATTTGGGAGAAAAGGCGAGTTAAGTCCAAGGTTTATTTGGCCGTATAAGGTGTTGAGACGAGTGGGACCAGTGAGCCTATCACTCGAGTTGCCATCGAGTCGAGCCGCATTCACGATGTGTTCCATGTCTCCATGCTTAGACGCTATCGCTCGATCCATCGCATGTTGTGGCGATGAGAGGAAATAGAGGTGAGTCCAGATCTGACGGTAGAAGAAGAACCTGTGCAGATTCTAGATCGAGATGTGAAAGTTTTGCGTAGGAAGTCCGTTCCTTTAGTGAAGGTTTTATGGAATCATGGCGTGGAAGAAGCTACGTGGGAACCGGAGGATGCGATGAGGCAGCAGTACCCTCAACTATTTTGATCAGGTAATTTCGAGGACGAAATTTTCTTAAGGGGGGTAGAATTGTAACATCCTAAAAATTTAGAGTATCATCTTGTTATTTGTGTTAGCTCGGATATGATTGTTATTGTGTGCTTAGTATATTTGTGTGAAGGCTTGGAAATATTAGCTAAGCTAGAATAATTTTTAGTGTGGAAAATTTAATGAAGTGGATTAAGTGAGCTTGACACTTAAGATAATTTAAGTGTTAAATTAAAGCACATGAGGAGTTAGTGGCATAGTGGATAAGGAGCTTGAAAGGTTGCTTGAGGGAAGTGGTTCGAGTAGCATGGAAAGCATATTGAGGATTTTATTTTTGTACATCCTAGCATTAAGTGTCGGTCAACTATACATATGGATAAGATGGACAATTTTCTTTTTTGGCAAGAAGACTTAAGGTTATGGTAAGCATGAAATAAGGGATAGAATTGCTAGATTTTGGGGATAAAATTCCTTCAACTTTGGGAATGTAGAGGATTTTAAGGCTTGGCTTAAGGAAGATGTTTTGGAAACTATTCCAAGGCCTTTAGTGCATGTATGTGGATGACATGTATTGCTAGGGGTGGCCGAATATTGATAGGAGGTTTGGGGAAGGATAGTTGGCCAACTTTAGCATTTGTGCACCTTTTGGCATTTGTTTCTTTTCTCTCCAAAAACTCCTTCTTTGGCCGAATGTACCTAGGCATTTTTGTGCAAATTTGCTTTGGATTTTAGCTCTCATTTTTGTGTTGAACCAAATACCATTCTCTTTCTCTCATTTTTCCTTTTGGAACCGAAACTACATTTGAACTTTGTGCATTTTTGTGCACTTTTCTTCTTTGGTAAAATAGGTGTTGGCCGAATCTCTTAATCCCATTTTCTCTCTTTTCTTTCTTTTGAATATTGTTCAAAATCACAACATTTCTTTTACTTTCTTCTTGGCCGAATCTCTTTCTTCCCCTTTCCCCTTAATTTTTCTTTCATTAGTTGCTAAAGCCGAATCATCCTTCTTCCCTTTTCATTTTTTTTTCTTTTTCTTTTCGTCTTTGCCATACTAATTCTTCATCTCTTTTGAGCCGAATATCAATTGTTTTTTTTCAAAATCATAGCCGAAACTCTCATATCCTATTTGATTTGTCTTGGTCGAATTTCTTCAAGGGTAGGACTTCATTTCGTTTTCTTCAATCGGTTTTGGAAGATAGGTAAGTGTTATGGCCGTTTTTCCTTAGTCTTTTTATTGTTTCTATGTTGTTCCTCTTGTGGACAAAGGCCAAATTTTAGGCAATTGTTGCAAGGTTCTAATCATTCTTAGAAATCGATTTCTTTTAGGCTCCTCGGGACGTTGGAAGCAATCAATCTAAGCCTCGTTTCTTTGTCAAATCATTTCGGGTAAGCTTTAGGTAAGACTTGGTATTTCAAGTGATAACTCATTGGGATTTAGTAGTATGGCCGAATGGCCTTTGTTTATAATTTAAATATTGGCCGATTGTAGGACAAGGTGATCTAGGGCGGTAGATCGGGTCTTCGGATTTTAGTACTTGCGGTAGTGAAAGGTGTGTATCTTACACACTTTATAACTTGGTTTATATATATATATGTGTGTTAAATAACTATTCAAGTTGTTAAAGCCGAAACTATGAGATATTGATATGATACCTTGATGGGTATGAGCTAGGATACGGGTAAGTCCGTTTCGATATGATATTGCTATATGTTGTTTAATATCACGATCTACGATATGTATTGGTTATATGTTCATATCAAAGTATATTGACATGATTTGTTTATCTATTGCATTGGTATGGGCAATATGAGAGGAGGGGAAGATTGTTATTCGTGTCTTCTGGACACCGAGGTTTGGCACCTCCGGTGATTTGGTATCACATTTGTGTCTTTGGGACACCGGAGGTTTGGCACCTCAAAGCGACTCGTCCCTGTGGATTAACACCACTGTGGGTTGGCCCCACTTTTGATATATGGGATTGTCGCCAGTGATTTGGTATCACACGTGGGTTGGCCCCACAACTTGATTATTCGTGACTTTGGTCACCAGTGATTTGGTATCACATTTGTGTCTTTGGGACACCGAGGTTTGGCACCTCATAGCGACTCGTCCACGTGGATTAACACAACCGTGGGTTGGCCCCACTTTTGAGATATGGGATTGTCGCGGTGATTTGGTATCACAAGTGGGTTGGCCCCACAACTTGATTATTTGTGACTTTGGTCACCAGGTGGTTTGGCACCACCAAAGGTTTGGTACCACACGGGGTAGAAAAAGGAGTTACGGATGGTTAGGTTGGGTGCATAATATATATATTGCTTGGTTATAATTTGTGTAAGTATGTGGTATTTACCGGGAGAGGGAATATGCACTTTGAGTCTTGGTGACTCACCTTCTCCCTTATTTTTCAGGTAATTCAGTAAATTCGCGGATGAGGAGCCGATGAACTCGAGGAGGCCATGCAATGAAATTTGGTTTTACATGAACTTCCATTTGGGTACTTGATTTTAATTTGGTTTTCATTTTATGGGTTTGTAATAAGGCCTCTTTAATTATGTTTTTGGATTATTTATATGCTTTGGATTTGTTTTAGGAATAATTTACAAATTACATGATTGATTTAATGACATGTGAACAAAGTTTTCTAAAATACAAAGCGCAATGGTTTTTAAAACGTTACCATCGGGTAACCTAAATAAATTGATAATTTTTAACAACTTAAGTATTTTCGATAACTCAAACTATTTTACAAAACTTAAGTTTCCAAATTTCTACTAGATACGATTTTTAACCTAATTGCTTTAGTTTCTCTTTAATTTATAAATGGTTTACGAATCTAAGCTGCGACTAAGTTTTAAAAATCTATTTACGGAATTGCAAAGTAAAATATCATTTTCAACTTAATTTTTTTACAATTTAGAATAATAAAAAGTTTTTCACTAAAATTTAATCGGTAACTCGTTTTTCCTCAAAACATTTTCCCCTGTGACATACCAAATTCGGTCGTGGCGTATTGACCGGGTTTGGGGTGTTACACAAGTTATCCTTTGCTACCACTCATCATTCTCTTAGCCTTGGTTTTCGGAAGATGATTGGGTTGTCGACGTGCTTAATCAGAGTGTCAATTGAACACCTATCCCTTGCAGTGGACTTCTTAGATTATTGGAGTTTTTCATGGAGGCAAATAATCGATCTGAGGGGGGATCAGGAGGAGTGCCTAATAGAAATGGACTAGTAGCACCTGCTCCCAAGTTTAAACGGCATAGGGTGTCAGCGGTTCGGGATTTTCCACCGGGTTGTGGAAGGGCGTCGGCCCCTGGTTTAGATAGACAAATCGCGGTTGCTCACGCTAGTGATAGTGACGATGATCGTGAGTGTTTAATACTCGAAGTGATCAGGTGTGTAATCTCACACCCTTTTATATGATTGCATGTGATGACTTGCGAATCGGCCAAAAGCCGAAAAGCCGGAACATCAGCATCTGTGCCAGTCGAGCATGCAAGCGCTCGTAGTGGTGAATCGAGATACGAGTAGTGATGGTAATTCGTTGAGAGCGTCTCGAGTGCTCTCCCGACCTTCGGGCTGTAACGGGCCTAACCGAGTCGATACGGGCATAACGGGCCCAATGGGCTTTTCGGCCCACATGGGCGAAGTTGGTGAAAAATCGTCAAAGGGTAAGTGCGATTGTGAAATCTAGAAATCTGCGACTGAAACCATGCAAAATGGGCTACACGAGCGTGTGGGCCCATTTGGGCCTAAATGGCTTTAGGGCCCAATAATTCTGTAAAGACCCAAAAAGGGTCCCGAGTCGCTCGAGGCGACAGTAGGCCTTCGGAAAGGCCATTACAGAGAAAATTACTAAAATACACTTGGAGGGTAAATTACCAAAATGCTCCTGGGCTGTGAAATTACTCAAATACCCTCGATGGGTTGAATGACCGTTTTACCCTTAGTGTTGTTAAGTAACGATTCTATGTTTACCTTACACTTGTATATGTTGCGATGTATATTGCATGTTATCATGTTACATGGGGCGGGTTAACGAATGTAGAGCAGTGTAGCCTAGTGGCATAGCCACAATATATTTATATATATAATTATGACTTTGGTGGCTCAGCCACAAATATTGTGATTAGCAGCTTGTCTGCAATATTGGTGTGATTGGCGGGGTGGGTTGACTTGATCCCCACAGTTGTGATTGGCTGGTACGGGGGTGTGTTGGTTGGATTGGGTTGGGTTGCACTATTTCATTTGCACTACTTCATTTGCACTACCATGATTATAGGGCTTAGGCCCAGATTGATGTCTTCTGGGCTCGGGCCCAGTTAATTTCATTTAGGGGATTACACACTGAGTTCTTGGAACTCACCCCTTTTCCCTTAACCTTGCAGGTAATCCCCAGCGATAGAGGATTTAGAGCCGTGGAGGACTCGGTGGTGGCCATACATCGGAGTTATTCCTCGTGAACTTTAGTAAATTCAGTTTTTACTTTATTTTAAGATTATTTATTTTGGGTTAATATTTTTTAATAAGGCCTTTGGTTTTTATTTTTCTTTTAACTTTCAATTTGGATACTTTTAAATTGTCAAATATTTGAATACTAGTTTTCCAAAATGCTTTTAACCGTTTTCCAAAATATCACATTTCCTCGACTATCCAAATTCAATTATCACAACAAAAGCAGTTTTCAAAATAATAACAACTTTTCAAAAACGGACATCAAGCAAATCGCGTTTTTACAAACAAACAACGAAACTCAGAGTTTCAAAAGAGATGCAACACTTTCAACGAACTCTTAGTTTTTCAACTATCTTTTGATGTGACATGCTAGATCCAGCCATAACGTCTAGGCCGGGTTTGGGGTGTTACATTTTATGGTATCAGAGCCCGGGTTACATTTTATAGATCCAGCCCACGTATGCTCTGATCTGGACTGTCCTGTTACTGTTAAAGGGCTTTGGCCCAGACTGTTTTGGTTTTTGTTTCTGTGTATTGACTATTACTCTAGTAAGGGGATTACACACTGAGTTTTCGTAAACTCACCCAATTTTTAACTGTGTAGGTAATCCCCTTCTTTAGGAGGATCGGTGCTGCGAGGGACTCGGAGATGGCCACACGACTGCCTTTGGACTTCAGTTATGCTTTAGTTTCCGTTTTAGGTTTTAATTTTTGTAATAAGGCCTCTTTAAGGTTCTGGATTTTAACTTGGGGTTTTTATTTACTTTGAATTATACCCGTTAGAAGTAAATCACGGTTTTCTAAAATGTTAACCGTTTTTAAAATAACACTACATTTTCGCAACATTTTCGATGTGGTTTTGCGACTTAATCTTTTTTGTAAATCAATTACTTTCAAGATTAGCTTCCGTAACTGGAAAGATGTTTTGGGAATAAATTAATAATTTTTCAATGTACCACGTTTTAAAAATAAAATAAGGTAACTGGGATTTTACTTAAGCTTTTAAACAAGAAGGGTTTTCAATGAAAACATGGTTTTCAAAAAACACTTCAATGTGACACGCCAGATTCGGGCCTAACTTCTAGGCCAGGTTTGGGGTGTTACAGTATTTCTTTTTAAACTCAGCTTGAAAGAATTCCAAAGTAACTCTTTCTTTCGGTACCACAAACACCAAGGTATTCCACCATTGATACGCTGTGTCCCTTAGAAGTGATACGGCACATTTTAAACACTCTGCCGGTGTGCAAGAAAGTTCATCAAATACTCTGATAGTGTTTTCAAGCCAAAACTCGGCTCGCTAAGGATCTTCGTCAACATTAGCTCTGAACTCTTCCGCCCCGTGTTTTTGAATCTTATCGACTGGTGGCTTATTTAATCTTAAGAGTTCCACACCTTGTGGGGCTACGGGAATCGATTGGGGATTAGGTGGGGGTGGAGGTTGTTGAGTAGCTGAATTTGTCCAAACAAATTTCGTGAACCACTCGTTCATCATCTGAAAGAAGGCTTCTTTAGCCTCTCCTCCCTGGCTACCCGATACGAGTCTCGACTCAAATTGCGGTACTCCGTGATCGGAGGCAGGCGCATTACTTTCAACATCGTCAGCTACAGCACGATTGGCATCCATTTACTATATAAAAACACAGTTTAAATTGTCAGGAGTCATCACACTATCACAGGTTATATATGGCATGTATAGTTAGACTCTCACATATGCTACATTAGTCCTAGAATTGACTAAACTGTAGCTCTGATACCAATAAATGTAACACCCCTCACCCGTATTCAACGCCAGAATAGGGTTACGGAGCGTTACCGAACATATTATACAATTACACATACATTTCATTTACATTTTCAAATTTCATATATTCATCAAACAACAAGATTCATATCGTCCCTAAAACGAGCCTGTGAGGCCCAAAACATGCATTCGGGGTGGTTCGGGACTAAACCGATAACTTTAGAAACTTTTAGAACACTTAGAAAATTTTTCCAAAAATAGGGGACATACACCCGTGTCGTAGACCGTGTGAACATTCGAAATGGGAGCACATGGACGTGTCCCACTCCGTGTCTGACCCCGTGTAAATCTTTGACATGGGTCACACGGCCAACACACACGCCTGTGTGACTAGCCCGTGTGCCCTAAAAATGGCCATACACGCCCTGTACCAAGCCATGTGCTAAGCCGTGCCAAACCTGTAGGGTATACTGACTTATGCTGCATGGCCAAGTCACACGCCCGTGTGTGAGGCCGTGTGGAGCATACTGACTTGGTTTCTAATTCAACACCAGGGGACACACGGCCGTATACATGTAACACCCTAAACCCGGCCGAGACGTTATGGCCGAATCTGGTGTGTCACATTGAAATATTTTTCGAAAACCATGTTTTAATTGTAAACCCTTCTTGAAATTTCAAACTTCTTGCCATTTAAAACTTGTACAAAATCTCAGTTTGCGGTTGTTTATTTTCAATCGTGGTTTATTAAAAATTTATTCCCTTTTAAAACATTATTACCTTTAAAACCTTATTTGTTGCGGAAGCTTAATTTAAAACAAATGATTTACGACAACGTGATATTTAAAATTTGAGTTGCGGAAACATAGTGTTAGAAAATGTTATTGTTTTGGAAAACCGTGTTCTACTTCTAGCAGATATAAATCACAATCAATAAAATCCCAAATTTAAAATCCAAAAATTATAGAGGCCTTATTACAACCCGAATCAAAATCAAAGTGCTTAAGTAAATGAGCAAAATAGAATAAAACATGTGCAGTTGTGTGGCCCTCTTCGAGTCCCTCGCAGCTCCGAACCGTCTAACGCTGGGATTACCTCGAAGGTTAAAATGGGGTGAGTTACGAAAACTCAGATGTGTAATCCCTTATTAAAGAAAGCGCCAAGATATAGAAAGCAGAATCGATGCTGGCTCTGAGCCCTTTAACAAGATGTGATGCAGTTCGATTCAGAGTATATGTGGGCCAAAGCCCAAAATAATGTCATTCGGGTCACAGCCCATAACAGAATCAATTGGGCCTAGCCCATCACAGTAACAGACTTAGTATGAATGATGCATGATGCATGCAAACCCATCCAACCCTGCACTTGCCTCCGTCCAACCCTGCACTACCTGTGGGGAATAAATCACCCACGCCATCCCTACACTCCATGTGTTAGCACTAGTTGCAGCAAAGCTGCTAGTATATATGCGACTTCAAGCCTTTAGTAACGGTCTCATAATTGGCACATAGCCATCGGTAACTGTAATAAGATCGGCACATAGCCATCAGCTACGGTAATATAACCGACACACAGCCATAGGTAAGTATGATTGACACAAAGTGGTCAATAATTACGACCGGCACACAGCCATGGATAAATATGATTGACACAAAGTCATAATCAAGACGACACAGAGCCATAATTAGGTTGGCACAGAGCCATAATCATATTAACTTGCTTAAATCCATTGGTAGGTCCACAACCGTCTCGTGCGACCAGTGTGACCTTAACAGATCATTACTGGGTCCACAGTCGTCTCGTGCGACCCGTGCGACCCTATCAGAATAGTACTTCCTCCATAACCAATATCCCAACCCCATGCAGTATGTCATGTATGCAGAATGTCTGGCCCACAAATCACCATATCATTCACAGTTAAGTCAATCAAATCATAGTCATACAATCACAGTCAAATCAGTCAAATTGTAACACCCGTAACCATTGCGGATTTAGGGTTAAGAGGCATTACCGGACAATCAAAAACTTTTACAGACATTTCATAACATAATTTGACAAATCACATCAAAGTGTCCCTTAAATAGGTCCACGAGACCCTAATCAGGCTTTAGTAAGGGGTCGAGACTAAACTGAACACATACAGAAAATCTCAAAAATTTAAAAGTTTTCTAAGTTACAGAGGTCACACGCCCGTGTGGGCAGGACATTTGCCTCCCACGGCCTCAGACACTCCCATGTGCCCGAGCCGTGTCAAAACAGGGCATACATACACTGACTTGTCCACACGGCCATGGACACGCCCGTGTGCCTCAGCCGTGGTCGAGCCTGACTTGCATCACACGGCCAGTCACACGCCCGTGTGTTCAGCCCGTGGTCGAGCCTAACTTGATTTTGAAATACAACCACGAGGTACACGGTCGAGCCACACGCCCATGTGCTCAACCGTGTGGGCAAATATAGGCCATTTGCAAGGCCAAAATGCCACCCACACTTTGGGTCATTCATACAAACACCTACAAGCATCATACCAAACACAATTGGCAACCAAAAACATACCAAATGGTCATCCTTCTCAACTCATTCAAGTACATTTCATCACAACATATTATATGCCATTTAATTCAACCAAATCACAAGTATATCTAAGTAATATTCACCCATAAATTTACCAATTCATTATAGCATCTCTCCGTCAATATTATACCAACTTTTCATCACCAAAACATAGATCATTATTACCATATGCTCAACCTTTAACAAAACACATAACATAGCTTATCTACTTATTCATAACATATCATCAACTGGCCATATCACATGGCTATGTACATATCACAAACATAATTCAAAGTGACTAGCCTATACATGCCATACTTTATATTTACACTTTCGAAAGGTACCAAAATTAGGATTGAGCAGTGTGATGACGATCCTTGACGATCCCCGAGCCTTCAGTAGCTTAGACGATCTATAAAACAGAGCAAACACACACAAAATAAGCTTTCAAAAGTTTAGTAAGCCATATACAAATAAACTTAGCATAAAATTCATATAGCCTTATTTATACAAGGACATTAATGTTACTCATAGCAAATTCATCTCATATCCTTTGGCTCATTTGTTTAGCTATTACTCACCCACATTTCATAGCTCATATTATCACTTTACTCATAACTCATTCAAGCATATATCACATATTATCTCATCATTGCAATACACATATTCACCTTAGTAAGTTCATACATATACTTACCTTTTGTACACATAGATAGTGTACTTTTCAAACATACCTGAATTATTATACATTTCACTTAGCCATTCACATCTCAGACTTGCCCGTTGAATCGTTCAGACATTAATAGGATACTCAGAATGCTCGAAATAGTCGTACAATGCCAACGTCCCAGACATGGTCTTACTCGTAAATCTCAAATCGATGCCAACGTCCCAGACGTGGTCTTACATGATATCACATACCAGACACCTATGTCATGACATATGTAATCCTATCTATTCCTAGGTTCATACGAGACTTTTTTGGATGTTGACATTATGTCGATACTATCTCGGATTTCATGTACTCATCAAATTATGTACATTCATCATTATAAATTTTCATATAAACATACATATATCAATGTAAATACATTTATTTGTATATAGACTTACCTCAATTCAGATAAACAGAAACGAACTCGGCTACTCAATTACTTTCGATTTCCCACGATCTAATTCTGTTTTCTTCGGTTCTTGATCTATACATATTCAAATTTAACTCATTTATTCACTAATTCATTCAATTAAATCCAATAACACATATTTAGGGCAATTTACAAATTAGCCCCGACATTTTCACATTTTGACATTTTAGTCCTTATTTCACAAAATCAAAAAATACACATAATTTGCTTATACCCATGCTTAGCCGAATTTTAATCAGACTCATCTAAGTCCATATATTTCATTTATTTCACAATTTAGTCCCTCAAAATATTATTTTCTCAATTTAGTCCAAATTACTCAAAATTACCAAAACTCCAAAGACAAAACATGTTAATCTAACACATATATTTCATATTTCATCATCAAACATTTCAAAGCTCATAGATTCATCAATGGCACTTTTCAAAATCTTCATCAATTCACAAAATTGAAGCATGGGTTTTGAAGAACACGGAACAATGATTACAAAAACGTAGAAATCATCAAAAACTGAAGCAAAACATACCTTGAATTAAGCTCAACAATGGCCGAACCTAGCTTAGGTTTTCTTCTTTTCTTTCTCTTTAATTTTCGGCACAACAAGATGATATGGCCACTTTCTTTGTTTTTTTTTTGTTTTGTTTTATTATAATATCATATAATATGTTATTTATTATTTAACCAATATAATTAATATAATAAACTATATAACATACACATAATGCCGTCCATCACTTATTAAATGGTTGAATTGCAACATAAATCCTCCATATTAAAAAGATAACAGAAATTGGCCACTTTCACATTTAACCATCAAATTTTTATTTTACGCGATTAAACCCTTTTATCAAATTAAGCACACAAACGGCAGAATTAATTCACAGAAATTTCACACATGCTTAATCATATATTGCAGACAAAGAATTTAATATTAAAATATTTTTTTGACTCGGATCTGTGGTCCCGAAACCACTATTCCGACTAGGGTATAAACTGAACTGTTACAATTCTCCCCCTTAGGGATTTTCGTCCCAAAAAATCTTACCGTTGAATAGATTCGGATATTGTTGTCTTATTCCGTCTTCGGGCTCCCACGTAGCCTCTTCCACTCCGTGTCGATGCCATAGTACTTTTAATAATGGAATTTTCTTATTTCTCAATTCTTTCACCTCACGAGCTAGGATATAGATTGGTTCTTCTTCATAAGTCATATCAGATCGAATTTCAATCTCAGACGGAGTAATCACATGTGATGGATCAGATCTGTATCGACGAAGCATAGACACATGAAATACATTATGAATCTTTTCTAATTCTGGTTGCAACAACAATCGATATGCAACAGGTCTAATTCGTTCAATGATTTCATATGGTCTGATGAACCTCGGACTCAACTTGCCTTTATGTTCGAATCTGAGTTCTTTCTTCCATGGAGATACTTTAAAAAATATTTTATCACCGATTTCAAATTCAATGTCTTTTCTTTTCAAGTCTGCATAGGACTTCTGACGATCAGACACTGCTTTCAGGCTATCACGGATTACTTTTACTTTCTGTTCAGTGTCTTTTATCAAATCAACCCCGTGTATCTTAGTTTCATTGAGTTCTGACAAGTACAAAGGTGTTCGACATTTGCGTCCATACAAAGCCTCATAGGGTGTCATTTTGATGCTCGACTGAAAACTGTTGTTATAAGCAAATTCAATCAATGGCAAATACTGTTCCCACATACCATTAAACTCAAGGATGCAACATCTCAACATATCCTCGAGAATCTGAATAATCCGTTTCAACTGACCATTCGTATGCGGGTGAAAAGCTGTACTGAAATGCAATTTAGTACCCAAAGCTTCTTGCAATTTCTTCCAGAATCATGATTTAAATCTCAGATCTCTATCAGATACAATAGTCAATGGCACTCCGTGCAATCTCACAATATCAGAAATATAAAGCTCAGCTAAATTATCAAGTGAGTAATCAGATCGTACCAAAATAAAATGGGCAGATTTCGTCAATCGATCAACTACGACCCAATTTGAAACTTTCTTTCTTGGAGTCAATGGCAAACCTGTAACAAAATCCACTGTCACTCTATCCCATTTTCATTCGGGAATCAAAGTCGGTTGTAGCAAACCAGTCGGAACATGATGTTCAGCTTTAACTTGCTGACAGACTAAACATTTCGACACAAAGTCAGAAATATCCCTTTTCGTACCAGACCACCAATAGTGTTGCTTCAAATCATGATACATTTTTGTACTTCCCAGATGAACAGATAAGCGACTATTTTGAGCTTCTTCAAAATCAACTGAATCAACTCTGGGTTTATCGGAACACATATTTGATCTTGAAATCTCAAGCAATCATCATCATCAATTCGAAATTCAGAATCAGAGTTCAAATCACACTGAGCTCTTTTCGCTAGTAACTCGTTATCAACTTTCTGAGCATCACGTAATTGTTGTAAGAACAACGGTTTAACTTTCAATTCTGCCAAAACTGAACCATCATCAGACAGGTCCAAATGAGCATTTATAGCACATAATTCAAACAGTGACTTCTGGCTCAATGCATCAGCAACAACATTTGCTTTACCCGGATGGTAATCTATCACAAGCTCGTAGTCTTTCAACAACTCTAACCATCTTCTCTGTCGCAGATTCAAGTCTTTCTGAGTCATCAGATACTTTAAACTTTTATGATCTGAAAACACATGGCATCTCTCACCGAAAGGATAATGGCGCCAGATCTTTAATGCGAACACAATCGCAGCTAGCTCAAGATCATGTGTCGGATAGTTCTTTTCATGTGGCTTTAGTTGTCTCGAGGCATAAGCTATAACTTTACCTTCCTGCATCAGAACACATCCCAGACCATTCAACGAAGCATCACTATATATCACGAATTCTTTACCCGATTCTGGTTGTATTAAAATTGGAGCTTCAGTCAACAGAATTTTCAACTGATCAAAGCTTTTCTGACATTTATCGGACCATTCAAATCTCACATTTTTTCAAAGCAAGCTAGTCAACGGAGTAGCTATCATCAAAAATCCTATTACAAACTGTCGATAATAACCAGGAAGTCCCAGAAAACTATGAACTTCGGACACATTCTTCGGAGGTTTCCATTCCAGAATAGCAGAAATCTTACTCGGATCAACTCGTATTCCAGAGGCTGATACAATATGTCCCAGAAAACCAACTTCTCGCAACCAGAATTCACATTTACTAAATTTTGCATACAATTGCTTATCTCGCAGAGTTTGCATATCAATTCTCAGATGTTCAGCATTTCCAGTTTCATCTCGAGAATAAATCAAAATGTCGTCAATAAATACAACAACAAATCGATCTAGGTACGGTCTGAAAATTCTGTTCATCAGATCCATAAAAATAGCAGGAGCATTGGTTAGTCCAAAAGGCATAACTAAAAACTCATAATGCCCATACCTCGTTCTGAAAGCAGTCTTCAGAATGTCTGAATCTTTTACTCGCAACTGGTAGTATCCCGATCTCAAATCTATCTTTGAAAACACTGTGGCTCCTTTCAGCTGATCGAACAAATCATCAATTCTGCACAGAGGATATTTGTTCTTTATAGTCACCTTGTTCAAATGACAGTAATCAATGCACATTCTCATCGTTCCATATTTCTTTTTCACAAACAAAATAGGAGCACCCCAAGGTGAGAAACTCGGTTGTGCAAACCCTCTATCAGTCAACTCTTGCAACTGTGACTTTAACTCTTTCAACTCTATTGGTGCCATTCTATACGGAGCTATCGAAATAGGAGTTGTTCCCGGATACAAATCAATACCAAATTCAACTTCACGTATCAGAGGCAAACCCGGTAATTCTTCACGAAATACATCAGGGAATTCACAAACCGCTGGCACTGATTCAACTTTCTTTTCAGTTACTTTCAAATCAATCACATAAGAAAAATAAGCTTCATAACCCTTTTTCAAATAATTCTGAGCTTTCATCACTGATATCACTGCAGGTACGTAACACCCCTTACCCGTGCCCAAAGTCAGGACCGGGTTTGAGACATTACCTAACTAATCTCACTTGACATCTCAAAACGGGCTATAAATTTTCGAATAAACCCTTCTCTTTCTCAATCCTCGGCCACGGGGCCCTAAACATACCTCCGAGAGGTCTTGGAACTTATCCGGGAGCTTTCGTGAACTTGGAAAACTTTTCTTCAAAACAGTCGCCACACGCCCGTGTTGGTCAAGGGACACGCCCGTGTGCCCCTAAGACATGCCCGTGTCTTCAACCCGTGGTCGATCCTGACTATGACATCATCATCTCACTAAGGTCACACGGCCAAGGCACACGCCCGTGTGTCAAATTAAATTCCACATTTAACGTGCAGACTTCACACGACCTTGGCACACGCCCATGTCCTAGGCCGTGCCTCTGCACTGCTGAGACACACGGTCGTGTCTCTGCCTGTGGAGCATACTGACCTGAAATTCAAGCATGCAAGGGGACACACGGTCGATCCACACGCCCATAGGCCTGATCGTGTGTCACACACGGCATAGACACACGGGCGTGTGTCTCCTGTGTGGACAATTAGATGGCTATCTACCAAGCCCTTTTCCAACCTACATTGCACACATACATACACCAATTCAATTCAATATAATTCATAACCCAAAGGCATATCTAGATACTCAATTCAAAATCCTTGCACAAGGGCATACACTTCAAGAAAATCACTTTCATTAAGCATAAGAGTTTGCCAAGTATCGGCCTAACTTAATAGACCATTACAAAAAGACTTTAATACCCTACAAAGCCAACACTTTGGCCAACAATTGCGACCTAACAAAATACTCGAGTCCTATACATGCCATACTCAAAATAAGTCTAAATTGTTATACCAAAGTGATGTCGATAGTGTGATTTCTGGACTCCTACTTTCAGTGTTCCTCGAGTTATCTTGGCAAAACTACAAGGGAAAATGGCAATGACAGGGGTAAGCATAAAGCTTAGTAAGTTTGCATGGATATAAATAGCAACAATAAGCTCATAAAATAATCCATCCATGGCATTAACTAACCATACACAAGTCATAGGCTTCTTGCCATACTTACTCACAATTGCCCTTATTTAGCACATACCATGCCACATATCGTAATCGTTTCTTCGTGACTCATTCACGAGTACCTGTATTCACTCATTCACAGGACTTTAGTGCTAATCTCATTTACATTTCTAAACTAATCTAATCATCCCATTAATCAATAGGGATACTCAAAGATGCATAATATCGTCATTATTATAAGTACGAGGCCAATGCCACATCCCAGAGGTGGTCTTACATGGAGTTACCTCTAAATGCTGACGCCATACCCCGGATATGGTCTTATACGGGATTTCACATTTAATATCGATGCCACATCCCGGATATGGTCTTACACGATTCTCACATTCAATACCGAAGCCATATTCCAAATATGGTCTTATACAGAAATCTCAATTCGGTGCCGATGCCATGTCCCGGGCATGGTCTTATACGGGACCTTATTCATTCTTCATCTCGATGATAGCATTTTCATATTCGTTATAGTCCACTAAGACTTCAACATCTTATTCAACATCAATTTAATAGGGTATCATGCATCAATATGATACCAAGCATTCTCAATTATGCTAACATAAATGTTGAATCTATACATACAAACTTACCTCAATTTCAAAATGAGCTACGGTCTAGTCCGAGACTTTGTTCTTTCCCCGATTGAGGCAAATTCTCAGTTCTTCTTGCTCTATAATAGCAATTTAGCTCATTTTAATCATCTCATTACTAAAAGCATTTCAATAATCATGCTTTGGCAAAATTACTAATTTGCCCCTAGACTTTGGCAAAATGACCATTTTGCCCCTAGGCTCGGAAATAAATTCTAATCATATTTCTACCTTCAACAAGTCTAGGTGAACATTTAATACTCTTATAGCTATCATCAAAACTCAATATTTCACATAGTTACTACAAATTTTATAACCTTTACAACAAGGTTCAAATAGGTGTTTTCAAAACAACACCTTTCACAAAAGTTGTTCATCTAACAACCGAGACTCAATTTCTTCAAAAAAAAACATGCAGCAAATAACAATGAAAGCTCTCATGGAAAAAATCTAAACTTTTCACCATATTGCACATTAGTCCCCCCATTTGAAAGCTTAAGCTCTAGGGATCTAAAAAGTACAATTATCATAAAGAAAAATCATCAAAATCACTTACTAGAATGAATGAGGGCTTGCTGAAAATTTTGAGCTTTCAAACCTCTCTTTTGCTTGCTAATTTCAGTGGAGAAAGATGGAGAGAAAGATGATATCTTCTCTTTCTTTATTCTAATATTAAACTAGTCAAACAAGTCACCAACTACTACTAACTTTGACCAATTTTTTGTCCATTTTTGTCTCCCATGATAGCCTATGGCCGGCCAAGCATTTACAAGGGGCTAAATTGCCTTTTAAAGACCTCAAATTTACAATCTATGGCTATTTGGTACCTTTAGCTTATAGAATAGAACTTTCGCAGTTTATGCGATTTAGTCCTTTTTCGCAATTAAACATGAAATCGCTAAAATTAAAGCACCAAAATTTTCATGTACTTATACAATCATTTACTAACTCATAAAATATCATGAAAATATTTTCTCTAATCTCAGATTAGTGATCCCGAGATCACTGTTCTGACTAGCCCCTAAATCGGGCTGTTACAATTCTCCCCCCTTAAGGATTTTCGTCCCCAAAAATCTTACCGGTGAAAAGGTTGGGGTATTGGTTTCTCATCGTTTCCTCGGGTTCCCATGTGGCCTCTTCTATTCCGTGCCTTTTCCATAATACTTTCACAAGGGCTATGCTTTTGTTCCTCAACTGTTTGACCTCTCTCGCCAAAATTTTCACCGGTTCTTCACCATAAGTCAAATCCGGTTGTATCTCTACCTCCGTTGGTACTATGACATGTAAAGAGTCTGAACGGTATCGGCGCAACATGGATACATGAAAGACATCATGAATCTTTTCTAGTTCAGGTGGCAAGGCTAACCGATAAGCTACCAGTCCTATTCTCTCGGTAACTTCGTATGGTCCGATAAAACGCGGACTCAATTTGCCCTTACGGCCAAATCTGAGGACTTTCCTCCAAGGTGATACTTTCAGGAACACTTTATCACCGACTTTTAATTCAATCTCTTTCCTTTTCAAATCCGAATAGGACTTCTGTCTATCTGAGGCGACTTTCAGACAGTCACGTATCACTTTTACTTTTTCTTCAGTTTTGTTAACCAAATCGACCCCATGTATCTGTTCGGCACTTACGCCCATACAATGCCTCATAAGGCACCATTTTCAAACTTGACTGAAAGCTATTGTTGTAGGCAAATTCCACCAACGGTAAGTATTTCTCCCAATTATCGTGGAATTCCAAAACACAACATCGAAGCATGTCTTCGAGTATCTGAATTACTCTCTCTGACTGCCTGTCAATTTGAGGATGGAAAGCTGTACTGAAACTCAATTTCGTGCCCAAGGCCTCTTGCAACTTTTTCCAAAACCATGATGTGAATCTCGGATCTCTATCTGAAATGATCGACAACGGTACACCATGAAGTCTTACTATCTCTAACATGTACAAGTCCGCCAATTTATCAAGCGAGTAATCGACTTGCACTGGTATAAAATGGGCTGACTTTGTAAGTCTATCAACCACTACCCAAACTGCATCTTTCTTCCTTGGAGTCAACGGTAAATCCGTCGCGAAGTCCATGGTAATACAGTCCCATTTCCACTCAGGAACCAATATAGGCTGAAGTAAACCCGAAGGTACTTGATGTTCAGCCTTCACTTGCTGACAAATCAGACATCTTGATACAAACTCGAAAATGTCTTTCTTCATACCAGGCCACCAATACCACTTCCTCAAGTCATTGTACATCTTCGTGCTCCCAGGGTGCACAGTTAAACATCCGCTATGCGCTTCATGCAAGATCTTACTAATAAGCTCATCATCTCTGGGTACACAGACCCTATCTCGAAACGTCAAACATCCATCAGGACTTACTCGAAAGTCTGACTCATCATTTGACTCACATAAAACTCTTTTGGCTTGTAAGCTGTTATCATCTTTCTGAGCTTCACAAATCTCTTGGAGGAATAATGGTTTAGCCCTCAACTCGGCTAGAATGGAACCATTATTCAACAAAGCCATCTGAGTACTCATGGCTCTCAGTGCGAACAATGATTTCCTGCACAAGGCATCTGCGACTACGTTCGCCTTTCCCGAATGGTAGTCGATCACCAAATCATAATCTTTAATCAACTCCAACCATCTTCTTTGTCTCAAGTTTAAATAGTTTTGAGTGATCAAATATTTTAAGCTTTTATGGTCGGTGAAAATCTGACACTTTTCACCATATAAATGGTGTCTCCAAATCTTTAATGCCAACACAATTGTGGCCAACTCTAAATCATGAGTCGGGTAATTCTTCTCATGCGGCTTTAATTGCCTAGAGGCGTATGCAATCACCTTACCCTCTTGCATAAGTACGCAACCCAGTCCATTCAGGGATGCATCACTGTAAACCACAAATTCTCTTCCCGATTCAAGATGCACCAAAATTGAAGCCTCAGTCAACAGCGTCTTCAATTTCTCAAAACTCTATTGACAATTTTCTGTCCAATCGAACTTCACATCTTTTTGCAACAGTCTCGTCATTGGGGTAGCTATCATGGAAAACCCCTTGACAAAACGCCTATAATAGCTGGCTAGGCCTAGAAAACTCCTTACTTCGGTCACGTTCCTCGACAGTTTCCAGTCAACAATTGCTAAAATCTTACTCGGGTCGACTCTAATCCCGTCTTTTGAGACAATGTGCCCTAAAAATTCCACTTCCTTGAGCAAAAAATCACTTTTACCGAACTTGGCATGCAATTGCTTTTCTCTCAAAACTTGCAGAACCATACACAAATGCTCGGCATGCTCATTCTCATCTCGAGAGTAGATTAGTATGTCGTCTATGAAGACCACGAAAAATTTATCCAAGTATGGCCGAAAAATGCGATTCATCAAATCCATGAAGATTGCAGGGGCATGCATTAGACCAAAAGGCATGACCAAAAATTCATAGTGGCCATACCTAGTCCTAAATACGGTTTTCGGTACATCCGAGTCCTTGACTCTCAGTTGATAGTACCCGGACCTCAAATCTATCTTGGAAAATATCGTGGCTCCCTTCAATTGATCAAACAGATCATCAATTCTCGGGAACGGGTACTTGTTCTTCACAGTTACCTTGTTGAGTTGCCGATAATCTATGCATAGTCTCATAAAACCATCTTTCTTCTTCACGAATAAAATGGGAGCACCCCACGAAGAAAAACTCGGTCTTGCGAAACCCTTATTCGTTAGTTCTTACAACTGCGCTTTTAGCTCTTTTAGCTCTGTTGGTGCCATTCTATATGGAGCAATAGAAATAGGGGCAGTACCCGGAGCCAACTCAATCCCGAATTCAATCTCTCTAACTGGAGGTAACCCTAGCAACTTTTCCGGGAAAACATCTAGGTACTCGCACACTATGGGTACCGACTCCATTCTCAAATCAGTCTCTTTAGTGTTCAACACAAAGGCAAGATAAGCCTCGTACCCTTTCCTTAAATACCTCTGAGTCGACAAGGTTGATATCACTACTGGTGATCTATGTGGCTTATCTGATTCAACACGAATAAAATCCCCAATTTCACTTTTCAACTTTATAAGCTTCTTCCACAATTCACAATTACCCCATGAGTAACTAGCCAATCCATCCCAAGGATGACATCAAACTCATCAAACGGCAATAGCATAAGATCAATAGGGAAACAATGACCCTTAATCAGCAAAGGGCATCCTTTGCAAACTCTATCAACCAACACATACTTGCCTAGGGGATTAGACACTCTTATTACAAATTCGGTAGACTCTATAGGCATGTTTATGCTAGAGACTAATTTCATGCATATGTATGAGTGGGTAGATCCTGGATCAATTAAAGCTATAACACGAGTATCATAAAGAGAAAATGTACTCGTGATTACGTCGGGGGAAGACGCCTCTTCACGAGAACGAAAGGCATAAGTTCTCACCGGTGCTCTACCATCGACTCTTACAGCTTGCTCTCTAGATGGATTCTTGCTACCCATCTCATTTCCTGGGTCTCTCTGTGGTCTTCCTCTAGTAGTACTTCCCGGTCTTGCACTCTGAGGCCTCTCTTTCTCGCCCACCTCGGGGCAATCTCTGATGAAGTGGTCTAAGGACCCACATCTGAAACAAGCTTTTTCATTTGCTCGACACTCACCAGAATGGCGCCTTCCACATTGAGGGCATTCTGGTCTACTTGGTCAAACGTTGCCCACACTAGCAACTGACGTGGTCTACCCTTTTGACCCCGAAATGGTTTGCCCTTGCTTCGGTTTGAAAACTCGGCTGAGGTGACTGATCAAGCAGAGAAATCCCTCGATTTCTTAGATGAGGATTGGTAGGACTTGTTCAACCGCCTTTTTCTTGAGTCACAGGACTCATTCTCAGCTCTTCTTTTCTCTTTGGACAACTCTTCAGCCTTACAGGCTCTATCTACCAACACTACAAACTCTTTTAGTTCGAGGACTCCCACGTATAAACGAATATATTCATTTAATCCATCCTCGAATCTCTTGCACATGAAGGCCTCAGTAGACACGCACTCCCAGGCATACGTGCTAAGCCTTACGAACTCCCGTTCGTAGTCGGTCACTGACATACGGCCCTGCTTCAATTTCAAGAAGTCCTTCCTCTTATGGTCAATAAATCTCTGGCTAATGTACTTCTTCCGGTATTCCTCTTGGAAGAATTCCTAGCTAACTCTCTTCCTTGGTACTATCGACACAAGGGTGTTCCACCACCGATAGGCTGAATCTCTCAAGAGAAATACTGCACACTTTAGACACTACTCAGGTGTGCACGATAATTCATCGAATACCCTGATGGTATTCTCTAGCCAAAATTCTGCCCTCTCCGAATCGTCATCCTTACTGGCCCGAAATTCTTCGGCTCCTTGCTTCCAAATCTTATCAACCGGAGGCCTTTCTCTCCTTACTACCTCAACCACTTGAGGAGCTACTAGAGCGGGTTGAGGGATTGGTGGGGGTGGAGGGGGTTGAGCATTAGGATTTGCTCGGGTATACTCAGTATACCAGTTGCTCATCATGTGGAGAAAGGCTTCTCGAGCCTCATCCCCCTGACCCAAGGTCTTGGGTCTACTATTTACTAGCGCGGTCCCTTGAGCGGGAGCCAGCACGTTACTTGCAACATCATCGGCTGCAGTTTGGTCTGGATCAGAATCTATTTACTACATAAACACGAGTTTTAAACGTCAGGAGCCATCACACTATCATTACTCAGACACTCTTACATATGGCATGTATAGCTAGACTCGTACTTACATTACGTTAGTCCTAGAATCGACTAAATCGTAGCTCTGGTACCAATAAATGTAACACCCCTTACCCGTGCTCGAAGCCGGGACCGAGTTTGAGACATTACCTAACTAATCTCACTTGACATCTCAAAACGGGCTATAAATTTTGCATAAAATCCTCGACCCACGGGGCCCTAAACATACCTCCGAGAGGTCTTGGAACTTATCCGGGAGCTTTCGCGTACTTGGAAAACTTTTCTTCAAAACAGGGGCCACACGCCCGTGTTGGTCTAGGGACACGCCCGTGTGCCCCTAAGACATGCCCGTGTCTTCTACCCGTGGTCGATCCTGACTATGACCTCATCATCTAACTAAGGCCACACGGCCAAGGTACACGCCCGTGTACTTAGCCCGTGTGTCAAATTAAATTCCACATTTAAGGTGCAGACTTCACACGGCCTGGGCACACGTCCATGTCCTAGGCCGTGCCTAGCGCACGGCTGAGACACACGGTGGTGTCTCTGCCCGTGGAGCATACTAACCTGAAATTCAAGCATGCAAGGGGACACATGGTCAATCCACACGCCTATAGGGCTGATCGTGTGTCACACACGGCATAGACACACGGGCGTGTGTCTACCCGTGTGGACAATTAGATAGCTATCTACGAAGCCCTTTGCCACCCTACATTGCACAGACCAATTAAATTCAACATAATTCATAACCTAAAGGAATATCTCGATACTCAATTAAACATCCATGTAGAAGGGCATACACTTCAAGAAAATCACTTTCATTAAGCATAAGAGTTTGCCAAGTATCGGCCTAACTTAATAGACCATTACAAAAAGACTTTAATACCCAACAAAGCTAACACTTTGGCCAACAATTGCAACCTAACAAAATACTCGAGTCCTATACATGCCATACTCAAAATAAGTCTAAATTGTTATACCAAAGTGATGTCAATAGTGTGATTTCCAAACTCCTACTTTCAGCGTTCCTCGAGTTATCTTGGCAAAACTACAAGGGAAAAAGGCAATGAAAGGGGTAAGTATAAAGCTTAGTAAGTTTGCATGGATATAAATAACAACAATAAGCTCATAAAATAACCTATCCATGGCATTAATTAACCATACACAAGTCATAGGATTCTTGCCATACTTACTCACAATTGCCCTTATTTAGCACATACCATGCCACATATCGTAATTGTTTCTTCGTGACTCATTCACGAGTACCTGTATTCACTCATTCACAGGACTTTAGTGCTAATCTCATTTACATTTCTAAACTCATCTAATCATCCCATTAATCACTAGGGATACTCAAAGACACATAATATCATCATTATTTTAAGTACGAGGCCAATGCCACATCCCAGAGGTGGTCTTACATAGAGTTACCTCTAAATGCCAATGCCATACCCCGGATATGGTCTTATACGGGATTTCACATTTAATATCTATTCCACATCCCGGATATGGTCTGACACAATTCTCATATTCAATACCGAAGCCATATTCCAAATATGGTCTTATACAGAAATCTCAATTCGGTACCGAGGCCATGTCCCGGACATAGTCTTATACGGGACCTTATTCATTCTTCATCTCGATGATAGCATTTTCATATTCGTTATGTCCACTAGGACTTCAACATCTTATTCAACATCAATTTAATAGGGTATCATGCATCAGTATGATACCAGGCATTCCCAATTATGCTAACATAAATGTTGAATCTATACATACAAACTTACCTCGATTTCAAAATAAGCTAGCTCGACGGTCTAGTCCGAGACTTTGTTCTTTCCCTGATCAAGGCAGATTCTCGGTTCTTCTTGCTCTATAATAGCAATTTAGCTCATTTTAATCATCTGATTACCAAAAGCATTTCAATAATCATGCTTTGGCAAAATTACTAATTTGCCCCTGACTTTGGCAAAATGACCATTTTTCCCCTAGGCTCGAAAATAAATTGTAATCACATTTCTACCTTGAACAAGCCTAGGTGAACATTTAATACTCTTATAGCTATCATCAAAACTCAACATTTCACATAGTTACTACAAATTTTATAACCTTTTCAACAAGGTTCAAATAGGTGTTTTCAAAACAACACCTTTCACAAAAGTTGTTCATCTAACAACCGAGACTCAATTTCTTCCAAAAAAAAATGCAGCAAATAACAATGAAAGCTCTCATGGAAAAACTCTAAACTTTTCACCATATTGCACATTAGTCCCCTCATTTGAAAGCTTAAGCTCTAGGGATCTCAAAAGTATAATTATCATAAAGAAAAATCATCAAAATCACTTACTAGAATGAATGAGAGCTTGCTGAAAATTTTGAGCTTTCAAACCTCTCTTTTGCTTGCTAATTTCGGTGGACAAAGATGGAGAGAAAGATGATATCCTCTCTTTCTTTATTCTAATATTAAACTAGTCAAACAAGTCACCAACTACTACTAACTTTGACCAAATTTTTGTCCATCTTTGTTTCCCATGATAGCCTATGGTCGGCCAAGCATTTACAAGGGGCTAAATTGCCTTTTAAAGACCTCAAATTTACAATCTATGGCTATTTGGTACCTTTAGCTTATAGAATGGAACTTTTGCACTTTATGCGATTTAATCCTTTTTCGCGATTAAACATGAAATCGCTAAAATTAAAGCACCAAAATTTTCCTGTATTTATACAATCATATACTAACTCATAAAATATCATGAAAATAATTTTCTCTAATCTCAGATTAGTGATACCGAGATCACTATTCCGACTAGCCCCTAAATCGGGTTGTTACAAGGTAACCCATTCAAATCATTAGACTCGATCCAAACTATTTCATCATTCTGACATCTTAAATCAATGGTCTTTCTTTTGCAATTCACAACGGCATCATGCAATGTTAACCAGTCCATACCCAAAATTATATCGAACTCATCAAAAGGTAATAACATCAGATCAGCCAGAAAACAAACATCTCTAAACATCAACCGACAGTTCTTGCATACTTTATCAACCATGACACTTTTACCTAAGGGGTTCGATACTCTAATAACAAATTCAGTAGACTCTACAGGTAAAGTCTTACTGGATACTAAGTTCATGCATATATACGAATGTGTAGAACCTGGGTCTATCAATTCAATCACAGAAGTATCATAAAGAGTAAATGTACCCGTTATAACATCCGTAGATGAAGCTTCCTCACGAGCTCGGATGACATATGCTCTGGCAGGCGCTCTAGCTTCAGATATCGCAACAATGTCTTTCGTAGTTTTTTGACTACTACTAACATTCCTTGCATTTCGAGAAGGTCTACCTCTCACTGAAACATTATCAGATCTCGAATCTGAACAATCACTTGCTCAACAGACTCTGGGCAATCTCTAATGAAATGATCTAACGATCCGCATCTGAAACAGGCTCGATCATTCAATCTACAACTTCCCGGATGTCTTTTACCATAATGTTTACATCCAGGTCGTTTAGATTGGATATTTCCAACACTAGCCATCAAAGTTGCTGGAGCTTTAGAATTCGGCTGTGATCTCGCTATTCGAATGTCCCACATTAGCCTTGGAACGGCTATATTCATCTCCGAATTTCTTTGATGCAGACTGAAATGATTTACTCGGAAATCTCTTTCTCACATTTCTAGCTTCAGACTCAGCTTTCCTTTTATCTTTCCCAAGTGCCTCAGCCTAGCATGCTCGATCAACAAGCACAACAAACTCTTTTATCTCCAGAATCCCTACTAAAAAACGAATATCTTCATTAAGGCCATCTTCAAATCTTTTGCACATTATTGCCTCGGTTGATACACATTCACGAGCATACTGACTTAGTCTCATGAACTCTCATTCGTACTCAGTGATGGACATGCGACCCTGTTTCAATTCAAGAAATTCTTTTCGTTTCTGATCAATAAATCTCTGACTAATGTATTTCTTCCTGAACTCAGTCTGAAAGAAATCACAAGTAACCCGTTCCTTTGGAACCACAGAAATAAAAGTTTTCCACAATTAATAGGCTGCATCTTGTAACAAAGAAACAACACATTTTATGCATTCTTCAAGATTCAGTGACATTTCATCAAATACCCGGATTGTGTTCTCGAGCTAAAACTCAGCTTTTTCGGCATCGTCATCACTGGTGGCCCTGAACTCTTCAGCTTCATATTTATGAATTTTGTCAGTCGGAGGCTTATTCAAAAAATTCAGATTCATGGCCGGAGGTATAGCAGAAGTCTAAGGAGGATTAAGCGGGGGCGGAGGTTGTGAAACATCTGGATTATTCCTTACAAACTGAGTGAACCAATCACTCATCATTTGGAAGAAAGCTTGTTTAGCTTCTCCCTCTTGACCGCTAGTAGCCGATCTCGAATCAAATGGCGCCATCCCTTGAGCGGGAGCAGGTGC